>CM060916.1:716931325-718131325 GCA_030737875.1 Allium sativum | reverse complement strand
GTCAATCTGAAAAAGGAAACGATTAACGACTCCATAGTGGTGCTAGTGCAGTACGACTTCATCCTTATACTAGTAATAGTATATATATAGCTTTTAAAAACCAAAGTAATCACAAATACGCTCTCTCGTATACGTATATTATCTCTCCCTGATAACTTCCCTAGGTTAACTATGCAACCTAGAGCTCTGATACCAAGTATGACGGCCCGCCCCGCACCAGCCTGCACTTCCTCCGAAGGTGCGCTGTACACATGCCCGACTAGCACGGGACGGCCGTCAGAAGAAAGGAAAGAAGGGAATTAACTAAACGAGGAACCTGTATAATGTCTCACAGCGCATGGAATAAAATATAATAACAAAATACTTGACATAAAACAGGTGAGACAGTGTATAAGCTGATAACTAAAACCAACATCAACGTCAGAGCAGCGGAAATCCAAATACAGCTTATTCCAACTTTTCAAATTTACTGTCTCTAACAAAAGAAAGCTAAAGTAGAAGATGCACCACCAATGCCCAAGCAGTGATCTTCAACAACACAGGGAGAATACTATATATATATATTACGTGGAAGCCTCCTGCTCGTCTCCGGATCATCTACCCGTGCATCACCAGCTAACCTGTCTCTAGTCTGCTCGTTTGAGCACCCAGAGTAATAAGAGGAGACATAAAACTCTGGGTCATACATAAAGCCTGGTATGAGCGAT
Organism: Allium sativum; assembly: GCA_030737875.1. Classification (NCBI taxonomy): domain Eukaryota; kingdom Viridiplantae; phylum Streptophyta; class Magnoliopsida; order Asparagales; family Amaryllidaceae; genus Allium; species Allium sativum. The sequence goes on along the minus strand of CM060916.1, from coordinate 718,130,618 downwards.
AAGCATCTAAACAGAATAATAACAGGTATACTAAACCATACCTGAACCTGGACCTGCAACCAAAGAGTTAGTACCACATACCGTACAATACTCTAAGGTGTCATAATAAATAGTGTAAGAATACGGGGATGGGGTGTGCATGTCATAATGATAGCAAACAAATCAACCATAGCAACCATCCTCACATCTCTCACTCCGTGCGTAAAGCATACGATGTCCACCACTGTCAATCACTAGACCCATTGAAGTAGTGACGGAGTTCGACTTGTACAACTACTGCTACTACCAAGCTTACCACATGGAGTCATGACCAAATCTTTACAAATGACCCCACTTCATTGGTCTATAGCCCTTTAGTCATACCTAGGCCATTGCAGCCCTGAATCCGTTCACGTACTTCCCATACATAGTGATCCAAAGTCATAGACATCGACTGCCCCTTGGCACACGTCCCGCAGCAAAGCCCAATCATGAAGTGAACTCATTGGTTCCCAACTAGATCCTGAGCTCTAACTTCCCATATTGGACTACCTTTGCATCTCGGGTTATTGGTCAATACTGGGTCAGGTCGGGTTCTCCTCCTAGCCATCGGTTCGGGTCCTCTACTTCGGGTCGGTTCGTAGTCTTCTCCTGTAGCGGTTTGGTTCGGGTTCACAGTGTCGCATCGGTTCGGGTCGGGTATTCTATTTCGGGTCGGGTCGGGTGTCCTCCTCCGGGTTGGGTCGGGTGCCATCTCCCTTCCAGTTCGTGCTTCCACTCTGATCCGCTCCCTCGTTCTCCACGTGCTCCGATCCTTCCTTTGCCATCTGATCCGCGTGGCCATCCCTCTTGCCAGTTCTCCCAAGTGTTAAGTTTCGATCCGAGCCCTTCGTCTCCAAGTCTATCCGATCCCCAGCTTAACCAACATGGCCTTCCTTTTTGCCTAGCCTCATCTGTGCCAGATTTCTGGTTCGGGTCGGGTTCCTTGCCCAGGTCTCCTATCCAATCCGAGCCCATATCCGATCCGATCCGAAACCCTGCACAACTTTCTGCAACTTTTTCCAACAACTTGTTTACGCCATTCGACGACGTTTTCGACAAATCTAACTATGCTAATCAATCACAAATCATGTCAAACAGTCATAGCAACATAGCAAGCTAACCACAAACACCAAAACAATGAACTTGCATGTCAAAACGTATCAAAGATGCCCAAAATCCCTTTATTTTCCCTTAAACATGATTAAATAAAACTAATCAAAGAATTAATAAAACTTAACCAAATCGAACCAAATTTCTAACAGAGGCATAAAATATTATTTAAGAATTTCTAAACATTTTTCCAGAATTTATTAGTGTATCAATTCGCTAATCTTCACTAATCACCCTTAATTAACTGTAATTAGTGTTAAAACGATGCTATCACTCACCTTTGCCACAAAATAGAACACCAAATCTGAAATACTCTCTGTTTGGGTCGAATCCCTATGTATAGCAGCAGCTCCAACCTTGCTCTGATGCTATTTGGCCTTGTTTTGATGTAGTTTAGGCTTAACCTTCACTAAAAATGTGTTTTGGAGTGGTTTTAGAGGATGGAAGCCATTACTAAGGTCTCAAGAAGGTTTGTGGCGGCTCAAAACTGAAATGAAAGTGATTTCCTAACCCTAATCAATCCTCCTATACCTCTAAACCCGAAATTCCCCTCTGGGCCTAGCTACTAATCACCCGGTTAAGCCCAATTAAGCTGTTTTTCACCATCTGAAACTTGTTTCAGCCATATCTCCCAAACGGTGAGTCCGTTTGGCTAACGTGACCACTTTACGGAATTGTAAACCATCATCCGGAGCCAGTGGAAGTCTTTTCAGGACAAAATTCCTTTCCAGTCAAAAGTTATGGCCAAAACAGTGCCAACTAGGGGTAAAATGGTCATTTAAAAATCGGGAAAAATCATGAACATGGGAAATGACAACAATAGTCGTCTCCCAAAGTTACATGACCCTACGACTTCGTATGTGAAAGAAATAAATATCCTACGATCCTATGATGTGTAGAATATGGGTCGTTACACTGCCTGGGCAGGAAAATTCCCACATAGGACCCAGGTCGACCAGTGGGTCGACCCTAGTGTCGACCTCCCCCATACAGGTTAACCTGGGGGTCGACCTGCCCCCCTCCCCAGCAGATCTGAGGGATGATGATTTTGTGACTCAGTGCCGAGTCATTAGGGATGAGGTGTCACTCTATCCTGACTGGATGGTCTTGATTGATTCTAGGTTGATCGGATGGCCTAAATTAATCCTAAATTCTATATAAACACATATAGACTCAAACCCTAAAACCAAATAAAAATTAGAACCATGGCCGTCATGCTATCACCTTGCAACCAAGAGTAGTCGCCACCAAGTAGAGGAAAAGTGAAGCTAATCAACTCAATGCAACTCAAATTTACAACAACAACAATGAATTTTTCTACTTCAAAGGCGAGCTAAATCAATTTCAGAACTCAGATTCCAGAACTCAAGACCTTCTTTGAGTTGTGAGTTCAATTTCTTTAATAAGATAATTAATAAGTTAATTGGGTTGAGTTATAAATTGGATTATATGGCTATGTTTGTGAGACACTAAAAAAAAATGTGATATTTTGTGAATATATGCTAGTTGTTCATAATGATAACTTTGTTGTGGATCCCTTTTTATATGCCAAATCACCTATGTTCAACTTGATTCACATTTGACATCATTTTATATGCAATTTTGGGTGTAGATTATATGCTAATTTCTATATGAATTATACACTAGTTTACATGTGAATAAAATAAAGTGACTATATGCAAGTTTAGGTAGAAATTGGATTCACATATATGCAAGATTACACCTTTAGATTTAGATCTATGACGTACATAGTTTTATGCAAGTTTGTGACTATGGCCTATACAAGTTTTGGAATGAAAACTATATTCATATATGCAAGTTTTAGGTGAAAATCTATATTATATATATGCAAGTTCACACCTTTAGGCCTATGTTTAGATTCATGACAATACAAAGTTTATGCAAGTTATGTTGTAATCCTTATTTGCAAGATTAGATCCATTTTGTGTGTTATGCAAATTTGCAATGTTTCTTCACTTTTATGTGCTAGACTAATTGCTAGTCTAATATACATATATGTCATGATAAACGAACGAACAACGTGGGACGCTGGGGGTAATATTGAATATACACATATTGAAAATTGGCATAATGGCCTTGAAAAGGCATATAATTAATTTAAGACATTAATTGGAAAAATTGGCATTTATGGACATAATTGAGACAATTATGGACATAAGTATATTTGGAATTCATTGACAAATTTGAATAGGGATATTAATCCAATTTGGGGTTAAATAAAGACGTGTAATAATAAACCGCCTAAGACACGTGGTTAGACTCTTTTGTGGTGTAAGACTGCCCCGACCCGCCCGGCAAATCCAGCAGCCACAAATGACAGTCTAATGTGAGAGATCGAAGGCATGAATTAAATGCGTAGTAGTTGTAAAGACACGAGGTTAGGCTCGTTTGTGGTGTAAGACTGCCCGGACCCGCCCGGCAAATCTAGCTGCCACAAATGCCAGTATAACGTGGGAGGTCTTTACAAGATTATGGTGTTAATGAATTAAGAAACACTTAACAGATAAACATGTGGTGGGACATGAGGGGGTTAAATGGGTGCTTTGGATGGCTTGTGAAATTAAGAGTGTACCTTAGGTGGCGTATGAAATACGATTAGATGCACTTGACCAAGATTGAAACATGTAAGAAGACATGAATAAGAATGGGGTTAAGTGGGGAAAAATCTTAGAGGAGGCCAAGCATAGGTAGAAAGCTTGTGTCATGCATGAGGACCCTTTTCAAACCAATAACCCATTAAGTATCTTTGTGGGCTCGACCCAAGTCGAGGACGGGACACGCGTACTGGGTTTGATTGTAAGAGGTCAAAACGGGTTAGCGGTGTCAACGCAAGTCCAACGGGGTCATATGCGTGTATGGGCCCAGGCTGGTAGGTAAGACGATGTTGCATCGTGTAGATATAAGTCGTGCATCTTGGTGGTATCGGGTTTCCACTTTGGGGAGTGATACACCCCACTGTGGGACCAGCACGGGTATCTACGAATTAGGGAGCCAATCGAATGGGGGTAGTCGGTACACCTAGTGGAGATAGGGGCAGACGACACCTATGAAGGCAGCTAGGGGTACACGAAACTACCATTATCATTATTAAGTTCTGTAGGCGCGATCAACTTTTAGGGTGTTTGGTGTGGTGTAGTGTAGTAATTATCTTATAGTGATTATGTGCACCTTTAACGTTATTCTTGTTCATCTTATTTCCTTTGTTTGCCCTGTCATACCCATTTGTTCACAGTCATTTCCTTATTTTCCAGCTTATGCCTTGTCCTAGTTACTTAATGATTATAATGTTAAAGCTATTGCACTCGCCAGACTTTATGTCTGACCCCTTTGTTTCCACCTCTTTTCTTCCTCCCCCCCCCCCCCAGGTGCTCAGGTTGGGACTAGTACTATTGGAGCTTGATTTTGGACAACTTTATCTCTTTCTTTGGAAGTTGCTTGGATCGCTGAAGTAAAAGTTCAGTCTATCTTATTTATGGCTATTTTATGTTGGGTTTATGTCTTCCATTTTCATGTACTCTGATTTAATCGAGATGGATATTATGTACTTGACTCTAGTCTTTGGGTTTTTTTTGATGATGTAACCAAACCTATTTGTTTACCGCTGCAATGAATGAAGTTTTAAATTTTTAAGTACTTTTTTATATCTGTCTTGTAGTTAAGTTTCTGTTCTATGCACATTTAAAACGCTCCATGGAAGTTAATGCTTTCCCTTTGGGAGTGACGTTAATGGACGTGGGGTGTCACACGTGGTATCAGAGCTGAAGGTTACCAGAACAGATAAGATATTCTAGAAAACTGTTTTTCAAAAGCATTTTATAAAGAAATACTTTCAAAAGTATTTTTTGAGGAGAATATCTTCAAGAGAAAAGTTTATTTTAAAAACGTAACCCCAAGAGCCATATATCTTTCTTTCGAATTCTTCATTTGAATCTCTTCATTTACTTTTCAGCATGTCTAGAATTCCCGAGATACCCGAGGGTATACCGATACCATGATGGTTTAGAAGGTATCTGGAAGCTAGGGCCTATGTCGCAGGCCCAGCAAATGCTCCTCCTCCTCCCCGTGTTGACACTTTCGCAAAGATATGCAAGGACTTTCGGGCAATGGACAGGAAACCTTTTCACGGGTCGGAAACGTTTGTTGAAGCTCGAAATTGGCTAAAAGAGGTGGAAGAACTGTTTGGAATCTTTGAGGTAGAAGATGGAAGAAAGGTCCATTTAGCTGCCTGGTTAATGAAGGATGAGGCCTCATTTTGGTGGGAGGTCACTAATGGAGAGCGTCCAGTTGATACATGGCCGGATTTCAGGCATAGGTTTGAGGCGAAGTTTCTCTCACGGGCTGAAGAAAATCTATACATGGAAAGGTTTTTGGCATTGAGGCAGGGGAATCTATCAGTGAAAGAATATGTCAACAAGTTCAATCAGTTGGCAAGATTTGGCTTGGACTTGGTGAATACACACGAAAAGAAGGCCCTGATATTTGTTAAGGGTTTGAACGAGCTGCTACATAGGTTAGCTATGACCCACATCCCTTTGGGGGCCACCTTTGAGAGACTAGTTGACATGGCACTTATGCGTGAAGAGGAGAAAGGCGCCAATGCTAGTAAGGCACCTGAGAAGAAAGGGGATCAAAAGAAACCACAATAGCAACAGCAGAATAAGAAGGGTTGTAAAGACAACAATGGTAAGGGAAAGAAAAGATGCTTTAACTGTGGGATATCAGGCCATCTAAGCAAAGACTGTAGGAAAAATAAGAAGACTGGTTGTTTCCAATGTGGCAAGGTAGGACAACTGATTAAGGACTGCCCAAAGAAAGGGCAGAGGGCAGGGCCTACCTCTAGAGGGCAGATTCAAGCACTTATGGCACCAGGGCAGTCAAGGGGGCAGGTCCAGGCTCTCGTGGTCCCACCATTGCAAGAATGAGGTAGAACGATTTCCGTTGAAAGTTTAGTTTATCTTTTCGATCATCGTATTCGCACACTCTTTGATTCTGGCGCTTCGCACTCTTTTATATCCACTGCTTTAGTTGAGACACTACACCTAAACACTAGTATAGTAGAGGATCCATTAGTTGTTTAAAATACAATTGGGGGCTCAGCCTATTTGTCGATGATTTGTTTGGATTTGGAAATTTCTATACTTAATGTTAGGTTTAGATGTGATGCTTATCTTTTGGGCTTCACGGGCTATGGGTTAATTTTGGGCATGGATTGGCTATCCAGTAATGGAGCCATCCTAGATTGTGAAAAGAGAGAGGTTAGGCTTATGATTCGCTTGGGCAACACTCTCGAAATCTCTTGTAATCTCATGAATTCTGTTATGCTAAGTTATCTAGAATCGCTTGACGCGTCTGTTGAGAATTTGCAGTCTGTTAGAGTGGTCCGTGAATACTCGGATGTCTTCGATGAAGTTCGAGGTTTACCCCCGAGGCGTGAGATAGACTTTCGAATATACTTAGTAGATAATGCAAAGCCAGTTGCATTACCAGTGCGCCACATGGCTCCGAGAGAGAGAAGAGAACTCAGTAAGCAAGTGAAAGAATTGCTTGATAAGTGGTTCATAAGAAGAAGTATTTCAGAGTGGGTTGCTCCAGTCGTTTTTGCTACAAAAGCTGATGGTTCACTTAGATTGTTCATGGACTATAGAGAGCTGAATAAGCTAACAAAGAAGAACAGACACCCGTTACCAAGGATAGACGATTTATTCGATCAGTTGGTGGGAGCTTCAGTTTTCTCGCAACTGGATTTGGCTACAGGTTTTCATCAGCTAAGAGTGGGTGAAGATAGCATCGATAAGACTGCATTTAGAACTCCTGACGGTTTCTTCGAGTGGCTCGTCATGCCTTTTGGTTTGACGAATGCACCCGCATACTTCGTTGACTTAATGAGTAGGGTGTTTAGGGAGTTTCTAAACAAGTTTGTGGTAGTCTTTGTAGATGACATTCTGGTTTTCTCTAAAAATGAAGAAGAGCATGCCCTACATCTTAGGGAAGTCTTAGAGACCCTACGAGCACATCAGCTAAAAGCTAAGTTCTCCAAGTGCCATTTTTGGAGAAAAGAAGTGAGGTTCTTAGGACATGTGGTCTCTAAGGAAGGGATAGCTGTGGATCCCGCTAAGATAGTTGCAATCCAATATTGGAAAACGCCTAAGAACGCAACCGAAGTAAGAAGCTTTTTAAGGCTGGCTGGCTATTATAGGAAGTTCATTAAGGACTTCATGAAGATATCAGCCCCTCTCACTCGTTTAACGAAGAAGAATTTGACTTTTACTTAGGATGCTGACTGTGTGATGATGCTTTCCAACGTATGAAGAGAGCTTTAACAACAGAGATGCTTTCCAACGTATGAAGAGAGCTTTAACGACAGCTCCGGTTTTAGATTTTCCAGACGGGAATAAGGCATTCACTGTATATACCGATGCTTGCGGGATAGGGCTCGGCGCAGTTTTAATGCAAGAGGGAAGGGTGCTATGCTATGGTGGAAGACAGTTGAATACCCACAAGAAAAATTACCCTACCCACGACTTGGAGTTGGCGGCCATAGTTTTTGTGCTTAAGTCATGGCGTCATTATTTTCTTGGCGAAAGGTTTGAGTTGTATACAGACCATAAGTCACTAAAGTATTTATTCTCTCAGAAGGACCTAAACTTGAGGCAATAGAGATGGATAGAGCTTTTGGCATCCTACGATTTTGAGATCGCATATACCCCTGGCAAGGGTAACGTTGTAGCTGACGCCCTAAGTAGAACGAAGTTAACTTTAAGTCCTTTGTTTGTAGAGCGGAAGAGTTTGGAGTATATATCTTCCTTAGACTTCAGACCCTCTGTCGAATATGTACCCGGATTGTTGGCATCATTAGAGGTGCAACCTACACTTTTGGGTCGAATTGGAGAGGCACAGCGAAGCGACCTCCAATTGGTTGAGATAGTAGGCAAGCTTATAGGAGGGGAGTCCTCAAGACATCTGGATAGATATGCTATAGATGAAAGAGGTTGGCTACGTAGAGATGGAAGACTTTGCGTACCACAACACGAAATTTTGAAGAAGGCAATTCTTGAAGACTCACATCACTCTAAGATGACCATACATCCCGGTGGTGATAAGACATATAGGTATATGAAGCGAGTTTTCTTTTGGGCTGAAATGAAAAAGGACGTGGCCGAGTTCGTTGTTAGGTGCTTAGTGTGCCAGTAAGTCAAGGCGGAGCAAAAGAAGCCTAGAGGTTTGCTCCATCCCTTAGAGATTCCGCTTTGGAAACGGGAAAGCGTTTCCATGGATTTTGTAGTTGGGTTACCAAGATCGAGGACAGGTAATACGGGGATTTGGGTAATTGTAGACCGACTTACTAAATGTGCCCATTTTATTCCGCCAAAAGTAAAAGGACGGCCGTATGGTTAGCATCTGTTTACCTTCGAGAGATAGTCCATTTGCATGGCATACCCTCCAGCATTGTAAGCGATAGAGATCCTATTTTCACAAGCGAATTTTGGAAGAGCTTACAAGAGGCGGTTGGAACGCAATTATGCTTAAGTACCACTTATCATCCTTAGACGGACGGCCAAAGCGAAAGGGTGAATCAGATTCTAGAAGACCTTTTGATGCTATGCATTCTAGACTTTGGAGGAACATGGGAAGAATACCTTCCACTAGTAGAGTTCGCTATAATAATAGTTTTCAGGCTAGCATTGGCATGGCACCTTTTGAGGCTCTTTTATGGACGACCGTGCTGATCACCAACATGTTGGTGGGAATCCACGGATAGGGTTTTACTTGGACCCGACATGATTAGGAAGACTTCATAGAAGATAGACCTGATTCGACAGCGAATGAAGACGGCACAGGACCGACAGAAGTCATATGCTGATAAGAGACGAACCGATCTTAAGTTCAATGTTGGGGACATGGTTTTTATTAAGGTGTCACCGTTGAGAAGCGTAGTCCGCTTTGGATCGGTAGGGAAGTTGGCACCAAGGTTCGTAATACCCTTTCCAATTACATGGAGGATTGGGCAGATGGCGTATAGAGTAAAGTTACCAGAGAAGCTCAACGGAGTTCATGACGTGTTTCACGTTTCACATTTGTGTAAGTGTTTACACGATACGATGGAAGTGGTAGAGCCGAGCACGCTCGAAGAAGTGGAAGTAGAGTGAAATGCCACGATCAGACGAGCTCCTACACGCATTCTTGGATCGGAGGTCAAAAAGCTTCGCAACAAAGAGGTCAAGTTGGTCAAAGTGCAATGGGGAGATGATCAAAGAGACGCGACTTGGGAGGCGGAAGATAAGATGCGTACGTTGTACCCTTTCCTTTTTGAGGGTATGTTTTGATTTCTCCTTTTTCTACCGCTTTGTTGATACTTGTCCTATCTTTTAGTATTATCTTTGCGATGACATCTTCGATCTTTAGTTAGGAAGAACCCTATGGTTGAAACATGTGTTTGAGACATGTTACGTCTGATGGATGCAAATGGATGCAAGTGGTTGCTAGTGGTTGCTCGTGGATGCATATACACACACCTTAGGCACTAGATCGGCTCAATCACCTTCATGTTGCATATAAATGTGTGTGCATATTTAATTTAATGGATTTATAATGGTTGTGTCATCATATGGATGTTGCATTTTGATAAATGGTTGTGCACACATGTAGAAATAATATGTATCAATAGGATTCTTTCGCATACATAATGGACGCATAGAACTATCATGATTTGCATTTAGGAGATCAACTGAATTAGTAGACCGCCTAATTTTGCATTAGATAAGGAACATATACACACACTTCTTGCATATGTTCATACAACATTAGAAATTTTGTAAGGACAATGGATGCCTGTGTTTGATGGTTGAGTAGATGGATGATTGGATGTTAGGATATGCATTCTTCTTAACTTGGAGATTTCGGGGGCGAAATCCTTTAAGGAGGGGAGAATGTAACACCCCGTAAATTTGAATATTAAAATTAACAAATTAAAGAATACTTAATTTTAGATGTAAGAATCAAGGGAAACGGTTACGCCATTGTGTTCGTCTTGGAATTCTGGTTGAGATAGAGTCCGAGTTAGCGTAAATTGGACTTCGTATGAAGTTATGACTGTCGGAAGTTTCCAGAAAATTCAAATAAATTCAAATAGCTCGAAACAAGTTCGAAATTCAAATCAGAAGTCAGAAGCGGGTTGGGTGGGAAAATTCCCGCCTAGGACCCAGGTCAACCAGGGGGTCGACCCTAGTGTCGACCTCCCCACTATAGGTCGACCTGAGGGTCGACCTAGGGGTCGACCCTGCCCCCCTCAGGAAGATCTGAGGGATGACGATTTCGTGACTCAATGCTGAGTCATTAGGGCTGAGGTGTCACTCTATCATACTGGATGGTCTTGAATGATTCTAGGTTGATCAGATGGCCTAAATTAATCCTAAATTCTATGTAAACACATGTAGACTCAAACCCTAAAACCAAATAAAAATTAGAACCATGGCCGTTATGCTATCACCTTGCAACCTAGAGTAGCCGCCACCAAGTAGAGGAAAAGTGAAGCTAATCAACTCAATTCAACTCAAATTTATAACAACAACAACGAATTTTTCTACTTCAAAGCCGAGCTAAATCAATTTCAGAACTCAGATTCCAGAACTCAAGACCCTGCCCCCCTCAGGAAGATCTGAGGGATGACAATTTTGTGACTCAGTGCTAAGTCATTAGGGCTGAGGTGTCACTCTATCTTGACTGGATGGTCTTGAATGATTCTAGGTTTATCGGATGGCCTAAATTAATCCTAAATTCTATATAAACACATGTAGACTCCAACCCTAAAACCAAATAAAAATTAGAACCATGGCCGTCATGCTATCACCCTGCAACCTAGAGTAGCCGCCACCAAGTAGAGGAAAAGTGAAGCTAATCAACTCAATTCAACTCAAATTTATAACAACAACAACGAATTTGTCTACTTCAAAAGCGAGCTAAATCAATTTCAGAACTCAGATTCCAGAACTCAAGACCTTCTTTGAGTTGTGAGTTCAATTTCTTTAATAAAATAATTAATAAGTTAATTGGGTTGAGTTATAAATTGGATTATATGGCTATGTTTGTGAGACATTGGAAAAAATGGTGATATTTTGTGAATATATGCTAATTGTTCATAATGGTAACTTTGTTGTGGGTCCCTTTTCATATGCCAAATCACCTATATTCAACTTGATTCACGTTTGACATCATTTTATATGCAAGTTTGGGTGTAGATTATTTGCTAGTTTCTATATGAATTGTACACCAGTTTACATGTGAATCAAATAAAGTGACTATATACAAGTTTAGGTAGAAATTGGATTCACATATATGCAAGATTACACCTTTAGATTTAGATCTATGATGTACATAGTTTTATGCAAGTTTGTGACTATGGCCTATGCAAGTTTTGGAATGAAAACTATATTCATATATGCAAGTTTTAGGTGAAAAACTATATTATATATATGCAAGTTCACACCTTTAGGCCTATGTTTAGATTCATGACAATGCAAAGTTTATGCAAGTTATGTTGTAATCCTTATTTGCAAGATTAGATCCATTTTGTGTGTTATGCAAATTTGCGATGTTTCTTCCCTTTTATGTGCTAGACTAATTGCTAGACTAATATACATATATGTCATGATAAACGAACGAACAACGTGGGGTTGATGGGGGTAATATTGAATATACACATATTGAGAATTGGCATAATGGCCTTGAAAAGGCATATAATTAATTTAAGACATTAATTGGAAAAATTGGCATTTATGGACATAATTGAGACAATTATGGACATAAGTATATTTGGAATTCATTGACAAATTTGAATAGGGATATTAATCCAATTTGGGGTTAAATAAAGATGTGTAATAATAAACCGCCTAAGACACGAGGTTAGACGCTTTTGTGGTGTAAGACTGCCCGGACCCGCTCGGCAAATCCAGCAGTCACAAATGCCAGTCTAATGTGAGAGGTCGAAGGCATGAATTAAATGCGTAACAGTTGTAAAGACACGAGGTTAGGCTGGTTTTTGGTGTAAGACTGCTTGGACCCGCCCGGCAAATCCAGCTGCCACAAATGCTAGTCTAATGTAGGAGGTCTTTACAAGGTTACGGTGTTAATGAATTAAGAGACACTTAACCAGATATACATGTGGTGGGACACGAGGGGGTTAAGTGGGTGCTTTGGGGGGCTTGTGAAATTAAGAGGGTGCCTTGGGTTGCATGTGAATTACGATTAGATGAACTTAGCCAAGATTGAAACATGTAAGAAGACATGAATAAGAATTGGGTTAAGTGGGGAAAAACCTTAGAGGGGACCAAGCATAGGTAGAAAGCTTGTGTCATGCATGAGGACCCTTTTCAAACCAATAACCCATTAAGTATCTTTGTGGGCTCAACCCAAGTCGAGGACGGGACATGCGTACTGGGTTTGATTGTAAGAGGTCAAAACGGGTTAGCGGTGGCAACGCAAGTCCAACGGGGTCATATGCGTGTGTGGGCCCAGGCTGGTAGGTAAGACGTTGTTGCATCGTGTAGATATAAGTCGTGCATCTTGGTGGTATCGGGTTGCCACTTTGGGGAGTGATACACCCCACTGTGGGGCCAGCATGTGTATCTACGAGTTAGGGAGCCGATCGAATGGGGGGAGTGGGTACACCTAGTGTAGATAGGGGCAGATGGCACTTATGAAGGTAACTAGGGGTACACGAAACTACCATTATCATTATTAAGTTCTGTAGGCGGGATCAACTATTAGGGTGTTTGGTGTGGTGCAGTGTAGTAATTATCTTATAGCGATTAGGTACGCCTTTAACGTTATTCTTGTTCATCTTATTTCCTTTGTTTGCTCTGTCATACCCATTTGTTCACAGTCATTTCCTTATTTTCCATCTTATGCCTTGTCCTAGTTACTTAATGATTATATTGTTAAAGTTATTGCACTCGCCAGACTTTATGTCTGACCCCTTTGTTTCCACCTCTTTTCTTCCTTCCTCCCCCCTCCCACCCAAGGTGCTCAGGGTGGGACTAGTACTAGTGGAGCTTGAATTTGGGCAGCTTTATCTCTTTCTTTGGAAGTTGCTTGGATTGCTGAAGTAAAAGTTCAGCCTATCTTATTTATGGCTATTTTATGTTGGGGTTATGTCTTCCATTTTCATGTACTCTGATTTAATCAAGATGGATATTATGTACTTGACTCTAGTCTTTGGTTTTTTTTTTTTTTGATGATGTAACCAAACCTATTTGTTTACCGCTGAATGAATGAAGTTTTAAATTTTTAAGTACTATTTTATATCTGTCTTGTTGTTAAGTTTCTGTTCTATACACACTTAAAATGCTCCATGGAAGTTAATGCATTCCCTTTGTGAGTGACATTAATGGACGTGGGGTGTTACAGTACATAAACAAACTGTCCGATTTTAAATGAATATTTATTCTATTCATATACACGTTAAAAATTATATTTTTAACGATAAAATATTTTATTCAATACATGAATATTTAATTTTCCATTTCGCATCACAAACCAAATCTACACAAACAAATCAATCCAAACGCACAACCAAACAAGTCGTCCATGATCTGTGGACGACGGGGAGTAATTCATATATTCAGTTATAAAATAAATAATTGTACAAAGAATTCAGTGAGAGAGTTCTCACCTTTGGGTTCCACTCCTCCATTCTTTATTTCTGAACGGATTGGATTTGTTTCCCACACGTTGTGTCCTTCACCGCGTTTTCAACGAAATCTATTTCACACAGTTTATATTAAAAATCATATTTTTAATTCACTACGTAAAAAAATATTTTTTTATTCTCTATTATATAAAAATCATATTTTTAATTCGCTACTTCATATATAAAAATTATATTTTTATGACAAAGTCATACATATAAAAATCCGATCTTTAAAACAAAGTCTTAAGTATTAAAGTCGCATTTTTATACCGTGATATTATATATAAAAATCGTATTTTTATATCCCTACCATGCATTAAAAAATCACATTTTACATCGCAGTATGATATATTGAAAATCAAATTTTTATTCGCTATAAATATAATAAAGATCACATTTTTATTTCTCTACAAAATATATAAAAATCGAATTTTTAATTATGCAAAATCATAAAAATCGTATTTTTAATTAAACTATTCATATATATATATATATATATAAAGTGATTTAAAATCCTTTTTAAAACTAATTATATTAAATAAATAAAAATAAACAAGTAAATAACAAAACTTATAGTTCAAAAGGGAGAGGGGGTTGCTGCACCATGGTCGGAGGGGGGTGTCGTGGCACTGGCAATGGCGGCTCAAGGGGTCCGTAGTGGCGGTAGGATTTGGGTGCGGTGGTTCTAGGAGGAAAGGGGGGATTTGGGCACGGTTTTTTGGAGAGAGAAGGTGAAACACCCCACCTCCGTTAAGGTCACTCACAAAGGGAATGCCTTTACTTCGGTGGAGCATTATAGGTAAAAGATGCAGATAAATTACATGACAGACAAATAAAACAGCGGAAAATAAGGCCATTTTATTAACAATGTGGTTCTGTCAAGCTTTTACAACAGTTGTCTCACTCATACTAAAAGTAATACATAGAACTTCTGTCTTGATTTAAAAACTTCCAAGTATTAAAGAAGCATAAAAATAACATCGATTTATTTCCCATTAGAGTAAAGCAAGCCATAGCTGAAATGAGACTGAATCCAAAGCAATACATGATGATCTTGAAGCAACAAGTAATCCAAGCTAAGTAGAAGTGTTTCCTCCCTGAGAACCTGGGCGAAATGGAAGAAAAGAGGCGAAACAAAACTAGGTCAGACATAAGTCTGGTAAGTCCAGTGATCTTTCAGTATGCAAACAAGATAAAGGATCATGACATGAATAAACCGAAAATAGGACAATACCATAAAAACAAGATGACTAAAGACAAGATAAGTGCAAGGTGAACTGAATGCGCCTCTACTTTTTATCTGCTTCGCTACTACTCTGTTAATATGATTTCTATATTTATCTCTGCACCACCTAACTAGTGTCCCAACTAGTAATCTGTATAAAATGATAATCGTGATCCCAACCCCCGTAATTGTGGTAGCCTTCAGGTGTACATCTATCGTGAGGATTCCACCTCAATTAGCCTAATTGCCATGAACATGTTAGATGTACCCTTACTACCCTATCGATCGGCTCCCTACTTGTATTCATGTTCCATGTGTATGTGTCAATCGGCCCTCTCTTGCGTGTAGATACCCTGTGCTGGTCCCACCATAAGGTGTATCAATCCTTATGATAGCGACCCGACACGATTCAAGATGCACAGTGTATAACTACTGGTACCCAGTGCCTACTTTTTCCCACTCTGGAGTACGTGCACGCACGTAAACCGTCAGAACCTACACTGACGTACCCCCTGCCGCTGCTTTGACCGCTTATAATCAGCCCAGTAATCGTGCCTCACCCTGCCTAGTTCAAGGTAACGTGATACATCCATGTGGTTACTGCTGTATTGGGTTCCCGTTACTAGAGTTTCCTATTGGTTAAGTTTGTGGGCCTATATTTACTAATATTACCCACCAACCCGATATGTACTTAACCCTCCCATCGATTCAAGCATTTTTAACAAATGGTTAAGTTTTGTGGGCCTACATGTACTAATATTACCCACCTACACGAGATGTACTTAACCCTCCCATCGATTCAAGAATGTTTATTTAATAGTTAAGTTTTGTGGGCCTATATTTACTAATATAACCCACCAACCCAATATGTACTTAACCCTTCCACTGATTCAAGCATGTTTATTTAATGGTTATGTTTTGTGGGCCTATATTTACTAATATTACCCACAAACCAGATATGTACTTAACCCTTCCACTGATTCAAGCATGGTTATTTAATGGTTAAGTTTTGTGGGCCTATATTTACTAATATTACCCACCAACCCGATATGTACTTAACCCTTCCACTGATTCAAACATGTTTATAAAATGGTTAAGTTTTGTGGGCCTATATTTACTAATATTACCCACCAAACCGATATGTAATTAACCCTCCCGCACATTACGCCATATTAGTTAAGTGTTTTCCGCTCATGTTAACTTAACCCACTCATTCATCATGTCATGTTGGTTAAGCATTTCTTATTAACTTGACCCTCCTTACTTATCATGTCGGATCGGTTAAGTGTTTCCAATTTACTTAACCCCGTTCGTTCATCAAGTTATATTGGTCAAGTGTTTCTTTTTAACCTAACCCCACGTATTCATCTTGTTTTTTTTTTCACGTATTCATCTTGTTGTATTCGTTAAGTGTCATCAATCAATTCAAGTTAACTTAACCCACCTACGTGTCATGTTACTTTGGTTAAGTGTTGCCTTCTTGTGTTAACTTAACCCTACTACAAATCAAGTTATATTGGTTAAGTGTTGCCCTCTTATTTTAACTTAGTCTTTCCATAAATCAAGTTATATGGTTCAAGTGTCATTAATCAATTCAATTTAACCTAACCCACCCACTAGTCTTGTCATGTTGGTTAAGTGTTTCCTTCTGGTGTTAACTTGACCCTACCTCAAATCATGTTATATTCGTTAAGTGTTGCCCTCTTGTGTTAACTTAACCCTTCCCACACATCGTGTTATATAATTGGTTAAGTGTTTTCCTCTTGTATTACTTAACCCCACCACATGTCATTATATATTGGTTAAGTGTATCCTCTTGTGCTACCTAACACTACCACGAGTCATTATATACTTTGGTTAAGTGTTACTTTAGTTAACTTAACTGTATCATCTGCTTAATTAACATGTTATAACGGTTAAGTGTTCTAAATTTACTTAACCTCACCCACTTGTCTAATTAACATGTTATAACGGTTAAGTGTTCTAAATTTACTTAACCTCACCCACTTGTCTAATTAACATGTTATAACGCTTAAGTGTTCTAAATTTACTTAACCTCACCCATCAGTTTAGTTAACATGTTGAATTGGTTAAGTGTTTCCTTAATTGACTTAACCCTATCAATCTTGACTTAGCTTTATTAAAGCACCAACCACTCACATTAGACAGGTATTGTTGTGGTCACTGGATGTGCTAGTCGGTTCCGGGCAGTTTTACACCACAACTCAGTCTAGCATCGGGTCCTTTTTGGGCTCAATGCACTAATCACCCACATTAGATAGGTATTGTTGTAGTCACTGGATGTGCCGGTCGGTTCCGGACAGTTTTACACCACAACTCATTCTAACCTCGGGTTAGGCATATTCGTCTTTTCTAAATTTACATATTTCTTATTTATGACAAATTCCATTTGTAAATTATTCCTAATTTAATTATGCCATAATTATCCTTTTAGTTATGCTCACAATTAATGGTATACTAAATATACCATTTCATGAACCAATCTATGTCATGTAATTTTTCATGTTTATCCTACATATTTATATGTAAATTATAAATCAATTACTGTCATGGCCCACTGTCCTTCTAAATCACATTCAAAATTTTAGGTATATAGATTATACCATTTTCATGCCACTTATCATGCTTATGTGTCAAACATGCCAATTAGATGTAATTTCATGTTTTCCCCAACGTTACCCCCGTAGTATGTTCACAAAATTACATAGAATGTTAGGCTCGATATTTTAGCCTAACTTATAAAACAAAAAGGGGAAAAGAGGAACTTTGCAACATTCCAATATCATACAAAAGTATGGATCTAACTACACATATGTCACATGGAATTGGCATAGAACAATATACTTTTAACTATGAACTTGTAAATTTGATCTATGCAACATGAACCACAAGCATATGAATTTACATAAAACTATACAAGTTAAATTTGGCATGTAGTGTGAACTTGCAAATTAGATCTATCATAAAGGCATATGGATCTAACATATAAAGTTGTAGATCTAAACATATAAGGTCGTAGATCTAAACATGTATGCATAATGGCTCTAAACAATTAGGCATAAACGACATGACTTAGCCTAAAACTTGTATGTATCATAATATCACCAAACTTACATATGATAATTTCATTCCCAAATTCCTATACAACATCATAGGTTTACTCACCAATTTCCACATAACATGATAGGTTCGATAGACCACAATAGTTCATAGGCATATATGATAGAATAGACATGAATAAACATGAATCAACATCACATAAAATTTGATACAATTCTATTTTACAATTCATTACAAATCATATCTTTAATTTATTCACATCTGAAAGATAACTACACTTACAATCAAAAGGAAAAACTTGATTTCAAGGATATGTATTCTGAAACTGAATTGCTTGCCTTTGATGTAGATCGTTGAATTCTATTAGTTGAATTAGATTAGTCTTGATTTGATTTTGATGTAGCTTCTATCTTGCCTTTGAGTTGAAAGAGATGACGGCAATTCTAGATTCACCATTGACATCATGATGGCTCTAGGAATATTTTTGTGTGGCTTAGAGTTTAGATTTAGGTTGCTCATATAGAAGTTTGATTTGATAGGAACCGTCAGATTAACTTAGAGCAAATCAAAGCCATTCAGACAAGATAAAATAGCCACATCAGCCCTAATGACTCAGCAAGGAGTCCATCAGAACCAATCAGATGCCACATTTGCCTTAGAGCGAATCGGCCCACGGGTTGACAGCCAAACAGCCTGAATCAACCCCTAGTCGACCCAGCATGGCTCGGGTCGACCTCAAAAATGGGCCGGTTCAGTTATTCCCCCTCCCGATTCGCTGTTTTGAACTTTTTTGCATATTTATTTATTCAATATATATATATATATATATATATATATATATATATATATATATATATTCCTCATATGCATATATACAAACTTCAAGGCTTAATAACTTCTCCATAAGGTATCCGTTTTATGCAAATCAAATGTCTATCTTGACCAAAATTTTGAGACGAGCGTAATAGCGCAACCCATTTCACTTAATTCTTCTTCTAAAAATTAAGTGTTCTTGAATTTGTTAATTTTAATATTCTCAGAAAATTCGGGGTGTTACATTCTCCCCTCCATAAAGGATTTCGTCCCCGAAATCTTCAAGTTAAGAAGAATGCATCTTCACATCCAATCATCCATCTACTCATCCATCATCCACAAGCATCCATTGTCCTTAAAAGACATCTAATGCCATATGAACATATGCAAAGTGTGTGTATATGTCTCTTATCTAGTGCAAAATCAGGCAGTCTACTGATCCAGTTGACCTCCTTAATGTGAATCATGAGAGTGTCATGCGTCCAATATGTATGCAAATATCTCTAATCATGTAAATACTATAAGTGTGCATATTCACTCATCCATATGCAACATACATATGATAACACATCAAGTTTCAATCCATATACAAACACATTCATATGCATATGCAATATGAAAGTGACTGAGCCGATCTAGTGCCTAATGTGTGTATATGCATCCACGAGCAACCACTAGCAAACACTTGCAACCATCAATCATAACATGTATCAAACACATGTTTTCATCCATTGGCTTCTACCTAAGGATCGAGGATAGGACCAAAGAGGATATACTTAAAAGATAAAGACTAGCATGGAAATAAATATTATAGAAAAAGGAGGAATCAAGGATATACCCTCAAAAAGGGTATGATGCGCGTATCTAGTCTTCAGTCTTCAAAGTCGCATCCTCTTTGAGCTTAACTCCACTGTCCAAAACCCACCAGTAAAGATAGGACCTCGATCATTTACTATGCTAGAGGGTATCCAATGTTGTCGAACTATCTTTCCAAGATAAATAGAAGTTAACTGTAACACCCCACAATTTTAATATAATTAAAAATATGGAAAAATATGTGTATATGCATAGATAGGTAAATAATGGTGATGTGCAATGAGAATTAATTAATACATGGAAGAGAAGGAATAATTTATTCGATAACAGTGTACGTAATTGAGAATAGAATAAAGTAAGGATACTTAATTTAAATATCAGGAGTTAAGTAAAATGGACAAAACCATTCTGTTCGCCTCAAAATTCTGCTTGGAATAGATTCCAAGTTTTCGAAAATCGGACTCCGTATGAAAGAGTTATGGCCTGCGGAAGATTCAACAAAAATTCAGAAAAATACCCAGGCAGGTCGACCTGGGGGTCGACCTACCCAGGGTGGTCGACCTGAGGGTCGACCTACTAGGGAGGTCGACCTGGGGGTCGAACTTTGTGTCGACCTCCCCCTGGTTTTTTCCAGATCTGGGCAGTGATGATTTTTGATGTGCTGGACAGACTGGATGGCTTCTAGGGCGATCAAATGGCTCTAAAACACTCTCTACACCTATAAAATAGTGCTTAGACCTAACCTAATTCATAAAAATTCTCTATGACGCTTCCATGCCGCTAAACTTCAACCAAACATGGACGCCGCCTCAAAACCCTAAATTAATTTGCAAGTTCTTCATCAACTTTAGAGTTTAATCAAATCAAGTAGAAATGTTCTTCATCAACAATTCATGCTCTTCACTAATAATCAAATAAGAAGATTAAATCAGCGTTCTACATCAACGACAAATCACTTATTTCTCTAATCCAGTCAATGTGAGTGGATTTGAATTATATTTATTGTATAATGTTGCTTCTATCGTTTACCATTCCCTATAATGAATATGATGTTAATTTAATAAGATCTGTTATTTTATTTATGCCTACGTTTGAATTCTCTCCTTTTTATCCTTTCCCCTTTTTATTTTTGGATCTAGGTTATCTCGAACCTAGACGAAATCTTATTATACAATACACATGATTGGAATATGGGGATATTGGAATATAATCTGTCATTTTGGGGTTTGTGGCATAACAATTGTTATTTCATATATTAGGCACAATCTATTTTATGCAGTCGAGGAATATAATCTATAATGTTGAATTTATGTAAGTTTGACATAATTGTCATTGGATATGGAATTTTTATAATTCAATATTAACATGTAATTGGATAACATGGATTGGTGAAATTTATTCATGACTTAAAAAGTAAGCCTAGAGGGTGAATTAGATTATATATATAAACGTGGGAATGTTGGGATATATATTGGGAAAATATTAATTATATGAAATTGGGTATAATTGGATATTGGAAATTGACATGTTTGGGTATGAATAACATGGAATTAGTGAATTTGGCTATAATTGGATAATTTGGGTAATATGAAAATTGGCGAACTATTATGTAATTGGTGTAGTGAATGGCAAATTGGAAATAGGCATAAAAATGAAATGTAATTAAGTTGAATTTGGAACAAATGACATGAATTTGGGGTTTGGGTGAAAGACGATTGTTAATGAACGCCTATGACACGAGGTTAGATGCGTTTGTGGTGTAAGACTGCCCAGAACCGCACGGCAAATCCAGTAACCACAAACGGACATCTAATGTGAGAGGTCAACGGCAAGAACTAGAGGCATAACGGTTTATGACACGAAGTTAGGCGCGTTTGTGGTGTAAGACTGCCCGGAACCGCCCGACAAATCCAGCAGCCACGAACTGACGTCTAATGTGAGAGGTCATACATCGTTACGGCATTATAAATAAATTAAGAAATACTAACCATAATAAGGCATGTGGGTGACATGGGTATGGTTAGAGGGTTAAGTGGGTGATATAAATGACATGTAAAACATAACTAAGGTGGACTTAACCGTTGTGAGACATGTGATGTAAGACATAACCAAGGTAAACTTAACCTAGTAAAACATGTGTAAGACATGAAAACTATAATAAAAAAGGGGGTTAAGTGGGACACATGTGACATGTGAAACAGAATTTAGATATGCTTAACCAAATGGGACCCGTAACGGTATCATAAATTAATTGAATTAGGAAAAGTTTAAGTAACGGGTTAAGTAAAAGGAAGGGTTAAGTCAAATCTAAAATTAGTGACATGGTAATGGGGGAATGATAATTACCTATTATAAACTTGAGTGGCGGTGATGTAAAATTAAATAATAGGCAAACATGTCATAGGGACAAGGGTAGGTTATGACTTAAGATGTAATACAAGACTTGAAGGGTGCGACGACTTATACTATGAAATAAGTCAAATCTAAAATTAATGACAAGAAATCGGGAATGATAAATAACCTATTATGAATAAACTTGAATAAAGCAAGAAAGGATAATAGGTGGAAATTATAACTTATGGAACAAGATAAGTTATAGAAAACGATAAGGAAGATGAGATAACTTATATCTAAAGATATACTTAAATTAAGTGGTTTGGAAAGGAGAAATGTGAAATTAAAAATGATATAAGTTATATGAGTGGAAAAGAAGTAAATTAGAATCATATATGTTGGTTGGGTTGAGTAATTCTCTGGGTGCCAGTCTGATGTTGATTTCGGTCTTCGGGGCTAGTGTTTAAAGGGTTATTCTCCTAATCAGTATGTATGTGGGATAAGGTATACTTAACTATGAATTAAGTATAACATGTTGTTGCAACCCAAAAAGGGAATAATTTATGAAATTGGAAAATAACATGTTGTGGCTTATTAATGGACTTAAGTGGGTTAAGTATAAATTGAATTAATAAGCAAGGGTAACTTGGTGAATACGAAAAAAAAGGAAGCTAATGTGAATAACCAAGTTAAATGAGAAAGTTGACGAGGTGGCACAAGCGTGAAATAAATGGTTAGACTTAAGGGCTAATGACATTTAAAACTAAGGCGCTTGAAGCAGTCCGTACGTTGTAGGATGAATAACCCAATGAGGTAGATCATGATAGTGTCATAAGGGACGAGGAGAGCGCACGTTCGCTATTTTGGCGGCTCCAACGGACCGGAAGGGGAAGCACGCAGCTTCCTGAGACGTTATAGGTGCTCCTGGTAGTCCTCTGTAGTGGTTTAGCTTCGGGCTAGGATTACAGAGGTTGGGTCTACGCGGAACTACCAGGTGGGTGGGCCTTGACTGCACAAGTAGGAGGCAGTCAGAATGTTGTACGCGGTGGCATTAAGGGTGGTTCGGCGATTGCCTCAGGCGGAGGTGGAGGGTCAAGACCAAACGATAACAAGATCGTCGGACACCTGTCACCAGCTGCCTAAGTAATGCGAAAAGACCAGAGCTAACCCCTAGAGATTGTTAATCTTTGCCATCAAGGGACGGGTGCGGGGAGACCCCACGTGGATGTTTAGATTGTTTGCTTATTAGGGGTGGTCGCTTAGCTCGTGTGGTCTTTACTAGTTGAGGGAGGGGCAGAGGTGGGGCCATAGCCACCATAGAAAAACCAGACCCGAGGGATATCTGTACATTGGACACTCTTAGAGGCGGGCCCGTACAGATATAGAAAAGCTCCCGACCGAGTTCCGTGTTTTCTGGTGTAGTCCTGCCATGGAACATGGGTGCACAAGTAGAGGTTATGTGCAGTAGAAACATTGAGTACGATTGATGATACGTACGTGGGAAAGTCTAGGTACAACCATGTCCACTCTGGGTGGTGTATCGTAGACTAGAGGGCATTATTCAGTAATGGAACCAAACTCGATCGAATAGTTCGAGGATAGCAGTCAGTACGCTTACGTAGCACAACGACAGTGGTTCTATGCAGATGTAGCGTTGTACGTTACTATGGCAGAGGATGAGGGACTGCGCATATTACTATGGCGATACGGAGGAGACCGTGCGAGTAGGGTATCACGGGGTGTACCTCAGTTTGGGGGTAGCTACATATACACTATATTAGGTTAATCTACTGGGGGTAGATGGGTGTGACATGTGTGTAAGCTTTGAGTGCTAATAACACATATAACCTAATAAATAAGAAAGTGTAATTGAACGGTATATGTAGGATTATTCAAGAAGAGTATTTTAAATTCATTCACACATAACTTATGTTCTGACCCCCTCCTCATAACATTCGTAGGTTAGACAGAGACTTATAGCTTTGGAAATACTCATTTAGCAGTATTGTGATTAAGGTAAAGCTATGTTTTAAATCTATACTATATTATAATTACTGAGTTTGCATTGCAGGCCTCACAGCGCTCCGTACTAAATTAAACTCAATCGTCTCTGCAATAAATTGAAGGCCAAAAAAGCGTTGCCTACTCTAATCGAATAGTCTACATCTCTACCGTTATCCCAAATCATCGCTCTTCTCTTTCAGCTTTTTTTCGTTGCTTTTATCCATCTACTCCCCATCTTCAACCTAGCCCAAAATTGAAAACGATCTGATTGCTCCGACGAAGCCTCGCTCCATTACTGCGCTATGTTTTTCTCCTCCCTATTGTCGGTGGCTTACGGCTAGCACTGTTTCACAAGCCCCGTCGATTTGCCCTAAAAGCGTCAGCAAGTCATCGGCTGAAGGTGATCTTTCTATCATATTTCCATATCGTCCATTTGTTTGCTTATCTACCAATTTTTTTGACTAATTACTTGCTAAAATGAATTTATACTACCGAGAAGGTCCACGTACTGAAAACTATGTTAGGTTAAAATCAATTTTCTGCTTATAGTAATACCCTTAAATCTAAATATATATATTTAAATCAATACACATTTGATTTAATAATCCTTTAATCTGATATTAATAAGTTGTGATTCCTAAATTATTAAATACACACATGCTGTTCATAAGTTATGATTCCTAAATTTAAACAGTTATAGTTATGTAAAACTGCAATTAAAAAAATGCAGTAGCTTAACAGACAATACTATGAAAATTTTCCTTACACTTCATACTCAAAGGTGCACATTTGAATCATAAACAGTTATCTAACCATTTAGTCATCCTATACGTATAACATAGGATAGCATCATTTCCACTTTAATCATATGCTTTCATCATTTCGTGAATCAAAACAAGGTTCAAATTGTTGATTCATCAAGGATCTCTCCTTTCAAGGAGAGTTGACAAATGTGAACACAATAAACTCGAATCTCTCATGCATTTCCTTCGGCTGTGACATATTTGAGTTAAATCTCGCAAGTGAATTTTTTTACAGGTAATGCTTTGTCGTAACTGCTTCATTCAGTAAAATTTTTAATATAAAGAAAATTAAACCGTTTTACCAAATATAACATAATTTACATTCATCCATGATATTAATTAAGGTTTAGGCATCCTTGCAATCAACTTGGGAAAGTTATATCCTTTTCTAATTTACTAATTAACTTTTGATTTTTGGATTAACATGTCACCTCATTAATTTTAAATTGTCTTTGTTGACCTATTTATTATATGAAATTACGGTAGTGTCTTCCTATTATGTCCACTAAAAATATTTGTGAACTTCACAATGGTCAACTCCTTTAATTATTTTATTACTACTTTCACTTATTTGATACTACAACGATTTTACTATTACAAAGGGATTGAGAACAAAGTTTAGTTTGCCATTATTTTCTCCGCTATAGTTATCTATGTACTGTTATTTCTGTGTAAGCAGCTTCATTTTTCAAAAACTTAAGCAGCTTCATTTTTCAAAAACTTACACATTTTTTTTGCTTCCATGTTGTGATTACAGGAGGTCGTACGAATACGAGACACCATAGATATGAGAAAATAATTGCAATAAATAGATTCTATTTCAATTTATACACCATAATCTGTTAGGATCTTTCTGTTAACACAACATGTTAAACAGGTCGTTGTAAGCTGGACATTGACAAATCGCAATTCCATTCAATGAGGCTCCAATAGGTATGTGTAATAATGTAGCATTGATTACTTCACCCCTGCTACTCTGTTACTATATATAATAGTGTAACTGCATTAATTTTCGTGACCACATGGTACATAATATGCACTGAAATTTGCTTCATTCTCCTTACTCACCGAGAGCGTTACAGTTCCACATTTGGTCTACTTAGCATGAAGCCATTCTGCTACAAGAAATAGATGGAAAAATAATCTATATATGGCCAAGTAACTCCATTTCTATTTTTAGCTAAATTACTCTATATCTAAATACTTCATTTGCACTAAAATGCATACTATAATTTTGGATGACATGCGGATAATTGCATTGAACATGCAATGGAAAGCCCATTACAGCAGGGAATCATAATTGAGACAAGCTCATGTAGAATACCTTCCAAACAATAGCTTGGAAAGACCTTATTGGGAGAAAAACAGAAACTAAATGTCGTGATGAACTTTACGGTTGTGACCACCAAAAAAATTATATCAGCAAGTTAGACAGGATGCGACTGACACGCATAAACTTGCTACATCTATAATATGTTTGCGAGACAATAAGAACTACAATGAGCTAAATTCTTTTTACAGGTACCACATATTGCTTTCTCATTGGCTATAATTACAGCTGGAAAAAGAAAAGTTACCATCCTCACCATCCATTCTTCGTGTCTACGGATACAGAAAGCTTCTTCAAGTCAATGACTACCTATGGGTTCTACAACTTAGGTACAAAATATACTTACTATCCATTGATTACGAGGATAAAATTAGTGATTTTTCTTCCCTACGCTTAATATAAACATTCCATTTCAAATGGTTATGAATCGTATAATTCAGTAGCTGTCTAATGTTATGCACTTCTATGTGATCGGTGACCTACGCTTAATCGTATAATTCAGTGATTTGCTATCGCTTAGATAGAAAAATACAATATAAACTACCTTCTAACATTTCAATTTTCTCTTCATACAAATCTTAAAGCTTTGATTTATAAGTATACACATTACAAAGTAATAATTTTCATCCATGTCGGTACTGGCAGTGAGAACATATCAGAGGAAGACAATCCAATTCTACAGCAGCAATCAGTTGGACAAGCAAGCTGTATGGCTGCATGCTAAAAAGAACAACATACTGGGTATTAGTTTTAACGTTACTTGAATTCTTTTTTCCCTTGATGACATTGTCCATGCACTACCTGTGAACTTCGAACTTAAACGCTTCTCATATAGTTTGCAATTTATGACAGTTTCTACTTTACTTTGCCTCATGGTTGGATATATTATTATTATTACACTTCATTGATTCATATTAGGTCAGTATCATTTTATGGAAATTATATCTTTCATGTGCTTTCATCTGTTAAAACTACATGATCAAGCTCCAAAAGACATGTTTTCCCATGCATTTCCTTGCATCTATTGGAATTTCATGATTGTAGGGAACAACCATTGAATTTTTATAGGTGCTTTGTTTTTCATTTTCAGTAAATTTCGTAGCACTTCTATTTGAAGTACAAAATTGTATCCAATTATGATATTGGGCATATTATATGCACATAGTGAACACATTATTTTCTAATTAGCGTGTTTCATATAAATCTGTATTTTTTGTGTAATTGAAATAATATAATATTGTATTCATTTTCCGATTTTAATAATAAATTAGAAATTAAATTGGAACATGTACTTTCAATCAACATTCTTAATTTTTCCTAGGTTGTATTTCATTTTAATTGTTTCCCATCGTTGACTCTATTCAATTTTAAAATTGAACTTTTCCGCGATTACCTGTACAGGTCTTAAGTTTTACATTTTATCAGCTGATTTGAAATGTTACATGCATTTAAATTCCTGATGTGCTTCTCAAAATATGTATCATTTTTTTTGCAATCTCCACTTGATGAATTTTCCAGCCATCAACTTTTACATGTCAATCTCCGCGATTACCTAGTTTTCATTGTTTTATCAAAATGGCGCACCTATTTTATTGTTTGAGTTGAAAAATGTAGCAGTACTTTGATTTTCTTTATTAGTAAACAACAGTCATTTGAAATGTAATGCTAATATATTTAATATCTTTAAATAGTTCAATTGAATTTTTTACTGTCAATAAATTTATATCTAGAATTTTTGGCAGCCTACAATCCTCAACTGATGTTTCTTTATGAACATTATACTTCACAATATGTTTTTTCCAAAATTTAGATATTACTAATTGCTTGAAAATTTCCTTTGATAGTTGTAGGCATAACATGGAAGTTTAACCTTGATTTACTCTTTTTATCTCCACCAAGTTGTTTGTTAGATTGATTTGGAAAACTTTTAAGAGAAAAGGAACTAAACAGTATCATGTTTTCTTTAATTTCAGACCTTCTAATATGTAATAGTCGTCCTTTTATACGTGCTCCATTAACTTTTAGAATTTTCGGCTTTGTTTATGACTATTATAGAGTAAATTTATGTAATACGTTGGTGATATTACCAAATCTAATTGTGTTTGGAATTTTTTTCAACTTCACTTACAGAGCTAAAATGTTCTCCTACATTAAAATTAAATGCTAGTAGTTTACCAAACAAGTTTTATTTAATGCTTCATATGATCAAGCTTTTACTTTGTAAATAAATAGACATAGATATCCCAGTCTAAATGGGTTGTCTTTACAAAACAGTTAGTACTATTTTGGTCTAAGCTTCCACTGTTTATTTTTGAATCTTCACCCCATCTTCATATTCTTCGTAGGTAGCTAATTTATCTTACAGTTTGATGTAATCGATTTAACTTCGTATCTTTAAAGTGGAATTGCCAGTGTATTTGTTGTTATGTATATCATATATTGTTTTAATTCCAAACTGTGTATACGAATGTGAATGACCTTTGGACCTTAAGATACACTCTCATGCTAATTTTGATTGATAAGTGAAGCCAATCTAAATATTTTTTGTTACACAATTTTAAATCTTTTCAGCATATTATATTTTGTGTTTCAAATGCGGTCTGCATCTCTACATACTTTATATATGCAATTCGATTTACCTATTTTTTTGCTGAGTTAACTAAGCTTGTAACACCCTACCTCCGCCAGGGCCACACTCACGAGTGCTGGCACTAGCTTTGGAGGGGTGTTGTCTAGGTAAACATGCACAGAGATATCAAAAGACAGAACATAAATAAATAAATAAATAAATAAAGCGGTAGAAATTTAAAAACCATCATTTCAAAACCAAATAGTCAACTTACATCAAAGTACTTATTCATTATTTTCCAACTACCACAAGTCTAGAAAACATAAACTGGAAATAACATAAAGTAAACTATCCCCAAGATAGATGTAGTGAAGCCATAGCAAGCTCAAGTCCAAACCGTACATGAGCTGTCAAGAAAGCAAGCCAAGTGTCCAAGCTAAGCACTAGTGTTCCCTCCCTGAGAACCTTGGGGGGGGGGGGGGGAACGGAAGAAAAGAGGCGAAAGAAAAAGGGTCAGTCATAAAGACTGGTAAGTCCTACCAACTATTAGTATAAAAACTAATAAAGTTAACTAAACATGAGAAACTGAGATGAAACATAAAGATGGTAACTGACTGGCATGATAAATAGATAACAAGGTAGATCAAGTGTGGCATCGCATATACAAGGTTTAGTTTTGCACCTAAAGTACTAGTAATCCAACCCATGTCAAGTATAAACAAGAGATGATCCCTTGGCCCAATATCATGAGATGGCCCAAGTCGGGGCCCAACTACACGGTCTAGTCGATCGGCTCCCGTCGAGTGTCAGTGTCATACGGCCCAATCACGGAATGTAGTCAAACTGTGCTAGGTCCACCCTAGGGTGTATCAAGTCCTAGGGTGCCACCCACTGACACTAATCGAGCACACACAGTCTAAACCTACTGGTGTTCGTGCCTGCTTTTTCAACTCCGGACTATGTGCACGACCATAGTCCGCCTGAACCTACACCGGCGCACCAACTCAGTCGTCGTTCTGGTCGCTTACAATCAGCCCAGTAATCGTGCCCCACCCTAGCCTAGTCCCTAGGGTATCGTGATACATCCAAGAGGGTTACTGCTGAAACGGACCACGTAACTAGGGTTTCTAACTGGTTAAGTGTGGTTAACCCCATCCAATCATGTTTCAAGTTGGTTAAGTGTATCCAAGTGGCTCATGACTTAACCCTAACATGTGTCATTAATTAATTTAATGCACCCAACCTCTCACATTAGACTTTGTTGTGGTTACTGGATATGCCGAGCGGGTCCGGGCAGCTTTACACCACAACCTAGTCTAACCTCGGGTTTCAAGCGCGATGTGACCAACTTCTCACATTGGGTCCTATTGTTTGTAGCCACTGGATTTGCCGGCCGGTTCCGGGCAGGTTTACGCTACAAACTCAACCCAACCTCGAGTTGGTCACTTTATGGTTTTCTACATGTCATGACCACATTCAAGTTTTCAAGCATAATCAAGTTTCATGTCACATTTCAAGTCATGTTTTTCATCTCATTTCAAGTTTGCCTAACTACCCATAACGTATTCCCATCGCACTTAAATTCGCATCAACACAAGTGAATCAAGGAACATAAAAATATGACCAAGAGGGGCATAAGGTGGTAAAGGTGGTCATAAGTTAAACATGATGATATTTGAGGCAAAGGTGTTCATCACAACTAGCATATAAGGTTATTGGCCTCAAAACATGCATGACACCAAACTTAGCAAATAAACTAGCACGTAGTTCAACATCATAGGTAAAGGTGACAACATGATAATAGTTAACATAGGGTGATAAACTTGTGGGTAGCACGTAGTTCAACATCATATGCAAGTTAACATGAAGGTTATGAGAGGTTCTATGTTGCATTATGCATAACTACCAAGTTCTATGTTGCATTATGCATAACCACCAAATAAAGCTCATAGCTTTCTACCCAAAAATCAAGGTAAATGATACTAGGTTCATGATAGTGCCACAATCATAGATCAAAAGAGTGATAAATGGATCCATGCATATAAATATAGCCCCAAGACAAGTATTATACCCAAAAGTCCCATTTCAACTTGCTACATGATCATATTAACTTCATAGTTTAAATCTAAGAGTAGAGTGGGGCTTACAAAGCGTGGATTTGAGAACTAGAACCAAATAGAACAAGATAGAGACGTTGTAGAGGCTCTAGGAATGATGTAGCAACACAAATAGCCTTGAGAATAAGTAGCTCCTTTGATAGAAAGAAGAAAGATGGCTTCTTTTTGCCTTAGAAGCTCTCAAGATGAAGATGGAGGCCATGATTAGGGAGCATTTTGGCAGAATTTAGTTGTTAGGATGATTTGTGATGGTTTAGGCTAGGTATTAGGGTGTTTTTATAGGTGTAGAGACTAGTTTAGGCCATAGGATTAACCCTAATTTAGATCCGAACCATCAAAAATCGTCACAGGCCAGCAGAACAGACCAGAGAAACAAAACAGGTGCACCAGGCCAGCC
Organism: Allium sativum; assembly: GCA_030737875.1. NCBI lineage: Eukaryota > Viridiplantae > Streptophyta > Magnoliopsida > Asparagales > Amaryllidaceae > Allium > Allium sativum. The sequence goes on along the minus strand of CM060916.1, from coordinate 718,099,292 downwards.
AGGGTCAAACTAGAAAGATGTGCAGGCTGCTGGGCGCACTTGCCAAGTGCGCCAGTGTATTTTTGTACTGGCGCACTTCACAAGTGCGCCAGTGCATTCTGGCTTGTTTTCGGTTTTTCTGCCTAATTTTGTTCGTCCATATCTTCTTCATACGGACTCCGATATTCGAAAACTCGGACTCTATTTCGCGTATTTTTCCGAGACGAACGCAATGGCCTAGCCCGTTTCCCTTGATTCAGATTTAAAATTTAATTCTGCCCTGATTTATGTTATAACATGTTATTAAAAATTCGGGTTGTTACATTCTCCCCACCTTAAAGGATTTCGTCCCCGAAATCTCCAAGTTAGGAAGAACGTATCCTACCATCCATCATCCATCTACTCAAAACATCATCCACAAGTAATCATTGTCCTTAGAAGACTTCTAATGCTGTATGAATATATGCAAAAGTGTGTGTATATGCACCTATCTAGTGCGAAAATTAGGCGGATATTGACTCAGTAAACCTACTTAATGCAGAATATGTTAGTGCAATGAGTCCAAATGTATGCAAATTCCTAGGATAGTTTATAATCTCTACATGAGTGCACATAACATTCATCCATATGCAACATCCATGTGATAGCACGACAAGTTTCATCCATGAATAAGCATAAACACTCATGCATATGCAATATGAAAGTGTGTGAGCCGATCTTAGTGCCTAACGTATATCATACATCCACGAGTAACCACTTGCAAACACTTGCAACCATTTGCAACCATCAAGCATAACATGTTTCAAATACATGTTTCATCCAAAGGGTTTCTACCTAAGGTTCTTATGACAAGGTTAACGAGATAACAAGATAAACATGGATAGCAAAAGAAAGATATGCTAATTAGGAAAGGAGATTGAGAATGTACCCTCAAAAAGGAATGGATAAAGCCCACGCATCTTCTCCTCGGTTTCCCAAGTTGCATCTTCATCGGCTTCTCTCCACTGAACCTTTACCAACTTGACTTCTCGATTCCTCAGCTTCTTGATCTCCGTTCCCAAGATATGAATCAGAGCTCGCCTCAAGGTTGCCTCTTTCTCTACCTCCATGTCTTCAAGAATGCTAGGCTCAACTACTTCGGCTGACTAATGTAGGCATTTTCAGAGATGCGAGACATGAAAAACATTGTGCACTCCAGCCAGCTTCTCGGGCAATTCCACCCTATAAACCATTTGCCCAATCTTCTCGATGATAGGGAAGGGTCCAATGAACCTTGGTGCTAGCTTTCCAACTGCTCCAAAACGAACCACATTTCGCAAAGGAGAGACCTTCACAAAGACCATATCTCCAACTTCAAACTCTAAGTCTGTCCTTGGCTTGTCTGCAAAGGATTTCTGTGTGTCTTGGGCCGCTTTCATCCGCCTTCGAATCAACTCAACCTTCTCCGATGTGTCCCTTATCATGTCGGGCCCAAGTATAAGCTTATCTGTCGTCTCCCACCAACATGTTGGTGACTTGCACGACCTCCCATACAAAGCTTCGAATGGTGCCATCCCTATGCTTGCTTGGTAGCAGTTATTATAAGCAAACTCTACGAGAGGAAGATGGTCTTCCCAAGTGCCACCAAAGTCAAGAATGCATAGCCTCAACAGATCTTCTAGTACCCTATTCACCCTTTCGGTCTGGCCATCCGTCTGTGGGTGATAGGCTGTACTTAGATTCAATCGCGTAACCATCGCTTCTTGCAAACTGTTCCAAAATTGGCTAGTGAAGATTGGGTCACGATCGCTAACTATGCTAGAAGGAACTCCATGCAATCGCACTATCTCTCGAAGATAAACAGATGCTAGCCATGATGCGGTCCACTTTCTCTTTACTGGAATGAAATGGGCGCTCTTCGTGAGTCTATCCACTATGACTCATATGCTAGTATTCCCCTTCCTTGATCTTGGCAATCCATCCACAAAATCCATAGAGATACTTTCCCACTTCCATAGCAGGACCTCCAATGGATGCAGTAGCCCACCGGGCTTCTTCGACTCGGCCTTTACTTGTTGGCAAACAATGCATCTAGAAACAAACTCTGCAACATCCTTTTTCATCCCATCCCAAAAGAAAATGCGCTTCATGTCCCGTTACATCTTATCCCCTCCGGGATGTATGGTCATCCTCGAGTGATGCGCCTCCTCAAGAACTTTGTTTACTAAGTCTCCCACTCGTGGGACACATAGTCTTCCATCACGCCTAAGCCATCCCTTGTCATCAATAGTATATCTAGCGAGGTGACTTGACGTCTCACCCCGAATCAACTTGACCATGATCTCGACTATCTGCGGGTCTTCCCTCTGTGAAGCCCCAACTTGATCAAGAAGTGTAGGTCTAAGCTCAAGGGATGCTAACGAACCAGTCATCGACCCAATAGCAGGTGCAAAATCAAAGGTTGCCAAGAACTCTAGGCTCTTCATCTCAACAAACAAGGGACTCAAAGTCAACCTTCTTCTGCTTAGCGCATCCGCCACAACATTACCCTTGCCAGGGGTATAAGCTATATCGAAGTCATATGATGCCAAGAATTCCATCCACCTCTGCTGCCTTAGATTCAAATCTTTCTGCGAGAAGAGGTACTTGAGCGACTTGTGATCAGTATATAACTCAAACCTTTCACCTAGAAGATAATGGCGCCAAGATTTGAGTGCAAAGACGATCGCCGCCAACTCCAAATCATGAGTGGGATAGTTCTTCTCATGAACCTTGAGTTGCCTACCCCCAAAGCATATCACTCTCCCCTCTTGCATCAAGACAACGCCTAATCCCGTGCCACATGCATCGGTGTACACGGTAAACATCTTCCCTCCATCGGGTAATGCTAGAACTAGAGCCGTGGTGAGGGCTTTATTGAGCCTTTGGAAAGCAAGCTCACTCTCTAAGTCCCATGCAAAGGCTAAGTTCTTCTTCGTTAACTTAGTAAGAGGGGCTGAAATCTTAGCGAAGTCCTTAATGAACTTCCTATAAAATCCTGCCAGACCGAGAAAGCTTCTCACTTCAGTTGCATTCTTCGGAACTTTCCAGTCTTGTACCGCCACTACTTTAGCGGGATCCACAGCTATGCCTTGCTTAGAAACTATATGCCCAAGGAACCGAACTTCACTTCTCCAGAAATGGCATTTGGAGAACTTGGCTTGTAACTGATGAGCTCTAAGCGTATCCATAACCTCCTTGAGATGTATAGCGTGCTCTTCCTTGTCCTTAGAGAAGATCAGAATATCATCCACGAAGACAACCACAATCTTGTTAAGGAACTCCCTAAACACCCTACTCATCAAATCAACGAAGTATGCGGATGCATTAGTCAAACCGAACGGCATGACAAGCCATTCAAAGAATCCATCTGGAGTCCTAAACGCAGTCTTGTCAATACTATCCTCAACCACTCTAAGCTGATGGAATCCGGTGGCTAGATCGAGCTGAGAGAAAACAGAAGCACCTACAAGATGGTCAAAGAGATCATTAATCCTCGGTAACGGGTGCCTATTCTTCTTTGTCAGCTTGTTTAACTCACGATAATCAACACATAGACGAAGCGAACCATCCGCCTTAGTAGCGAATACCACAGGAGCACCCCATTCAGAAATGTTTCGCCAATGAAATTTTTCTCAAGCAACTCCTTGATTTGCTAGCTAATCTCTCTTCTTTCTCGCGGGGCCATGTTCCTAACAGGTAATGAAACTGGCTTGGCATTATCAACAAGATAAATACGGAAGTCTATCTCGCGTTTAGGGGGTAACCCCTTCACCTCATCAAAAACATCAGGATATTCTCGGACCACCCTCACAGATTGAAGATTGTCAATAGACGAGTCGAGGGATTCAAGATAACATAACATGACGGGATCTAGAGGGTTACAAGAAATCTCTAGGGTATTGCCAAGGCGAGTCATAAGCCTCACTACCCTATGCTCACAATCGAGAATGCCTCCATAACTGGACAACCAATCCATGCACAAAATCAACCCGTATCCCATGAACCTGAGAACATAAGCATTACATGTGAATTCTACGGTCAAGATAGAAATCCTCAAATCCATACAAATCATAGATAGATGGGCGGAACCCCCATTCGGATTTGAAACACTAACGGAATCCTCAACTAGACTAGTACTTAGGTGCAAACTTTCAACAATGTCAGAAGAAATAAAGGTATGCGATGCGCCAGAATCAAATAAAGTTCAAACAGGAAAACCAGAAATGTAAACAAGGCTTTCTACAGAAATACTACCTCGGTCCGGAGCTGGAGTAGTGTTGAGAGCATGCATCTGCCCTCCAGAAGGTCCTGCTCGCTGAGTCTGTCCTTGCCCCTGCCCTTGCTTCTTTGGATAATCCTTACTGAAGTGTCCAGACTCTCTGCAATGAAAGCATTCTCCCAACTTCCTCTTCTTCTTCCTACAATCTTTGGCTATGTGTCCAGTGATCCCACAGAAGTTGCACTTCCTTGTCTCCTTTGCCTTGTTGTTGTTGGTCTTGTTACCCTTGTTGTTCTTGTTGTTCTGATTGCTATGATTGTTCTGATTGCCTCCCCACTTGGAGTCCGCCTTCTTGGTTTGAGTCTCATTAAGCTTAACTTCTTTCTTGCCATTCTTATCATCTCCTTGAAGCAAGGCCATATCCACTAAGCTCTCAAAAGTGGCCCCCATGGGTATATGAGACATGGCCAAACCTTGTAATGGCTCATTCAATCCCCGAGCAAAGCGTAGAGCCTTCTTCTGAGGTGTGTTAACCATGGCTAAACCGAATCGAGCAAGCTGCTTAAACTTATTCACATACTCCCTCACGGTCATGTCCCCTTGCTTCAAAGATATAAACTTCTCCATTTGCAGATTCTCCTCAGCAGATGATAGAAACTTAAGCCCAAACCTCATCCTAAAGTCGGCCCAAGTCTCTATAGGTCTAGTAGCGTTGGTGACCTCCCACCAATAAGCAGCTTCCTCTTTCAATAGCCATACTGCCAACAGAACTTTCCTACGGTCTTCCACTTCAAAGTTAGCAAAAAGGTCTTCAGTTTCCTTTAACCAGTTTCTTGCCTCAACATAAGTCTTTGTCCCAACAAAATTCTTGCCACACATCGCCTTAAAGTCTTTGCAAATCTTTGCGAAATCCACTTGTGGACGCTGAGGAGGAGGAGGAGGAGGAGGAACCTCATGTAAGGGAGGAGGAGTGGGAGTGTTTGTTGGGACCGCATCGTTGTCCCTAGCTTCCAAGTACCTTCGGAACCATCCGGGTATGGGTACTCCCTCGGGAAGGTTAAGATCGGCCATGCTGAAAAAGGAAAAGATAGATTTAGAACGAGGAAACAAAGGATAGTGCTAATGGCTTTTGGGGAATAGCCTTTTAAAATAAACTAGACTTTTCTTGGAAAAATACTTAATTGGTTTTGAAAATAGTTTTTCAAAAGGGTTTTTAAAACTTTTGTCCGGTCTAGTAAAACCTCATGCTCTGATACCAAATGTAACACCCCACCTCCGCCAGGGCCACACTCACGAGTGCTGGCACTAGCTTTGTAGGGGTGTTGTCTAGGTAAACATGCACAGAGATATCACAAGACAAAACATAAATAAATAAGTAAAGCAGCGGTAGAAATTTAAAAACCATCATTTCAAAACCAAATAGTCAACTTACATCAAAGTACTTAGTCATTATTTTCCAACTACCACAAGTCTAGAAAACATAAACTGGAAATAACATAAAGTAAACTATCCCCAAGATAGATGTAGTGAAGCTATAGCAAGCTCAAGTCCAAACCGTACATGAGCTGCCAAGAAAGCAAGCCAAGTGTCCAAGCTAAGCTCTAGTGTTCCCTCCCTGAGAACCTGGGGGGGGGGGGGAATGGAAGAAAAGAGGCAAAAGAAAAAGGGTCAGTCATAAAGACTGGTAAGTCCTACCTACTATTAGTATAAAAACTAACAAAGTTAACTAAACATGAGAAACTGAGATGAAACATAAAGATGGTAACTGACTGGCATGATAAATAGATAACAAGGTAGACCAAGTGTGGCATAGCATATACAAGGTTTAGTTTTGCACCAAAAGTACTAGTAATCCAACCCATGTCAATTATAAACAAGTGATGATCCCTTGGCCCAATATCATGAGATGGCCCAAGTCGGGGCCCAACTACACGGTCTAGTCGATCGGCTCCCTATAAGCCTAACTCGTCGAGTGTCGGTGTCATACGGCCCAATCACGGAATGTAGTCAAACTGTGCTAGGTCCACCCTAGGGTGTATCAAGTCCTAGGGTGCCAACCACTGACATGAATCGAGCACGCACAGTCTAAACTTACTAGTGCCCGTGCCTGCTTTTTCAACTTCGGACTATGTGCACGACCATAGTCCGCCTGAACCTACACCGGCGCACCAACTCAGCCGTCGTTCTGGTCGCTTACAATCAGCCCAGTAATCGTGCCCCACCCTAGCCTAGTCCCTAGGGTATCGTAATACATCCAAGAGGGTTACTGCTGAAAAGGACCACGTAACTAGGGTTTCTAACGGGTTAAGTGCGGTTAACCCCATCCAATCATGTTTCAAGTTGGTTAAGTGTATCCAAGTGGCTCATGACTTAACCCTAACATGTGACATTAATTAATTTAATGCACCCAACCTCTCACATTAGACTTTGTTGTGGTTACTGGATATGCCGGGCGGGTCCGGGCAGCTTTACACCACAACCTAGTCTAACCTCGGGTTTCAAGCGCGATGTGACCAACTTCTCACATTGGATCCTATTGTTTGTAGCCACTGGATTTGCCGGCCGGTTCCGGGCAGGTTTACGCTACAAACTCAACCCAACCTCGAGTTGGCCACTTTATGGTTTTCCACATGTCATGACCACATTCAAGTTTTCAAGCATGATCAAGTTTCATGTCACATTTCAAGTCATGTTTTTCATGTCATTTCAAGTTTGCCTAACTACCCATAACGTATCCCCATCATACGTAAATTCGCATCAACACAAGTGAATCAAGGAACATAAAAATATGACCAAGAGGGGCATAAGGTGGTAAAGGTGGTCATAAGTTAAACATGATGATATTTGAGGCAAAGGTGTTCATCACAACTAGCATATAAGGTTATTGGCCTCAAAACATGCATGACACCAAACTTAGCAAATAAACTAGCATGTAGTTCAACATCATAGGCAAAGGTGACAACATGATAATAGTTAACATAGGGTGATAAACTTGTGGGTAGCATGTAGTTCAACATCATATGCAAGTTAACATGAAGGTTATGAGAGGTTCTATGTTGCATTATGCATAACTACCAAGTTCTATGTTGCATTATGCATAACAACCAAATAAAGCTCATAGCTTTCAACCCAAAAATCAAGGTAAATGATACTAGGTTCATGATAGTGCCACAATCATAGATCAAAAGAGTCATAAATGGATCCATGCATACAAATATAGCCCCAAGACAAGTATTATACCCAAAAGTCCCATTTCAACTTGCTACATGATCATATTAACTTCATAGTTTAAATCTAAGAGTAGAGTGGGGCTTACAAAGCATGGCTATGAAAACTAGAACCAAATAGAACAAGATAGAGACGTTGTAGAGGCTCTAGGAATGATGTAGCAACACAAATAGCCTTGAGAATACGTAGCTCCTTTGATAGAAAGAAGAAAGATGGCTTCTTTTTGCCTTAGAAGCTCTCAAGATGAAGATGGAGGCCATGATTAGGGAGCATTTTGGCAGAATTTAGTTGTTAGGATGATTTGTGATGGTTTAGGCTAGGTATTAGGGTGTTTTTATAGGCGTAAAGACTAGTTTAGGCCATAGGATTAACCCTAATTTAGATCTGAACCATCAAAAATCGTCACAGGCTAGCAGAATAGACCAGAGAACCAAAACAGGTGCACCAAGCCAGCCAGGGTCAAACCAGAAAGCTGTGCAGGCTGCTGGGCGCACTTGCCAAGTGCGCCAGTGTATTTTTGTACTGGCGCACTTCACAAGTGCGCCAGTGCATTCTGGCTTGTTTTCAGTTTTTCTACCTAACCTTGTTCGTCCATATCTTCTTCATACGGACTCCGATTTTCGAAAAATCGGACTCTATTTCGTGTATTTTTCCGAGATGAACGCAATGCCGTAGCCCGTTTCCCTTGATTCATAATTTAAAATTTAATTCTATGCTGATTTATGTTATAACATGTTATTAAAAATTCGGGTTGTTACAAAGCTCTTTGACTTCAAAATCTATCTTCTGTCATTTTTTCAGTAAACGTACATTCTATCTATAGTTGTTCATTGTGTGCGGTGTAATGAAGGAATGGAATATGGAAGCCATCTAAAAAGCATGTAAAAAATAAATTCAAAGAAATAAGCTAGTTACATACCGGTTTGGCTTGAAAAATGTGGAAGTGCATTGATTGCTTTATAATTAAATAGGTACTGACTGAAATAGATACTAACATATTTACGAAAAACATAAAAGTACATCAATTTCTTTCCAATTAAATTACTGTTCCCTGAAGTATATGCTAATATATTTATTTTCTACCAACAGTCCAACTGAATATATATTTTTGTCAATAAATTTTGGTTCTATAGTTTTATATTTTACTTAACAGCCTACAATTTGCAAATTAAAGTTTCTCCTTATGAAGTATAATTACTTCACAATATGTTTCTCCTCAAATTTGGATACTATTAATTGCTAAAAGTTTTACTTTAAAAGTTGCAGGCAATATGTGGAAGTAGTCTACATTTTATTTATTTTCTTCATGTAGTTCTATAATTCTATATTGTTCATATCTGTAATCTGAATCGCCTTTTTTTTTTTTTTGCAAACGGGTTTACTAAGATTAAATGCACATGATAAGAACATTTACACATACTTTACAAGTGTTAATATTTGATTTTAATACATACAATTGTTTAACATGATAAGAACATTATCATGTTTAATCATATGCTGGTTTATAATTTTATCAGTTCTAACTAAATGTGAGAAATTTTATGGTATGTGATATATTTTTGTACTATTTGGTTAGATTCAAAATGAGCTGATTTGCAACATGAAATATACTCATCTTTTTACTCATGCTAGGTCGTATTCATCGAAAAAAAATTAATATAATATTTGGTGAACCAGTTAATATTTTCTACATACAAGTACATTAGAATAAGTCTTGAGAGTAAAGATTATTCGGATTTGCTTTATAAACAATGTGACTCACCTTTCCATTTTCTCCTTATTTTGTACCAGTTTTAACAATGGAATTTTTTGATGTAATATTAGGCGAAACATATATTTTTCATTTTGTGTGCATGTATATTAAGATATGATCATAGGTTAAAGTGTTGACATTGCAAAAGATGCCAATCTCCTTTACATATTCCACTTCATAGTTTTTTTTTGCACATAATATCAACAATAACTACCGAGTCATAGTGGCTTCGATGAAGAGTTTATAACATGATTAATATGGATTTTGTTATGCATTTTTAATAGGTAAACTACTTAGATTATGCACTATTATTTTCCATAAAATAGAATTTGATTTTATTTTTCATTTCAATTTTATGATTCAGCCTTCTCATTTCAGGCAGGATTGACAGGTATATCATTATGTCATTTCCCATTAGAAGCGAATTGCTGGCAATATTTCAACATGCATGAATTTTTAATACCTTATCCAATATAGTACTTTATTACATTGGTATGGGTGGTTTATTTTATAATACCATGGACAATAATGTTTGATGGAGTTGTATATAATGTCATTAGGCCAAATGGTTAGCATGAGGACTTCAACACGCACATGCATATCTATATATTGATATCCCGGGAACAGTATCAAATATTGTTACTATATCATTTTTATAAGTCTGCATTTGGTAATGAACCGATAACACCGAATATGTCTTTGTCTTATATATGTAAGTATATATTTCTACTTAAATGTTTGGTGTATAATGCAAACTCATAAGTTAGAATTTTTTTTTTTAAATTTAGTCCAACATTTTATATGCGTCCTTTTTCAAACTTAGCACATTTGGTTTGTATGCTTTCTCCATGATCTTACATGGTTATTACAATATCAAGTAAATACACGTTCTCTATCCTGGATAAACATCCGAATACCTCAAATTTTAGTTTTTTCCATGTTGATTTCAAGCTTATTATTTAGTTAAACTGTTTATTACTGAAAATAGATTAGCTGAAGTTCTCAGATGTCAGATAACTGTTTGTCTTAACATTTAATTCATTCTTATGCTAAACCTGCTTTGTACGCATTCACGTTGTTTTGTAACTGCATTACTTTATTAATATTATGCGTTAATATAAATAAACAGCTTGATTGAATCAAGGTAAAAACATGTGAAGTATTCATTTTTATCATTCAAGAATGTACCCAGATAACCTAGATTTTTAAATGCTTATTCACAGTTATAAAAATAAGAAAGAAACAATCATCTAAAACCATTATTTTTAAATTACATAATCATATTGACTCTTATTTTCTTTCGGTTAGGAATGAAATTCATGAACACTTCAACTGTTAATTTTAAAATTATATATTTACATAGACACTAATTTTGTAATGTTTAGGAATGCAGTTCATCAAAACATAATGGATCTTCCAAAAATATAATCGATATTATACATGATTAGCTAGCGACCTGTACAGCTCGATTCAAAACTTTATAATTACACCATGTGAGAAGTAGAAGAATATTGTAAGAAAAGTTAGAAATATTAGCACTCATAAAATTCTTATGAATGCCAACTATCATTTTAATAATAAAAAAAAAACAAAGCCATTAATTACCTATATGGTTGCAAATATGTTTGTGTAGCGTGGGTTCGCATAACTCATTTTAACTAGCTTTTCAAAGTCGGTTGAAATTGGATTATTTGTTGTGGATAGGGTGTATCATTTTTTATAGGTTGGGGTAGGTTTGGTAGGGGTTGAGGGTTTGGATGGAAAAAATCTAATGTTTGGCAACCCTTTGGGTTGGGAACAGTCTAAATGTATATACCACCATTCTTGACTATTTTTGGATTCATAAATAGTGTGTTTAATTTGTCAGAATAAAACAAACTGCAAAGATCACAGAAATTTATTCTGAGACTGAGAACAAGCTATTATTTTCTATCTTATGATGATTTTATAAACAAATACTTCTTTAGTCATACTTTTAGCTTTCCATGTAACAAAGTGGACTACTTCGATATTGTTTTTTATTAGTACAATTGATAGCTTATTGTAAACATATGAATAGTATGGTAAACCTTCCAACAAAGTTTTGTCTAATTACAATTTCAGACCAGATGATAAATTTTGGGTTCCCTAAAAAATTATATGTTTTTTGATATAATATTACTTTATTTATTTCATAGTTTGGAATGGATACTTCTGGATGAAAATTGTTTCATATCCACACACATGTTCAAAATTATTATTGGGTATTTGCACCAAAGATATCAGATGGTTATTCTATTTGCTGATTACCGATGAATGAAGAAACATATATACAAATCTTGATAAATAACATAAAATAAAATCCAGTTTGACCAAATATGAAGATATGAAAATTTAACAAATATAATAATAATAATAATAAATAGGTTTGAAGACTTACTATGCATTAAATGTATGTAACTTAATAAAACAATGAATGCATTTCTTTTACTATAATAAAATGCATATAATAACATAAAATATAATCTTTGGAAAAAACCGATAATTTCTTAGAGCAGACGTGTTCGTGATGCAGATTTATTCTATCCGTCCATCTATTTTTTTAGATATTACATATCTATTTTCTTTCTTGACTCATATGCAGATGTATTTCGAATATTTCGGTTATTTGTTGGCATATTTCATTGTATCGTATTAATTATAAATACGGCCCCACTAATTTATTTTCATATCCACACAAAATCTTTTACCAATTTTTTTTTTTATTTTTTTTTCCCTTCCATTTCTCACATAACACGGATGAATGGATAAAAAAGTATTTAATACTCTGTTACTTCTTCAACATCTTCTCCACTTATGTTAATAATCATTCCATGTTATGATACATACAATGATTTCTATCATCGTTTTCTTGATATATTGCTTGTGATAGAATCAAAAAATAGGGGGCTTGCAGTTTCTGTATACTACAGGACCTTGCTTTACATGTCTATTTTAATTTTCTGCGACATAACAAATGATCAATATATACGATTTCATATTTACTATTTTTGAAAACTAATACGAAGTTACAATATATGTTTTCAAATTTTCCGCCTCCACTAATCTTCTTGCACAGGATCCTTGAAATATGCTGAAATATCGACCAAGCAAAGTTGTGATTAAGAAAAGATATACCAAGGAAGTTGGATACTGTTATTTCTGTGAACTTAGATAAATTGTGTTAATATTTCATGTAGCATATACGAATAATGTAACACTACCACATATATGTCATTCATTTATGTAATATAGTATTGAGTTTATTGTTTTACACTTGAATGCGTACTACAAGCAGATAAGGTTAAGCTTATTGATTTTCCCTTAAATGAATCTATGACATACATAGAAAGTCTCCTTTCGGTCAGAAGAATTGGAAAAGTCTTTGTGAGCAAGATGGAAATTTGCGTTTTAAAATGCTAAAAGATGTGTTGCTGCTCCTTATAATAATCATATAGATATTCTTTATGGTTATACTTACAATTTGAATCATCGTATCAACATACTGAATAATTTTCATCATCTATTCAGTGTAGCAAATTTATTAATTTACTTTATAGGAAAATATTACTATCTGCATTTATTTGTATTTATTTCCAGTCATAAATTGTTTGCTTGACCATCTTTTTTGGCCTCCTACTTTTATTTTCAGGGAAATTGGGTACAGGGGATTTCATTCCTATTTTCAGTCCATTTATGTGACACCAGATTGAGTCTTGGATGTTCTAGAGTATTGAGATACAAAATTTTATGTGCCCTCAAACATTTGCAATAATATATTATATTAGGTTATTTTTATATAGTTGCAAAATACTGTGCTATTTTTGTGCTTTAATACTCTGATTTTAATATCGAAAATTCCTTCTTCATTTACCCTTTTCTTATTCCATGATTCATGGAGGTCTGAACATTAGGTTCAGCAAGTGAGGTTATTTCTTTCCATTAATTGTATTTATTCTCTCTTTATATTTCCACATGTTGATTTTCTATGTAGCTAGCATTTCCTACTCAAATGTTGTGTCCGGTCATATCTTATTCGTATTCACTATAGCAGTTTCATCACCTTTCTCTAATAATCCTAGGGGTACTGCTCCAATGGTAGATCCATGGCACTAGAGTGGTTGGATAATTTTGTTTGCACTGGGCTTGGGAGAACTTTTCATATGAATAACGTGAGTAAACACACCATTTTTAAGTACTGAGTAAAGAAAATTAATAAAGATGATTTGCTCTCTTATGTGGTGATATTCTTGATTTTCTAACGAGTTCTTTTGAAATTTAATAATAAAGTTAACTATTAAAATTCCAACTGTAATGGAGTACTGTACTGATATAACTATTTTTTATAGTGATCGTATAGTTAATTACTCTTATTCATACGAACACAGAGTGCAATATGTCTATTACTATATAAGAACAGTTGCGGTTATAGGTAAAAAAAAATTACATTATGTTAATTCTAATTTATTCTATTACAGATTTGTGGTTGTCACTAATCACCTTTGCCTCGACTGTGGTATCGCCTCTTCAGGGTCGTTGGGTGCTTCAGTATTTCTTTTAGGAAGACACTCATGTCTATTCAGGTATTATTCTTAACTCATAACATCGTAAGTTAATTCTAATTTACATTTCAATTCTATATATCCACAGCTGCAAAATACTTTCTACCGCATCTATTTTAGGTAAATTTATTTTGTTATTTGAACATCCCTTAAAATTACAATGTGCGGCTTGAAAAATGAAAATTCATGCGTTGAAGAAGGGACTTTATTGATAGTTTCCAAAACCAGTAGGCCCAGTAGTAGAAGGTTCAGATTAAGGAGCTAAAAAAGGATGTATGTAAATGCTATGTGTTAATATGAAGCTGTGTTTTAAGGTAGAGGTTCCATGTAATGCAATTATTTTTCGTAGTATATGTTCTATTACTATAGCCTTTAATTTTTTATTTCACATCATCCTATTCCTGATTATTGACACTTTTTTTTGTAATATAACATTTTCAAATACAATAGAAGAATCTAAAAAAATCTTTTAAGTTCAAAACCAATTGGCATACTATCTTTTGGTACCATACTCTCTATTAGTCTTTTTTTTCAATATATTAGTCAAACACATTAATTTGTTATTGTTCAGAATCACAACATGATCTGGAAAATGCACGTGTAACTTTTTTTTTTGGAATAAAAGGAGCTTATGAAGTACGTAGCATGTTACAAGTTTTAATACATTAAAACAACCAACTACCGATAATAATAAGAGTACTAGCAAGGGAAAAAAACAAGACAGCTGAAGAAAAGTTTTCTCTAAAAACACCTCAGGCAAACAGGGTTTTAGGAAGAAAAAAGAATCAGAGGGACCATCAATTTCTGACTCTTAACCTTCCCTCATCTGGTTTGGACTGTAGTTTTTACATTTAAAATAGTTGGTACATGAATTTGCCTGAGGTGAATGACACAGGTTAAAATATAAATACATTCCACTATAACTGCCTTGCGCTTCCAATTCTTATAATCATATTTTAATGTCATACCTCAGAACCTTTTCCTTCACATTTTATGCATTTAACTCATCAGCAAATCCAAAGCACCATGGATTTGAGCTTTCACTTTGAATGCTTTTACTGCTTGTGCTTGGTTAAACATATGGTAGAATTCTAATAGTTTTTATTTTGAATATTATAAAATTCCCTTACTATATATGTATTAATCCCTATTAACATATAGGGCTGTGTCTATACATATCCGAAAAATTCACAATTCATCTGCATTTCTATCCTAAAAGTGGATAAATATCTGATACCATAAAAAATGGATGCAGATGCAGATATGAAGACATCCACTTTTAAAATTATTCATTTGATTTTTGTCAAGATTATAGCTTGAAGTATATTTAAGTATGTTGGAAGATATTTTTTTTAATTGTTTTATCAAGTTTGACGTACATATTATGTGTATTGAATGCATATTAATTGCTCAAAAATTTATTATCATCATATTTTTTAACTTTAGACTTTAATAATCAATGAAATGGAAAATTGTTTGCATTAAACTAACGAAAAAAATTCATTTATGTTTCTAAATGTATAGGACATTAGTGGGTATGACAATTAATCGATATCCGACCGTATCTGCGGTATCTGATATCGAAAATGATTTCAGATGCGGATACAGATATGATACTACCAACATTTGAAAGCATCTGTTGACAGTTCTATTAGCATAGAAGCTTATGTTTGTAGTTTTGATAAAATCCCTCTAATTATTGATTTTTATTTGCAGTATAGGTTAAATATATGCTATGCTACAACAAAGATATTATGATTTGCTACATAATATTTTACTCATTTGTTGTTAGCATGCCTGATTTATTATGAACTAATTTTGCTTATATTATTTAATATATAGCACAAAACCCAAATTAAATTTAGCTCAAACGTATAAGCTTTGTGATCCAATTTTGTGTCAGCTATTGTTTGATTTAGGATAGAAACAACTTTTTAGCCTATGGGTTATGAAAATGCTATATTGATGTACAAAGTTGTGCCTTCTTCTAGATAATCATTTTTATATTGGCATTGCTATATAACACAATTGTTAGCAATATATGCCAAACATTAATTTAAACAAGAGACTAAATAAATATTAATAACAAGTGCGTTGATGGTTGACAAAATATATGCACGTTTTTTGATCAACAAACTGTCTTCTACAAGAAGATTTATTATTGCCATGATATTAATGTTATATTTAACGATGTCTTCCACCTTTTTAATTTGAAGCCGAAATAGCCTCCTAAATTGTTAGGTAAAGTTATAATACCTGTTACCAAATCTATAGTTCAAATATTGGCTAAAAAATAACTTTACATATTTACACCTTCAATATTATTGCCTTACATACTTCGAATGGCTGCCAATTGCCATGAATCAGTTCATCTACAGCTTACAGGAAGAAAACAAATTACCAAAAGAGAGTGCACAGGAAAAAGGCAAAGTGTATTGTACGTGCAACCCACTTGTCCATGCCAAAAGACAAAACTGCCCTTGATGAGTCCAGCACTTTCTTAATGGCAAGAATAGCAACCATGAATCAGTTCATGTACAACATACTAGACCTTAAATTAACGTGATAGTGGGAGACAATAAATTAATCTTACACGTCTGCCATTAACTTTAATGTTTGTTATGTGATTTGATCAAAAGATATAGCAATCTGTGTTTTTATGCTTATGTCCGTTGAAAGTTAGATTTTGATTTGTTATCATCCAAACAGCAGTTAAACTGTTATGATTCTCAAAATAGACTATGCATGTAAGATATCCTCCCAGTCTAGCTAAAACATCAAGGCATCTTTTGGTTCTAATTTACTTCGTTTTTAGTTCAGTGTAATGCTTTAGAAGGTGCATCAACAATGTATTTCAGGTCATGTATTTTCAATTACCTTTCAATCAATGTCATTTAAATCATACATATCAAAATTTGAAAATTTCATTCCATTGCATTAAAAGTTGTATATAACATGTTACAAAGTATTATTTTTTTTTAAATTTTTTTGGTGTATTTTAATTTGTTGACTTATACGCAAAACATATCGTGCTATACATGTCATTTTCGTCAAAATCATAATATATTTCTTACTATTAGTATTTACACACAAAAAGATGAATGAAAATCAATTTTAAAGACTCTGGATACATAAAAAATTAGAGAGTTATGAGATCATATCACTTCAGCGTTTTAAGTCAACAATCCTTTTTAACAACATAGACTTGACATGCTTTGGGTAAGAACAAGCATGCTTGTGCACTAATCATTGTTACAACTAATGGTTTGATACTTCCGTTTTCTCATTGGATTCCTTCCTTTTATATTTTTCATTTGAGCTTGGTAGTTTTTCATTTTTCGTAAATTTGAATTGTGTTTTCCACATCTTGACGTTGTTGCTCCTAGGGATGATTTGTTTCATGAATTTATGCCAGCTAAAAATGATCATTATAAAAGGGAAATACTGATAGTAAATATCACTGAAAATGGAAAATGAGAAGGCTAATCTTGATCATAATGCCTTAACTACATCATGTTGATCTTCAAAGTAATAGAGCTGATAACTGAAACTGGATGGAGAAAGTAATGTTTGCCACATATGTAGTTTCAAAGACAATCAAAATTTGTAATTTCAATTTCCCTCAATTATTCTCATATATTGTTTAGTTAGAAACAACTGAAAAGGACAAGTATGTTATTTATTTATGTGGTTTAGACATTGTCTAGGAATTGGAAACTAAGGAAGTCTATTTGCATGCAATTTGAAGACAACTAATTTCCACATGTGCAAAAATATGGAGAATGACAAACTTAACAAAAAATTTCATGAAAAATGTCGAAAGTTTAGAATTTAGTGAGAAGGACAAATGTTAGTGTAAATGGAAAAATGATAGTGGACCCTCTGGATTACATCTTTAGAGGAATGTGTCATTCTCGCTAATTTTATAACTTTCCATACTTTTCACTAATGTTTTTGCAAAGTTTGTCATTTAATAGAAAATCCTCTTTCTACATTGTATCATTCATTCCCGTGTGCGAAGCACGGGTTCGCACTTGTATATTATATTTTACTCCTTCCGCTGTGAGGTGTTTTCCGAACTTTGACATATCTCTTTTCTCTATCTTTTTCTGCAGGATACCAGAGCAACCATTCGGGTTCCGGTGGATTGGATTTTTTGAAAAAAAAATCGGTCCGTCGGAATCTGGGTTGTTACATCTGGTATCAGCGCTTCGGTTTAGTGATCTTAGGGAGATATTGAGTGAACGTATTTGTATTTTCTAAAATATAAATATATTATATATATAAACCTAAATCCATAAAGTAGCCCACTAGGTAGGGAACGAGTTAGGATATTTAGTTTGTACACTAAAGTAATAAACATAGAAATTTTTGAGACCCTTAGTTGGTTTGGTTGGAAAGTGTACAATATGAATTGGTATTTGAGAAAGAAAGTATCTCATAGAATTAAAATTGGAATGTTATTTCAGAGTAGTGGGTTCGGAAGTGAAACCTTATAGATTGGAAAAGGTTAAGATGTGGAAAATGGATTAGGATATATATATAGTCGAGAGAATTGAATTAGCATAAGTGCCTAGGAAAGCCTAGTCGAGTTGAAGATCCGCTTTGAGTCTAACCCAATGATAAGCTTTAAAGAACTTGAATTTGTATAAGGATTTGTGGTATTTTTTCAAGATTTAATCTTAAAAGTATTTTGATAAATGTATGTTGGGTTTTAAAGTAAAGTGGGGTATATTGTGTAAAACAATGATTTCTTATTTTAAAAGAATTCTCTCATAAAAAGGCGCATATTATGGAGCATAAATAGCTTGCTAGTTTTCATATATGAAAAGAAGTTTTGAAACTCTATTCTGTTACCAATAAGTTTTGATTATTGTTTTAAAAAGAAATTTTGTTGGGTGAACAAAATAAGCGGTAGAGTGTAAGAACAGAATAGATATTTGCACCTTAGCAACCAAAGTTAACATTGTAAATAGGAACAGTGTAACCCATTAGTTGTCCTTATCTACTCCAGTTTGTGATTTGAAGAAAAAAAAATATTTTTGCAGTTTTACTTTATAACATATTTTTATGGTTTGGCAAAAGCAAGTTTTTGAGAAAAGAATAAAAGTTTTACCACTTTAGTTTTTTTTTTTTTTTGAAAGAAGAATGTAATTAAAAGAAGGCCAAACCATGTTTTAAAAATGGAGTAGTTAAGGATTAAGGCCTAGAAAGAACGAGATAAAGTTAAAGCTATTGGAACCAACTGGGAATTGGTTGAGATGAGAAGTTCTCTGAGTATCAATCTGATGTTGATTTCGGTCTTCGGGGTTGATACTTATAGAGTTATTTTCTGGCCAATTTACAGTCAGGGATTAGATAATATTAAACTAATGGAAAATTTCCCGTAGAATGCATAAGCATTGAGAAACCTAGGTTTGTTGCTTGAGAAAAATGATTGTTGCTTGAAAGAGAAGTATACGCTAGTAATACATAGCATGGACTAGTGGTGACTACTAGGTAGTGAAGGGCAAGCAAGTGTATAGATCCTGTTGAGTGGACTCATGACATAAGTCCTAAGATTCTTGGCCCATAGTATTAGCTGTGTAGGATGCTATTTGAGTTAAAAACGAAAAGGCTTATTTGAAAATAATAAACTTAAGTAATTTGATAAAGTCAAATAAGCTAAGAAAGAAACTAGCCTAACTAAAAAGAAAACAATTGAATCAATCAAGCAGCAAAACAAGACGGGAAAAGAAAATGGAAATCTTAAGAAAAAGATGAATAAATATTAATTTTTTCCAAGATAAGTGGAAAAAGAGAAGAAATTTTCTTATGTGATTGTACTTGGATAGGAAAATAGGAAATCTTCATAAAATAGTCATATAAAAATCCAAGTATGATTAGAAAAGAAAAACGGAGGATGTGAATTTTTCCGTTTTACACCTTTTCGTAACATAAGAAATCAAATTTGGAAAATTAGATTTTTCTAAATTTCGAATTTAACGATGGTTGGTAGGATTTTGGATGTGAAAATTGGATGAACTATGCTCTTACTTTGTAAGAGTGTAGGAAAATTTGGGTGAAAAACGTTTTGATTTTTCAAAAATATTGCATTCATGTAGAACTGCAAGTATATTTAGAATGTGAGCATCATGTTTTGAAAGAGTTTTTAAAATTTGCATACATATAGGTGGATCCAAATTAGGCATACATACTTTACTATGATATATCTCACTTTGGACATATGCACAATGTTTGCAACAATTAGATGCACACTTGATGGATGGATATTGTGAGGAGTTATCTATTTTACTCTTATCGAATTTCGGGGACAAAATTCTTTATGGGTGGGAGAATGTAACACCCCGCATTTTAGTATAATTAAAAATATGGAAAAATATGTGTATATAGATAGGTAAATAATGGTGATATACAATGAGAATTAATTAATACATGGAAGAGAAGGAAAAATTAATTTGATAACAGTGTACGTAACAGAGAAGAGAATAAAGTAAGGATACTTATTTAAATATTAGGAATTAAGTAAAACGGACATCACCATTGCATTCGTCTCGAAATTCTTCTTGGAATAGAGTCAAATTTTTTGAAAACCGGACACCGTAAGAAAGAGTTATGGCCTGCGGAAGATTCAACAAAAATTCAGAAAAATACCCAGGCAGGTCGACCTGGGGGTAGACCTACCCAGGGAGGTCGACCTGGGGGTCTACCTTAGTGTCAACCTCCCCCCGGTTTTTTTTTCAGATCTGGGCAGTGACGATTTTTGATGTGCTAACAGACCGGATGGCTTCTAGAGCAATCTAATGGCTCTAAAACACTCTCTACACCTGTAAAATAGTGCCTAGACCTAACGTAATTCATAAAAATTCTCCATGACGCTTCCATGCCGCTAAACTTCAACCAAACATGGCCACCGCCTCAAAACCCTAAATTAATTTGCAAGTTCTTCATCAACTTTGAAGTTTAATCAAATCAAGTAGCAAAGTTCTTCATCAACAATTGATGCTCTTCACCAATAATCAAATAAGAAGATTAAATTAGTGTTCTACATCAACGAAAAATCACTTATTTCTCTAATGCAGTCAATGTGAGTGGATTTGAACTATATTTGTTGTATAATGTTGCTTCTATCGTTTAACATTCCCCATAATTAATATGATGTTAATTTAATAAGATCTGTTATTTTATTTATGCCTACGTTTGAGTTCTCTCCTTTTTATCCTTTCCCCATTTTATTTTTGGATCTAGGTTATCTCGAACCTAGACGAAATCTTATTATACAATACGCACGATTGGAATATGGGGATATTGGAATATAATCTATAATTTTGGAGTTTGTGGCATAACAATTGTTATTGCATATATTAGGCATAATCTATTTTATGTAGTCGAGGAATATAATCTATAATGTTGAATTTATGTAAGTTTGACATAATTGTCATTGGATATGGAATTGGTATAATTCAATATTAACAACGTATAATTGGATAACATGGATTGGTGAAATTTATTCGTGACTTGAAAAGCAATCCTAGAGGGTGAATTAGATTATATGTATGAACGTGGGAATGTTGGGATATATATTGGGAAAATGTGACGGCAAGGAATTTCGCTCGGTCCGAACCAGTCGCTAAACCGACCCAGACCGTTCGAAACGCCCTATCGTTTGAGAACACG
Source organism: Allium sativum (assembly GCA_030737875.1). Taxonomy (NCBI): domain Eukaryota; kingdom Viridiplantae; phylum Streptophyta; class Magnoliopsida; order Asparagales; family Amaryllidaceae; genus Allium; species Allium sativum. The sequence goes on along the minus strand of CM060916.1, from coordinate 718,077,835 downwards.
ACAAAACAGAACACATACAGAAGAACATTTCATTGTATATTACAACAATGCATCAGATTACAAGAATATACAGAGTAAAAATGAATAAATATTACACAGAAATATCAGAGATTTAAATTACATTTAAATACATAGCAGCGGAAAATAATACAATACACAACTAGAAGAGATATACGGATACAAAGCTTTCCGGATATCGTTCCAGCTGTAAACCAGGATCCTGTGAATATAAATCTGCAAAACCAAAACTACTAGCTGCCCGTGTCAAAATAGGGGCACCCAGAGTTTAGGTTAAAACAATAAACTCCAGGTCAGTCATGTGACTGGTGTAAGAACTAAAACAGTTATTAATCTTTATTTTAAAGTTAGGTAAATCAAGGGACCACGCCGTATAACACGGAACGGGTTTCCTCCCAAGGATACCAGTGCATAAAACAAACAGCGCAATGCTAAATAAAGAAAAATGAAGCTGTTATAAGACACAGGTCCCATCACACAATGCAACGCAGTCGAGGATAGGGTTTTCCCTTATAACAGCCAAAGAATGCTTGATACGTTTAAAACAAATCATTTGATACTATTATAAGTGCATAGTGTATAAAACAACTTCAAATCATAAGTATCAATCATAGACGGCATGAATGGCCCATAACACTATGTCGCCATATATAAGTTTACAATCAAAACCGCAAATGTCGTATTGGAAGTTGGGTTATCATTTATGGTATGAACCGAGGCTAGGGGCAAGATCCTCACTGATTCGAGACTGCCTAGCCCGAGTCTCAGGATCAGAGCTCGAGTGACCCTTGGATCGTCAGGGCCGGTCCACACGGAGTGGATTAAAATACCTGAGCACTACGTTTCGCCGCCCTTTGGGGCGTAAGCGAGCCAACTAAATGACTCCATCGGTTCGAGAACGACCGATCAATCCGAGGCGCCTCGCAACAGCAACAACCACATAAGTCAAACTCGTCAGGGCGTGTAAAACCACTGACGCCACTTTTAGCTAGGAGGAAACGTAGGCCCTCCCTGATGTCCGTCTCCCGTTTTTGATTCATACCGGGTGTGATACTCGCGAATCAACGTTACACAAAGCTACGCCACAAAGGCCGTGCTTCGATCATCAACCACAAGACTTTGCTTTTCAACAGAAGCCTTGATCATTTGCCACTTAGGCATGCCACACAGGCAATTCACTCCATGCGATTGATATCCATCAATATATAACCCCTGAGCTCGTACGTCTCAGAGAAGGGCGTTAAGCAAGAGAATAAATTCTCCGCCGCCAAACAGATATACATTTAATAGAGATCAATCACACGGACTAAAATCCAATGTCTGACACACAGTCCATTTACAAGTCCGTTCTGGGTCTGAACGAAACCGGAGGCACCTAGTACCCTGCATATCCATCGATCTCCAAGTACGTCTGGACGATCACCAACTGTTTCCATCTTCTTGGGTGTACAGCCCAATCAAGATCATCAGTTATCACCCAAACGACGTGAAGACCTCCGGTCTTCGACCATCGTCTTCATCTTCGACTTATCGTCGTATCAGTTATTCAGAATGGGATAAACCCGGTCTTTCCGAATAACTCGCGTATATTTTAAATAAGTGTTACACAAACACAACATACGTCTCATTCCAATTCATCAGTCACTAACGGTAAATTAATCAAGAGAATAATTTCCCAAATATAAACCCCGAAGGCCGAAACCAACATCAGATCAATATCCAGAAAACCATTCTGCTTGGCTAACCGACAGTTAGTTTCTAAATTTCACATTCATAGGGAAAGGTTCCCATTAATTTTATCAAAGATAAATTCCTTGAATTTATTCTTTAATCTATTTTTGAATATCAATTCAAAACTAGTCGGGATTAACGAACCTTACCGAAGTAATCATTTGTTTTAATTTCCCAATCCCAACCTATTCATCCCATGAAGTAAAACTGGTAATACTTCATATCTAACACCACAGCGTTATCGGTAAATTCAATTACCATTTCTCGTTCAAATCTAATTAAAGATTTAACTATCGCCTGGAGCAAAACTGGTGATACTCCATTTTTGATCATTTCAATCTAATTAAAGATTCATTAAAACTCCACTTAGTTTTAATCGTTAACTGGGTTAAAGAATCAGTGTCGTTTAAAACACGGTTCACAATAAACCCAAAATCACATTCCATTAATTATCGGGTTAAAGAACGAGTGTTATTTAAAACACTGTCCACGATAAACCCAAGAATCAATATCAATTCAATTCCAATTAAATATTATTTAATTGGTACACTTCATTAAATCTAAATAAAAAGATTTAATCTTTTCTCAACTGGGTTCAAGAACAGTGTTAGTGAAGACACCATTCACGACAAACCCAAATCACATTTGATATTAAACACAAGGCTCTGAATAGAAAATATACCGGCTTATATTCAATATCAAATTCTACGACTAACAAATGTCGTATTGGAAATAACGATATAAATATATCTTTCAAATTTCCATAACAACACCTGTATAATCACGAATTCCAACATCGAAATATTCCGAAGACAATTTCGATTCAAATCCACTCCAATGCAATCATTGGAAATTCTGGTTATTTTTAAAACCCTTTTCAAATTCAATTTATTTATTTAAAAATAAATAGAATTATATTTCTAGTTCAAAACTAGTTCATTTCGATAAAAATCTATTTTTATCTTTTCAAATATGGAGTTTTTCATCCCAATTCTTCAGAAATCGTTTCTTATGATTTTACACAAATTATTACTAATTTTAATAATTTTATCAAGGCCCGTACAGTCGATTTCCATCAACGGCCATCGAACTGCACTTACAGCGACCTTTTTCGAATTTGATTTGGACGTATCTCCAAATCCAACCGTTAGATTTCAAATTTCTAACATTCGTTAGAAAGCTCTTTTCGATACGAACCCAACGGTTCCGGTTTTAGGAGAATCCGACGGTCGGATCTCCCGTAATGTCCGTTTGAAATAAATGGTCGAAATTCGCGAACTACCGCGGCGCGGCGCGTTCTATTCAGGCCATTATATTATATATAATATATATAATATATATTTCGTCGATTTCGATTTAAAACGAATTATATAGATAGTTTTAAATTCGTTTCAAAAGAAATTTCAACTTCCTTTTCAATTCAAATCAAAATTGAATTCTTCTTTATAAATTCGTTTCAAAATTCATTTCTATTCAATTCAAATTTCAATTCAATTTGAATTCATTTCAATTCGTTTTCAATTCAATTTGAATTCGTTTTCAATTCATTTCGAAATCGTTTTCAATTCAATTCATTTCGAAATCGTTTTCAATTCAGTTCTTTTCGAAATCGGTTCCAATTCATTTCGAAATCGTTTTCAATTCAATTCATTTCGAAATCGTTTTCAATTCAATTCATTTCGAAATCGTTTTCAATTCAATTCATTTCGAAATCGTTTTCAATTCAATTCATTTCGAAATCGTTTTCAATTCAATTCATTTCGAAATCGTTTTCAATTCAATTCATTTTGAAATGAATAAAATCGATATAAATATCGTTTACGTCAAAATGGCGTCAATCTAATCAACACGGCTTCATAAATTTCTATTTTCAAATATTCTATTTCAAATATTTCTTTTTCAAAATAGTTGTTATTATCAAAATATTTCGTTCAACACATGACCAATCTCAATGAATGAGTACTGTCAACACATGAACTTTTATTTTATATCGATAAAGGTGTAAATTTTATTACTAAAATATTTCGTTCAACACATGACCAATCTCAATGAATGAGTACTGTCAACACATGAACTTTTATTTTATAATATTCTTTATTTTTCAAATTGGAATGAGGCCCAATCAATTACCATATAAAGTTAATTATATGGATTTTCATACAACACATGTATATAATAGCATGGAAAAATAATCAACCATCAACCAAAGTGCACTACACTGTATAAGCATCAAATATAGACATCTAACGCTTATAACAGCCTGTCAATCAATCGATCGACATATTTAATCAATCAGGATGAGTGAAATTCATATTTCATCCCAACACCCGTGTGGGGTTTTCAAACAATCAAACACAGATTTTATTTGTGCAGTTGGGCGATGTGTAAAATTTATCGTCCTAATCAATGTCATTCAAATAGGTGTACATAAACAAACCGTTCGGTTTATAAATGAATATTTTATTTTATTCACTTCACGTTAAAAATTATATTTTTAACGATAAAACATTTTATTTCAACCTATGAATTTCTATTCAATTCATTTACACAATAAAATGATATTTTTATTTTTTTCTAACATATTTTAGAAAATTTCGGCGGCATAACGGCACGATACTAGAAACGGGACAAGGCCTAGCCTTATCCCCGGTCTAGTGAAGGCCCACGCCATTCACTCATCAATCAAATCAATTTCATTTTGCAAACCACAAAATTTGGAGTAAGAGTCTAACCTAGCCTTACTCCTTCGCCTTATAACGGCGCACGTCTAATCCTAACCAATTTATCGATTCGATTTTTCACACCACAAACCACATTCAAACCAATATCGCAATCAATCACCAAACAGTCAAACAAACAAGTCCATGGTCTGTGGACGATTGTGTCGGGTGCTACTAAACACCGTCTGCATCCTAGTATATATATATAACTAGAAAAATTAAATTGAAAGGTGAGAAGTTCTCACCTATAGCTATCCAAACATCTTGACTCTTCTTTGATAGAAATCTTCATTGTTTTCGCATCTTCGTCAGCTTCGTCGTCCGTAGCCACTACATATATAAAAATCGAATTTTTACTTCGCTTTCAATATATAAAAATCTGATTTTTCCTTTAAAACAAAATCAGTTTTTATAGCTTTTTAAAATCAGTTTTAAAATTCTTTTAAAAGAAATCAGTTTTTACTTTCTTTACAAAAAATCCAGTTTTAAAAATTCTTTTATAAAAATCTGTTTTGTACTTTTTTAAAAATTTCATTTTTAAACTTTTTTTTAAAAATTTCAGTTTTAAACTTTTTAAAACAAAACAGTTATATATTTTTAACAAAATCAGTTTTTAACTTTTAAAACAAAACAGTTTTATATTTTAAACAAATCAGTTTTTACCTTTTTTTAAAAATTCAGTTTTAAAATCTTTGGAAAAAAAAAACAGTTTTTCTCTTTTTAAAAATTTAGTTTTAAAATCTTTAAAATCAGTTTTTATCATCTTTTAAAATTCAGTTTTTATCATCTTTTAAAATTCAGTTTTAACTTCTATATAAAAAAACAGTTTTTAAAATGCTTTTAAAAATTCCAGTTTTTAAAATGCTTTTAAAAATTCCCAGTTTTTAAAATGCTTTAAAAAAATTCCAGTTTTTATTCTTTGTTTAAAAATCGAAATTTTTATATTAAAAATAAAAAATGAAATAAAATAAATAACTTACCTGCAAAGGGGGGGGCGACTCGTCTTCGTCGGCGGCGACTGGGGGTTCGAACGATGGCAGGAGGCGCTGGCTTCCAGGCTCGTCACTGGTTCGACGAACGGGGCTAATCGGGTGTCGGGGTTTCTTCTGGAGGCTCTGGCCTTCGATCGATGGAGGGGGGAGGAAGAAGGGGATGTGCGGCTAGCGTGGGCGGCGGCTTCGGGGTCTTCGTCGGCGTCGAGGGGGCGTCGGCGATGTCTAGGTTAGGTTTTTTTTATATATTTCTAATTTAAATGATTTTAGTCGGGGGGGGGGGGGGGCCTGGTAGTTAAGGGGAGAAGATATTTTTTTTTTATTATTTAATTATTAAAAAGTTGACTTTTACATACGACCTCGAAACGAGGCCTACCGCCTGTCGTCCATAGCGTTTTACCCCCATTCCGAACACAATGGGATATGTATCGCTAGCCGATTTGATCGTTTCGATCAGTTTCCTTTAAATCTACATTTAAATCGCTATATTGAATTTTAAACGCACATTTCAAATTACCGGGGTCACATGCTAACTCTAAAAATTCTCGAAAAATATTTTCTAGCTTCGTATTGACGATACGGTCCTAACAAAACTAGTTTCGTCGAATTCTGAGACCGTTAGAAAAATGGCCAATTTCCAGTCGATTAAAATCAACTGAAACTGGTCAAACGCGTTTTCCTTTGTCACGCTCACATATTGATTCGAAAAATTATGAAATTTGAAACCTAGCAATAACTTTACATCCCGGACCCAACAAAACTGGTTTCGTCGGAATCCGAGGTCGTTTGCAAAATGTCCATTTTTAAGGGCCTGAATTCCATAGCGACTATTTAGAATTTTCAACTGGACATATCTTTTGATTCCTGCTACGAACTTTTAATTTTTCGGATTCGTTGGAAAGATATTCACAATTAGATCCTATTATTTTTGGTTTCACTAAAATCCGGATTGTTTTGCACCCGGTACATTCAATTGAAATTTGAAATCGAATTATCGAACTACCGCGCCATTTTCAATTCTATTTATAATTATATATAAATATTTATATTCTAACGACGACGTATATAATATATACGTTCGAATTATATTCAAAATAGATTTCACGTCGATTTTATTTAAAATAATTCATTTTAAATAATCAAAATTCGCTAAAATTGCCAAAATAAAAATTTTAAACTGGCCCAGATTTTCGGGTTGTTACAGAAAATATTAATTATATGAAATTGGGTATAATTGGATATTGGAAATTGACATGTTTGGGTATGAATAACATGGAATTAGTGAATTTGGCTATAATTGGATAATTTGGGTATTATGAAAATTAGCTAACTATTATGTAATTGGTGTAGCGAATGGCAAATTGGAAATAGGTATAAAAATGAAATGTAATTAAGTTGAATTTGGAACATATGACATGAATTTGGGGTTTGGTTGAAATACGATTGTTAATAAACGCCTATGACACGAGGTTAGATGCGTTTGTGGTGTAAGACTGCCCGAAACCGCCCGGCAAATCCAGCAACCACAAACGGACGTCTAATGTGAGAGGTCAACGGCAAGAACTAAACGGTTTATGAAATGAGGTTAGGCGCGTTTGTGGTGTAAGACTGCCCGGAACCGCCCGGCAAATCCCGCAGCCACAAACGGACGTCTAATGTGAGAGGTCATACATCGTTACGGCATTATAAATAAATTAAGAAATACTAACCATAATAAGACATAAGGGTGACATGGGTATGGTTAGAGGGTTAAGTGGGTGATATAAATGACATGTAAAGCATAACTAAGGTGGATTTAACCGTTGTGAAACATGTGATGTAAGACATAACCAAGGTAAACTTAACCGTAGTAAAACATGTGTAAGACATGGAAACTGTAATAAAAAAGGGGGTTAAGTGGGAAACGTGTGACATGTGAAACATAATTTAGATATGCTTAACCAAATGGGACCCGTAACGGTATCATAAATTAATTGAATTGGGTAAAGTTTAAGTAACGGGTTAAGTAAAAGGAAGGGTTAAGTCAAATCTGAAATTAATGACACAGTAATGGGTGAATGATAATTACCTATTATAAACTTGAGTTGCGGTGATGTAAAATTAAAAAATAGGCAAACTTGTCATAGAGACAAGGGCAGGTTATGACTTAAGATGTAATACAAGACTTGAAGGGTGGGAAGACTTATACTATGAAATAAGTCAAATCTAAAATTAATGGCAAGAAATGGGGAATGATAAATAACCTATTACGAATAAACTTGAATAAAGCAAGAAAGGATAATAGGTGGAAATTATAACTTATGGGACAAGATAAGTTATAGAAAACAATAAGAAAGACGAGATAACTTATATCTAAAGATATACTTAAATTAAGTGGGTTGGAAAGGAGAAATGTGAAACTAAAAATGATATAAGTTATATGAGTGGAAAAGAAGTAAATTAGAATCATATATATTGGTTGGGTTGAGTAATTCTCTGGGTGCCAGTCTGATGTTGATTTCGGTCTTCGGGGCTGGTGTTTAGAGGGTTATTCTCCTAATCAGTATGTATGCGGGATAAGGTATACGTAACTATGAATTAAGTATAACAAGTTGTTGTAACCCAAAAAGGGAATAATTTATGAAATTGGAAAATAACATGTTGTGGGCTTATTAATGGACTTAAGTGGGTTAAGTATAAATTGAATTAATTAGCAAGGGTAACTTGGTGAATACGAAAAAAAGGAAGCTAATGTGAATAGCCAAGTTAAATGAGAAAGTTGACGAGGTGGCACAAGCGTGAAATAAATGGTTAGACTTAGGGTCTAATGACATATAAAACTAAGGCGCTTGAAGCAGTCCGTACGTTGTAGGATGAATAACCCAACGAGGTAGATCATGATAGTGTCATAAGGCATGAGGAGAGCGCACGTTCGCTATTTTGGCGGCTCCAACGGACTGGAAGGGGAAGCACGCAGCTTCCTGAGACGTTAAAGGTGCTCCTGGTAGTTCTCTGTAGTGGTTTAGCTTCGGGCTAGGATTACATAGGTTAGGTCTGCGCGGAACTACCATGTGGGTGTGCCTTGACTGCACAAGTAGGGGGCAGTCAGAATGTCGTACGCGGTGGTATTAAGGGTGGTTCGGCGATTGCCTCAGGCGGAGGTGGAGGGTCAAGACCAAACGATAGCAAGATCATCGGACGCCTGTCACCAACAGCCCAAGGAATGCGAAAAGACAAGAGCTAACCACTAGTGATCGTTAACCTTTGGTATCAAGGGACGGGTGCGGGGAGACCCCACATGGATGTTTAGACTGTTTGCTTGTTAGGGATGGTCGCTTAGCTCGTGTGGTCTTTACTAGTTAAGGGAGAGGCTGAGGTGGGCCATAGCCAGCATAGAAAAACTAGACCCGAGGGATATTTGTACATTGGACACTCTTAGAGGCGGGCCCGTACAGATATAGTAAAGCTCTCGACCGAGTTCCGTGTTTTCTGGTGTAGCCCTACCACGGAACTTGGGTGCACAAGTAGAGGTTATGTGCAGTAGAAACATCGAGTACGATTGATGATACGTACGTGGGAAAGTCTAGGTACAATCATGTCTGCTCTGGGTGGTGTATCGTAGACTACAGGGCATTATTCAGTAATGGAACCAAACTCGATCGAATAGTTCGAGGATAGCAGTCAGTACGCTTACGTAGCACAGCGATAGTGGTTCTATGCGGATGTAGCATTGTACGTTATTATGGCAGAGGATGAGGGACTGTGCATATTACTGTGGCGATACGGAGGAGGCCGTGCGAGTGGGGTATCACGGGGTGTACCTCAGTTTGGGGGTAGCTACACATACACTATATTAGGTTAATCTACCGCGGTAGATGGGTGTGACGTGTGTATAAGCTTTGAGTGCTAATAACACGTATAACCTAATAAATAAGAAAGTGTAATTGAACGGTATATGTAGGATTATTCAAGAAGTGTAGTTTAAATTCATTCACACAGAACTTATGTTCGGATCCCCTCCTTATAACATTCGCTGGTTAGACAGAGACTTATAGCTTTGGGAATACTCATTTAGAAGTATGGTGATTAAGGTAAAGCTATGTTTTAAATATATTATATTTTACTCCTTCCGCTGTGAGGTGTTTTCCGAACTCTGACAAATATCTTTTCTCTGTCTTTTTCTGCAGGATACCAGAGCAACCAACTCGGGTTTCGGTGGATTGGATTTTTTGAAAAAAAATCACTCCGTCAGAATCCGGGTTGTACCAAGTGTATATACTAAGATGATTAAAGGTCTCTCATCTACTTAGCTTATCCATCATGTCAAAAATCTGAGGGTCTAAAGCTAAAGGTTTCTTTGTACTTTTTACCTCTCTTAAGGTTAGTTTTTTTCCTGCTTAGGGCGCCTGCCACAACTACTTATCTCTTACGCAAACCATCCTAGTCGAACTCGACATCCTTCAAGTACAAGCACCAAAGGCCTAAACCAATATCAGACAAGCACCCAAGGAATGCCTCCTCCGAATTTGGATGATCTATGTGATGTGGTACTAGTAAAACAATCAAACAATTGAGCACTTAATCGTCTCTGGCTATCCTCGTCAATCTTGCTCCAAAACAATCGTTGATCGCATAACTGGCTTTGTACTATCAACTGGATATATGCGGAAGTCTATCTCGAGTTTTTAGGGTGAAGACTCCTTAATCAAAAAACATCTGTGTACTCATGGACTACTCTAACGGATATAAAATCATCGATAAATACATAAAGTGATTCTAGGTAGCTAAGACAAACTGATCCCTTAGGATCACACGAAATTTCGAGGGTATTCCCAAGGCAAGTCGAAAGTCTAACACCCTCCTTTCCCAATTACTAGCTAATCAATCCATGCCTAGAATCAACCCATAGCCCATGAAACCAAAAATATAAGCATTACACTTAGCCTCAATACTTAATATAACTATTCTCAAATCCTTACAAATCAAAGATAAATGAGCCGAACTACCTTTTGGATTTGAGAAAATAATGGGATCCTCTTTCTAGGGTGCAGAGACTTAACTATGGAAGTAGATATGAAAGAATGTGAAGAGCTAAAATCAAAAGAGTACTAACAGGATGATCAAAAGAAAACTAAACTTTTTCGACCGAAGCTTTACTACCTCTCTCTCAGGTATGCTAGCAGTGAGAGCATGCATTTTCCCTCTTGAAAATCCTGTCATTTGTTTTTCCCTTGTCCTTAATTATATGACCGGTTATACCATAATAAAGATACTTCCTCTTGTTTTAGGTTTTACTATTCTTTCCTCCCTTCCTTTGTGAACCAAGTCTATATCCATGAGTTCTTCACCCTTGGGTTGTGCTCCTTAGCCAAACTCCCTCATTCTCATCTTTGACATCCTTGTGTAACTTGTTGACGTGTCTTTTGAAAGCTGCCTCCATCGCACGGAAAATCCTACAAAGCTCGAAAGAATAATTAGCCGTAGGTGAAACTGCTACGGCTATAGATGGAAGTTGGGCACTTGTTTACCCTTTTACAAGTGTCGTAGTCTCGTCGAGCCTACGGAACCATGCCGTGATGAGGTTACCTCCCATAAAGCCAGGAGCCCTGGAGACTCAGGAAAGAAGGCAACAAGGATTCAAACAGAGGATCAAAAGATAGTGCATATGGCTTTGGGGAATACGCCTTTAAAACAAAACTTTTCTTTTGAAAATGCTTCTTTTAAAACCATTTTGAAAATAATTTTTCAAATCTTTTATCTGATCCAGTAACCTTCAGCTCTGATACCAAGTGTCACACCCCACCTCCGCTGAGGTCACTCACAAAGGGAATGGCTTAACTTCGGTGTAGCATTATAGGTAAAAGATGCAGATAAATTACAAGACCGACAAATAAAACAGCGGAAAATAAAGTCATTTTATTAACAATGTGGTTTAGTCAAGCTTTTACAACAGTTGTCTCAATCATACTAAAAGTAATACATAGAACTTCTGTCTTGATTTAAAAACTTCCAAGTATAAAAGAAGCAAAAAAATAACATCGACTTATTCCCCAATAGAGTAAAGCAAGCCATAGCAGAAATGGGACTGAATCCAAAGCAATACATGATGATCTTGAAGCAACAAGTAATCCCAGCTAAGCAGAAGTGATTCCTCCCTGAGAACCTAGGGGGGGAACGGAAGAAAAGAGGCGAAATAAAACTAGGTCAGACATAAGTCTGGTAAGTCCAGTGATCTTTCAGCATGCAAACAAGATAAAGTATCATGACATGAATAAACTGAAAATAGGACATTACCATAAAAACAAGGTAACTAAAGACAAGATAAGTGCAAGGTGAACTGAATGCGCTTCTACTTTTTCTCTGCTTCGCTACTACTCTGCTAATCTGATTTCTATATTTATCTCTACACCACCTGACTAGTGTCCCAATAGTAATCTGTATAAAATGATAATTGTGATCCCAACCCCCGTAATTGTGGTAGCCTTCAGGTGTACATCTAGCGTGAGGATTCCACCTCAATCAGCCTAATTGCCATTAACATGTTAGATGTACCCTTACTACCCTATCGATCGGCTCCCTACTTGTATTTATGTTCCATGTGTCTGTGTCAATCGGCCCTCTCATGCATGTTGATACCATGTGCTGGTCCCACCATAAGGTGTATCAATCCTTATGATAGCGACCCGACACGATTCAAGATGCATAGTGTATAACTACTGGTACCCAGTGCCTGCATTTTCCCATTCCGGAGCACGTGCATGCCCGTAAACCGTCGGAACCTACACTGATGTAACCCCTGCCGCTGCTTTGACCGCTTATAATCAGCCCAGTAATCGTGCCCCACCCTGCCTAGTTCAGGGTACCGTGATACATCCATGTGGGTTACTGCTGAAATGGGTCCCCGTTACTAGGGTTTCCTGTTGGTTAAGTTTGTGGGCCTATATTTACTACTATTACCCACCAACCCGATATGTACTTAACCCTCCCATCGATGCAAGCATTTTTAATAAACGGTTATGTTTTGTGGGCCTATATGTACTAATATTACCCACCTACACGAAATGTACTTAACCATCCCATCGATTTAAGCATGTTTATTTAATAGTTAAGTTTTGTGGGCTTATATTTACTAATATTACCCACCAACCCGATATGTACTTAACCCTTCCACTGATCCAAGCATGTTTATTTAATGGTTAAGTTTTGTGGGCCTATATTTACTAATATTACCCACCAACCCGATATGTATTTAACCCTTCCATTGATTCAAGCATGTTTATTTAATGGCTAAGTTTTGTGGGCCTATATTTACTAGTATTACCCACCAACCCGATATGTACTTAACCCTTCCACTGATTCAAGCATGTCTATTTAATGGTTAAGCTTTGTGGGCCTGTATTTACTAATATTACCCACCAACCTGATATGTACTTAACCCTCCCGCACATTACGCCATATTAGTTAAGTGTTGTCCGCTCATGTTAACTTAACCCATTCATTCATCATGTCATGTTGGTTAAGCATTTCTTATTAACTTGACCCTCCTTACTTATCATGTCGGATCGGTTAAGTGTTTCCTATTAACATAACCCCGTTCGTTCATCAAGTTATATTGGTCAAGTGTTTCTTGTTAACTTAACCCCACGTATTCATCTTGTTGTATTGGTTAAGTGTCATCAATCAATTCAAGTTAACTTAACCCACCTACGTGTCATGTTACTTTGGTTAAGTGTTGCCTTCTTGTGTTAACTTAACCCTACTACAAATCAAGTTATATTGGTTAAGTGTTGCTGTCTTATTTAGCCTTAACCTTTCCATAAATCAAGTTATATTGGTTAAGTGTCATTAATCAATTTAAGTTAACTTAACCCACCCACTCGTCTTGTCATGTTGGTCAAGTGTTTCCTTCTGATGTTAACTTGACCCTACCTCAAATCATGTTATATTGGTTAAGTGTTGCCCTCTCGTGTTAGCTTAACCCTTCCCATACATCGTGTTATATAATTGGTTAAGCGTTTTCCTCTTGTATTACTTAAACCCACCACATGTCATTATATATTGGTTAAGTGTATCGTCTTGTGCTACCTAATCCTACCACGAGTCATTATATATTTTGGTTAAGTGTTACTTTAGTTAATTTAACCCTATCATCTGCTTATTAACATGTTATAACGGTTAAGTGTTTTAAATTTACTTAACCTCATCCACTTGTCTAATTAACATGTTATAACGGTTAAGTGTTCTAAATTTACTTAACCTCACCCACTTGTCTAATTAACATGTTATAACGGTTAAGTGTTCTAAATTTACTTAACCTCACCCATCAGTCAAGTTAACATGTTGAATTGGTTAAGTGTTTCCTTAATTGACTTAACCCTACCAATCTTGACTTAGGTTTATTTAAGCATCAACCACTCACATTAGACAGGTATTGTTGTGGTCACTGGATGTGTCGGTCAGTTTCGGGCAGTTTTACACTACAACTCAGTCTAACCTCGGGTCCTTTTTGGGGTCAATGCACTAACCACCCACATTAGATAATTATTGTTGTGGTCACTGGATGTGTCGGTCGGTTCCGGGCAGTTTTACACCACAACTCAGTCTAACCTCGGGTTAGGCATATTCGTCTTTTCTAAATTTACATATTTCTTATTTATGACAAATTCCATATGTAAATTATTCCCAATTTAATTATGCCATAATTATCCTTTTAATTATGCTCACAATTAATGGTATACTAAATATACCATTTCATGAACCAATCTATGCCATGTAATTTTTCATGTTTATCCTACATATTTATATGCAAATTATAAATCAATTATTGTCATGGCCCACTTTCCTACTAAATCACGTTCAAAATTTTAGGTATATAGATTATACCATTTTCATGCCACTTACCATGCTTATGTGTCAAACATGCCAATTACATGTAATTTCATGTTTTCCCAAACGTTACCCCCGTTGTACGTTCGCAAAGTTACATAGAATGTTAGGCTCGATATTTTAGCCTAACTTATAAAACAAAAAGGGGAAAAGAGGAACTTTGCAACATTCCAACATCATGCAAAAGTATGGATCTAACTACACATATGTCACATGGATTTGGCATAGAACAATATACTTTTAACTATGCAACATGAACCACAAGCATATGAATTTACATAAAACTATACAAGTTAAACTTGGCATGTAGTGGTGAACTTGCAAATTAGATCCATCATAAAGGCATATGGATCTAACATATAAAGTTGTAGATCTAAACATATAAGGTCATAGATCATAGGTTTACTCACCAATTTCCATATAACATGATAGGTTCGATAGACCACAATAGTTCATAGGCATATATGGTAGAATAGACATGAATAAACATGAATCAGCATCACATACAACTTGATACAATTCTATTTTACAATTCATTATAAATCATATCTTTAATTTATTCACATCTGAAAATTAACTACACTTAAAATCAAAGGAAAAACTTGATTTCAGGGATTTGTATTCTGAAACGGAATTGCTCACCTTTGATGTAGATCGTTGAATTCTCTTAGTTGAATTAGATTAGTTTTGATTTGATTTTGATGTAGCTTCTATATTGCCTTTGAGTTGAAAGGGATGACGACAATTCTAGGTTCATCATTGACAGCATGACGGCTCTAGGAATATTTTTTTTGTGGCTTAGGGTTTTCTAGGTTCATCATTGATAGCATGACGGCTCTAGGAATATTTTTTGTGGCTTAGGGTTTAGATTTATGTTGTTTATATAGAAGTTTGATTTAATAGGAACCGTCCGATTAACCTAGAGCAAATCAAAGACATTCAGATAAGATAGAATAGCGACATCAGCCCTAATGACTCAACAAGGAGTCCATCAGAACCAATTAGATGCCACATCTGCCTTAGAGCGAATCGGCCCACGGGTTGATAGCCAAACACCATGAATCAAACCCTGGTCGACCCAGCGAGGCTTGGGTCGACCTCAAAAATGGGTCGGTTCAGTTATTCCCCCTCCCGATTCGTTGTTTTGAACTTTTTTGCATATTTATTTGTTTAATTTATGTATGTATATATATATATATATATATATATATATATATATATATTCTCATATGCATACAAACTTCAAGGCTTAATAACTTCTTCATGAGTTATTCGTTTTATGTAAACCAAATGTCTATCTTGACCAAAATTTTGAGACGAACGTAATAGCGCAACCCATTTCACTTAAATTTTCTCCTAAAAATTAAGTTTTCTTGAATTTGTTAATTTTAATATTCTCAGAAAATACGGGGTGTTACAGAAGGGGAGGAGAGAAAGGCGGATCGGAGGAGGAGAGGTGTGATCGACGGTTGAGCTCCGGTGGGTGGCGGCGGTCACGGGAAGGCGCGATGGAGGAGCGTGGGTAAGGGAGGGAGTTGGGTTTTCTTTTCTGAACGATTTGGGGGGGAGATAGAAAATGAATTAGGTTAGGGTATATATATATATATATATATATATAATTTTAATTAACTTTCAAAAGGTTGACTTTTTATTCGAACTCCAAACGAGACCCAACGACTGTTGCACCCAGCTAATTACCCTCATTCCGAAAACAATGGGATATGTTTCATTAGCCGAATCGGTTGCTTCGATCAGTTTTCATTTAAATTTAAATATAAATCTATATGTTCAATTTTAAACGTATATTTCAAATTACTAGGGTCACATACTAACTCCGAAAATTCGACAAAAATAAATCTGGCTATTTTTTGACGATACAGGCCTAACAAAACTAAATTCTTCGAATTTGGAGACCGTTTGAAAAACGGTCATTTTCCGGTCGATTAAATTCAAACTGAATTAACCAAACACGTTTAAATTCACAACGCCCACATATTGATTCCAAAATTATGAAAATTGGAATCTGGCAATAATTTTACATTCTGGATCCAACAAAAGTGGTCTCATCGAAAACGGAGGTCGTTTGCAAAATCGCTATTTTTAAGCATTATATTTCCATAACGACTATCCTGAATTTTCAACTGGACATAACTTTTTATTCCCACTATAAAATTTGGATTTTTCAGATTCGTTGGAAAGAAATTTTCAAATAGATTCAAATATTTTTGGTTTCACTAAAATCCGGTTTATTTTGAATCCTGTACATTCATTTGAAATTTGAAATTTGAAAATTGAATTTTCCAACTACCGTGCCATTTCCAATTCCTTGTATAATTAAAATAAATATTTATATTCTAACTTCGATTTAAATAAATTTATACTTTATAATTCTATTCAAAATATATTTCTAGTCATTATTATTTAAAATAAATCATTTTAAATATTCAAAATTCATTAAAATTGCCACAAAAAAAAAATGGTTCTGATTTTCCGGGCTGTTACAATCTCCCCCACTTAAAATCTTTTCATCCTCCAAAAGGAACGGAGCTGAAAGTTGTTTAACTAATCAACTCAACTTTCATTGTGGCTTTTATTCTTCAACTTTTCAATTTTTAAGAATTTTCAAATTCTTCAAAAATTTGGCTAACACCCTAAATTTTCGAATTTTTTTGCCATAACGTCCTTTGTATGGGGAGCATCGGGAAAATCCCCAAACCGCCACACATGCCCTCTCATCTCAAAAAGAAAAAGAAAAAGCCAAGCGACTAGCCAATCGGCTTATAAAATCATCCAAACCCAATAAATTAGTAAACATGTACCTATTTGTCGGGCGTACAATTTTATTCCTCTTCTCTAGCCTCTTTGCTATGACCTGTTCAATGTATATGCAAGCAATTTCAAACAATTTTCAATTTATTTCAATATTTGATTCGATTTGGCCCAAATTTACCATACATCTACATGTTGGTTCAAGTGAATAATCACACAACACAATCATCAATCAATTAGTTGAATAGCTTTTCAAATTCATAACTTTGATATACATACCGAAAATCATGTTTTTGATGCCAATTCACAACAAATAATCCTATGTAAGTTTTGGTTCTCACACCAGTCACGTGGAAATATATAAATATCCTACTTTCGAAACTCGAACATAAATACTGATGATGTCCGGACATCACTAGAATTATCCCCAAGTGACTAGAGTGTGATTCTATATCTACCCAGTATATTAAAACTTCGAATATACGTTCATGACGCGTATATGCAAAATCTCATATACTCGATTGTCCAAAATAAAATAAATAAATATTCAAATACGAATAATAAGGTTTAAATTTCAAAAAAATAAAAAAATTGGTTTTCATTTTTATTTTAAAAATAACACTCTTCACACCCGATCTAGGATACTGCTGATCCTGTCTCTAACGAGTCATTCTCATTGGATATTACTAATCCAATCTCTGATGAATTATTTCGTGTGGTTCTAACGTGCCTTGTTCTCGAGCTCTGTAAACCAAAGCTCTGATACGAAAATAAAACGACCCGAACTTCCCCGTAAAGGAAAACCCGGATTGAGTTGAGAACACGACAAATCAGAACACAAACAGAAGAACATTTCATTGCTTATTACAACAATTTACATTAGATACAAGAATATACAGAGTATGAACAAATAATATACATTTGATAAATATCAGATATTTACAAATTACAATGCAGCGGAAAATAATACAAAACACAACTGAAAGAGATACACGGATACAGAGCTTTCGGAATATCATTCCAACTGTAAACCAGGATCCTGTGAATATAAATCTGCAAAACTAAGACTACTAGTTTCCCATGTGGAAAATAGGGGCACCAGAAGTTTTTGGTTATAACAATAAACTCTAGGTCAGTCATGTGACTGGCGTGAGAACTAAAACAGTTATTTAAAACTTTGCTTTAAAATCAGATATATCAAGGGACTACGCCGTATAACATGGAATGGGTTTCCTCCCCAAAATACCAGTGCATATAACAAAACAGCGCAAAGCTTTTTGGAAAAAATGAAGCTATTATAAGACCAGGTCCCATCATACAATGCAACGCAAGCCGGAGGATAGAGTTTTACCTTATAATAGCCAAACATGCTTGGTACATTTAAAACAAATCATTTTGATACTATTATAGTGTAAAGTGTATGAAAACACCTTCAAATATAAATGTATGAATCATAAATGGCATAGTGCCCCATCCCACTATGTCGCCATACTAGCCTCTACAAACAATACCGAAATGTCACATATTGGAAGTTTGATTTTCGTCTGTGAACAATGGCAAGGGATCATCCTTCCCGCTTCGAGAAAATCTATCCCATGTCTCAGGCAAGTACTCAGTTAAGCCTTTGGATCATCAGGGCCGGTCCACTCGATGTGGATTAAAATGCCTGAACACTACATTTCCCCGCCCTACGGGTTGTAAAATTGGTCTGTATAAAGACCATACCATCCATCGGCCCCTCAGTGTCGATATATCCGAGCCGGCTCGCTATCCATCATCCACAAAAGTAAAACGTCTGGGTGTGCAAAACCTAGACACCACTCCTAGCTAAAAGGAAACGCATGTCCTCCCTGATGTCCTCTCCCATTCATGGTTCACATCGGGGTGTGACGCTCGCGAATTAACGCTATACAAAAAGCTAGCTATATTAAAGTCGTGCTTTGATCATCAACCACAAGACTCTGCTTTTCAACAGAAGCCTTGATCATTTGCATCTCAGCATGCCACATAGGAAATTCATGCTATGCTACTGATGCTTATCAATCACACAGAATGAAATCCGATGTCAGAAACACATCCATTTACAAGTTCGTTCTGGGTTTGAACGAAACCGGAGGCACCTTATTCCTCGTCCCATATGTCCAATACAGGAGAGAGGTCCTCACATATATGGTCGATCTCCAAGTACGTCTGGACGATCACCACTTATTACCTTGTCTTATGTGTACAGCCCAATTAAGACATCAGTAATCATCTAAGCGATTTGAAGACATCCGCTCTTCAACCACCATCTTCATCGTCGACTCATCGCCGATTCAGTTATTCAGAATGGGATAAACCCGGTCTTTTCGAGTAACTTGCGCACATTATAACCAAGTGCTACAAAAACACAACATATGCCTTATTCCAATTCTGAATATTCCTTTATTTAAATATTCATATCCTTTGGGAAAGGTTCCCATTAATTTTATCAAAGATAAATTCTTTAAATTTATTCTTTAATCTTCCTTTGGATATTAATTCAAACCATTTTAAGGTTTTCCAAACTAGTCGGGATTAACGCACCTTACCGAAGTAATCATTTATTTTATTTCCCAATCCCAACTATTCATCCCATGGAGCAAAACTGGTCACACTCCATATCTAACACCACGGTGTTATTGATAAATTTAATTACCATTTCACGTTCAAATCTAATAAAAGATTTAACTATCGCTTGGAGTAGAACTAGTGATACTCCATTTTCGATCATTTTCTTGAATTGATAATTTTAATTATCATATTCACTTTTCAATCTAATCAAAGATTCGTTAAAACTCCATTTAGTCTTAATCTTCCTAAAAATCAATATTAATGATTATTCAAAGCTGAAATTAATCTTATCTTTAACTGGGTTAAAGAACCAATGTCATTTAAAACACGGTTCATGATAAACCCAAAATCACATTCCATTTTATTCCAATTACTAAATATAACTGGAAATTCTAATAATCTTAATTAAAAGATTTATTCTTTTTGCAATGGATTTAAGAACAGTGTTGCTGAACACCCCATCCCATCAGTCTCTAACCGTAAATTAGTAGGAGAACAATTCCCTAAGTATTAATCCTGAAGGCCGAAACCAACATCAGATCAACTTAGCTAATCTGCAGTTAGTTTCTAATTTTCTTAACTCCATTGGGTTTAAGAACAGTATTATTAAAGATACCTTTCATGAAATACCCAAAATCTCATTCCATTGTTAATCGGGTTAAAGAACAAGTGTTATTTAAAACACCGTTCACGATAAAGCCAAAAACCAATTTCAATTTAATTCCAATTAATGGCTGATTAATTGGTAAACTTCATTAATTCTTAATAAAAAGATTTATACCTTTTCTCAACTGGGTTTAAGAACAGTGTTAATGAAGACACCGTTCACGATAAACCCAAAATCCAATTTGGTATTAAACACAAGGCTCTGAATGGAAAGTATATCGACTTATATTCAATATCAAGTTCTGAAATCAACAAATATCATATTGCAATAACGATATATATATATATATCTTCCAAATTCCGGCACAATGTCCATATAATCACGGAATCCAATATCGAAATATTCCGAAGATAATTTCAATTCAAATCCTTTCCAATTCATATATTAGAAATTCTGGTTATTTTTAAAACCATTTCGAATCCAATTTATTTATTTAAAAATAATTGGATTATAATTCTTGTAAATAACTAGTTCCTTTCGATAAAATATATTTTTATCTTTTCAAATACGAAATTTTTCATCCCAATTCTTTCCAAATCATTTATTATGATTTTACACAAATTAATGCTATTTTTAATAATTTTATCAAGGCATGTACAGTCGATTTCAATAAACTGCCATCGAATTGCACTTACAACGACCTTTTCCAAATTTGATTTGGACATAATTCCTAATCCATCCGTTAGATTTCTAATTTCTTGTATTCGTTAGAAACCTATTTTCGATACGAACCCAACGGTTCCAGTTTGAGGAGAATCCGACGGTCGGATCTCCCGTAATGTCCATTCGAATTCAATGGTCAAAATTCACGAACTACCGCGGCGCGGCGCATTCTATTCAGGCTGTTAAACATATATAATATATATATATATTATATATATTTCGTCGATTTCCATTTTAAACATATTTTATAAATCGTTTTAAATTCGTTTTCAAAACGATCTCAACTTCATATTCAGTTTCAAATCAAAACTGAATATTCCATATCATTAATATATAAATAATAATATTTTCAAAACATTAGATTTTGAAATCACTTCCTTTTCGATATTAATTATAAAAATGAATAAAATCGATATAAATAACGTCCATGTCAAAATGGCGTTAATCTAATCAACACGGCTTTATATATTAATATATATATTCGTGTCCATGCCAAATCGGACATCAAAATCATATTTTGTTCTTTGACTTAATATTATTTTAAAATATTCATTATTTTGAAATATTCGTTATTTTAAAATATTCATTCGTGCTGAACTACAATCAGACACAATCAATTATCATATAATGTTGATTATATGGATTTCATACAACACATGTATAGAAAACCAATGATTAACAACCAACCATCATCCAAATTGCATTACACAACTGCATAAGCATTAAACATAAATATTTAATGCTTATAACAGCCTATCAACCCATCGATTGACATATAACTAAATATTGGGATTAGTGTATGTCCAATATCATCCCAATACCCGTGTGGGGTTTTCAAACAACAAACACATATTTTTATTTATGCAGTTGGGCGATGTGTAAAATTTATCATCCCAACCAATATCAGATAAATAAGTGTACATAAACAAACCATTGGTTTGTAAATGAATATTTATTCTATTCATATACACGTTAAAAATTATATTTTTAACGATAGAATATTTTATTCGGTACATGAATATTTTATTTTCCATTTCGCATCACAAACCAAATCCATAAAAATAGATCAATCCAAACACACAACCAAACAAGTCCTCCATGGTCTTTGGACGACGGGGAGCAATTCATATATTCGTTTATAAAATAAATAACGGTACAAAGAATTCAGTGAGAGAGTTCTCATCTTTGGGTTCCACTCCTCCATTCTTTATTTATGAACGGTTTGGACTTGTTTCCCACACGTTGTGTCCTTTACCGCGTTTTCAACGAAATTTGTTTCACATAGTTTATATTAAAAATCATATTTTTAAATCACTACCTATAAAAAAAAAAATTTTGATATTCTCTACTATATAAAAAATCATATTTTTAATTTTCTACTTCATATATAAAAATTATATTTTTATGACAGTCACGCATATAAAAATCCGATCTTTAAAACCAAGTCATATATAAAAATTATATTTTTATGTCGGCGCTAGGGTTTGGGTGCGGCGGTTCTGGGTGGAAAAGGGGGATTTAGGCGTGGGTTTCTGCAGGGAGAAGGAGTGGAGAGAAAGGCGAATCGGAGGAGGAAAGGGTCGATCGACGGTTGAGCTCCGGTGGGCAACGACGGTCACGGGGAGACGCGATGGAGGAGCGTGGGTAAGGGAGGGAGTCGGGTTTTCTTTTCTGAACGATTTGGGGGGAGATAGAAAATGAATTAGGTTAGGGTATATAAATAAATATATTTATTTAATTAATTTTAATTTAATTTTCAGAAGATTGACTTTTTATTCGAACTCCAAACGAGACCCAACGAATGTCACCCCTAGCTAATTACCCCCATTCCAAATACAATGGGATATGTTCCATTAGCTGAGTCAGCAGCTTCGATCAGTTTTTGTCTAAATTAAAATATAAATCTATATATTCAATTTTAAACGTACATTTCAAATTACCGGGGTCACATACTGACTCAGAAAATTCAAGAAAATCAAATATGGTTATGTGTTGATAATACGGTCCTAATAAAACTAATTTCATCGAATTTGGAGACCGTTTGAAAAACGGTCATTTTCCAGTCGATTAAATTCAAACTTAATTGACCAAACATGTTTAAATTCACCACGCCAACATATTGATTCCAAAAATTATGAGAATTGGAATCTAGCAATAATTTGATATTTTGGATCCAACAAAAGTGGTCTCGTTGAAAATGGAGGTCGTTTGCAAAATTGCTATTTTTAAGGGCTATATTTTCATAGCGAATATTCTGAATTTTCAACTGGACATAAATTTTTATTCCCGCTATGAAATTTGGATTTTCAGATTCATTGGAAATTCAAACAGATTCAAATAGTTTTGGTTTTACTAAAATCCGGTCTATTTTGAATCCTGTACATTCATTTGAAATTTGAAAATCGCATTTTCAAACTACCGCGCCATTTCCAATTCCTTTTATAATTAAAATAAATATTTATATTCTAGATTTGATTTAAATAAATTTATACGTTCTAATTCTACTCAAAATATATTTCTAGTCATTACTATTCGAAATAAATCATTTTAAATATTCAAAATTCATTAAAATTGCCAAAAAAAAATAAATTGGTTTTGATTTTCCGGGTTATTACATACTAGCTGCCCATGTGGAAAATAGGGGCACCCAGAGTTTAGGTTAAAATAATAAACTCCAGGTCAGTCATGTGACTGGTGTGAGAACTAAAACAGTTATTTCAAACTTTACTTTAAAAATAAAGTAAATCAAGGGACCACGCCATATAACATGGAACAGGTTTCCTCCCAAGAATACCCGTGCATATAATAAACAGCGCAACGTTTTTTGGAAAAATGAAGCTATTTTAAGACCCAGGTCCCATCACACAATACAACGCAAGCCAGACGATAGGGTTTTCCCTTATAATTGCCAAACATGCTTGTTACGTTTAAAACAAATCAATTGATACTATTATAAGTGTATAGTGTATAAAACAACTTCAAGTATAAAAGTATCAAACACAGACGGCATGGGTACCATATATCATGTCGCCAATACTAGGCTCTACAATCAGAACCGAAATGTCACGTATTGGAAATTGGATTTCCATCATGAGTCGAGGCTTGGGATGTACTCATCGCTGGCTTCGAGACATCCTAGCAAATGCCTAAGGATCTCTCGCAGTAGACGCTTGGATCCCCCAAGGTTGGTCCACACTTACTTAGTGGATTACTATTCCTAAACACACGTTTCCCGGTCCTATAGGACCTATATCCATCGGCTCCGTAGAGTCCGACATATCTGAGGCGCCTCGCATTCCAACAACCTCAAGGGTAAGAATAATATAAATGTCTAGGCTTGCAAAACCCCGAAACCACCCATCGCTAGAAAAAATGTCATGTTCTCCTTGGGTCCGTTATCCCGTTTTTAACACATACCGAGGTGTGAGGCTCGCGAATTAATTTTGTACACAAAGATATGCCATTCAAGGCCGTGCTTTGATCATCTACCACAAGACTTTGCTTTTCAACAGAAGCCTTGATCATTTTCCACTCAGGCATGCTACGTAGGCAATTTACGCAATGCGACTGATGTCTATCGATACATAACCTCTAAACTCGTACGTCTCAGAGAAGGGCGTTCAGCAAGAGAATAAATTCTCTGCCGCCAAACAGATATATATTTGATAGAGATCAATCAACAAAGAATAAAATCCAATTCAGACACACATCCATTTACAAGTTCGTTCTGGGTCTAAACGAAAACGGAGGCACCTAATTCCTCGTCCCATATGTCCAATACAAGAGAGAGGCCCTTGCATATCCGTCAATCTCCAAGTACGTTTGGACGATCACCACATATTACCTCGTCTTGGGTGTATAGCCCAATCAAGGCATCAGTAATCATCCAAACGATGTGAAGACCTTTGGTCTTCAACCACCGTCTTCATCGTCGACTTATCGTCGAATCCGTTATTCAGAATGGGTATAAACCCGACCTTTCCGAACAACCCACGTATATAACAAACAAGTGCTATAAAAACACAACATACACCTCATTCCAATTCTGAATATTCTTTTATTCAAATATTCACATCATTAGGGAATAGGTTCCCATTAATTTTATCAAAGATAAATTCATTTAAATTTATTCTTTAATCTTCCTTTGGATACAAACCATATTAAGGTTTTCTAAATTAGTCGGGATTAGCGAACTACACCGAAGTAATCATTTATTTTATTTCCCAATCCCAACCTATTCATCCCATGGAGCAAAACTGGTAATACTCCATATCTAACACCACGGTGTTATCGGTAAATATTAATTACCATTTCACGTTCAAATCTAGTTAAATATTTAACTATCGCTTGGAGAAAAACTGGTGATACTCCATTTTTGATCATTTTCTTGAATTGATAATTCTAATTATCACATTCACTTTTCAATCTAATCAAAGATTTGTTAAAACTCCATTTAGTTTTAATCTCCCCAAAAATCAATATTAATGATTATTCGAAGCTAAGAAATTAATCTTGTCTTTTAACTGGGTTAAAGAACCAATGTCATTTAAAAAACGGTTCACGATAAACCCAAAATCACATTCCATTTTATTCCAATTACTGAATATAACTGGAAATTCTAATAATCTTAATTAAAAGATTTATTCTTTTCACACGGAGTTTAAGAACAGTGTTACTGAAGACACCATTCCATCAGTCTCTAACCGTAAATTAGTACGAGAACAATTCCCTAAGTATTAATCCTGAAGGCCAAAACCAACATCAGATCAATACCTAGGAAACCATTCAACTTAGCTAATATCCAGTTAGTTTCTAATTTTCTTAACTCCATTGGGTTTAAGAACAACATTTTTAAAAATACCATTCACGACAAACCCAAAATTCAATTCAATTCAATTCCAATTAAATATTAATTAATTGGTAAACTTCATTAAATCTTACTAAAAAGATTTAATCTTTTCTCAACTGGGTTTAAGAATAGTGTTGGTGAAGACACCGTTCATGACCAACCCAAAATCCCATTTGATAATAAATTTAAGGCTCTAAATAGAAAATATATCAACTTATATTCAATATCAAATTCTGAAACCAACAAATATCGTATTGAAATAACGATATATATATCTTCCAAATTCCTCCACATTATTGGTTATAATCATGGAACCCAATATCGAAATATTCCGAAGGTACTTTTGATTCAAATCCATTCCAATTCTTATATTGGAAATTTCTGGTTACATTAAAATCATTCACAAATCGAATTTATTTTATTTTAAAAATTATTGGATTTCAAATCTAGTTCATTTCGATAAAAATATATTTTTACCTTTTCAAATATGGAATTTTTTATCCCAATTCTTTCCAAATCATTTATTATGATCCTACACAAATTATCGATATTTTTAATAATTTTATCAAATGCCCATACGGTCGATTTCCAGAAACGGTCATCGAACTGCACTTACAACGACGTTTTCCAAATTTTATTTGGATATAATTCCTAATCCAATCGTTAGATTTCAAATCCCTTATATTCTCAGAAAAATCTTTTTGGTACGAACCCAACGGTTCCGGATTTAGGAGAATCCGACGGTCAGATCTCCCGTAATATCGTTCGAAGTCAATGGTCGAAATTCGCGAACTACCGCGGCATGGCGCGTTCTATTCAGGCCATTATATATATATTATATATATATTTCATTGATTTCCATTTAAAACGTAATTTATAAATCGTTTTAAATTCGTTTTCAATACGATTTCAACTTTATAATCAATTTCAAATCCAAATTGAATATTCCATATCATTAATGTATAAATGATAATATTTTCAAAACGTTAGATTTTTGAAATTACTTCCTTTTTGATATTCATAATAAAAATGAATAAAATCGATATAAATATATTTCACGTCAAAGTGGTGTTAATCAAATCAAGACGGCTTTATATATTTAAATATTTTCGTGTCCATCCTAAATCGGACATCAAAATCAGATTTTGATATTTTACTGAATATTATTTTAAAATATTCATTATTTTAAAATATTTGTTATTTTAAAATATTCATTCTTGGTGGATAGGAAACAGACACAGTTAATTACAATATAATGTTATTTATATGGATTTCATGCAAGACGTGTATAACAACAATGATAAACAATCAACCATCATCCAGAGTGCATTCTACACTACATAAGCATTAAATATAAATATTTAATGCTTACAACATTCTGTCAACCAATCGATTGGCATACAACTAAGAAATTATGATTAGTGTACGTCAAATATCATCCCAATACCGTGTGGGGTTTCAATCAACAAACACCGAATATTATTTGTGCAGTTGGGCGATGTGTAAAATATATCATCCCAATCAATATCAGTCAAATGGTTGTACATAAACAAATCGTCCAATTTGTTTATGAATATTTATTTTATTCATATACATGTTAAAAATTATATTTTTAACGATAGTATATTTATTTCAACACATGAATATTTTATTTTATTTCATTCCACATCAAAATCAATATTCACAACATAATAAAATCAAACAAGTCGTCCATGGTCTTTGGATGAGGGGTCGGGTGCTACTAAGCACCGTCTGCATCCTAGTATATATTTCTAACTAGAAAATAAATTAAAGTGAGAAGTTCTCACCTATGGTTTCCACTTCTCCATTCTTTATTGTCACTCAGATTCGCTGTTATAATTCTAGCGCAATTTTCACTATTCGAAGAGGAGGAAGGTTTTCTGTGTCATTGGAGGAAGGGGTTGCACGGTGGCTCAGGATGGCGGTATGGCAGGTGGGAGCGGCCCAGACAAGGTAGGCGATGGGTTGAACGAGTTGGGCAGTGGTTAAAGGTGGTCTAGGGTTTGGGGGCATGGAACTTGGTCGGAGGGAGATGAAGGGTGGTCCGGGGAGCTAGCCGGAGGTGGGGCGTGGCGGTGGAGGAACAGAAGCGGCGGCGGCGGCCAGAGGAATGTGACGATGGGGATTTTTGAAAGGGGGGAGGGGACGGTTTCTAGAATTGACCACGAGAAAGAAAAATAAGGGGTTTGACCCCCCGGGTTAACCCCATATATATATATATATATATATATATATATATATATATATATATTCTTCAAAGAATAACTTTCGTGCATGAACTCCAAACGTGACACAATGACTGTTGTCCCCTGCGTATTACCCCCATTCTGAACAAAATGGGATGTGTTTCGTACGCCAATTCGGTTGTAACGACCAGTTTTCATTAAATTTAAAATATATGTCAATATATTTTAAATTCAAACGCACATGTTAAATTACCGGGGTCACATACTGGCTCCGAAAATTCCAGTAAAATAAATATGGCTTTGTTTTTATGATACGGTCTAACAAAGCTAATTTCATCGAATTTGGAGACCGTTTGAAAAATAGTCATCTTCCAGTTGATTAAATTCAAACTAAAATGACCAAACACGTTTAAATTCACCATGCTTACATATTGATTCCAAAAATTATGAAAATCTGAATCTAGCAATAATTTGACATTCCGGATCCAACAAAAGTGGTCTCGTCAAAAACGGAGGTCATTTGCAAAATCGCTATTTTTAAGGGCTATATTTCCACAGCGACTATTCTGAATTTTCAACTGGACATAACTTTTTATTCCCTCTATGAAATTTCAATTTTTTAGACACATTGGAAAGATATTTCCAAATAGATTCAAATATTTCTGGTTTTACCAAAATCTGATTTATTTTGAATCTTGTACATTCATTTGAAATTTGAAATCGAATTTTCAAACTACTGCGCCATTTTCAATTCCGTTTATAATTAAAATAAATATTTATATTCTAACTTTGATTTAAATAAATTTACATGTTCTAATTCTATTGAAAATAAATTTCTAGTCGTTATTATTTAAAATAAATCATTTTAAATATTCAAAATTCATTAAAATTGTCAAAATAAAAATTTTAAATTGGCTTCGATTTTCCGGGTAGTTAAAATCTCTCCCACTTAAAATCGTTTTGTCCTCGAAAAGGAACGGAGTCGAAAGTTGTTTAACTAATCAACTCAACTTTCAATTTGGCTTTCATTCTTCAACTTTTCAGTTTCTAAGAATTTTCCAATTCTTCAAAATTTTGGCTAACACCCTAAATTTTTGAATTTTTTTCCATAACCTCCTTTGTACGGGGAGCACCGGGAAAATCCCCAAAGCGCCACCCAGGACCTCTTATCTCAGAAGAAAAATAAAAATGCCAAGCGGACAGCCTTAGGCTCATAAATATTTAAAAGAAAAAGAAAAAATGTCAAATGGCCAGCCTTAGGCTCATAAACATTTAAAAGAAAAGGAAAAATTGCAAAGTGGCCAGCCTTAGGCTCATAAACATTTTTATTAGAAAACATGTACCTATTTGTCGGGCATACAATTGTATTTCTCTTTTAGCAGTTTATCCATAACCTGTTCAATGTATATACGTGTACATATATGCAAATGCAATGAAATTTCAATTCAGTTCAATAATTTTATTAGTTAACTAACAATCAACCAACACAACCATCAATAAATTAGTTGATTAACGTTTCAAATTCATAATTTTTTATATACTGAAAAATCATGTTTTTGATGCCAATTCACAACAATTTCCCTATCTAGTTTAGGTTCTCAAACCAGCATAATGGAAATATATAGATGTCCCACTTTTGAAACTCGAACATAAATACTGATGATGTCCGGACATCACCAGAATTATCCCCGAGCGACTAGAGTGTGACTCTATATCTACCTAGTATATTTGAGACTTCGAATACACGCTAGCTAGACGTATATACAAAATCTTCTTATACTCGATTGTCTAAAAATCAATATAAATCAAATATTCAATGCGTAGAATATGGTTTAACTTTTCAAAACAAAGTTCGTTTTCATTTTTATTTTAAAAATGTCACTCTTTCTACTCATTCTAGGATACTATTGATATCATCTCTAACGAGTCATTCTCATTGGATATTGCTGATCCAATCTCTAATGATTTCTTTTGTTTGATTCTAATGTGTCTTGTTCTCGAGCTTTGTAAACCAAAGCTCTGATACCAAGCTGACACGACCCGAACTTCCCCGTAAAGGAAAGCCCAGATTGAGTTGAGAACACGACAAATCAGAACATAAACAGAAGAACATTTCATTGCTTATTACAATAATTTACATCAGAGTACAAGAACATACAGAGTATGAACAAATAATATATATCAGATAAATTTCAGAGATCTACAAATTACAATGTAGTGGAAAATAATACAAAACACAACTGAAAGAGATACATGGATACAGAGCCTTTCGGATATCATTCCAGCTGTAAACTAGGATCCTGTAAATATAATATCTACAAAACCAAAACTACTAGCTTCCTGTGTGGAAAATAGGGGCACCCATAGTTTAGGTTAAAACAATAAACTCTAGGCCAGTCATGTGACTGGTGTGAGAACTAAAACAGTTATTTCAAACTTTACTTTAAAAATAAAGTAAATCAAGGGACCACGCCGTATAACACGGAACGGGTTTCCTCCCAAGAATACCAATGCATATAATAAACAACGCAATGCTTTTTGGAAAAATGAAGTTATTATAAGACCCAGATCCCATCACACAATGCAACGCAAGCCGGAGGATAGGGTTTTCCCTTATAATAGCTAAACATGCTTGATATGTTTAAAACAAATCATTTGATACTATTATAAGTGTCTACTTCAAATATAAAAGTATCAATCATAGACGGCATGGGTACCATATATCATGTCACCAATATTGGGCTTTACAATCAAAACCGAAATGTCATGTATTGGAAATTGGATTTCTGTCATGAGTCGAGGCAAGAGAAGTACTCCTCGCCATCTTTGAGACACTCTAGCAAATTCCTCAGGATCTCCCGCAGTTGACCCTTGGATCCTCCAAGGCCGATCCACACTTACGTTAGTAGATTACTATTCCTGAACACACGTTTCCCGGTCCTATAGGACCTATATCCATCGGCTCCGCAGAGACCGATATATCCGAGGCACCTCGCATTCCACCCATAGCTAGAAAGAAACATCATGTCCTCCTTGGGTCCCTTATCCCATTTTTAACTCACGCCGAGGTGTGAGGCTTGCGAATTAACGCTATACACAAAGCTATGCCATTCAAGGCCGTGCTTTAAACATCTACCACAAGACTTTGCTTTTCAACAGAGGCTTTGATCATTTGCCACTCAGGCATGCAACACGGGAAATTCACGCCATGCGACTGATGTCTATCGATATATAACCTCTGAGCTTGTACGTCTTAGAGAAGAGCATTAAGCAAGAGAATAAATTCTTCCCCGCCAAACAGATATATATTTGATAAAGATCAATCAACACAGAATAAAATCTAATGTCAGACACACATCCATTTACAAGTTTGTTCTGGGTCTGAACGAAACCGAAGGCACCTTATTCCTCGTTCCATATGTCCAATACAGGAGAGAAGCCCTCGCATAAACGTCGATCTCCATGTACATCTGGACGATCACCACTTATTACCTCGTCTTGGGTGTACATCCCAATCAAGACATCAGTAATCATCCAAATGATGTGAAGACCTTCGGTATTCAACCGCCGTCTTCATCGTCGACTTATCGTCGAATCCGTTATTCAGAATGGGTATAAACTCGACCTTTCTGAACAACCCGCGTATATGATAAACAAGTGCTATAAAAACACAACATACGCCTCATTCCAATTCTGAATATTCTTTTATTCAAATATTCACACCATTAGGGAATAGGTTCCCATTAATTTTATCAAAGATAAATTCTTTTAAATTTATTCTTTAATCTTCCTTTGGATATCAAAACATATTTGAGGTTTTCCAAATTAGTCGGGATTAGCGAACTACACTGAAGTAATCATTTATTTTATTTCCCAGTCCCAACCTATTCTTCCCATGGAGCAAAACTGGTAATACTCCATATCTAACACCACGGTGTTATCGGTAAATATTAATTACCATTTCACGTTCAAATCTAGTTAAAGATTTAACTATCGCTTGGAGCAAAACTGGTGGTACTCCATTTTCGATCATTTTCGTGAATTGATAATTTTAATTATCACATTCATTTATTAATATAATCAAAGATTCATTAAAACTCCACTTAGTTTTAATCTTCCTAAAAATCAATATTAATGATTATTCAAAGCTAAGAAATTAATCTTATCTTGTAACTGGGTTAAAGAACCAATGTCATTTAAAACACGGTTCACGATAAACCAAAAATCACAATCCATTTTATTCCAATTACTAAATATAACTGGAAATTCTAATAATCTTAATTAAAAGATTTATTCTTTTCACATGGGGTGTAAGAACAGTGTTACTGAAGACACCATTCCATCAGTCAATAACCATAAATTAGTATGAGAACAATTCCCTAAGTATTAATCCCGAAGGCCGAAACCAACATCAGATCAATGCCCAGGAAACCATTCAACTTAGCTAATCACCAGTAAGTTTCTAATTTTCTTAACTCCATTCGGTTTAAGAACAACATTTTTAAAGATACCATTCACGACAAACCCAAAATTCAATTCAATTCCAATTAAATATTAATTAATTGGTAAACTTCATTAAATCTTAATAAAAAGATTTAATCTTTTCTCAACTGGGTTTAAGAACAGTGTTAGTGAAGGCACCGTTCACAACCAACCCAAAATCCCATTTAATATTAAATACAAGGCTCTAAATAGAAAATATATCGTCTTATATTCAATATCAAATTCTGAAACCAACAAATATCGTATTGGAATAACGATATATATAGATATATCTTCCAAATTCCTCCATAATATCCGTATAATCACGGAATCCAATATCGAAATATTCCGAAGATATTTTCGATTCAAATCCATTCCAATTCTTATATCGGAAATTTTTTGTTATATTAAAACCATTCGCAAATCCAGTTTATTTATTTTAAAAATTATTGGATTTCAAATCTAGTTCATAACTAGTTCATTTCATTAAAAATATAATTTACCTTTTCAAATATAGAATTTTTTCATCCGAATTATTTCCAAATCATTTATTATGATTTTGCATAAATTATCGATATTTTTAATAATTTTATCAAGTCCCGTACAGTCGATTTCCAGAAACGTTCATCGAACTGCACTTACACCGACCTTTTCCAAAATTGATTTGGACATCATTCCAAATCCAAACGTTAGATTTCAAATCCCTTATATTATCGGAAAACTCTTTTCTATTCAGGCCATTATATATAATATATATATTATATATTTCATCAATTTCTATTTAAAACGTATTTTATAAATCGTTTTGAATTCGTTTTCAACTTCATATTCAATTTCAAATCAAAATTGAATATTCATATCATTAATATATAAATGATAATATTTTCAAAACATTTGATTTTCAAAATCACTTCCTTTTCGATATTCATTATAAAATTGAATAAAATCGATATAAATATCGTTCATGTCAAAATGGCATTAATCTAATCAACACAGCTTTATATATTTAAATATTTTCGTGTCCATCCCAAATCGGACATCAAAATAAGATTTTGATCTTTTACTGAATATTATTTTAAAAAAATTCATTATTTTAAAAAATTCGTTATTTTAAAATATTCATTCTTTCTGAACTGGAAATAGACACAGTCAATTACCATATAATGTTATTCGTACGGATTTCTTACAACATATGTATATAACAACAATGATAAACAATCAACCATCATCCAGAGTGCATTCTACACTGCATAAGCATTAAATATAAATATTTAATGCTTACAACAGTTTGTCAGCCAATCGATTGACATACAACTAAGCAATTGGGATTAATGTATGTCAAATATCATCCCAATACCCGTGTGGTGTTTCAATCAACAAACACTGAATATTATTTGTGCTGTTGGGCGATGTGTAAAATCCGATTTGTTTATGAATATTTATTCTATTCATATTCACATTAAAAATTATATTTTTAATGATAGAATATTTATTTCAACACATGAATATTTTATTGTATTCCATTCCACATCAAAATCAATATTCACAACATAATAAAATCAAACAAGTCGTCCATGGTCTGTGGATGACGATGTCAGGTGCTGCTAAGCACCGTCTGCATCCAAGTATATATTTCTAACTAGAAAATAAATTAAAGCGAGAAGTTCTTACCTTTGGTTTCCATTCCTCCATTCTTTATTGTCCCTCAGATTAGCTGATATGATTCTAACGCAATTTTCACTGTTCGAAGGGGAGGAAGGTTTACTGCGTCACTGGAGGAAGGGGTTGCGCTATGGCTCAGGACGGCGTTAGGGCTGGTTTACTCGACCTGGACGAGTTAGGCAGCGGGCTAAACAAAGTGGTCGGCGGTTAAAGGCGGTCTAGGGTTTGGGGCATCGAACTTGGCCGGGGGGAGATGAAGTGTGTTCGGGGGAGCTAGTCGGAGGTGGGGCATGGCGGTGGAGGAATGGAAGCGTCGGCGGCGGCCACAGGAAAGGGGCGACGGGGGTTTTTTTGAAATGGGGGGGGGGGGCGGTTTCTCGCATTGACCGCGAGAAAGAAAAATGAGGGGATTATATATATATATTCTTCAAAAAGTAACTTTCGTGCACGAACTCCAAACGAGACCAAACGATTGTCGTCCCTAGCGTATTATCCCATTCTAAACACAATGGGATATGTTTTTGTAAGCCAATTCGGTTGTTACGATCAGTTTTCATTAAATTTAAAATATAAGTCACTGTATTTTAAATTCAAACGCACATTTTAAATTACCGGGGTCACATACTAACTCCGAAAATTCCAGTAAAATCAATCTGGCTATGTTTTTACGATACGGTCCTAACAAAACTAATTTCGTTGAATTTGGAGACCGTCTGAAAATGGTCATTTTCCAGTCGATTAAATTCAAACTGAAATGACCGAACATATTTAAATTCACCAAGCTCACATATTGATTCCAAAAATTATGAAAATCAGAATTTTAGCAATAATTTGACATTTCAGATCCAACAAAGGTGGCCTCGTCGAAAACGGAGGTCATTTGCAATATCGCTATTTTTAAGGGCCATATTTCCATAGCGACTATTCTGAATTCAATTGGACATAACTTTTTATTCCCGCTATGAAATTTCTATTTTTCAGATTCGTTGGAAAGATATTTCCATAAAGATTCAAATATTTCTAGTTTTACCAAAATCCAGTTTACTTTGAATCTTGTACATTCATTTGAAATTTGAAATCGAATTACCGCGCCATTTTTAATTTCTTTATAATTAAAATAAGTATTTATATTCTAACTTCGTTATAAATAAATTTACACGTTTTAATTCTATTGAAAATAAATTTCTAGTCATTATTATTTAAAATAAATCATTTTAAATATTCAAAACTCATTAAAATTATGAAAATAAATATTTTAAATTGCATTCGATTTTCTAGGTTGTTACAGTATATCTATATATAGAGGCTCTTTAAACTCGGGCATATACAGATATGGAAAATCTCCCAACTGAGTTCCTTGTTTCTTGTACCGCCCTGCCATGGAACTCGATGCACATTAGAGGACATGCGATTGAGGCATAGAGCTACAATTAAAGATACGTATGGCGGACAGTCTAGATACATGCATGTCGGCTCTGGGTGGTGTATCGTAGACTTGAGGACATTACTCCAGCATGAATTCTTATTCGAACAAAGGTACCAGTTTGTAAGTTTGTGTAGCATAGTAATGACAGATATATATGCGGAACATAACATTGTTATATAAAGATACGTACGTCATTATGGCATAGGATGAAGGACTGGGTATATTTCAATAGTGTTACAGTGGAGACCGTGCGAGTGGGGTACCATGGGGTGTACCTTAATATTGGGGGTAGCAACGTATATACTATATTTGGTTAATCCACTGGGAATTAAATGGGTACGACGTGTGTGTAAGCCTTGAGTGCTGATTACCCAAGTAACCTAATAAATAAGATAATATGATTGAACGGTATATGTAGGATTATTCAAAGTGTATAGTTTAAATTCAGTCACCCGAACTTATGTTCTGACCCCCTCCTCATAACATACTCGCAGGTTAGATTGGTGGCAGGGACATGATGCCATGGATACTGGTTAGGCAGTATTAATAATACGATAAGGCTATGTTTTGAATATACTATATTTTATCTATTCCGCTGTGAGATATTTTCTGAGCTCTGACATATTTCATGTATTTTTCTTTTCTGCAGCATACCAGAGCACAACTTTAGTTTTGGTGGATTTTGAATTTTGAAAAAAATTCAGTTTATCGGAATTCGGGTTGTCACTAAATCCCTATCTTTGATGTAACGACCCGGAATTTCTAAACCAATTTAAAAAAATTATTTTAGCAATTTTAGTGGATTTTAAATATTTAAAATAATTTATTTTAAATAATAACAACCAAAACTTTATTTAAATCGAAGTTAGAACATACAAATTCATTTTAATTATAAATAGAGTTTGAAATGGCACGGTAGTTTGAAAATTCGATTTTAAATTTCAATTGAATGTATAGAATTCAAAATAAATCGGATTTCATTAAAACAAGAAACGTTAGAATCTATTTAATTATACCTTTCTAATGAATGTAAGAAATTGAGATTTAGTAATATAATTTGAAAGTTGTGTCCAGTTTAAAATTTAAAATAGTCGCTATGAAATTTATATATAATTTTAATATAATATATAGCCCTTAAAATAGCCATTTTGCAAACGACCTCCATTTTCGATGAACCACTTTCGTTGGATCCGAAATGTCAAATTATTGCTTAATTTGCTAGGTTTCAAATTTCATAATTTTTGGATTTAATATGTGAGCGCGGTAAACTTAAATGTGTTTTGACAGTTTCAGTTTGAATTGGATCGACCAGAAAAGGGATATTTTTCAAACGATATCCAAATTTGATAAAATTAGTTTTGTTAGGACCGTATCGTCAAAACATAGCTAGGTTTATTTTTTGGGAATTTTCGAAGTCAGTATGTGGCCCCGGTAAATTAAAATGTACATTCGAATTCAATATATATTGATTTATATTTTAATTTTGATAAAAATTGATCGAAACGATCGAATTGGCTTATGAAACATATCCTATCGTGTTTGGAATAGGGGTATTTAGCTAGGACATTAGTCAGTGGGTTTAATTTCGAGTTTAAAGCATTAAGCAAATAATAAACGAATAAAATATTATTAAGGTATTTATATAAATAACCCTTTGGGACTAAAACCCTAGTTATCTCTTGAAGCCACTACCAGGGATAAACGCACGGTCGAAATGATCCAGAATTCAAGTGCGAAAATTTCCCAAACCATTCAATAATATTTAAATCTTTCAGAAGCAAATTTGAAGTGCTATCTTTCCTTTTTCAATTGATCGAAGGGTGATGGATTTTCATAACCTGTGTTTCCCGAATTTTTCACTCAAAACTCCGAAGTTCGAACGAGATTTCCATCGCCTGAGGGCCACCGAGTTCACCGCGTCGTCGGCCACTGGAAGCTCTCGCGAAGGCCACCATCGTGGTAGCACCTGATCGCCGCCAAAGGGACTGTGGTGCTAGAAAAAATCAACCCTAGGAATTGACAATTAGGTTCGAACATCAGCCATAAGTTTTAAGGAAGAAGGTTATTTTAATTTTAATTAATTACTTTAAAATGTCACTAACCTTTATAATGATGTATCTTTCTCATACGAACTCCAAATCGCATGAAACAGGATCCGTTGCAATCGTGGGGACGAGAGCTTCACAACAAGACTAACCGGGTCAAATTTGGAGCTTGTTAGAATTTAGGGCAGATTTAAATCCAAACCACCCAATAAAGAATGACAGACTGGAAACCAACTGTGAGAACTCTCTCTTACTCAAATTATTTTACAGTTATTATATAATAGGTTGTAGATGGGCATAGTAGCCCATGACACTATTTTTTTGTACAAACCATGGTTAGTTGTTTGTTTCGATTGGGGTTGTCATTGATTGATATTGTTGTATATAAATATATATATATATATATATTGTATATAAAAATTATCATGAAAATAAAATAAGTATTCATTTACAAGTCGGACGGCTTGTTTATGTATGCCTATTTAACTGATATTGATTAGGACGATAAATTTTACACATCGCCCAACTAAGCAAATAATAATATGTATTTGTTGTTTGAAAACCCCATATGGGTATTGGGATGATATTTGACATACACTGATCCCAATAATTAGTGCTATGTCAATCGATGGGTTGACAGACTGTATAAGCGTTATTTATTTATTTTAACGCTTATAAAGTTGTAAAATGCATTCGAGATGTTGCATGAATTTTTAATGATTGTTTATCAATTTTGTTGTATACATGCGATGTATGAAAACCATATAACTGAAATTACATGGTAATTGATTGAGTCTGATTCCAGTTCAGAATTAATGATTATTTTAAAATAATATTCAGTGAATAATCAAAATGTGATTTTGATGTCCGATTTTGGATGGACAAGAAAATATTGAAGTATATGAAATTGTGTTAAGTATTTAAACGCCATTTTAACACGAAAGGGATTTTCTGTCAATTTATTAATTTTATAATGAATATCGAATAGTGATTTCAAAATCTGATATTTTGAAAATATTATCATTTTAATATTATAATGATATATAATATTCAATTTTGATTTAAAATTGAAATAGAAGTGGGAATCATTTAAAAACAAATATATGTTTTGAACATAAATCGACAATATATATATATATATATATATATATTAATGGCCTGAATAGAACGCGCTGCGCAGCGACCATTCGCGAATTTCGACCATTAACTTCAAATTGACGTAACGGGAGATCTGATCGTCGAATTCTCCTAAAACCAGAATCGTTGGGTTTGTATGGAAAAGATCTTTCCAAAGAATATAAGAGATTTGAAATTTAATGGTTGGATTTTAAGATATGTACAAATCAATTATGGAAAAGGTCGCTATGAATGTAGTTTGGTGGCCGATATTGGAAGCTGACAGTAAGGGCCTTAATAAAATTATTAAAAAAATGGAAAAATTGTGTAAAATCATAATAAATGATTTGGAAAGATTTTGGATTATAAATTCCAAGTTTTGAAAAGATAAAGTTATTTTTATCTGAATGAACTAGTTATTAACTAGAATAATAATCCAATGTTTTTGAATAAATAAATTGGATTGAAATCGGTTTTAATATAACCAAAAAATTCCAACGAATGAATTGGAATGGAATGGAAATAATCTTAGGAATACTTCAATATTGGATTCCATGATTATACGGATATTGTTATGGAAATTTGGAAGATACTGATATCGTTATTCTCAATACGATATTCGTTGGTTTCAGAATTTGATACTGAATATAAGCCGATATAATTTCTATTCAGAGCCTTATATTAATATCAAATTGGATTTTGGGTTTTTCGTGAATGGTGTCTTTATTAACACTGTTCTTAAACCAAGTTGAGAAAAGAATAGATCTTTAAATTAGGATTTAGTGAACTTTTCCAATTAATTAGTATTTAATTGGAATTGAATAAAAGAATTGGACTTTTTGGTTTATCGTGAATGGTATTTTAAATAACATTTGCTCTTTAACCCAATTAACAGTGAAGAATATGATTTGGAATTTATAATCATTTAATTAAGATCAATGGAATTTTCCAAAGTAAAGATTTCCAATTTAATATATTAAATTAGAATTGAATGGAATTCGATTTGGAAAATAATCTAGATGAGCTTCTATGAAGGAAGACTGTTACTGTATATGGAATTTAAATGGCTTTGCCATTATTCCATTAATATTATTCTTCTGATATAGAAATTTATATCGATTATACACTGTTATGATTTCCATGGAGATTCCATTTTGATGGAAATGATTTTGGGATTATCGTGAATGATGCTTTAAATGACATTTGTTCTTTAACCCAGTAAAGATAGGATTTATTTCCTAAACTTGAATAGTCATTAAATAATGATTTTTGAAGATTAAAACTAAGTGGAGTTTTGATAAATCTTTAATTAGATTGAAATGTTAATGTGGTAATTAAATTTTCCAAATTTGAGAAGTGTTCGAGAATGGAGTATCACCAGTTTTACTTCATGCGATAGGTAAATCTTTAATTAGAATTGAACGTGAAATGGTAATTGAATTTACCGATAACACAGTGGTGTTAGATATGGAGTACTACTAGCTTTGCTCCATGGGATGAATAGGTTGGGATAGGATAATAAAATGAATGGTTACTACGGTAAGGCGTTAATCCCGACTAGTTTGATAAATCTTATTTGGTTTGAATTGTGAGAAGATACTATAAAATCTTATGAAATGATTTCCAATGAAATCGATTAAACAGTGGATTTAAAAGTGATAATCTTTGATAAGATTATTGAGAACCTTTTGTGACACCCCACGTCCGTTAATGTCACTTAAAAAGGGAATGGATTAAGTTTCGTGAAGCGTTATAGGTAAACAGACATAGAATATTACTAGATGGATATATAGAATAATAGCGGAATAAAAACTTTATTTATCATAAGATACCGTGGCCCAAAAACATCACATGTTTGAAACATAAAAGCCTATTAAAACATAAAAGTTACTATCTTGTACTTCAAAAATACCAGTGTACACAAAAGAAGTAAAATTCCCTAAAAACAAAATAGAGCCATAGCAACAAGGATAGGAGCTTGAGCCATACATATCAGCAGCTCCAACAAAAGTAAGTAGAATCACGGTCAAGCCTGAGTGTTTCCTCCTTGAGAACTTGGGGGGGGGGACAGAAGAAAGAAGGAGAAACAAAAAGGGATACGATGTACATCATAGAATGTCCACATAATTCATATTTAATAGATAAAAGTCGATCTAACAAAAATAGGGATACGATCTACATCATAGAATGTCTACATAATTCAGATCTAATACAAATAGGGATTAAGATCTATATCGTAGAAATTTAGATCCAAGTTATAACCAAACCAAAATATCATATGTTCATAATTTACAATAGATCCAATATAATATAGACACATGAACAAATCCAAACTATAATCCTATCAAGTTTACTTTTAAATATTTAATTCTAAAAGTAACTAAGAACTCACTAAGTTTGGATTAGAAGATTGAACTAGAAAAGATTGGATCTTGAATCTCCAATTGATTTAGTTTAGTTGATAATAGAAGATAAGGGATCCATTTCAATTCAGACACTGGCAGAGTTTTGCCGCCATTGATTCTTTGTGAAGAAAACAAGAGAATTGAGGTATATTTATAGCTGCCAGTATCCAGAATTTGAATGCTACCTCAGCCCTAGAGTGAATCAGGTTATTGGTCGCCATCCACTTGAAAAAGGCTCGGATACCCAAAAACCACTATGGGTGCACTTTATAGGTGCGTCAGTGTGAAAGTGCCTTGGCGCACTTATCAAGTGTGCCATTTATCCCTGTTTTGATTAACCAACTTTTATCGTTTGTAGCTTCTTCATATGTTATCCGTTTTTACGCAAACCAGGTGTCTATCTTGACCAAAATTTCGAGATGGATGTAATGGCGTAGTTTGTTTCCCTTAATTCTTAATATTAAATTAATTATTCTTTAATTTATCCTCTTTGGTGTCATTAAAAATTTGGGGTGTTACATTCTCCCCTAGTCAAAGGATTTCGTCTCTGAAATCTCTAAGTTGAAAAGAATGTATCCTACCATCCATCATCCATCTACTCATCCACCAATCACTGGCATCCATTGTCCTTAAAGAATTTTATTACTTATATGAGTATATGCAAAGGTGTGTGTATATGTCCCAATACT
Organism: Allium sativum; assembly: GCA_030737875.1. Classification (NCBI taxonomy): domain Eukaryota; kingdom Viridiplantae; phylum Streptophyta; class Magnoliopsida; order Asparagales; family Amaryllidaceae; genus Allium; species Allium sativum. Next base: position 718,035,937 of record CM060916.1, on the reverse strand, counting down.
AATGCAAAGATCAGGCAGTCTACTGATTCAATTGACCTCCTTAATGCAATGTATGTTAGTGCCGTAAATCCAATATGTATTTCAAATAATCCTATTATAACATGTAAGCTCTATATGTGTGCACACTCGTTCGTCCAAATGCAACATCCATATGCTAATTCGTCCATTTCCATTGATGAAAAAAAGAAAATGCACACACATCCATATGCAGTATGAGAGTGATTGAGCTAATCTAGTGCCTAATGTGTGTGTATATGCATCCACAGGAAACCACTAGCAAACACTGACATCCACTTGCCTCCGTCAAACATAACATGTCTCAAATACATGTTTACATTCATAGGATTCTTACCTAAAGGTCGGAAATACTATGGATAGTATATACTCAAATGATAGAAACAAGTATTGATAAAGCTTTGGAAAAATGAGTTAAGAACATACCCTCAAAAAGGAAAGGGTACGAAGCACGAATCTTGTCTTCGTCTCCCAAGTCGCAGCCTCTGGATTATCTCCCATTGAACCTTTAGCAACTTGATCTCTTTATTACGTAACTTCTTATCTTCTGATCCAAGAATACGAGAAGAAACTCGCCTGACTGTTGCCTCCCGTTCCACTTCTACCTCTTCTAATACACTCGGCTCAACAACTTCTGCGGTGTCATGCAGGTACTTCCGCAGATGAGAAACATGGAAAACATTGTGAATGCCAGATAGATTTTCTGGAATCTTTACTCTATAGACCATTTGGCCAATCCTCTCGGTCATGGGAAATGGTCCCACAAACCCAGGTGTCAACTTCGCTACTGACCCGAAATGAACCACATTCCTCAAAAGTGATACTTTGATAAAAACTAAGTCTCCCACTTTAAATTCGATGTTTGTCCTTCTCTTGTCTGCATAGGGTTTCTGCCTATCTTGAGCTGTCTTCATCTGCCGTCGAATAAGGTTAATCTTCTCGGACGTTTCCCTAACCATATCTTGTCCAAGTAATAATCTTTCTGTAGATTCCCACCAATAAGTTGGTGTTCTACACGGTCCTCCGTACAATGCTTCAAAGGGTGCCATGCCGATGCCAGCTTGATAACTATTATTATAGGCAAACTCTACTAAAGGAAGATGCTCTTCCCAAGTCCCTACGAAGTCTAGGATACACAGCCTTAAAAGATCTTCAAGAATTCTGTTCACCCTCTCTGTTTTTCCATCGGTCTGAGGATGATAAGAGGTGCTTAAACACAACTGTGTACCTAATGCTTCTTGCAAGCTCCTCCAAAATTCGCTGGTAAAGATAGGGTCATGATCTCTTACAATGCTGGAAGGTACTCCACGAAGACGAACTATCTACCGAACATAAATTGATGCCAACCATGATGTCATCCTCTTACTCTTAACTGGAATGAAGTGAGCGCTCTTAGTGAGTCTATCCACCATAACCCAGATACTGTTGTTGCCATTCTTCAACCTAGGCAACCCATCTATGAAATCCATGGAGACGATCTCCCATTTCCACTGAGGAACCTCCAAAGGATGAAGTAAACCACCGGGCTCCCTATTTGCTTAGCTTCGACTTGCTAACAAATCAGACATTGAGAAACAACTCTGCTACATCTTTCTTCATCCCATCCCAGAAGAAAACCCTTTCTCAAGTAGCTCCCATACTTGTTTACTGAGCTCCCTTCTTTCTCTTGGACCCATATGGCGCATTGGCAATGCAACTGGCTTTCCATTGTCCACCAAATATATGTGAAAATCGATCTCGTGTCTTGAAGGGGTAACCCCGAACCTCATCAAAGACATCAGGATACTCACAGAACCGATTGCAGATCATCAATAGATGCGTCAAGAGACTCTAGGACACTAATCATGAAAGACCCTTACGGGTCACATGAAATTTCGAGGGTTCTACCATTGCAAGTCGGAAGCTTAACAACCTTCCTTTCACAATGCAGAATGTCACCATGCCTAATTAGCCAATTCATCCCTAGAATCAATCCATAGCCCATGAACCCAAGCATTACGCATCGCATTCGAATCCGACGCCCATATAGATATTCTCAAACCCCGATAAATCTTGGACAAATGAGCCGAACCTCCAATGGGGTTTGAGACAACTACGGAATCCACTACCATACTAGTATTTACGTGCAGAGACTCTACTATATAACTAGATATAAATGAATGTGAAGAGATAGAATCAAAAAGAGTTCTGATAGTTTGGCTGTAAAGAGAAATCAAACCTTCCACGGAAACTTTCCTATCTCCATCCAGAACATTGGCAGCGAGAGCATTCATCTTCCCTCCAGAGGTTCCTGTCCTTTGACCTTTCCCTTGCTTCCTTGGGAACTCCCTAGAATAGTGTCCAAACAAAGCAAGCATTCTTCCTTTTCTTGCAGTCCTTGGCCAAGTGACCCTCTCATCCGCGACTATGGCACTTCCACTTAATCTTAGCCTTGTCATTCTTTCCGCCGTTCTTTTGTTGTTGTTTCTATCCTTTCTTGGGCCATACCTTTTTATTTTGTGTTTCCTCAACTTTAACTTCTTCCTTTTCAGATTTATTTGAATTTTATCTGTGTTCGCTTCCTGGGCCATCATTTTTCTCATCCTTTAGCTAGCTCCTTAGCACTAACTCCCTTGTTCACCTTTTTTACCATCCTTGTGTAATAAGCTAACAAGACTCTCGAAAGTTGCCTCCATCGCACGGAAATCCTTACAAAGCTCGAGAAAATTAGCCGCAGGTAATACTACAGCAACTACAGATGGAGGTTAGGCACTTCACTTCCCTTCAACATGTGCCGCAATTTAAACATGCCTATTGTAACAACCCGTAAAATGCGAGCCAGTTTGAAATTTTTATTTTGGCAATTTTTGCGAATTTTGATTATTTAAAATGAATTATTTTAAATAATATCGACGAGAAAATTTATTTTTAATATAATTCGACGTATATATTATATACGTCGTCGTTAGAAAATAAATAATTATATATAATTATAAAAGAAATTGAAAATGGCGCGGTAGTTCGATAATTCGATTTCAAACTTCAATTGAATGTACCGGGTGCAAAACAATCCGGATTTTAGTGAAACCAAAAATAATGGAATCTAATAGTGAATATCTTTCCAACGAATCCGAATAATCAAATTTTGATAGCGGGAATCAAAAGAGATGTCCAGTTGAAAATTCTGAATAGTCGCTATGGAATTCAGGCCCTTAAAAATGGACATTTTGCAAACGACCTCGGATTTCGACGAAACCAGTTTTGTTGGATCCGCAGTGCCAAGTTATTGCTAGATTCCAAATTTCATAATTTTTCGAATCGATATGTGAGCGTGGCAAAGGAAAACGCGTTTGACCAGTTTCAGTTGATTTTAATCGACTGGAAATTGGCCATTTTTCTAACGGTCTCAGAATTCGACGAAACTAGTTTTGTTAGGACCGTATCGCCAATACGAAGCTAGAAAATATTTTTCTAGAATTTTTCTAGTTAGTATGTGACCCCGGTAATTTGAAAAGTACGTTTAAAATTCAATTTAGTGATTTAAATGTAAATTCAAAGAAAACTGATTGTAACGATCAAATCAGCTTGCGATACATATCCCATTGTGTTCGAAATGGGGGTAATTAGCTATGGACGACAGGCGGTGGGCCTCGTTTAGGGGTCGTTTGTGAAAGTCAACCTTTTTGAATAATTAAACAATTAAATAAAAAAAAAAATATAAAATAAATTCTTTCTCCCCCCCTTTACCTTCGTACAGGCCCCCCCCCCCCCCCCGTTCGTTTATTTCAGAATCAAAAAAATAAAAAAAAAGGAGAAGAAGAAGACGGAGGCGCGCCCACCGTCCAACCACCGCCGATCCCCCCCCCCCCCCCCCCCCCCGTAGCCATCGCCGCGGCCCTCCCCTTATTCTCCTCCTCCTTCTTCCCCGATCCCCTTCCCTCCAGTCAAACCGCGAAGACCCCATCGCTTCCCCCCCCTTCCGACTGCGACCGAGCCCCCCCCCCCCCTCGCGCCATCTCCCCTTCCTCCTGCTTTCCCCCCCCCTAGGCGCCCCTCCTCCAGTCGAACGCCGCCGACGCCAAGAACACCCCCCCCTGTAAGTTTACTTTTTTTTTTTCTTTTCTTTTCTGATTTTTAGTTCTGTTTTTTTTTTCTTTCTGATTTTTAGTTTTACTGTTTTTTTTTAACTGAAAATGTTTAGAAATAAAAAAAACTGATTATGTTAAAGAAATAAAAACTGAAAATGTTAAGATAAAAAAAAAAAAAAACTGATTATGTTAAAGAAGTAAAAATCAGATTTTTAGAAAAGGTTTGAATTTTAAAATAGAAAAGATTAGAACTTTAAAAGGTATGATCTTTATATTTTTAAAAGTGATAAAAATATAGTTTTTATATTTTTAAAGAATTAAAAATATAGTCTTTACTATATAGGAATATTAAAAATATGATTTTTATATTTTTAAAGTATTGAAAATATAATCTTTATAGGATAGAGAATATAAAGATATCATCTTTGTGTATGTAATGAAATAAAAATCTGATTTTTATTTTATATAAGTTAAAGTAAAGTGATGATTTCAAAAAGGTGAAATCTTTAAATTTAAAAGGGTGAAATCTTTAAATTTAAAAAGGTGAAATCTTTAAATTCAAAAAGGTGAAATCTTTATATGGAAAATAGCGTGATAAAAATATAATTTTTATCTATATAACATAGTAGTAAAAATTCGATTTTTATATATTGAACTTTGAACTAAAAAGGCGATTTTTATATATTGAACTTCGATAGAAAAATAGAATTTTTATATATTGAACTTCGATAGAAAAATAGAATTTTTATATATTGAACTTCGATAGAAAAATAGAATTTTTATATATTGAACTTCATAGGAAAAATTCGATTTTTATATATTGAACTTTGAAATAAAAATTCGATTTTTATATATTGAATAGCGAAGTAAAAATGTGATTTTTACGTATGTAGTGAAAGCAGCAACGAAGGTGACAAAAAGGCGAAACGACGAAGACTTCTGCAAATGAAGAGCCGTGGAGCTAGGATAGCTATACGTGAGAATTTCTCACCTTTCAAATTTATTTTCTAGTTATATATATATACTAGGATGCAGACGGTGTTTAGTAGCACCCGACACAATCGTCCACAGACCATGGACTTGTTTGTTTGGCTGTTTGGTTATTGATTGCGATATTGGTTTGAATGTGGTTTGTGGTGTGAAAAATCGAATCGATAAATTGGTTAGGATTAGACGTGCGCCGTTATAAGGCGAAGGAGTAAGGCTAGGTTAGACTCTTACTCCAAATTTTGTGATTTGCATAATAAAATTGATATGATTGATGTGTGAATGGCGTGGGCCTTCACTAGACCGGGGATAAGGCTAGGCCTTGTCCCGTTTCTAGTATCGTGCCGTTATGCCGCCGAAATTTTCTAAAATATGTTAGAAAAATAAAAATATCATTTTATTGAATAAATGAATTGAATAGAAATTCATAGGTTGAAATAAAATGTTTTATCGTTAAAAATATAATTTTTAACGTGAAAATGAATATAGTGAATGTGAATAAATAAATATTCATTTACAAACCCGACGGTTTGTTTATGTACACCTATTTGAAGGACATTGATTGGGTCGATAAATTTTACACATCGCCCAACTGCACAAATAAAATATTTGTTTGATTGTTTGAAACCCTACACGGGTGTTAGGATGAAATATGCAGTTCACTCATCCTGATTGATTAAATATGTCGATCGATTGATTGACAGGCTGTTATAAAGCATTAGATATCTATATTTGATGCTTATACAGTGTAGTGCACTTTGGTTGATGGTTGATTATTTTTCAATGCTATTATATACATGTGTTGTATGAAAATCCATATAATTAACTTTATATGGTGATTGATTGGGCCTCATTCCAATTTGAAAAATAAAGAATATTATAAAATAAAAGTTCATGTGTTGACAGTACTCATTCATTGAGATTGGTCATGTGTTGAACGAAATATTTTAGTAATAAAATTTACACCTTTATCGATATAAAATAAAAGTTCATGTGTTGACAGTACTCATTCATTGAGATTGGTCATGTGTTGAACGAAATATTTTGATAATAACAACTATTTTGGAAAAAAAAATATTTGAAATAGAATATTTGAAAATAGAAATTTATGAAGCCGTGTTGATTAGATTGACGCCATTTTGACGTGAACGATATTTATATCGATTTTAAACGATTTCGAAATGAATTGAATTGAAAACGAATTCGAAATGAATTGAATTGAAAACGATTTCGAAATGAATTGAATTGAAAACGATTTCGAAATGAATTGAATTGAAAACGATTTCGAAATGAATTGAATTGAAAACGATTTCGAAATGAATTGAATTGAAAACGATTTCGAAATGAATTGAATTGAAAACGAATTCGAAATGAATTGAATTGAAAACGATTTCGAAATGAATTGAATTGAAAACGAATTCGAAATGAATTGAATTGAAAGCGATTTCGAAATGAATTGAATTGAAAACGATTTCGAAATGAATTAAATTGAAAACGATTTCGAAATGAATTGAATTGAATATGAATTCAAATTGAATTGAAATTTGAATTGAACAGAAATGAATTTTGAAACGAATTTATAAAGAAGAATTCAAATTTGCTTTGAATTGAAATGGAAGTTGAAATAGATTTTGAAATGAATTTAAAACTGTTTATATAATTCGTTTTTAAATAGAAATCGACGAAATATATTATATATATATTATATATAATATAATGGCCGGAATAGAACGCGCCGCGCCGCGGCAGTTCGCGAATTTCGACCATTTATTTCAAACGGACATTACGGGAGATCCGACCGTCGGATTCTCCTAAAACCGGAACCGTTGGGTTCGTATCGAAAAGAGCTTTCTAACGAAGATTAGAAATTTGAAATCTAACGGTTGGATTTGGAATTATGTCCAAATCAAAGTCGAAAAAGGTCGCTGTAAGTGCAGTTCGATGGCCATTGATGGAAATCGACTGTACGGGCCTTGATAAAATTATTAAAAATAGTAATAATTTGTGTAAAATCATAAGAAATGATTTGTGAAGAATTGGGATGAAAAACTCCATATTTGAAAAGATAAAAATGGATTTTTATCGAAATGAACTAGTTTTGAACTAGAATTATAATTCTATTTATTTTTAAATAAATAAATTGAATTCGAAAAGGGTTTTAAAAGTAACCAAAATTCCAATGATTGCATTGGAGTGGATTTGAATCGAAATTGTCTTCGGAATATTTCGATGTTGGAATTCGTGATTATACAGGTGTTGTTATGGAAATTTGAAAGATATATATGTATATCGTTATTTCCAATACGACATTTGTTAGTCGTAGAATTCGATATTGAATATAAGCCGATATATTTTCTATTCAGAGCCTTGTATTGAATATCGAATGTGATTTGGGTTTGTCGTGAATGGTGTCTTCACTAACACTGTTCTTGAACCCAGTTGAGAAAAGATTAAATCTTTTTATTTAGATTTAATGAAGTGTACCAATTAAATGATATTTAATTGGAATTGAATTGATATTGATTTTTGGGTTTATCGTGAACAGTGTTTTAAATAACACTCGTTCTTTAACCCGATAATTAATGGAATGATTTTTGGGTTTATCGTGAACAATGTTTTAAATAACACTCGTTCTTTAACCCGATAATTAATGGAATGATTTTTGGGTTTATCGTGAACAGTGTTTTTAAATAACACTTGTTCTTTAACCCGATAATTAATGGAATGTGATTTTGGGTTTATCGTGAACCGTGTTTTTAAATGACACTGATTCTTTAACCCAGTCGAAGATTAAAACTAAGTGGAGTTTTAATGAATCTTTAATTAGATTGAAAAGATCGAAAATGGAGTATCACCAGTTTTGCTCCAGGCGATAGTTAAATCTTTAATTAGATTTGAACGTGAAATTTAGAAACTAACTGTCGGTTAGCCAAGCAGAATGGTTTTCTGGATATTGATCTGATGTTGGTTTCGGCCTTCGGGGTTAATGTTTGGGGAATTATTCTCTTGATTAATTTACGGTTAGTGACTAATGAATTGGAATGAGGCGTATGTTGTGTTTGTGTAACACTTATTTAAAATATACGCGAGTTATTCGGAAAGACCGGGTTAATCCCATTCTGAATAACTGATACGACGATAAGTCGAAGATGAAGACGATGGTCGAAGACCGGAGGTCTTCACGTCGTTTGGGTAATTACTGATGATCTTGATTGGGCTGTACACCCAAGAAGATGGAAACAGTTAGTGATCGTCCAGACGTACTTGGAGATCGATGGATATGCGGGGTACTAGGTGCCTCCGGTTTCGTTCAGACCCAGAACGGACTTGTAAATGGACTGTGTGTCTGACATCGGATTTCATTCTGTGTGACTGATATCGGTTGCATAGGATGGTTTGCCTGTGTGGCATGCTAAGATGCAAATGATCAAGGCTTTTGTTGAAAAGCAAAGTCTTGTGGTGATGATCAAAGCACGGCCTTTGTGGCGTAGCTTTGTGTAACGTTTACCTCGCGTGTTTCACACCCGGTATGAACCAAAAACGGGAGACGGACCTCAGGGAGGACTTGCGTTTCTTTCTAGCTAAAAGTGGCGTCAGTGGTTTTACACGCCCTGACGAGATTGACTTATGTGGTTGTTGCTGTTGCGAGGCGCCTCGGATTGATCGGTCGTTCTCGAACCGATGGAGTCATTCGTTGGCTCGTTTGCGCCCCAAAGGGCGGGGAGACGTATTGTTCAGGCATAATAATCCACATCGGTGGACCGGCCCTGACGATCCAGGGGGCAGTTGCGGCTGTTCCTGAGACATGGTAGGCTAGATTGTCTCGAATCGGTTGAGGACTATCTTTTGCCTCGGTTCATAGACGGAAATCCAATTTCCAAATACGTGATCTTGCGGTTTTAGTTGTAATCCTATATATGGCGACATAGTGGCATGGGACGCTCATGTCGTCTATGATTGATACTTATGATTTGAAGTTGTTTTATACACTATGCACTTATAGTAGTATCAAATGATTTGTTTTAAAACGTATCAAGCATTCTTTGGCTGTTATAAGGGAAAACCTTATCCCCCGGCTTGCGTTGCATTGTGTGATAGGACCTGGGTCTTATAACAGCTTCATTTTCCTTTATTTAGCATTGCGCTGTTTGTTTTATGCACTGGTATTCTTGGGAGGAAACCCGTTCCGTGTTATACGGCGTGGTCCCTTGATTTACCTAAGCTTTAAAATAAAGATTTATAACTGTTTTAGTTCTCACACCAGTCACATGACTGACCTGGAGTTTATTGTTTTAACCTAAACTCTGGGTGCCCCTATTTTGACACGGGCAGCTAGTAGTTTTGGTTTTGCAGATTTATATTCACAGGATCCTGGTTTACAGCTGGAATGATATCCGGAAAGCTTTGTATCCGTATATCTCTTCTAGTTGTGTATTGTATTATTTTCCGCTGCTATGTATTTAAATGTAATTTAAATCTCTGATATTTCTGTGTAATATTCATTTATACTCTGTATATTCTGGTAATCTGATGCATTGTTGTAATATACAGTGAAATGTTCTTTTGTATGCGTTCTGTTTTGTCGTGTTCTCAAACGATAGGGCGTTTCGAACGGCCTGGATCGGTTTAGCGACTGGTTCGGACCGAGCGAAATTCTTTGCCGTCACACCTATGGCATCATAATGGAATGAGGACACCTTTCGGGAAGAGTCGGTTCCCCAAACAAAAAGGAAAAAGGAATCAAAAAGAGAATCGAGAGATATTACATATGGTTTTGGGGAATATGTTTTTCAAAACATATTTTTCTTTTCGAAAATGCTTTCTTTTAAAACCTATTTGAAAATAATTTTCAAAAACTTTATCCAATCTGGTAACCTTCAGCTTTGATACCAAGTGTGACACCCCATGTCCGTTAATGTCACTCATAAAGGGAATGCATTAAGTTTCGTGAAGCTTTATAGGTAAACATACATAGAATATTACAAAACAGATATATAGAATAACAGCGAAATAAAAAATTTATTTATCATAAGATACCATGGTCCAAAAACATCACATGTCTGAAACATAAAAGCCCATTACAACATAAAAGTTACTATCTTGTACTTCAAAAATATCATAGTAAATAAAAGAAGTAAAATTCCTTAAGAAAAATATATAGCCATAGCAACAAGGATAGGAGCTTGAGCCATACATATCAGCAGCTCTAGTAAAGTAAGCAAAATGACGATCAAGCCTGAGTGTTTCCTCCTTGAGAACCTAGGAGGGAGGGGATGGAAGAAAGAAGGAGAAACAAAAAGGGATACGATCTACATCATAGAATGTCCACAAAATTCAGATCTAATAGATAAAAGTATATCTAACACAAATAGGGATATGATCTACATCTTAGAAATTTAGATCCAAGTTATAACCAACCGAAAATGTCATATGTTCATAATTTACAATGGATCCAATATAATAGAGGCACATGAATAAATCCAAACTATAATCCTATCAAGTTTGCTTTTAAATATTTAATTCTAAAAGTAACTAATAACTCACTAAGTTTGGAATAGATGATAGAACTAGAAAAGATTGGATCTTGAATCTCCAATTGATTTTGTTTAGTTGATAGTAGAAGATAACAGATCCAGTTCAACTCAGACACCGGCAGAGTTTGGCCGCCATTGATTCTTTGTGAAGAAAACAAGAGAATTGAGGTATATTTATAGCTGCTAGAATTCGAATGCCACCTCAGCCCTAGAGTGAACAGGTCATGGGTCACCACCCACTTGAAAAAGGGTCGGATACCCAAAAACCACTATGGGCGCACTTTACAGGTGCACTAGTCTAAAATTGCCTTGGCGTACTTGTCAAGTGTGTCAGTTATCCCTGTTTTGATTATCAAACTTTTATCGTCCGTAACTTCTTCATATGTTATCCATTTTATGCAAACCAGGTGTCTATCTTGACCAGAATTTCGAGGTGGACGTAATGACGTAGTCTATTTCCCTTAATTCTTAATATTAAATTATTTATTCTTTAATTTATCCTTTTTGGTGTCATTAAAAATTCTGGGTGTTACACCTTTCCAGAATAAAGAAATACGAATGAAAAAATATTCTAGATTGGAATAAGGCGTATGATGTATTGTTATAGCACTTGATTATAAGATACGCGGGTTATTCGGAAAACTGGGTTAAACCAATTCTAAATAATTGATACGATGGCTAATAGTCGAAAAGATTGAATATGGTGCAAGACCGATGATCTTTACATTAAATGGATGGGTTGCTATTGATGCCCATGATTGGAATAGCCACCTTGAATAGGCTACAGTGGTAGCCGTCCGGACGTATTTGTTGATTGTTCAGATATGCGAGGGCGTCTCTACCGTATTGGACAAACATGATGAGGAATAAGGTGCCTGCGGTTTCATTCATACCCAGAACGGACTTGTAAATGGATGTGTGTCTGACATTGGATTTCATTCTATGTTGATTGATTTCTATTAAATATATATCTATTTGGTGGCAGAGAATTTATTCTCTTGCTTAACATCCATCTCTGAGACGTATGAGCTTAGAGGTTATATATTGATAGACATCAGTCGTATGGCGTGAATTGTCAGTGTGGCATGCTAAGATGCAAATGATCAAGGCTCATTGTTGAAAAGCAAGGCCTTGTGGATGATGATCAACGCACAGCTTTAATTAGCATAGCTTTGTATATAGCGTTAATTCGCGAGCTTCACACCCCGGTATGAACCAGAAACGGGATGAAGGACTACGGGGAGAACATGTGTTTCTTTCTAGCTGTCACAACCCGGAAATCCGTGCCAATTTAAATTTTTTATTTTGGCAATTTTAATGAATTTTGATTATTTAAAATGAATTATTTTAAAAAATAACGATGAGAAATCTATTTTGAATAGAATTTGAACGTATATATTTAGTTGAATCGTCGTTAGAATATAATTATTTATTTTAAATTATAAAAGGAATTGAAAATGGCGTGGTAGTTTGAAAATTTGATTTCTAAGTTCAAATTAATGTACAGGATTCAAAATAAGCCAGATTTTAGCGAAACCAAAAATATTAGAATCTATCTGAATATATCTTTCCAACGAATCCGAAAAAGTGAAATTTCATAGCGGGAATAAAAAGTTATGCCCAGTTGAAAATTCAGAATAGTCGCTATGGAATTCTGGCCCTTAAAAATGGAAATTTTGCTAACGACCTCGGTTTTCGATGAAACCAATTTTGTTGGATCCGTGATGTCAAGTTATTACTAGATTCCAAAATTCATAATTTTCTTAATCAATATGTGAGCGTGGCAAAGGAAAACGTGTTTTGACAGTTTCAATCAATTTCGAGCGACCAGAAAAGGACATTTTTTCAAACGGTCTCGAAATTCGATGAAATTAGTTTTGTTAGGACCGCATCATCAATACAAAGCTAGAAAATATTTTTCGGAAATTTTTAGAGTTAGTATGTGGCCCTGGTAAATTGAAATGTGCGTTAAAATTCAATATATAGATTTATATTTTGATGAAAACTGATCGAAACGATCGAATCAACTTGCGATACATATTCCATTGTGTTCGGAATGGGGGTAATTATCTAGGGACGACAAGCGGTGGGTCTCGTTTCGAGGTCAAAATCAAAAGGTACCTTTTTGAAATTAAATTAAATAAATATATATATTTTTATATACATCCCTCCTCCTTTCCTTACCCCCTCCGTTGACCTCAGTTTGAAAAAGAAAAAAAGGGGGAAGGGCGTTGTGCCCTAGCCCTGACATCGCGCCACCATGGGGGCCACTGCCGCCACCGGAGCAGGCGCGCCCACCCCCTCCTCCATCGACACACACCCTCCTCCCTCCTCTATCTCTCATCACCTCGAGCCAACCCCGTTTGTTCACCTCAAATCCGCGCCGCCAGGGGACCACCGCCACCACCGCAGCCGCCTTCCCCCCTCGAACCCCCTTCCTCCCCTTCTCTTTCCCCCTTCTTCGATTGAAACCGCACCCACCCCCCCTTCAACCCAAAACCGTACCCCCTTCACCCTCCACCTCCGCCGCCGCTATCACCGCCCCCCTCGACTCGTGCGCCACGTCAGCCCCTCCACCGAGCCCTCTCCGCCACCAAACAACCACAAGTAAATTTTATTTATTTTAATTTTAAAATCTGAGCTTATTTAAGTTAAAAACATATTTTAAAAATCATTTTATATATGTATTTAGCGTTAATTTAAAAATATGATTTTTATATGTGATATTAGCTAAGATAGGTCGGATTTTTATATATGATGTTAGCGAAGAAAGGTTGGAATTTTAACGAAGTAAAGATTTGATTTTTAGCGAAGTAAAAATATAATCTTTATTAGAAGAAGAGCGATATAAAAAAATAATTTTTATTATGAAGTTAGCATGGTAAAAATATGATCTCTATTATATGAACACCATTGTAAAAATAGAATTTTTATCTATATAGTAGCGGTGTAAAAATAGAATTTTTATCTATATAGTAGCGGTGTAAAAATAGAATTTTTATCCATATGGCGTAGTTATAAAAATGTATAAAAATGTGATTTTTATATATGTAGTGGCTACGGATAATGAAATTGACAAAAGGCGAGCACAACGAAAATTTCTACATATGAAGAGTAGCAGTGTATTAGTTTAGCTAGTCGGTGAAAACTTCTCACTTTAAATCTTGTTTTCTAGTTAAAAATATATACTAGGATGCAGACGGTGCTTAGCAGCACACGACACCCGCCGTCCACTGACCATGGACGGCTTGCATGCTTGATTGATGTGTTGTGAAGTTTGTTTATGATGTTGATGTGAAATGGATAATAAAACATTCATGTGTTGAAATAAATTAATTATCGTTAAAAATATAATTTTTAACGGAATGTGAATAAATAAATATTCATTTACAAACCGGACGGTTTGTCTATGTACACCTATTTAAAGGATATGATTGGGATGATAAATTTTACACATCGCCCAACTGCACAAATAATATTCAGTGTTTGTGGATTGAAACCCCACACGGGTGTTGGGATGATATTTGATGTACACTAATCCCAAATTGTTTAGTGGTATGTCGATCGTTTGATTGACAGACTGTGTAAGCGTTAATCATTTATATTTAATGCTTATGCATTTGTGTAGTGCACTTTGGATGATGGTTGATTATTTATTGTTGCTATGATCTACATGTGCTGTATGGAATCCATGTAATTAACATTATATGCTAATTGATTGGGCCTCATTCCAATTGGGAAAATAAAGTATATTTATGTGTTGAATAGAATAAAGAATATTCATGTGTTGAATAAAGAATCTTCATTTGTTGAATAGAATAAAGAATATTCATGTGTTGAATAAAATATATGTTCATGTGTTGAGTAAAATATTTTAAAAATAAAATTTACATCTTTATCATAATTTTATAAAATATATTAAATAGAATAAATAGTCACGTGTTGACGATACTCATGTGTTAAGAATATTCATGTGTTGAAAAAAATATAGATTCATGTGTTGAATAGAATAAATATTCATTTGTTGAAGAATAACGAAGTTATTGAAATATATAAAGCCATATTGATTAGATATGCGCCATTTCGACGCGAACGATATTTATATCGATTATATTCGTTTTTACAATGAATATAGAAAAGGAAGTGATTTCAAAATATAACGTTTTGAAAATATTATCATTTGTATATCGATGGTGTGGAATATTCAATTTTGCTTTGAAATTGAATATGAAGTTGAAATTGTTTTGAAAACGAATTTAAAACGATTTATAAAATACGTTTTGAATTGAAATCGATGAAATATATATATATATATATATATTATATATTAAATGGCCTGAATAGAACGCGCCGCGCCATGGCAGTTCGTGAATTTCGACCATTGATTCGAATGGACATTACGGGAGATCCGACCATCGGATTCTCCTGAAACTGGAACCTTTGGGTTCGTATAGAAAAGAGATTTCTAACGAGTATTAGAGATTTGAAATCTAACGGATGGATTTGGAATTATGTCCAAATCAAATTTGGAAAAGTTCGTTGTAAGTGCAGTTCGGTGGCTGTTATTGAAAATCGACTGCACGGGTCTTGATAAAATTATTAAAAATAGTAATAATTTGTGTAAAATCATAAGGAATGATTTGGGAAGAATTGGGATGAAAATTTTCAAAATTGAAAAGATAAAAATAGATTTTTATCGAAATTATCTAGTTTTGAACTAGAATTATGACCCCATTTATTTTTTAAAATAAATAAAGTGGATTTGAAATGGTTTTGAAAATAACCAGAATTTCCAATATATAAATTGGAATGGATTTGAATCGAAATTATCTTCGGAATATTTCGATGTTGGATTTCGTGATTATACAGATATGGTTGTGGAAATTTGAAAGATATATTTTATATCGTTATTTCCAATACGATATTTGTTGGTTTCAGAATTTGATATTGAATATAAGACGGTATATTTTCTATTCAGAGCCTTGTATTTAATATCAAATTGGATTTTGGGTTCGTCTTGAATAGTGTCTTAAATAACACTATTCTTGAACCCAGTTTAGAAAAGAATAAATATTTTAATTAAGACTTAGTGAAATCGTCCAGTTAATTAGTATTTAATTGGAATTGAATTTGAATTGGTTTTTGGGGTTTATCGTGAGCGGTGTTTTGAATAACACCTATTCTTTAACCCGATTAACAATAGAAAGTGATTTTGGGTTTATTGTGAACCGTGTTTTAGATGACGTTGGTTCTTTAACCCAGTTAAAGACAGGACATTGATTTTTGGGAAGATTAAAACTAAGTGGGGTTTTAATGAATCTTTAATTAGATTAAAGTGATCGAGAATGGAGTATCACTTGTTTTGCTCCAAGCGATAGTTAAATCTTTAATTAGATTTGAACGTGAAATGGTAATTAATTTTACCGATAACACCGTGGTGTTAGTTATGGAGTATTACCAGTTTTGCTCCATGGGATGAATAGGTTGGGATTCGGAAATAAAATAAATAATTACTTCGGTGTGGTTCGCTAATCCTGACTAGTTTGGAAAACCTTAACATGGTTTGAAATGATACCCAAAGGAAGATTAAAGAACAAATTTAGAAGAATTTATCTTTGATAAAATTAATGGGAACCTTTCCCTGAGAATGTGAAATTTTGAATAAAAGAATATTCTGAATTGGAATGAGGAGTGTGTTGTGTTTGTGTAACACGTGTTTATTATATACGCGGGTTATTCGAAAAGGCCGGGTTTATACCCATTCTGATTAACCGATTCGACAGCAAGTCAAAGATGAAGACGGTGGTTGAAGACCGGAAGTCTTCACATCGTTTGGATGATTATTGATGATCCTTATTGGGCTGTAGACCCAAGAGGAGGGAATCAGTTGGTGATCGTCCAGACGTACTTGGAGATCGATGGATATGCGAGGAAAGTGCCTCCGGTTTCGTTCAGACCCAGAACGAACTTGTAAATGGACTGTGTGTCTGACATGGAATTTTATTCTGTGTTGATTTATCTCTATTAAATATACATATGTTTGGCGGCGGAGAATTTATTCTCTTGCTTAACGCCCTTCTCTGAGACGTACGAGCTCAGAGGTTGTATATCGATGGACATCAGTCGCATGGAGTGAATTGCTTGTGTGGCATGCCTAAGCGGCAAATGATCAAGGCTTCTTTTGAAAAGAAAAGTCTTGTGGTTGATGATCAAAACACGGCCTGTGTGGCGTAGTTTTGTGTATAGCGTTAATTCGCGAGCCTCACACCTCGGTATGAGTCAAAAACGAGATAAGGACCCAAGGAGTGCACGACGTTTCTTTCTAGCTATGGGTGATGTCAGTGACCTACCAGCCCTGATATTTATATACTTTTTACCTGTGTGGTTGTTGGATGCGAGGCACCTCGAATATATGGTCGATAACTGGAACTATGTGAGCCAACGTACAGACCATTAAATTGGTCCTATAGGACCGGGAAACGTGTGTTCAAGAATTGCCAATCCTCAAAAGTAAGAGAGGACCAGCCTTGGAGGTTCCAAGGGATCGCTGTGTGTGGTCCTGAGACATTTGCTAGAGTGTCTCAAATCGGAGAGGAGCTTGCCCCTTGCCTCGACTCATGATGGAATCCAATTTCCAATACGTGACATTGCGGTTTTATTTGTAGAGCCTAGTATGGCGACATGATATATGGTACCCATGCCGTCTATGATTGATATTTATGATTGAAATTGTTTTGACACTATACACTTATAATAGTATCAAATGATTTGTTTTAAACGTACCAACCATGTTTGGCCATTATAAGGGAAAATCCTATCCTCCAGCTTACGTTGCGTTGTACGATGGGACCTGGGTCTTATAATAGCTTCATTTTTCCAAAAAGAATTGCGCTGTTTTGTTATATGCACTAGTATTCTTGGGAGGAAACCCGTTCCGTGTTATACGGCGTGGTCCCTTGAATTAATCTCTTTTAAAGTATTGTTTAAAATAACTGTTTTAGTTCTCACACCAGCCACATGACTGACCTGGAGTTTATTGTTTTAACGTAAACTCTGGGTGCCCTTATTTTTGACATGGGCAACTTGTAGTTGGGTTTTGTAGATTTATATTCATAGGATCCTAGTTTACAACTGGAACGATATCCAGAAAGCTCTTTATCCGTGTATCGCCTTTAGTTATTCTTTGTATTATTTTTCCGTTGCTATATATTTAAATGTAATTTAAATCTATGATATTTGTGAAATGTGTAATATTTATTCATACTCTGTATGTTCTTGTATTCTAATGGATTTGTTGTAATAAACAATGAAATGTTCTTCTGTTTGCGTTCTGATTGGTCTTGTCCTCAAAGCAATCCGGGCTTTCCTTACCGGGGAAGTTACGGGTCGTAACATTAGCTAGGATTGTTGTCATGGTATGGAGCCCAGACATTTTACTTATGTGGTTATTGGAAAGGGAGGTACCTCGAATATGATGGTCAACATAATAACCAGATTTTACGCCCCATAGTGCGGGGAAATGTATTGTTTAGGAATAACTAATCCACCAAAGTAAGTGTGGACTAGCCCTGAAGATCATAAGGGTTCGACTGACCACGAGTCCTGAGATATGGGCTAGTTCGTCTTAAATTCCGTAAGGACGATCCCTTGCCTTGGTTCATGACGGAAATCCAATTTTCAATACGACATTGTTCGGTTTTGATTGTAAAACTAGTATGGTGACATAGTATATGGTAGCTATGCCGCCTAGGATTGATACATTTAAATTGAAAGTGTTTTAAACTGATTAAACACTAATAATAATATCAAATGATTTTTGTTTCATACGTATCAAGCATATTTGGCCATTATAAGGTAAAACTCTATCCTATGGCTTGCGTTGCATTGTGTGATGGGACATGAGTCTTATAATGGCTTCATTTTTCTAAAAAGCATTGCGTTGTTTAAATGATCTACTTTATTTATGCACTGGTAATCCAACGGAGTAAACCCGTTCCGTGTTATACGGTGTTATCTCTTGATTTACCTAACTTTAAAATCAAGCTAACAACTGTTTTAGTTCTCACACCAATGACATGACTGGCTCGGATTTCATTGTTTTTACCTAAACTTTGGGTGCCCATATTTTCCACATGGGTAGCTAGTAGTTTTGGTTTTTGTAGATATTTATTTCAATTGGATCCTGGATTACAGCTAGAGCTATATTCGGAAAGCTTTGTATCCGTGTATTTCATTCATTTGTGTTAGTCATTTTATTTGTACATTTTAAATTTCCGCTGCTATGTATTTTAATCTATGATATTAATTTTGCACTGTATTATATTATTTATTCATACTCTGATATATTCTTGTACTATGATGTAATTGTTGTAATAGCAATGAAATGTTTTATTGTTTGCGTTCTGATGAGTCGTGTTCTCAATTCAATCCAGGCTTTCCCGTAAGGGAGACTTTGGGTCGTCTCAGCTTGGTATCGGAGCTTTGGTTTACAGTGCTCGAAAACAAGACACATTAGAACCGAACGAAAGAATCCATCGGAGATAGCATTAGTAATATCCTATGAGAATGACTCGTTAGAGATAGGGTCAGTAATACCATAGTGTTATTTATATATAAAAAAAACAAATGATTTAATTTTTAAAATTTTATCCTATTATACGTATTTGACTATTTTATTTATATAGAATTTGGACATTCGGGTATTAGAAGATTTTGCGTATACGCCTAGCAAATGTATATTTGAAGCTTCAAATGTACTGGGTAGATATAGAAACACACTCTAGTCGCCCGGAGATGATTCTGATGATGATAGCTACATCATCAGCATTTATGTTCGAGCTACGAAAGTGGGATATCTATATTATTCCAATCAACTAGTGTAAGAACCAAAACTTAGATACGGTTTATTGTTTGTGATTTGACACTAGAAATATGATTTTTGAGTATATAAAAATTTATATGATTGAAAATTTAATCCACTAACTGATTGCTGGTTGTGATGTTTGATTATTAACTTAACTAATACAAATATTGGAATAATAAAACCAATAAGATAATGAAAGGTAAATTTTAGCCAAATTGAATCCAATATTGTATTGAATTGAAAATTGATTAGTATTGCATATATGTACATGGGTATATAATGAACAGGTCATAGAATGGAAGCGAAGAAGAGGAATAAAACTGTATGCCCAACAAATAGTTACATATTTACTGTATTTATTGGAGTTTGATGATTTTATGAGATGATTGGCTAGCCGCTTGGCTTATTCTTTTTCTTTTGTATTGATGAGCGCCCTATGAGGCAAGTTGTGGTTTTACCGATAAGGCTGTACAAAGGAGGTTATGGTGAAATTTTTCAAAAATTCAGGGTGTTAGCCAAATTTTTGAGAAATTAGAAAATTTTTAGAAACTGAAAAGTTGAAGAATGAAAGCGAGAATGAAAGTTGTGTTGGTTGGTTAAACAACTTTCAGCTTCGTTCCTTTTTTAGGACGAAAAGATTTTAAGTGGGGGAGATTATAACGACCCAGAATTTCTGAACCAATTTAAAATTTTTAGTTTAGCAATTTTAAAGGATTTTGAAAATTTAAAATGATTTATTTTAAATAATAACGACTAAAATTTTATTTAAATCGAAGTTAGAAAGTGTAAATTCATTTTAATTATAAATAGAGTTTGAAACGGCGCGGTAGTTTGAAAATTCGATTTTAGATTTCAATTGAATGTATATAATTCAAATCAAGAAACGTTAGAGTCTATTTAATTATATCTTTCTAATGACTATAAGAAATTGAGATTTCATAATATAAATTGAAAGTTATGTCCAGTTTAAAATTTAAAATAGTCGCTATGGAATTTATAAATATTTTTAAAATAATATACAGCCCTTAAAAATAGCCATTTTGCAAATGACCTCCGTTTTTGATGAAACCACTTTTGTTGGATTCAGAATGTCAAATTATTGCTAGGTTTCAAATTTCATAATTTTTAGATTTAATATGTGAGCGCGGTAAATTTAATTGTGTTTTGACAGATTCAATTTGAATTGGATCGACCAGAAAATAGCCATTTTTTAAACAATCTCCAAATACGACGAAATTAGTTTTGTTAGGACCATATCGTCAAAACATACCTAGATTTATTTTTTGGGAATTTTTGAAGTCAGTATGTGGCCCCGGTAAATTAAAATGTACATTCAAATTCAATATATATTGATTTATTTTCTAATTTTGATAAAAACTGATCGAAACGATCGAATTGGCTTACGAAACATATCCCATCGTGTTCGAAATAGGGGTATTTAGCTGGGGCCACAGTCGTTGGGTTTGATTTCGAGTTCAGAGCGTTAAGCAAATAATAAACGAATAAAATATTATTAAATTATTTATATTGTAACCCTTTGAGACCATAACCCTAGTTATCTCTTGAAGCCGCCGCTAAGGATAAATGCACAGTCGAAATGCTCTAGAATCAAATGCGAAAATTTCCCAAACCATTCAATAATTTTTAAATCTTTCAAAAGAAAATTTGATGTGCTCTCTTTCCTCTTTTAATTGATCCTAGGGTGATGGATTTTCGTATCAGGTGTTGGCTGAATTAGTCACTTGAAACCACGAAGTTCGAATGAGATTTCCATCGCTCGAGGGCCATCGAGTTCACCACGCCGCCAGCCACTGGAAGTGTAACAACCCGGAAAATCCGAACCAATTTATTTTTTTTATTTTTTAATGAATTGGTTAGAAAATGTGCCCAAATTTAAAATTTCTATTTTTAAATAATATTAAAGCCAGTGAAAATAGTCAATTTTCAAACGACCTCTGTTTTCGATGAAACTACTTTCGTTGGAACCGAAATGTCAAATTGTTGCTAGGTTTCAATTTTTAGAATTTTCCGATTTAGTATGTGAGCGTGGAAAAAGAAACTGTGTTTGGTCAAATACAGTCAAAATTGAACGACTGGAAAATAGCCATTTTTCAAACAGTCTTAGAATTCGACAAAAATAATTTTGTTGGATTCGTATCGTCAAGCCATAGCCAAAAATATTTTTTTGGGATTTTTCGGGGTTCGTATGTGGCTCCGGTTGATTTTTGAATATGTCAGAATTTAATAATAAAAAGAATTAATTTTAAATTTGAAAAACGGGGGCTGAGTTGACCTCTTGGGCCTGCGAGACATGGCTAGATGGATCCGGAATAGGGGTTATTGGGTAGGGTAGCTTCTGTTGGACTGAATTCTGAATACCTTAAGAGATTTGTTTTTTTTTGTAAAAATAACATTTAAATATTATAAAAAGATTGGAAAAACCCTAATTTCCAAACCACTATTCATCTTCTCTTACAGCCGCCGCCCCGCGCCCCCCCCCCCCCCCCCCATCTATGGCCGAAATTTCTCTCATCAATCTCTCCCTCTCCTCAGCGAATTAGAAAGCAAATCTTATACCACTTCGAAGAGATTCTTCTTCTCTTCATTTTCATACGGTCAGATCTCCCCTAGTGCCACCATCTCCTCGAACCACACACCCAAAACCGCCGCCTACAACCCACGTCGGCCTCCTCTAGCCCTAACCGAGTTCAACCACTCCAGGCCCCACACGTGCGCCTCTCCGTCCTCTTCGCAGCAGCATCTTCTGATCGAACACTGGTGGCTTGAACTGGAAGATAGAGGCAACCCTAGTTTTGAACAAAGGGATAAAGTGTCGGCCGTGAATACTGTAAGGAGGAAGAAGGATTAACATAATTATTTTTACTTAATTTAATGATTAAATTAATCCCTAATCTTATTTTACCCATAATTTTGTCAAATAAACTCAGAATTACACAATTTCTGTAGCGTTGGACTCGTACGATCCTGAACTACAGTTCTAGACTGAAATGGGGAATTTCTGAGCAGTTGGAATTTTAGCTAAAATCACGAACGACTGTAAGATATCTCTTGTTTTAATTAATTAACTAATTTATATTTTTATTTATACTTATTCATTTCAGATCTGATTGTGTGGATGTTGTATAATGATTGTCTGTTGGATATTATGGATTGCTATGTAGAGTGTCATGTGTTTTAATCGTTTATTTTATTTTATTGGATTGAGTTAGATAATCAATTCAATATTCATTTATACAATGAATAATCATAGATCTACATGTGGAGAAAATGTTAATAATAATAATATTATTGAATTGATTTAGGTCATCGTTTCTATATCAAATCATACAATTTGCTTCGTAAAGGGATTGATCTAGTTTATCAATTCAACATATAGAAAATAAATATTGTTTTATCTTATTTATTTGAATTGAACTAGTTAATCTATTCAATATAGAGAAAATAAATTTTCCTTATTATTTGAATTGATTTGTTTGGACAAAAATAGAATTTGCCTTTTGTTTGAATTGATTTAGTTTATCAATTCAACTTCGAAAATAAATTTGTCACTTTGGATAAATTAGCAATTCAATGATTAAACTATATTTTATCATTATTATTGGATTGAAATAGAATTGTCAATCCAATACAGAACATAGAATTGTCAATCCAATATAGAACATACCTGGTCACCTCATTGGGTTGAAATAAGTTATTCATTTTATTTGTGACTATAAACACAAAAATATACATCGTATATTGATTGACATTTTATTTGTGTTCTTAAACACAAATATTACATAGAACATTTAATTGCATTTTATTTGTGTCCATAAACACAAATATTTCATAGAAAAATTGAATGACATTTTAGTGTGTTCTTAAATACAAATAAAATATTAACAATAAAAAAAGGTGTATTTTTATTTGTGTTCTCCAACGCAAATAAATTATGTTTTAAAGGTAGCACATTCTTACTTACCTTTTTCAATGTAAAAATGACATGAAAATAGAAAATATCATTTTTGTTGCATTCCCTAATGCAAACAAAATGTAGAAAATAGAAAATATCATTTTTGTTGCATTCCCTAATGCAAACAAAATGTAGAAAATAGAAAATATCATTTTGTTGCATTCCCTAATGCAAACAAAATGTAGAAAATAGAAATTATCATTTTTTTTGCATTCCTTAATGCAAACAAACTGTAGAAAGATAAAATATCATCTTTTGCATTTCTTAATGTAATGAGATAAAAAATAAAAATATAAAATAACATTTTGTGTTTGCATTCTAAAATGCAAACGCTATAAAAAGAATAAAAAGAAAAGAGATTTATTTTATGTTTGCATTCTACAATGCAAACGATTCATGAAATTAAAAATTTGTTTTTTTTGTTTGCATTCTACAAATGCAAACAGAACATGAGAGAAAAGAGAAATTTTATTCCATGTTTGCATTCTACAATGCATGTAAATTAAAAATTCACATTTTCATTTGCCTTCTACTATACAAACGAAACATAGAGAATAGAAAATACATTTTTGTTTGCAATTTTAGATGCAAACAAATTATAAAATAAAAAGATACATTTTTGTTTGCAATTTTAGATGCAAACAAATTATAAAATAAAAAGATACATTTTTGTTTGCAATTTTAGATGCAAACAAATTATAAAATAAAAAGATACATTTTTGTTTGCAATTTTAGATGCAAACAAATTATAAAATAAAAAGATACCTTTTTGTTTGCAATTTTAGATGCAAACAAATTAGTAGAAGAAAGATCCACATTTTGTTGGCAAATCTAGATGCGAACAAAATATTAAAAGAAAGATTACATTTTTTCTATTTTATTTATTTACATTCCTTAATGTAAATAAACATGACATAAAGTGTTGTGCTTCATTTACATTCCTTGTTGTAAATAAAATTAAAAATTTAAAGATACATTTTTATTTGTGTTCCTCAATGCAAATAAATCTTGAATAGGATAATATACATTTTTATTTGCAGTCCAGAATGCAAATAAAATATGAGAATCAAAGGTTGCATTTTTAATGTTTTTTTTAAAGGGAAGAGAATAAGAATCCTATTTCATTTAGAAATATGGTTTGTATTAAAAATACAATTTGATGTAATGTTAGAAGCATAGGAAGAAATTCACATTTTGTTCATAAAAAAAATGGATTGAACAAAAATATTCATTTTTGTTCATTGGATGGAAATCAACAATTTCATTCCTTAAAATTAAATGAACAATAATATGCATTTGTTCGTTATAAAGAAATTTACATTGGGTATAGGTAAGGAAGTTGAAACATGAATTGGCATTAAAAATCATGAATGAACGAACAATACAATTTATAGTCAACATACTATCAAATTGGTGTATGAAATAAAAACATGTTTTAGCAAACGTAATAAACATGAATATATGATTGGTATATAATTCACACCTTTATTTGGTGTGATATTCACGTGAATGTAATCGCTTAAGAAATTTTATATATATATATATATATATAGAAATTATATATATATATATAAATAGAAATAGAAATTAAACGAATCGAGCGCGGCAGTTCGCGTTTCGGCAATCGTGACTTTAAACGGTTGTATCGAAAGATCCAACCGTCGGATTTTCCCAAACCCGGAGCCGTTAGGACCGCTTTGGGAAGATCTTTCCAATAAGAAAATTTTTGTCAAAATCCAACGGTTAGATTTCAAGATATGTGTAAATCAAATGTTGAGAAAAACAGCGCCAAAGCTACACTTAACCCGAAGCGTCGTTTGATTCTATTGAGCTATTTTTAAATAAATAAAAATATCGATAAATTGTTATAAATAAATATTAATGATATGAAATGTTTTAAATAATAATTATTCGATAATTGTTTGAAAAGCCCGAGTGCTACTCGTTTCAAATAATTATATGTCGATGAAGAGACTAAGACGGTGTTGAAGACCGGCGGTCCTCACATTGAACGGATGTATTGCTACTGAGGTCCTCGATCGGAGTAGCTACCCTGAAGGGATTTCGGCGGTAGTCATCCGGACGTATGTGACGATTGTCCGGATATACAAGAGCCTCTCAGGTGTCTCCGGTTCCGTTCAGACCCAGAACGGACTTGTAAATGGATGCATGTCTGACGTTGAACTTCGTACCATGTAAACTGATTTCTGTTTAATATCCAACCGTTGATGGCAAGAGAATTTATTCTTTCGCTCAACACTCTCAGAGGTTGTGTATTGATAGTTGTTAATTTCATGGCATGGATTGTCAACGGGGGACGCCAAGATGCAAATGATCAAGGTTATGTTGAAAAGCAGACCTTGTAATTGATGATCAAAGCGTAGTCTGTTCAGACCCAGCTTTGTGTATAGCGTTACTTCGCGAGCCTCACACCCCGGTAGAGTCAACAACAGAGCAAGGGAACGCAAGGAGTGCACACGTTTCTTTCTAGCTAGAAGCGGTGTCGGTGCTTTAAACTGGCTGACATTTTACTTATGTGGTTGATGGATTTTGAGGCGCCTTAGATTTTTATTGGCCGCCCTCGGTCAATTTATAGGTCCAATAGGATCGGGAAGCGTGTGTTCAAGCATAACTAATCCACTAAAATATTTGTGGACCGGCCCTGCTGTATCCAAGGGTTCGCCAGCGTCCGAATCCTGGGACATTGCTAGAGTGTCTCGAATCGGTCTGGAGATCGTTCCTAGCCTTGACTCATGTTGGAAACCCAACTTCCAATACGTCCCATGCTGTTTTGGTTGTATAACTAGTATGGCGACATAGTAGATGGTAGCTATGCCGTCTAAGATTAATATTATAATTGAAATATTTTCTTAAACATATACACAACAATGATAATATCGAATTTTGCGTATTTATCATCTTTTGACCATTATAAGGTAAAACCCTATCCTCCGGTTTGCGTTGCATTGTGTGATGGGACTTGGGTCTTATAATGGTTTCATTTTTCTAAAAAGCATTGTGTTATTTAACGTTTTACTTTATTTATTGCACTGATAATCCCATGGAGTAAACCCGTTCCGCTATAGCGGCGTGGTCCTCGTGTTTGTCAATCCGGTTAGTTAATTAAGATATCTCATACCAGTCCCATGACTGACTCGTAGTTTGTTTCACCTTTTGCAAACTCGGGTGCCCTCTTTCTACACGGGCAGCCAAGTGACAGGTTAGGCTTGGATATTCGCTGGATGGAAGCTTGCTGATGGAGATGCTGAAGAAACTTTATTTTTATCTTTTATTTTCTGCTTAAGACATTGAGACAGTACTTAGTATTGATGTAATTTGAGAGATTGAGGCTCTATTTCTTTTCCTTTTAAGACATCTATTTTTCTAAGTGTAATTCTGTGCTGCATACTCTGATGTTTAAGTGATGATGTTTGTGATGACATTTCTTTCCGCTGCAATGATTTATATGTTCTGCTATATTCTGAGATCTGGTATTGTTTTAGTTATGTTATATTCCATACGATTTTCCTTACTTTCGTTACACGGGAGTTTGGGGTCATCACATTTGGTATCAGAGCTTTGGTTAACCTTAGCTTTGGAATATAACATTTTTAGAACAATTCGTCTAGATAGAATCGGCAGTGTTCTAAGATGAGAGGTTCATTAGAGATAGGATTAACAATATCCTAGAATGAACTTAAACAGAATAGCACATATTTATTAGTCATTACTTCATTATCACCTAGACATGTCTCTACTTTTAACCTTCTCTTTGAATTTATCATTTCCTTTGGTCTGAATCTTTCCTTGATGGTACAGACTAATTGAAAGATGAGTACAAGAGCTAGGACAAGAGGAAGAGGTCGTGGCGGAGTAGCTGGTAGGAGCGGAGAGAGAGATACACCCCCAACTGAGCAGGACCAACCCAATTCTGAGGTCGAGGTGCCACCACCACCCCCAGTTGCTTTTGACCTGGATAAAGTGGCAAAGAAAATCAAGAAACTTGGAGGAGTACATTTCACTGGTAGAGAGACGGTGGTAGAAGCGCAAGAATGGCTTAAGACGATGGAAAAGATCTTGGGAGGTTTGGAGCTTGAGGATCATGGGAAGCGTTTTATGGCAGTATGGTTCATGCAAGGACAGGCTCAAACTTGATGGGAAACTGCCATGATAGGGAGAGACATTGCAGAGATAACTTGGGCAAGATTTAAGGAGCTTTTTAATGAAAAGTTTATTCCTCCTCATGAAGTAGAACGTCTGCACGATGAATTTGCTAACCTGCAGCAAGGCGCCATGACCATTGCAGAGTACGTGAAGAAATTTGAGGATCTTTCTAGGTATGACCCTGAGCTAGTGCAAGACACCTTACAGAAAAATAAGAGGTTCATAAATGGGCATGCAAGGCGATACCATAATAGAGTGACAACCCATATTGAGAGCCCATTTTCCACGGTGATAGAGATGGCATGCAGATACGAAGAAATTGATCAGAAGGGTGCTCAACTAGAAAAGGCTAGGAATCAAGCTAACAAGAAGAAGGAGGCGGACAAGAAAACAGGGGATGGTAGTTATTCGACCACAAAACCTCAAGGAAACAAGAAGAGAGACAAATCTAAAGTCAAATGCTTCAGCTGCCAGAAGATGGGACATTACGACTATGAGTGCAGGGCCCCGAAGAAGCCAAAGAAGAACGAGTCTAGGCCGAG
Organism: Allium sativum; assembly: GCA_030737875.1. Classification (NCBI taxonomy): domain Eukaryota; kingdom Viridiplantae; phylum Streptophyta; class Magnoliopsida; order Asparagales; family Amaryllidaceae; genus Allium; species Allium sativum. The sequence goes on along the minus strand of CM060916.1, from coordinate 718,007,792 downwards.
CCAAAGCAGTGGACAGAATCCCTATGGTCCAAAAAAGTGCCACAACTTCCACAAGCCTGGACACCTTATCAAGAATTTCCTTCTGCTCAAGAAATCTGAAGTAGCACACGTCTATGAAGGTACAGCTGCACCAGCTTCTTCTGAAGGAGCAGGTAAGCCTGATGTTTTAGGCGGTACTCTTAACATTAAGGATATTCCCATTACTGTCTTGTTTGATACTGGTGCATCTAGAAGTTTCATATCAAGTGGTACTATTAAAAAGCTTAAATTGAAACCAAGAAAACTTAAAGAACTGATTAAAGCTCATAGCCCGATAGGAGGTTCACTTATTCTTGATCAGTACTGTAGAGTGCCCGTTTCTTACTCTCACTTCCTATTTCCTTTCAATTTAATCATCATGAACTTTTCTGGATATGATGTCATACTTGGGCTAGATTGGCTAACGAAGTATGGGGCTGAGTTGCTGTGTGCTGAAAGGGTAGTTAAAATTAAAACGAAATTTGGGAATATAATGACTATACCATGCCACGGCTCAGCCACAGATAGAAAAGAATTATGGTCTTCTTTAGAAGTCACCCCTCCTTCTATTGAAACTATTCCCATCGTCAAGGGCTATACTGATGTATTTGAAGAAGTAAACAGCTTACCTCCCCGCAGAGAAATCAATTTCAGAATTGACTTGGTTCCTAATGCAAGGCCTGTGGTGCATCCTATTAGGCGAATGTCGCCAAAAGAAAGAGAAGAGCTGAGCAATCAAACTAAGCAGCTTTTGGCCAAGGGTCTGATTAGACCTAGCTTCTCAGAATGGGGTGCAGCGGTTGTATTTGTCCCAAAGTCAGATGGCACACTCCGTTTGTGTGTAGACTACCGCGACCTAAACAAGCAAACGATGAAAAACAAATATCCATTGCCTCGGATTGATGATCTATTAGACTGTCTGCATGGAGCACAGGTATTCTCTAAAATGGACCTAGCCACAGGATTCCATCAACTGCGCATTGCAGAAGAGAGTATCCCATTAACTGCTTTCAGAGGGCCTGATCAATTTTACGAATGGCTAGTAATGCCTTTCGGTCTATGCAATGCCCCATCATACTTTGTAGATTTGATGAATAAAGTATTTCGTGGGGTTCTAAATAAATTCGTGCTTGTGTTCATTGATGATATCCTTATCTTTTCCAAAACCATCCCTGAACATGAAAAATATTTGAAAGAAGTCTTTGAGATTTTGCAGAGGAATGTGCTGAAAGCTAAAATTTCCAAATGCATATTTTGGCAAGAAGAGGTGAAATTCCTCGGCCACGTGGTATCAAAAGAAGGCATCTCAGTAGATCCAGGAAAGATCTCGGCCATCCAAGACTGGAAGAAGCCTACCACTCCCACAGAAGTCCGAAGTTTCTTAGGACTAGCTGGTTATTATCGAAAGTTCATTAAGGATTTTTCGAAATTATCTTGCCCACTGAAGAAATTAACTAAGAAGCATTCAAAGTTCGTTTGGACACCTGAATGTGAGGCCGCATTCCAAGAGCTGAAACAGAGATTGATCACTGCTCCTGTGTTGACCATCATAGATGGCAATGAGGATCCGAAGGTCTGGACAGGCGCTTCCAAAGAAGGTCATTCTCTTTATCTGAATAAACATGTCTGAGATAACATTTTCTATTGATGTCAAATCTCATTTTAACATGTTACCTTTCTGTCTATTTAAGGTATTGGTGCGGTGCTTATGCAAAAAGGTAGAGTGGTAGCATACGCTAGCAGGCAATTGAAACCGCATGAAAAGAATTATGCCACTCATGATCTTGAGCTAATGGCCGTTGTATTCGCTCTAAAAATAGGGAGGCATTATCTCTTGGGGGAAAAGTTCGAGCTATATACGGATCACCAATCCTTGAAGCATTTATTTACCCAAAAATTTTTAAACCTGAGACAACAACGTTGGGTTGAATTCCTTGCACCCTACGACCTGGATATCCTATATACTCCGGGGAAAGCAAATGTAGTGGAAGATGCTCTCAGCAGAAAGAACATGGCCAGCACCAATCTTATCCTTGCCCATCTCATTATTACTCCTTCTTTGATCGACAAGATCTCTGCCCTTCAAAAAGATGATGAGTTTATCCAAAGGATTAGCAAAAGAATTCGAGAAGACGAACCCACGAGCTTCCAAATTGATGACAAAGGGGTTTTGAGGCTACGAGGCCGGATTTGTGTCCCAAACATTCCTGAACTAAGAAGGGAAGTTATGGACGAATGTCACAAATCCAAGCTCAGTATTCATCCTGGAGTAAGCAAGATGTACCACGATCTTAAGCGTACCTTTTGGTGGAGAGCAATGAAGAGGGACATCTCCATATATGTTGCCAAGTGCCCCACCTGTCAGCTGGTCAAGAGTGATCAGAAAAAGCTAGCAGGTCTATTGCAGCCATTAGGAGTTCCTAATTGGAAGTAGGACGAAGTTTCTATGGACTTTATTGATGGTTTGCCTCGGACTAGGAGAGGGAATGATAGCATATGGGTGATTGTAGATCGCTTGACGAAAGCTGCTCATTTCATCCCTGTCAAATCCAATAGAACGGCTCAAAGTTTGGCATAACTTTGTTTAAGAGAGATTGTCAGACTTCATGGAGTTCCCAGCAGCATTGTCAATGACCGCGATCCAGTATTTAATAGCAAGTTCTGGGAAGCTTTCCAAGAAGAGCTAGGAACCAAGTTGAATATGAGTACAGCTTATCACCCTCAGACAGACGGCCAGACTGAGAGGGTAAACCACATCCTAGAAGATTTGTTGCGAGCATGCAAACTTGACTTTGGCGGTTCATGGGAGGATCATCTGCACTTAGTGGAATTCTCTTATAATAACAACTATCAAGCAAGCCTGCGAATGTCGCCATTCGAAGCTTTATATGGCAAGCCATGCAAATCTCCGGCATGTTGGGTGGAACCAGGCAGTAGAATAGTCTTGGGCCTCGATACGATTCAGGAAGCATCGGATAAAGTTGATTTTATTAAGAAGCGTTTGCTGGCTTCTCAAAGCCGACAGAAGAGTTATGTAGACACTCGAAGAAGAGATCTAGAATTCTCTGTTGGTGATCTTGTGTACTTGAAGGTTTCTCCATTAAGAGGCGTAATTCCTTTTGGAAAGACTGGAAAGTTGGCACCGAGGTTCATTGGTCCATTCCCTATTCTTGAAAGGATTGGGACTCTAGCTTATCGAGTACAGTTGCCCAACTGGCTGCCAGGGGTGCACGATGTATTTAACGTGTCCCAACTCATGAAGCATGTTCATGATCCAGATTTAGTTGTGGAGGAAGAAGCACAACGAGAATTGGAAATTACTCCGAGCTTAGCCGTAAAGAGAGAGCCAGTAAAAATTGTGGGCAAGGAAATCAGAGCTTTGAGGAATAAGAAGATCAACCTCGTCAAGGTCCAATGGAGCAGGGATCCTAGAGACTGCACTTGGGAGACCGAGGATAGCTTCAAGCAAGCCTATCCCAAGTGTAGAGTGGATATCTCCGAATAGCTTTATGTTGAGGTACATTTGTAATACCTTGCATTTTCCGTTTTGTTCCTACTTTACTTTTATTTCCCTTTTTGAGGATGAAAAGTTTTTAAGTGGGGGAGACAGCAACAACCCGGAAAATCCGAACCAATTTAAAATTTTTATTTTTTAATGAATTGGTTAGAAAATGTGCCCAAATTTAAAAATTCTATTTTTAAATAATATTAAAGCCAGTGAAAATAGTCAATTTTCAAACGACCTCTGTTTTCGACGAAACCACTTTTGTTGGAACCGGAATGTCAAATTATTGCTAGATTTCAATTTTTAGAATTTTCCGATTTAGTATGTGAGCGTTGCAAAAGAAACTGTGTTTGGTCAAATACAGTCAAAATTGAACGACTGGAAAATAGCCATTTTTCAAACAGTCTCAAAATTCGACAAAAATATTTTTTTGGATTCGTATCGTCAAGACATAGCCAAAAATATTTTTTTGGGATTTTTCGGGGTTCGTATGTGGCTCCGGTGGATTTTTGAATATGTTAAAATTTAATAATAAAAATAATTAATTTTAAATTTGAAAAACGGGGGCTGAGTTGACTTCTTGGGCCTGCGAGACATGGCTAGATGGATCCGGAATAGGGGTTATTGGGTAGGGTAGCTTCTTTTTGGACTAAATTCTGAATACCTTAAGAGAATTGGTTTTTTTTGTAAAAATAACATTTAAATATTATAAAAAGATTGGAAACACCCTAATTTCCAAACCACTATTCATCTTCTCTTACAGCCGCCCCCCCCCCCCCCCCAATCCATGGCCGAAATTTCTCTCATCAATCTCTCCCTCTCCTCAGCAAATTAGAAAGCAAATCTTATACCACTTCGAAGAGATTCTTCTTCTCTTCATTTTCATACGGTCAGATCTCCCCTGGTGCCACCATCTCCTCGAACCACACACCCAAAACCGCCGCCTACAACCCACGTCGGCCTCCCCTAGCCCCAATCGAGTTCAACCACTCCGGGCCCCATGCGTGCGCCTCTCCGTCCTCTTCGCTGCAGCATCTTTTGATCGAACACTGGTGGATTGAATTGGAAGATAGAGGCAACCCTAGTTTTGAACAAAGGGATAAAGTGTCGGCCGTGAATACTGTAAGGAGGAAGAAGGATTAACATAATTATTTTTACTTAATTTAATGATTAAATTAATCCCTAATCTTATTTTAACCATAATTTTGTCAAATAAACTCAGAATTACACAATTTCTGAAGCGTTGGACTCGTACGATCCTGAACTACAGTTCTAGACTGAAACGGGGAATTTATGAGCAGTTGGAATTTTAGCTAAAATCACGAACGACTGTGAGATATCTCTTGTTTTAATTAATTAATTTATTTATTTATATTTTTATTTATACTTATTCATTTCAGATCTGATTGTGTGGATGTTGTATAATGATTGTCTGTTGGATATTATGGATTGCTATGTAGAGTGTCATGTGTTTTAATCGTTTATTTTATTTTATTGGATTGAGTTAGATAATCAATTCAATATTCATTTATACAATGAATAATCATAGATCTACATGTGGAGAAAATGTTAATAATAACAATAATATTATTGAATTGATTTTGGTCATCGTTTCTATATCAAATCATACAATTTGCTTCGTAAAGGGATTGATCTAGTTTATCAATTCAACATATAGAAAATAAATATTGTTTTATCTTATTTATTTAAATTGAACTAGTTAATCTATTCAATATAGATAAAATAAATTTGCCTTATTATTTGAATTGATTTGTTTGGACAAAAATAGAATTTGCCTTTTGTTTGAATTGATTTAGTTTATCAATTCAACATAGAAAATAAATTTGTCACTTTGGATAAATTAGCAATTCAATGATTAAACTATATTTTGTCATTATTATTGGATTGAAATAGAATTGTCAATCCAATACAGAACATAGAATTGTCAATCAAATATAGAACATACCTGGTCACCTCATTGGGTTGAAATAAGTTATTCATTTTATTTGTGACTATAAACACAAAAATATACATCGTATATTGATTGACATTTTATTTGTGTTCTTAAACACAAATATTACATAGAACATTTAATTACATTTTATTTGTGTCCATAAACACAAATATTTCATAGAAAAATTGAATGACATTTTAGTGTGTTCTCAAATACAAATAAAATATTAACAATAAAAAAAGGTGTATTTTTATTTGTGTTCTCCAACGCAAATAAAATATGTTTTAAAGGTAGCACATTTTTACTTACCTTTTTCAATGTAAAAATGACATGAAAATAGAAAATATCATTTTTGTTGCATTCCCTAATGCAAACAAAATGTAGAAAATAGAAAATATCATTTTTGTTGCATTCCCTAATGCAAACAAAATGTAGAAAATAGAAAATATCATTTTGTTGCATTCCCTAATGCAAACAAAATGTAGAAAATAGAAATTATCATTTTTGTTGCATTCCTTAATGCAAACAAACTGTAGAAAGATAAAATATCATCTTTTGCATTTCTTAATGTAATGAGATAAAAAATAAAAATATAAAATAACATTTTGTGTTTGCATTCTAAAATGCAAACGCTATAAAAAGAATAAAAAGAAAAGAGATTTATTTTATGTTTGCATTCTACAATGCAAACGATTCATGAAATTAAAAATTTGTTTTTTTTTTGTTTGCATTCTACAAATGCAAACAGAACATGAGAGCAAAGAGAAATTTTATTCCGTGTTTGCATTCTACAATGCAAAAATGCATGTAAATTAAAAATTCACATTTTCAATTGCCTTCTACTATACAAACGAAACATAGAGAGTAGAAAATACATTTTTGTTTGCAATTTTAGATGCAAACAAATTATAAAATAAAAAGATACATTTTTGTTTGCAATTTTAGATGCAAACAAATTATAAAATAAAAAGACACATTTTTGTTTGCAATTTTAGATGCAAACAAATTATAAAATAAAAAGATACATTTTTGTTTGCAATTTTATATGCAAACAAATTATAAAATAAAAAGATACCTTTTTGTTTGCAATTTTAGATGCAAACAAATTAGTAGAAGAAAGATCCACATTTTGTTGGCAAATCTAGATGCGAACAAAATATTAAAAGAAAGATTACATTTTTTCTATTTTATTTATTTACATCCCTTAATGTAAATAAACATGAAATAAAGAGTTGCCCTTCATTTACATTCCTTGTTGTAAATAAAATTAAAAATTTAAAGATACATTTCTATTTGCGTTCCTCAACGCAAATAAATCATGAATAGGATAATATACATTTTTATTTGCAGTCTAGAATGCAAATAAAATATGAGAATTAAAGTTGCATTTTTAATGTTTTTTTTAAAAGGGAAGAGAATAAGAATCCTATTTCATTTAGAAATATGGTTTATATTAAAAAATACAATTTTAATGTAATGTTAGAAGCATAGAAAGAAATTCACATTTTGTTCATAAAAAAAATGGATTGAACAAAAATATTCATTTTTGTTCATTGGATTGAAATCAACAATTTCATTCCTTAAAATTAAATGAACAATAATATGTGTTTGTTCGATATAAAGAAATTTACACTGGGTATAGGTAAGGAAGTTGAAACATGAATTGGCATTAAAAATCATGAAAGAACGAACAATACAATTTATAGTCAACATACTATCAAATTGGTGTATGAAATAAAAACTTGTTTTAGCAAACGTAATAAACATGAATATATGATTGGTATATAATTCACACCTTTAATTGGTGTGATATTCACGTAAATGTAATCGCTTAAGAAATTATATATATATGTATACATAGAAATTATATATATATATATATATAGAAATTAAACGAATCGAGCGCGGCAGTTCGCATTTCGGCAATCGTGAATTTAAACGATTGTATCGAAAGATCCAATCGTCGGATTTTCCCAAACCCGGAGCCGTTAGGACCGCTTTGGGAAGATCTTTCCAATAAGACAAATTTTGTCAAAATCCAACGGTTAGATTTCAAGATATGTGTAAAGCAAATGTTGAGAAAAACAATGCCAAAGCTACAATTAACCCGAAGTGTCGTTTGATTCTATTGAGCTATTTTTAAATATATAAAAATAGCGATAAATCATTATAAATAAATATTAATGAAATTAAATGTTTTAAATAATAATTATTCGATAATTATTTGGAAAGCCCAAGTTCTACTCCTTTCAAATAATTATACATCGATGAAGAGACGAAGACGGTGTTGAAGACCAGCGGTCCTCACATCGAACGGATGTATTGCTACTGAGGTCCTTGATAGGAGTAGCTACCCTGAAGGGATTTCGGCGGTAATCGTTCGGACGTATGTGATGATTGTCCGGATATACGAGAGCCTCTCAGGTGTCTCCGGTTCCGTTCAGACCCAGAACGTACTTGTAAATGGATGCATGTCTGACGTTGAACTTCGTACCATGTAAACTGATTTCTGTTTAATATCCAACCGTTGGTGGCAAGAGAATTTATTCTTTCGCTCAACACCCTCAGAGGTTGTGTATTGATAGTTGTTAATTTCATGGCATGGATTTTCAATGGGGTACGCCAAGATGCAAATGATCAAGGTTATGTTGAAAAGCAGACCTTGTAATTGATGATCAAAGCATAGTCTGTTCAGACCCAGCTTTGTGTATAGCGTTACTTCGCGAGCCTCACACCCCGGTAGAGTCTAAAACGGAGTAAGGGAATACAGGGAGTGCACACGTTTCTTTCTAGCTAGAAGTGCTGTCAGTGCTTTAAACTGGCTGACATTTTACTTATGTGGTCCGCCCTCGGCCAATTTATAGGTCCAATAGGATCGGGAAGCGTGTGTTCAGGCATAACTAATCCACTAAAGTATTTGTGGTCCGGCCCTGCTGTATCCAAGGGTTCGCCAGTGTTCGAATCCTCGGACATTGCTAGAGTGTCTCGAATCGGTCTGGAGATCGTTCCTAGCCTTGACTCATGATGGAAACCCAACTTCCAATACGTCCCATGCGGTTTTGGTTGTATAACTAGTATGGCGACATAGTAGATGGTAGCTAGGCCATCTAGGATTAATGTTATAATTGAAATATTTTCTTAAACATATACACACTAATAATAATATCAAATTTTGCGTATTTATCATCTTTTGACCATTATAAGGTAAAACCCTATCCTCCGGTTTGCGTTGCATTGTGTGATGGGACTTGGGTCTTATAATGGTTTCATTTTTCTAAAAAGCATTGCGTTATTTAACGTTTTACTTTATTTATTGCACTGATAATCCCACGGAGTAAACCTGTTACGCGATAGCGGCGTGGTCCTCGTGATTGTCAAACCCGTTAGTTAATTAAGATATCTCATACCAGTCCCATGACTGACTCGTAGTTTGTTTCACCTTTTTCAAACTCGGGTTCCCTCTTTCTACACGGGCAGCCAAGTGACAGGTTAGGCTTGGATATTGGTTGGATGGAAGCTTGCTGGTGGAGATGCTGAAGAAACTTTCTTTTTATCTTTTATTTTTTGCTTAAGACATTGAGACAGTACTTAGTATTGATGTAATTAGAGAGATTGAGACTCTATTTCTTTTCCTTTTAAGACATCTATTTTGCTAAGTGTAATTCTGTGCTGCATACTCTGATGTTTCAGTGATGATGTTTGTGATGACATTTCTTTCCGCTGCAATGATTTATATGTTCTGCTATATTCTGAGATCTGTTATTGTTCTAGTTATGTTATATTCCATACGATTTTCCTTACTTTCATTACACGGGAGTTTGGGGTCATCACAGGAAGCTCTCGTGAAGGCCATCGTCGTGGTAGCACCTGATCGCCACCAAAGGAATTGTGGTGCTCGCGAAAATCAACCCCAAGATTTGATAATTGGGTTAGAACGTCAGTCGTAGGTTTTAAGAAAGAAGGTGATTTTAATTTTAATTAATTACTTTATTAACTACTTTAAAATCTCATTAACATTTATAATAGCGTATCTTTCTCATACGAACTCCAAATTGCATGAAACGGGATCCGTTGCGATCGTGGGGATGAGAGCTTCACAACAATACTAACAGGGTCAAATTTGGAGCTTGTTAGAATCTAGGGCAGAATTAAATCCAAACTGCCCAATGAATAAGGACGGAGTGGAAACCGACTATGAGAAATCTCTCTCACTCAAATTATTTTACAGTTATTATAATAATAAGTTGTAGATGGGGTTTAGTATCTCCTAACACTATTTTTTGTATAAACCATGGTTGATTGTTTGTTTGGATTATGATTAGGATTGTCATTGATTGATATTGTTGTATATAAAATTATTTATATAAAAATTGTATAAAAAATATCATGACAATAAAATAAAATAAATATTCATTTACAAGTTGGACGGCTTGTTTATGTATGACTATTTAACTAATATTGATTGGGATGATAAATTTCACACATCGCCCAACTACACAAATGTAACAACCTGCATTCTATGTATCGAAGGATCGTAGAATATTTATTTCATTCTTATACGAAGTCGTATGGTCATGTAACTTTGGAGAATGACTATTGGGGTCATTTCCCATGTTCACGATTTTTGCCGATTTTTAAATGGCGATTTTGCCCCTATCGAATCTTGATTTGCCCATAACTTTTGATTGGTAAGGAGTTTTGACCTAAAACCACTTCCATTGGATTCGCATGATGGTTTATCTTTCCGTAGAGTGGTCACGTTGATCAAACGAACTTGCCGTTTGGGAGATATGACTGAAATAATGTTCAGAAGGTAAAAAACGGCTTAAATAGGCTCAGTAGGGTAATTAGCAGCTAGGCCCATTAGGGATTTCGGGATTAAGGCCATATAAGGGCTTATTAGGGTTTGAGAATCTTTTTCTTTGTCATTTTCCAGCCGCCACTTAGCTCTCTTCAACCCTAACAATGGCCTCCAACACCCAAATCACCTCCTAATCATCATTTAATCAAGTATTAGCCTAATCTACATCAAATCAAGGCAAATCAACACCAAATCAGAGTTTGAGCTGCTGTGTTGCATAGAAAAACACCCTAAAACAGTAGATTTTCAGATCAGTTTTATTTGTGGCTAAGGTGAGTGATTTGCATTGTATTTTACTAATTATAGCTAATAAGGGGTAATTAGTGTTAATTAGCGAAATTATGACTCGGAAAAATCTGGAAAAAATTGTAAAATTCTAAAATATTATTTTAGAGCTCTAATAAAAATTTGGGTTAATTTGAAGTAGGTTTGCTAATACTATCATTAGTTATAGTTAAATATGATTGAGGGGAAAACATAGGTTTTTTGGTATGTCTAATCCATATTAACATGTTAAATTGTTGTTTTGGTATTTATTGTAGATTCTTTATGTTGTTGTGACTGTATGGTATGCTCTTTGATTGATTAGAAAAGTTAGAATGGTCGAAAACGCCGTCGCATGGCGTAAAAAAGTCGCTGGAAAAGTTACGGGAAATGTGCAGGGTTTCCGATCGGATTAGATACGGGGCTCGGATCGGATAAGAGAACTGGGCATGGGGATTCGATTCGGATCAGAACTTGGCACTAAGGGGGCTTTGCAAGAAGGAAGGCCACCAGCATAGAGTTGGATTTGGGACGTAGGATCGGATCGGAGTAAGTGAGCTGGAGAAGGAGAGACAAACCGAACCGCTTTAGGAGCACCTAACCGTGCCGCATATGAAAGGCCAAACCGAACCGCATGGAGGAGATGAACCCGAACCGAACCGAGGGAAGAGAATTGAGCCGAATCAAATGGGGATCTTTAGCACCACATGCCGAACCGAACCGAGTAAGCCAAGCCGAACCCGGTATGGACCTCCACTACTAATACGCAATGACTCTTCGGAAGACCCACTCCGATTCGACCAAAACCCAAGATGCAAAGGAAGTCCAAGTGACAAGTTAGAACTCAGGATCCAGATGGGAACCAACGAGTTAACTTCATGAATTGGACTTTGCTACGGGACGTGTGCAAAGGGGTTATCGATTCTATAGCTTGGACTCACCACGAAAAGACGGATATTGGCTATGGATAAGTGCAGTGGAGTTGTCATAACTCCATGGGGAAAAGTGATCATAGCAAGGCTATGAGCCAGTGCAGTGGAGCTGTTATGACTTCATGGGGGCAGAGTGGACATAGAAAAGGATTAGTGGCTATGGATCAGTGCAATGGGGTCATCGTGACTCCATGGGGCAGAGTGATCATAACAAAGGATTGGGTGATCAAAGTGGTAGATATCGTATATTCTACGTACTGAGTGAGAGATGTGAGGGCGATTGCTATGTTCACCATGACATGTACACCCCCTCCCCCATTATTTTCACACCATGTGTTAGTGTCACCTTAGAGTATTGTACATCCTGTTGTGCTAACTCTTTGGTGGCAAGTCCAGGTTCAGGTATGGTTATATATACGTGTTATTATTCTGTTTTACAGCTTATCGCTCATACCAGACTTTTGTCTAACCCAGAGTTTTATGTCTCTTCTTATTACTCTAGGTGCTCTTAAATGGGCAGACTAGAGACAGATCAAGTGATTATGCACGAGTAGTTGTACCGGAGATGAGCGGGAGGCTTCCACGTATGATATATATATATTCTCCCTGTGTTGTTGCTAGTCACTACTTTGGGCATTAGTAGTATACCTCTTTCTTTTACTTTATAGACAGTATTTCAAAGTTGTAATAATGTTGGTGTGGATGATAAGCTGTATTTTGGATTTCCGCTGCTATGATGGTTTAGTTTTTAGCTTATACACTATCTCGCCTGTTTTATATGTCAAAGTTATGTTATTATTATATTTTATCCCATGCGCTGTGAGACATTCTACAGGTTCCTTGTCAGTTCAAATTCCTTTCTTTTCCTTTCTTTGGCGACTGTCCCATGCTAGTCGGGCATTAGCACAACGCACTTTCATTGGAAATGTTGGCTGGTGTGGGGCGGGCAATCACACTTGGAATCAAAGCTCTAGGTTGCGTAGTTAACCTAGGGAAAGACACCAGGGAGAGATCATATGCATATGAGAGCGCGTATTTGTGATATTTTGGTTTTCAAAAGCTATATATATACTATTAGTATATCTAAGGATGGAGTCGCACTACACTGGCACAACTGAAGAGATGGTTAATCATTTTCTCCATACAGATTGAAGATGAGTCGATATACGAGGAATACTGGTTCAGGAGCCAATAATAGTAATGCTTCTAATATGAGAACGATGTTTATTGACTTCATGAGAGTGATTCTTAGGGATGTTCAGAGCGCAGCTCCTAATAGTGCAATTGGTGGTGGTGCAACGGTGCAGGGGCTTAGGGCCGATTTCTCCAATCTATGTAAGGACTACACTAGTTTTGGTGGGAAGCCATTCCATGGAACGGAATCGGCTACAGAAGTTCAAGATTGGCTTGATAGTTGTGAGCATATCTTCGAGGATCTGGCAATTGAGGACGCGATGAAGACGAAGCTAGCATCCTGTCAGCTGCAAGGACGGGCTATGAATTGGTGGAACGCTATTAAGGCGTCCACTCCTGAGGATCAAGTTACATGGAATCAATTTAATGCTCGCTTCAGTGATAAGTTTATCCAAGCTGCCCATAAGTCAAAGATGTTTAGGAAGTTCTTGGAGCTTAAACAAAATGGTAGGGCAGTCTCGGAATATATTGCTAAGTTTGATACTTTATCGAAATATGGATTATCTCTTATCGACACTCCCGAGAAGAAGAATGAGAAGTTTATAACAGGCTTAGATCAGTACTTGGGGGAAAGGCTTATAAACCATATTGTTGAGATTTTTGAATCAATTGTTGGGAAAGCATTGAGATCAGAGAGCCTTTATCCTAAGCCCAAGACTGAAATCGATGTTGCATCTGCAGAGGGGCCAAAGCCGCAGGCAAGCGATGGAGGCAAGAATAATTCTCAGAATAAAAGAATGCAAAGTCAGACCAAGGATGGTCAGAAAAAGAAAGACAGGAAAGATTTAGAGTGCTTTAACTATGGCAAGAAGGGCCATTATGCTAAAGAATGCCGAGCAAAGCCAGCGAGCAAGAAGTGCTTCAACTGTGGCTAAGCGGGACATCACAAGGATAAATGTCCGCAACCCCCTAAAGAGAAGCAGATTGTGAAAGCATATGCTATTAATGCTATTCCTTCTTCGTTGAATGCCCCAACTGCGGCGGAGAAAGGAAAGAATGTCGTCTTTCAAGGTATGCTTTCTGTTTATGATGTTCATGTTTGAGTATTGTTTGATATCGGGGCTTCCCATTCCTTCATATCTAGTGACCTAGTAGATAGGTTGGGATTGGAACCCGAGATAGTCGATAGACCTTTAGCGGTGATGAACCCGATTGGTGGTTCGAATAGCCTTAGTATGATTTGTCGTAATGTGGTCTTATCGAGTCATGGATGTATGTTTGCTTGTGATTGCTTTGTTTTGGGCTTTACAGGGTATGGCATTATTTTGGGAGTCGGTTGGCTCCAAAGGTATGGGGTGGTGGTAGACTGTGAGGGATTTTCGTTGACTATTAGCGTGGATGATGGGCGGAGGGTAGTGTTTGGTAGCCTACCCAGTGACGAGGTGATGGCTAGTTTTCTAAATTCCCTCGACAGCCCGCAGGACGAGTTATCAGGGGTTCCCATTGTTGGCCAGTATCCGGATGTCTTCGAGGAAGTGACTGGACTTCCACCACACCAAGAGATTGAGTTCCGTATTGATTTAATGAAAGATGCCAGACCTATACTGATGCCACTTCATCGTATTGCACCAAGGGAGAAGACAGAGCTCGGGGTGCAAGTAAGCGATCTTTTGAAGAAGGGATTTATCAGAAGAAGTACTTCTGAGTGGGGAGCACCAGTCGTATTTTGCCACTAAGGCAGACGGTTCCCTTTGTTTATGTATGGACTATCGCGAGTTGAATAAGGTGACTAGAAAGATTAAGTATCCTCTTCCACGGATAGATGATTTGTTTGATCAACTGGAAGGAGCAAGAGTGTTCTCCTAGTTGGACCTTGCGACAAGATTTCATCAGCTCCGAGTAGCAGCTAAGAGAGTTCCAAGAACAACATTTCGGATGCCGTCTTGATTATATGAGTGGTTGGTTATGCCATTCGGGTTGACTAATGCACCAGCATATTTTGTAGACCTTAAGAATTGGGTATTCAGGGATCAATTGAATAATTTTGTTCTTGTGTTCATAGACGATATCTTGGTTTACTCGAGGACAGAGGCAAAACACAAGGAACATTTGAGAATAGTGATGGAGGTATTGAGGAAACACCAATTGAAAGCGAAGTTTTCTAAGTGTCACTTCTTGAGGATGGAAGTGAGATTCTTGGGCCATGTTGTTTTAGAAAATGGTATTGCCATGGACCCTGCGAAGGTGGCTATGGTACAAGATTAGTCTACGCCTAAGAATGCAACAGATGCAAGAAGTTTCTTGGGATTAGCTGGGTATTATCAGAAGTTTATCCAAGACTTCTCCAGGATAGCGGCACCTTTAACTCAGTTGACCAAGAAGAATCAAGCTTTCGTTTGGGACGAAAGGTGTGAAAATGTATTCAAGAGACCAAAGGAAAAGTTGATGTGTGTGCCAGTGTTAGTCATTCCTAAAGGGAATGAAGAGATGACGGTATACACAGATGCCTGTGGTACCGGACTAGGTGCTGTATTAATGCAAGGAGGTTGGGTTGTAGCTTATGCTAGTCGGCAACTGAAACCGCACGAGAAATGATATCCTACCCATGATTTGGAATTGGCAGTGATCGTATTCGCGTTGAATATGTGGAGACATTATCTCTTGGGAGAAAGATTCAAGTTTTTTTACCGATCATAAGTCCTAAAAGTATCTCTTCTCTCAGAAGGATCTAAATATTTGATGGCAAAGATGGTTAGAATTCTTGGCTTCCTATGATTTCGATATCGCATACACACTAGGAAAGGAAAATGCAGTAGCCGATGCATTGAGTAGGAGACATGCCAGTTTAGGGGCTATGTTTCTATAATGGAAGCAACTGGAGTATATCGCTGGGTATGATTTCAGATCAAAGTGCGAACTAGATCCAGAGATGTTAGCAAGTTTGATGATTAGACCCATTTTGATTGAGCAGATTGGTTCCAATCAAAGGGACAATACTAACCTATCGGAAATCATCTCTAAGTTAGGGATGGGTATCGACGAGGAGATGAACGAGTATGGGTTTGATCGAGATGGATGGCTCAGAAAGAATGGGAGATTAGTTGTACCCAATTTTAATGGATTGAGAGATGAAGTGCTTAGAGAATGTCATTACTCAAAACTGACTATATATCCTGGTGGTAACAAAATGTATCGAGACATGAAGCGGACCTACTACTGAGAAGGGATGAAAAGAGACATTGGGAAGTTTATATCCAAATGCATGAATTACCAGCTAGTTAAAGCCGAGCAAAAGAAGCCTAGTGGTTTGTTACAACCATTATAAATTCCAAAATGGAAATGGGAACAAGTCCCAATGGATTTCATTGATGGGTTACCAAGGACTAGATTGGGCCATGACAGTATTTGGGTGATTGTGGGCCGATTGACCAAGAGTACAAGGTGTATACCTGTCAAGTCAAATAGAACGGTAGCTAAGTTAGTGGAACTGTAAATGAAGTGGGTAGTGAGATTTCATGGAGTACCCAAAGGCATTGTGAGTGACCGATATTCGTTGTTTACTAGTGGATTTTGGAAGAACTTACAAGAGGCTTTAGGGTCAGAATTGCATCTCAGTACCGCGTACCATCCTCAAACCGACAGTCGGACAGAGAAGGTAAATTGAGTATTAGAAGATCTTTTGAGAGCTTGCATACTAGATTTTGGAGGGCCATAGGATGACCATTTGCTTCTGATTTAATTCACATATAATAATAGTTATCAGTCCAGTATTGGTATGGCTCCATTTGAAGCTTTGTACGGAAGACCTTGCAACTTACCATCATGTTGGTTAGAAACAGGTGAGAAGTTTGTGCTTGGGCCAGATGTGGTAAGGGAAACTTTAGACAAGATCAAGTTTATCCAATAGCGAATGAAGGCTGCTCAAGATAGGCAGAAGAGTTATGCTGATAACAGGAGAAGAAATTTAAAATTCTCTTTTGGCGACTTGGTGTTTGTCAGGATTTCTCCATTAAAGAGCGTGATTCGATTTGGCAGGAGAGGCAAGTTAACACCAAGATTTGTTGGTCCATTCCCAATTCTCGAACAATTTGGGAATTTAGCATATAAAGTTGAATTATATGACAAGATGGCAGGAGTTCACAATGTATTTCATGTTTCCCAGTTAAGGAAGTTCGTGCACAAACCCGATATGACTATTTCACCGGATCAGTTGGATGACATCGAAGTACAACCCGAGGCGGTTGGGAACCGCAAGCCGATTTTTATTGTCAAGCATGATACGAAGCAACTTTGAAGGAAGACGGTGAAACTGGTCAAGGTTCAGTGGCACGAGAATGAGAATGACTGTACTCGGGAAACAGAGGAGAGCATAAGGTAGTCGCATCCAGAACTCTTTGCCTGGTAAGATTTTAATAGTGATAGTTTCTTCCCTTGTTAGTAAACCGCATACTCGGGTAAGCTTGTTGTGTATGTTTGATTGTTTGTAAACGACTGATAGGCATGCGGAACACCTTTGTATGTTTTTGGTCAAGGAATTTCGGGGGCGAAATTTCTTGGGGGGAGGGGGTATAACGACCCGCATTCTACGTATCAAAGGATCGTAGAATATTTATTTCATTCTCATACGAAGTCATATGTTCGTGTAACTTTGGGGAACAACTATTGGGGTCATTTCCCATGTTCACGATTTTTGCCGATTTTAAAATGGCCATTTTACCCCTAGTGAATCTTGTTTTGCCCATAACTTTTGATTGGTAAGGAGTTTTGACCTGAGATCACTTCCGTTGCATTCAGATGATGGTTTACCTTTCCATAGAGTGGTCATAATGATCAAATGGACTTACCATTTGGGAGATATGGCTGAAATAAGGTTTAAAAGGTGAAAAACAGCTTAAATGGGCTCAATAGGGTAATTAGCAGCCAGACCCATTGGGGATTTCGGGATTAGGGCCATATAAGGGCTGATTAGGGTTAGAGAAACTTTTCTTTGTCATTTTCCAGCCGCCACTTACCTCTCTTCAACCCTAACAATGGCCTCCAACACCCAAATAACCTCCTAATCAAGTATTAGCCTAATCTACATCAAATCAAGGCAAATCAACACCAAATTAGAGTTGGAGCTGCTGTGTTGCATAGGAAAATGCCCCAAAACAGTAGAGTTTCAGATCTAAAGTTTTATTTGTGGCTAAGGTGAGTGATTTGCATTGTTTTTCACTAATTATGGCTAATTAAGAGTGATTAGTGTTAATTAGCGAAATAATGACTCGGAAAAATCTGGAAAAATTTGTAAAATTCTAATATATTATTTTAGAGCTCTAATAAAAATTTGGATTAATTTGGAGTAAGTTTGCTAATATTATCATTAGTTATAGTTAACATGATTAAGGGGAAAACTAGGTTTTTGGGTATGTTTGATCTATGTTGACATGTTAAATTGTTGGTTTGGTATTTATTGTTGATTCTCTATATTGCTATGACTGTATGGTATGCTTTGTTATTGATTAAAAAAAGTTAGAATGGTCGAAAATGCCATCGTATGGCATAAAACAGTCGCTGGAAAAGTTGTGTGCAATGTGCAGGGTTTTGGATCGGATATAGGGCTCGGATCGGATAAGAGAACTGGGAAAGGGGATTTGATTCGGATCGGAACTTGGCACTAGAGGGGGCATGGCAAGAAAGAAGGCCACCCGCATAGAGTTGGAGTTGGGACGTGGGATTGGATCGGATTAAGCGAGCTAGAGCAGGAGAGACGAACCAAACCGCTTCAGGAGCACCTAACTGAGCCGCATATGAAAGGATGAACCGAACCGCATGGGGAAGATGAACCCGAACCGAACCGA
Organism: Allium sativum; assembly: GCA_030737875.1. Lineage (NCBI taxonomy): Eukaryota > Viridiplantae > Streptophyta > Magnoliopsida > Asparagales > Amaryllidaceae > Allium > Allium sativum. Next base: position 717,989,284 of record CM060916.1, on the reverse strand, counting down.
GGGAAGAGAATTTAACCGAATGGGGAGTTTGAGCACCACATGCTAAACCGAAAAGAGTAAGCCGAGCCGAACCAGGTTTGGACCTCCACTACTGCTACGCAACGACTCTACTGAAGACCCACTCCAATTCGACCAAAACCCGAGATGCAAAGGAAGTCTAGATGAGAAGTTAGAAATCAGGATCCAGATGGGAACCAACGAGTTAACTTCATGAATTGGACTTTGCTGCGGGACGTATGCAAAGGGGTTATTGATGTCTATAGCTTTAACTCACCACGGAGAGACGGATATTGGCTATGGATTAGTGCAGTGGAGTTGTCATAACTCCATTGGGAAAATTGATCGTAGCAAGGCTACGAGCCAGTGCAGTTGTTATGACTCCATGGGGCAAAGTGAACATAGCAAAGGATTAGTGGCTACGGATCAGTGCAGTGGGGTCATCGTGATTCCATAGGGCAGAGTGATCGTAGAAAAGGATTAGGTGATCAAAGTGGTAGATATCGTATACTCTACGCACTGAGCGAGAGATGTGAGGATGATTGCTATGTTTTATGTTTTCTATCACCATGACATGCGCACCCCTTCCCCATTATTTTCACACCATGTGTTATTGTCACCTTAGAGTATTGTACATCCTGTTGTGCTAACTTTTTGGTTGTAGGCCCAAGTTCAGGCCTGGTTATGTATGCTTGTTATTGTTCTGTTTTGCTGCTTATCGCTCATACCAGACTTTTGTCTGACCCTGAGTTTTATGTCTCTTTTTATTACTCTGGGTGCTCTTAAACGGACAGTCTAAAGACAAGTCAGGTGATTATGCACGAATAGCTGTACCGGAGACGAGCAGGAGGCTTCCACGCATGATATATATATATATATACATACTCTCCTTGTGTTGTTGTTGGTCACTACTTTGGGCATTAGTATTGTGCCTCTTTCTTTTGCATTAGAGACAATATTTCAAAGTTGTAATAATGTTGGTGTGGATGATAAGCTGTATTTTGGATTTCCGTAATAATGTTGGTGTGGATGATAAGCTGTATTTTGGATTTCCGCTGCTATGATGGTTTAGTTTTAGCTTATACACTGTCTCGCCTGTTTTATGTCAAAGTTATGTTATTATTATATTTTATCCCATGCGCTATGAGACATTCTATAGGTTCCTTGTTAGTTCAAATTCCTTTCTTTTCCTTTCTTTGGTGATCGTCCCGTGTTAATCGGGCATCAGCACAGCGCACTTTCATTGGAAATGTCAGCTGGTACGGGGCGGGCCGTCACAACAAATAATAATCAGTGTTTGTTGTTTGAAAACTCCACATGAGTATTGGGATGGTACTTGACATACACTGATCCCAATAATTAGTGGTATGTCAATCGATGGATTTACAGACTATATAAGCGTTATTTATTTATTTATTTTAATGCTTATACGGCTGTAAAATGCACTCTGGACGTTGTATGAATTTTTAGTGATTTTTTATCAATATTGTTGTATACATGTGATATATGAAATCCATACAACTAAAATTGTATGGTAATTGATTGAGTCTGATTCCAGTTCAGAATTAACGAATATTTTAAAATAATATTCAGTGAATAATCAAAATTTGATTTCGATGTCCGATTTTGGATAGACACGAAAATATTGAAGTATATGAAGTCGTGTTAAATAGTTAAACGCCATTTTAACACGAACGGGATCTTCTTTCGATTTTATTCATTTTACAATGAATATTGAAAAGTGATTTCAAAATCTGATATTTTAAAAATATTATCATTTTAATATTATAATGATATAGAATATTCAATTTTGATTTAAAATTGAAATAGAAGTAGGAATCGTTTAAAACGAATTTATAAATGATTTATAAAATACGTTTTGAACATAAATCGACGATATATATATATATATATATATATATATATATATATATATATATATATTAATGGCCTGAATAGAACGTGCTGCGACCGTTCGCGAATTTCGACCATTAACTTCAAATTGATGTAACGGAGATCCTACTGCCGGATTCTCCTAAAATTGGAACCGTTGGGTTCGTATCGAAAAGATCTTTCCAACGAATATAAGATATTTGAAATCTAACAGTTGGTTTTTCATATATGTCCAAATTAATTTTGGAAAAGGTCGCTATGAATGCAGTTCGGTGGTCGCTATAGTTTGGAAAGATTTTGAATTATAAATTCCAAGTTTTGAAAAGATTAAAGATATTTTTATCTAAATGAACTAGTTACTAACTAGAATAATAATCCAATGTTTTTAAATAAATAAATTGGACTGGAATCGGTTTTAATATAACCAAAAATTTCCAACAAATGAATTAGAATGGAAATAATCTTCGGAACATTTCAATATTGGATTCCGTGATTATACAGATATTGTTATGGAAATTTGGAAGATTTTGATATCGTTATTCCCAATATGATATTCGTTGGTTTCAGAATTTGATACTGAATATGAGCCAATATAATTTCTATTCAGAGCCTTATATTAATATCAAATTGGATTTTGGGTTTGTCTTGAATGGTGTCTTTATTTGCACTGTTCTTAAACCCAGTAGAGAAAAGAATGAATCGTTAAATTAAGATTTAGTGAAGTTTTCCAATTAATTAACATTTAATTGGAATTAACAAAAAAAAAATGGATTTTTGGGTTTAACGTGAACGGTGCTTTAAATAACATTTGTTCTTTAACCCAATTAATAGTGAAGAATATGATTTGGAATTTATAATCTTTTAATTAAGATTAATGGAATTTTCCAAAGTAAAGATTTCCAATTTAATATGTTAAATTGGAATTGAATGGAATTCGATTTGGTAATAACTGAGATGGGCTTCTGTGAAGGAAGACCATTACAAACACTACAAGAAAATGTGGTATATATAGCATTGTATTATAGCTTTATATTAAAGTGCTATAATAAAATAATTAAAGAAAATAAAATAATGCATGAATTGTGCTATGTAAGGGGAGCAAAAAAATAACAAAAAAATTATGCTATACGTTTGTATGTTCCGCTATACTAACGTTGATGAAAGAAAGAGCGGGAGCGAAAAACCAGCGCGGGAGTAAATGAAATGTAAGGCCGCCAAATTAAAAAATTCCCTCCGTACCCTTCAAACTTTATCCTTAAAATTTTCGTTTTTTTCCGTTTTACTGAAACTTGCCTTCATCGAATCTCTGATTCAATCCAACATCAACTCATTCATTTTCGACCAACAAATTGAGAGCATCTCCCTGATTCACTCCGACTCTTCCAAATCAATGTGAGTTTTTTCGAAATTGTTAATATTATTACTTTCGTTCTTTTATGAATTCGCTCCAATCGATGTTTATCTTTGTTATTCAACTCAATCCTAAGTTGATTTCGCATGATTTGTAATACGTCGGTGTTAATTTCTAGTCTTTGTCATTCTTTAGACCTTGATTCAGATGTATGTTTTAACCCTAAAAAGGATTCTTTAAAATCCTTACTGTCTTACCGAGTATTACCAGTTGTTAAGATCTGCACTTTTCTCTAATTTGACCGATTAGTTATTACCCTAGATTTTTTTTTTCTATTCAATGCCCTTTTGATGGGTTCACGTTACTAAGCCATTTTTCGAAATAGAAAGTCAGTTTGAAAACTTAATTTCAGTACAAAATTGCTGCTGCACCCAAATGAATTTAAGCTATTTTACCCGACTGTGAGATAATGAATTAGGAGTCCTGCTAATATCCACCTTTACGACCTCAAAACTTGTTTTTTTTTTGTAGTTTTTTGCATATTTATTTTTGGGTATAATAGCATGGTTGTAGTATGATGTTGATATATCTGTTACAAAGGCTAAGTGATTAGTATTCATTGGTAACATGGTTATAATATGATGTTGAGATATACCTATTATGAATGTTAAGTGATTAGTAGTCATTTTTCAGTGACACATCGATTGCAATTTATACAACACAGAATGATCAAGTAAGTTGTGAAAATATCAATGCAACAGGAAAATACTCGCATGAAATATTTAGCATGTTACTGCCGCCACAAATTATTTTGTGTTTGTAATCTTTTTACTCGAATATTTATTTTTTCCTTTAGTTTTTAATGTTGTTTGCAGTGCAGAGTATCAACTGTCTGTTATTACATACTATCGTTGTTATGTTGGATTTTCGGATGTCTCAAATTATTTTGTGTTGGCATCGTTGAATTAGTTTAAACAATACATTGCTTTTATTGAAAAAACAAATGAAAAAAATGTTGCTGCTGCCACAAAAAAAATGTTCACGCCTGCGTCCTGCCTTTGGAACTTCCACCCAAGTTTGTTGGCTAATGCCATCATCTTTTCCTTTCTACTTGGCTGTGAACTTAAATTATATTCTATCAAGATTGAGCATATCGGAGTTAGGGATTTTAGCAACATGTTTAACATGTTAAATTATATTCTTTTTCTTGTCATTTATAATATATGCTTAATGTAATTAGTGAAGGCTTTAAGTTATATATCAAGTTAGCGGTTCCCAAAGTTGCATTGGGGTAGGTTGACAATAATAGCTAGGAATGCAGGTTGAGCCACACCTAGCATTCAGATATGCATCGTGTGTCAACTGACAAGTGCATATAAAATAACCATGGCTATTACAAATAGTTCACATGTTAAAAATATTACAAATAGCTCACATGTTTAAAATATTCTATCAAGATAAAGCATTAGTGAATCAAAGTGAAACAAAGAGTTGCATGTAGGAATGTAAGGAGCTGTTAAAATAATACAAACTCTTTATAAAATAAATTTACTCAAGCATAATATGATTAAAAGATCGAGATGTTATCAATGTAACAAAACCAAGGAAGGATAATTAAGACTTTGTTGTTAGAAATCCAAATTCAATATTGTTAAATCCCCGCCTCTAGAATTTGAATGGTCGTGAGGGGTACTACAACATCTATTTTTTATGCTATTCGTGCTCATGATTCTTATATATTCTTAATGCTCAGAGGCTAATATATTATTAATCTATTTAAATGGCTACTTATCAATTTACATGTATGTTTATCAATTCATGTTTTGATACTTGTTAGTACTTTAATTTTTTTCCAACGATTATCATGTTCTTATTTTGATCCCATCACTTTACAGCAAACTACAGAGGATGATTACGAAACAAATTGTAGAATTGGCTTCTTGAATTTTAGACTTCCATCACCCATCATCAATCAATCATTCAAGTAAGGAATTTAAAAAAAAAAATGTGTTTACTAGTAAAGTTTTTTTCTTGGTCATCTTGCTAGTATATTGAACTTTCATTCAGGAATGTGTTTCTTTTATCCATGTTATAACACATTGTTGAACATAATTAATGCCTTAGGCTTGTTAACCATCTGACTAAGATTTCACAAGTTCTCTATGCTAAAAAAATTTGTAAAAAAGAAGAAAAAAAGTCTAGGCACTATCTCTGGAGCCTATTATTGTGTAACCACCATAAACAAATTCAGTATGTGAACGAAACTTAGAATTAAGTATGGAAGTGATGAATGAAGTATGAATTACATGAAACTATCTGGTAGAAGTTTTATTATGCTTGGAAACTGATATATCCAAATATAGTTTATTTATTTTATTTTACCATATTTTTCTAGAGTTAGTATGACTATGGGGTGTTTATGTCTTAGTCTGGGTCTACCATTGTTCTAGAATTGGGACATTCTTCTTTTGTAACAGAGATTATACTTTATATCTGTTTTTGGTTTGAAAATGTGAATGGTTAAGTGATTATTTAGTTATAATGGAGCTAAGAGAGACTGGTTAAGTTGCTTCTAGGTTCTTTTTTCATGATGGTAAATGTTGATTTCTAGGTTGCGTTCATGTGTGAATGCAAATGCATTATGTGGGTCATGTGGAGTTGGTGATGCATTTGTTGTGTTTTGGTGAAGTGATCGGCCCTAACAGGTAGGGAATGCACATATGTGTTGACTCGGTCAGTCAGGGCCATGAATGTAAAATTTTGAACTTGTATTTTTATGCACTCGGCATGTCATTTGTTACTTATAATAAATCAGTGCTATTAGTGACATAAATTTATTATAAGTATTTTTCTCTTTTGAATTCCAATCATCTTGACTTGTGTTACGCACTGAGGTCCAAAATAATCTTAACTGGACATTAAAACAAGGTGTATAGGTTTAACATTGAAGATAAATATAGGACTTAGCCTATAGATATAAGGTATGGTCATTGAGCATGAAAATGTGAATTACAAAATTAATTTTCACCATGTTCTTTAATAAACTTTTCGTTTTTCTGCTATCAAATATTCATATATAATGCAAGATAGGTTCGAATAGTCGTTGCATAAAATAGCATTGGTTGTGTTTTTCATGTAATTTCATCTTCCTTAATTGACCGGTTGGAGTTATAGCAAGTTCCAAGGCGCATTTAGGAAACCACTTGAGTCTTTACGATGAAAAAAGAGGATGCTGGAATGTATCAACAACTTTTATATAAACAAATTTGGATTTTTCAACCAGAGGGCCATGCGGTTGTCTTAATCAGAATAAGGAGTGGTTACGCATAAATGAAGGAATTAGGGAATCTATCTATCTATTACTTAAATTGTAAAACATGAACTGGTGCCCGCTGATGTGGACAGCTGCTAAGACTCTATTTCAAAATAGAGAGCATTCCTGCATTTACTTAATTTACAAATAACTGCTCAGAAAACACGACCCTATGCAAATCGCGTATTGCGATTCTTCTTCCTCCGCTTAAAATTATCCCTTTTTGGAATCTATCTTCACTAGATTGTCTTCTTGCTCCGCTACTGCCATCCCTCGACTATTCATTTCGAGTATATGAAATCCAAGAGTCCAACGACAATTTGGAACCAGATCAACAGCCCAAGGGGCGTCACATATGCTGCATTACTTTCGGTGAATACCAATGCGTTCCAATTTGCCCCTGGCCAGATATTAGCTATTGTCCATAAAGTTCATGTAAACGTACTGAGCATTTGACACTAATAAGAAGCGTTTCTCATTTTCTATGCATTAATCGAATGAGCAAACAATTGTTATACATGACCATAACTAAGTTGATGTACATAATAACTTAGTGCACTAAGCAAAATGTACAATAATTTTGGTGGTTACTAAATATGAAAGTTATCTTAATTTCAGAATTCCTATTTCTGACTTCATGCAAACACATGCAAACTGAAAAAACTGGCAAAAAACTAGACATGGTAAGATGCTAAATACAGGCACATATTGCATTGTTTTCCTTAGACAATCAAAATTTTCAGGTAACCTCTATTTTATCATATATTAGTGCAATACCAATTCTATTTTACTACTAAAAATGTTAATATCTATATAATAAAATTGCCCCCTAAGACAAACCAGGAGACAAACATGGAGACAAAGAGCGGCTGAGATTTATTCTTAGTTTGGACAAAGGACGGCCTGGATTTGTACACACATCGTTTCATTTATTCTTAGCTTACCAAAATCAGCGCACATCATCCCTTTTATAAGTAAATCTATTTAATCGCTATATATATAAGGAATGACTTATGTATAATTGTTAATTACAGCCAAGTAAAATTAATTGTATATAGTATATACAATTAATTTTTTCATATATGCTTATTTCAGATTTGAAATATTGAATGTTTTGTTAAAATTCATTATCTTACATATGATTCATCCCTTTTATAAGTAAAAGGGATTTAAATTAATTGTATATAGTATATACAATTAATTTTTTCATATATGCTTATTTCAGATTTGAAATATTGAATGTTTTGTTAAAATTCATTATCTTACATATGATTCATATATAGTATATTACCAATTGATATTATAAGTAAAGTTATTTAATCGCTATATATATAAGGAATGACTTATGTATAAATTTAAATTAATTGTATATAGTATATACAATTAATTTTTTTCATATATGCTTATTTCAGATTTGAAATATTGAATGTTTTGTTAAAATTCATTATCTTACATATGATTCATATATAGTATATTACCAATTGATATTATAAGTAAAGCTATTTAATCGCTATATATATAAGGAATGACTTATGTATAATTGTTAATTACAGCCAAGTAAAATTAATTGTATATAGTATATACAATTAATTTTTTCATATATGCTTATTTCAGATTTGAAATATTGAATGTTTTGTTAAAATTCATTATCTTACATATGATTTATCCCTTTTATAAGTAAAGCTATTTAAATTAATTGTATATAGTATATACAATTAATTTTTTCATATATGCTTATTTCGGATTTGAAATATTGAATGTTTTGTTAAAATTCATTATCTTACATATGATTCATATATAGTATATTACCAATTGATATTATAGATTTAACGCATTTATTAGTTACATATGGTACTCAATCGCTATAAATTTACATAACACCTTCTTTACTCTTCCTTCCACATTCATAGCCTCTCTTTTTTACTCCTCAGTTTTGTTCTCTTCCTAACACATCATGACTAAGGTAATTCTCTTTGTGTAACTTAACTCCTACTTTTTTTACCATCTACTTAGCTCATTTTACATTAAATCTATGCAGTCCAAGCTTTTTCTGCCAACCAAACAGTCTCAATTACCCATTTCAGCAAGAAAACATAAACGTAAAAGCATACGTCTAACTAAACCCCATAATTCAACCAGCTATGAAACCACCACAACTGTGACTAATGTCCCATCTCCTACTCATGTCCCATCTCAATTACCCATTTCTGCTACACGTTTTTTTTGTTTTTTTTTGTGCACCTGCTCATGTTGTCGACTCAGTTTTACTTTATGTTTCTAACTTCCTATGCACACTTTTATGCCTCATGTAAAATATCAACACCAACTCATAAAAAGTAGTGTGAAACTATTTCACCTCCCTGCAACATTTTGCCAAACTTATTTAAGTTTTTAATTAAACCAATTTGTTATAAATATAGCTTCTCCTAGCATATGCATCTGAAACAGAAATGAAAAAAGTATTTTACATAGGCAGGTGGATATGATAATGTAAAATATTGTTCAGTGGAAATTAGGATCAATTGTTTTGGCATTTTTCTTGCTTGGCCACGTGTAATTATAAACTCATAGTTAATGGTTAATAAATGAGGCCTGCAACGACTAATCTTACACATAACTATATTTTCGTCTTATTTCTTGGGTATAATTTTGGCACAAAATTAAGAATTGAATTGGATGAAAAACAATTCCTTATTTGAATGTTTTCACCATGGAAAGTAAATTCGGTTTCTTTTATATTTTTATTTTTCCTTTTTTATACCTGTAACATTTTGCATTCTTCCTTGGAATGAACGTGACTTTGTAATATAAATGGTATTTATTTACGCCGACATCTTTTTCATCTACTATTATAACTACCTAATTATTTTGTCAGTTTCCTTCAACAATCACCTTTACTGAATGCGCATTTTTGGTTTACTTTAAATACTTTGGTATTGTGTCGCTACTGTAATTGCATATTACCATTCGTGTTTCCTGTTCATTTATTTCCATAAATATATTTCCACTTAGGTTTGATTAATTTATAGTTGTAAAAATGGAAAATCGATGCTAATGTATTTATGTTGCTGTTCTTAATTTAAGCACTTGAATTATGCAATCATATATATTAAATTGACATTAATGAAAATGATGCCTAAATCAGATGAATCACAAGTTGAACAACTTTTTTAATATAGTTTGCGATAAATGGCAAGTACAATTAGTTTATCAACTATTGTAATCAACTTCATTTTTATATATATAGTTTACGATAAATGACATGTGTTAAAAAAAGAAATATATCCAACAGCATTTTTTACTAATATAAATATCCTATTATTAATATATTAACATTATATTATACTGTGTAAATATAAAAATCTATTGCCATTTTAACAGTGTCCTACCTAAATAAATTATTATTTATTATACTTGCAGACGTGAGATATTATCATACCAGCAAAGAGCGGTTCAGATATAAAAAAAGTAAAGACATCAAGCGACTGTCAATCAACCAAATAAGCAAACAATTAAACGGGTTATTACTGCTTAACGGTTTTAACCTTTTTAGCCACGTTAACAAGTCCCCCAGGATAGATTTCTATCCACTCTTATTTATCATAGTTCGGTTCTCATCTTCCCACACGATTGCCATATTCTCTCTCTTTTATCACGCCATCTTATTCTTTCTCTCCAAAATGAATACATTACCATCTTAAAGCTTTTTATTTAGAAGAAATAAGACAGTTAGCTGAAAAGCCAGGGATCTGCTAGAGCGACCGGGAAAGAAGAACGAACGGATATAGAAAAAGAAGAAAATGACGAAGGGTTTTGCGCGGATCTAAATTCTTTCTTTGTACCGCAATCTTTTATCTGCTTGGCGCCTGCAGATTTAGAATTCGTTCGTTTAAACAGAGGTAGCTTACGCTTGAAAAATTCAATTTAGAGATTGGTTTAATAGGTTTTTTACGGTATTATTACTTACATAAAGTTTCAAGCAATTTTTGATATAGTTAAATAAATGCTATTGAGATGTTGGTAATATTAATCTCATCACATTTAATAACTGAATATTGGTATTGTTTGATTAAGTGGAAATTTCAAAATTGCAATTTACTGACTTTTTTTGCATTTCCCGGCCATCATCAAACTTTACATTAATTGCTAGGATGATTCAAGATTGATGACGAAACTGGTCAGCTGTTAGATTGATTTAAGATTGGCAACAACATAGCTAAGGTAAGTGAATCATAACCTTTAGATGTATACTTTTTTAATCTCATGGGTTCACTTATTACTCTCGATTCAGGTTTAAGATGGGTTATAGCTTAAAATTCAAAGAGATAGGATATGAATGAGCCTAATTATATTACTTTTGACTTCTGCATTTCGTTCTCTTTCATTTTTTTTACTCTGAGTTGCTCCTTACACATTTCAATGCTTTTGTTACATTATTAAATATATAACAAGATTCTAAGTTGAAGCTTGGATTTGCGTACAATTGCTATAGTGGTCTTCCATTTCCGCTTCAGTTTGGACATGGGGAATTGAGCAAATCAACACCAACTCATAAAAAAATAGTGTAAAACTCTAGCACCTCCCTGCAACATTTTGCCAAACTTATTTAAGTTTTTTAACCAACATTACAAACGAGCAATGGAAGGGAAGATATATGTCATTCATTGCCCATTATTGATATTATCATCTTATATATTAAACCAATTTGTTATAAATATTGCTTCTCCTATCATATGCATCTGAAACAGAAATGAAAAAAGTATTTTACATAGGCAGGTGGATATGATAATGTAAAATATTGTTCAGTGGAAATTATCATCAATTGTTTTGGCATGTTTCTTGCTTGGCCACGTGTAATTATAAACTCATAGTTAATGGTTAATAAATGAGGCCTGCAACAACTAATCCTACACATAACTATATTTTCGTCTTATTTCTTTGATATAATTTTATAAACTGTGATCAAGTAGTTTACATACACAGGTGGATATGATAATGTAAAATATTGTTCAGTGGAAATTAGGATCAATTGTTTTGGCATGTTTCTTGCTTGGCCACGTGTTATTATAAACTCATAGTTAATGGTTAATAAATGAGGCCTGCAACGACTAATCCTACACATAACTATATTTTCGTCTTATTTCTTTGGTATATAATTTTATAAACTGTGATCAAATAGTACATTGTGTAACATGTAATATGGTGATATAGTGACACCCGTCATAAAATAAGATTGCTGCACCGGACTCCTCGGATTGTTTTTGGACATTTTTGCTGTTATGTTATTCCTATATTAATCCTTCATACTATAATCGAGACGGAAAAACTTTTTTTTTAAATGGTGGAGCTGGGACTGGAAAAACATACTTATATAATACAATTGCAGACAAATGTCGAAGTCTAGGACATATTGTGCTTACCGTTGCTTCATCAGGTATTGCTTCTTTACTACTTCTTGGAGGTAGAATAGCGCATTCAACATTTTCCCTACCATTAAATATTTTAGAGGACTCAACTTGCGGATTTACAAAACAATCATCAACAGCCGAGCTCCTAAGGCAAGCAAGTCTCATTATATGGGATGAAGTACCAATGCAACATCGATTTTGTGTTGAAACAGTCGACCAATCATTAAAAGATATTCGAGATAACGCACAGCCTTTCGGTGGACTGACAGTTGTTTTAGGAGGAGATTTTCGCCAAATTTTACCTGTTATCCCAAAGGGAACACGTGAAGATATTGTTGCATCAACGTTACGCCGATCACCGTTATGGGCAGTTGTTCATGTCTTATGTTTACACAAAAATATGCGACTAAGTTCCAATGACGTTGAGAGTGGTGCTTTTGCTGAATATCTAGCCAAGGTACTACATTTTCATTTCCTACTACTATCATAACAATAGTTCCACTCTGTGTCTATTTAATATAATCGTTCTTTTAATCAAAATTATTATTGTACAGATCGGATCAACGCCAGATCAACACGTTGACCTATCAATGATGCACAAATGCAGTAGTCTTGCTAACTTAATTGACACTGTTTATCCACGACTTACTGTCAACCAAGGATCTCCAAATTTTTTAAAGGACAGAACTATTCTCTCGGCACGCAACGAAGACGTGTGCGCAATAAATTCTGCATGTCTGCAAAAATGCTCTGGTGATGTTCATATTTTCCTTTCTGCTGACAAGTTAGTGGAAAATGAGGAAAATGATCGTTACCCAACTGAATTTCTGAATTCATTAGAGTGTAGTGGATTACCACCATTCAAACTTGAACTTAAAGTTGGATGCCCGATTATGCTGCTTAGAAACCTAGCTCCAAAAGAGGGACTCTGCAATGGAATAAGGTTGATAGTAGTTAGATGTGCAACACGAATAATTGAAGCTCAAATACTTACTGGAGATAAAGCTGGTAATTTTGTATTTATACCTAGAATATCTCTTCAACCATCTTCCTCAGAATTATCTATAAACATGTCAAGACGTCAGTTTCCTATTAAGCTTGCTTACGCATTAACTATCAATAAAGCACAAGGTCAATCTGTGAAGTACGTCGGTATTGATTTACGCACCGAAGTGTTTAGTCATGGACAACTGTATGTTGCTCTATCTAGATGCACTGCATTCCATAGAATTTCAATTCTGCTAGAATCAACCACAACAACATCTACAACAAATGTCGTTTATTCTGAGGTTTTGCTGTAATTTCACGAAAAAAAAATGGAGTACAAATGTACGTACTTTTCTCCTCAACAGTTAGTTTACTAAACCTTTTTTTTAAAAAAAAATTCTTACTGCAGTTTTACACCTATATTTTGTCTACAGATGCTTTGCAATAAAAATATTTGGCCTGCCACCGCACCAATGTCCATCTTTTTGGTTAGTTTATTTGTTTGTAAGTCCTTATTTTCTTCACTATTACAAGTGTTTTCGCAATTACTTATTAAGTTTGGTACCTTAACACTACGACTTCATACAAACTGCTTTTCTAACCATTTTTGAGCTTCACTGCAGTTTGCAGACTGTGATAGGATCGAGGCAGAGTATCTGGCAAGGCGTTCAATGAATTAATCAACCTGCTTCTCCATTATAACCTCATTTTCTTCTTTCCACTGTATAAAAATACCTGTCTTTTCTTTGTATGCATAAGTTTGTATTATGCAGTTTGTTTCTGCATTTTGTTTTTAATTATGACACTTTTTCCCTTTCATTTATTATTCTGTTGCCAACTTCGCGCATCTTTTACTACTCAGCTGAAATAATTCCAACATTTTACATTCATCCACTTCCAATTTATATTAAATAACCTACGACAAATAAAAAATTAAATATACAATTACTCCACATATAAATAACATTTGATGAACATCAATCGACGCGCAAACGACTTGCATCGATCACGCACGAAGCGCGTGCGACAACCACGCGCGTACAAACTACAACACCCTGTACTCTATGCTCCCGTGCAAACTACAACATCCCGTATATGATTACTTTCACTCTAAGTATATGATTATTACAATCCACGACACACACAATTGTATCATCTCAACAAATTATGACACCCAACATCTTATGCATCCGTGCAACGCACGGGTTTCCACTCGTTTTTGTACAAAGTTAGTCCACTTATCTGAAATAGTAATTTTTTTATTTGATAATAAACATCAACCAATGGGATTATACCGGAGACATGATGACATATAAAGCCATAGACAAAAAATTAGGCTTTTGGATGTTTACCTTTAAATACATACTAATTTTACATGATTTTATAAAATGAAGTTTTCAGACATGGATTTCAAACATTCTCTATATTTAAAAAACGAGTAACTGTTGAGACAACACTAATACATATTTATATTTCTTATACCATTCACTTATTCCTTCATCCTTCCATCAAATATCATTCCCATTCCAGTGCCTTCAGTCCATTAATCTGTTATGAGAACTTCTGCCAGACTGAACTAGAAATCATATTTTTTTGTTCTATAACTAACAAGATGTATTCATTTTCTGTCTTTCCTTTCACATGGCCTTTATTTTCCCATAACAACTGCTTTACCTTGGAATTTCACCAATTGATTTGCATGTTTACATTTCTGATGGAGCAACATTGGAAGTTAAGGTACTCCTCTTACTTCTGGCATGATTTTATTTATGCAAATTAAAGGTTAGGTCCTCAAAGTTGAATATACTTATTGCCCATTTGTGCTTACTCAATTTGTAGATCATTCGTTCTATCCATTTCTGTTCTCATGGGCTGATTTCATAGATCAATATATTCCCATATAACTAGGTGACTTAAATTTAAGTCATTTATGTTAAGTTGCTAATTTATGCTTTCATACCAATCTTGTGCTATTGGGTTGATGCCAATTCAAAATACTTTCCTTTTAACATATCAATCATTTCATAGAATTTTACATAGTTCTTGCATATTTGGTAAGAAACATCTGCAAATGATAATTTCGGTTTTTATACTGATTGTGTGCACGTAATATGATTTATACTAAGGATAACTTTAACAACTAACCAATAGAATATTTAAAATGCGGTTAACACAAAAAATTAAAATCATTTAATGAAATTTAAAGTACATGGAATTAAATTAATTTGTTACACTTTCTAATTTACAGATTATTAGTACAATTATGACTTGCACAACTTGATTACCATAAGAGTGCAAATTCTGTACCGATGGTCTATTTCTGTTGCAAAATTACCTCTCCTTTTGCTTCTGCACCAGAACTTCAGGTTGTAAACCACTGCTATTTAATAACCTGAAAAATCATGTATTCATAACATTTTTAAAAGTTATTTCGATTAACATGCACATTATTCCCCATATTATCTTAGTGTAACAATTATTATTTTTTAATTAACTTCGTGTAATTGCCATTTTGCTTGCACACTTAATAGATTCTATGTCAATACAATTTATGCATTCTGTTATTTCTTCTATTTGATTCAAAACATAGACAATAGTATACGACATAAACAATTACGGAAATATAAAGTGTACGCAGATAAATTAGTTAGTTGTGTTTTCTACCGATTTGCTTTTAATATACGACTAACATTTACTTTACAGGCCAGTTGAATTTTATTTTTATCAAGCTACTAGGTCTTTTATTTTTTTTGTTAATCTTAACTATCTGTTACTCAATTTGTTAATCATCATCCATGTTGTTTATCTGCCTATGATATCACTAGTTACTCAATTAACTTATGTTCAATTCAAAAATATGTTCTTTTGGTTTACTTACGTAATCACGTCTTACCTACTTCATAAATTTGCATACTATTTTTGCATCAATGATGTGTTTTCACTGCATTGTTATAATTTACTGCCTTAATTTCATTTAATAAATAATTTGTGCTATGAAACTTAGTAGATCATGTATTCATTGCATTTTTAATG
Source organism: Allium sativum (assembly GCA_030737875.1). Taxonomy (NCBI): domain Eukaryota; kingdom Viridiplantae; phylum Streptophyta; class Magnoliopsida; order Asparagales; family Amaryllidaceae; genus Allium; species Allium sativum. The sequence continues at coordinate 717,973,302 of CM060916.1, read as the reverse complement.
ACTGATTTAATTCTGTTGCATTACCTTCCTTTTCATAATAGAAATATTTACTATATTTTAGTCTGATATATGATTAATCTTTAATGCTTACTAATTTTATAAATCCAATGATTATACCAATTGTGGACCTTTGATTTATTTTGCAACTTACTCAATATTGCCTTGGATCTTTAAATATATTGAAGGTGTATTGGAAGAAAATTAATTAATTGCACTATATCCATGATCCAGTCTTATTGGTCTACTTATTTACATAATGTGTTATTGCGTTAGTTTCATGTACTAAACCATTTATGCACAATCACTCGTAAAATAATCAATTCGTAGTAATTTGGTAAGATTTATTTGACTCCATAGCATGTTACTTCCCCTTTTATCTTAATAATCAGCAGTTACTATTTTTACATATGCTAAACAAGAACCTCAAATTGCTGATGTGGATACATCAGGGCATCCCGTTTCAAAATAATATTCATCATGTTTCCCCATCGCTTACTATCATCCCCACCCTTCAGCCTTTCCATATGATATGTATAACATTGACGGGAAGTTGACAACAATCTTTGTTTTATTTCTACTAGCTGCAGATTCAATCATCTGTCTCCAAATACAAACCTTGTGTTCTATATAGGAATTCCTCAGGTACTCCTAACTGATTTTCTTACGTGTATTATTTTGTTATGTCACCCATATTTTGACCTTTACTTTTACTACTTCCCTTTCTAGTATATTTTGTCTGACCATTCTGGATTGAACAAGGAATTTACCTGTATTACCAGCTTGATAATTGTCAACTATCAGTATTTCTTCCCCTTCTATCAAAATTCTCTACTTCCATCTTATAAGATCAATATATATGTGTGTGTGTGTGTGTGTGTGTGTGTACGCACGTGTGTTGTGATAGTGTTATGTTATTATATTTCCAATTTTTATCTTACTCTACAATAGCTCAAGTTTTAGTAAGATGAGGAGTCATGTAATCAATCCAATATATATATGTATGTGCGCGGGGGGGGGGGGGGGGGGGGGGGTGTGAGTGCGCGCATGTGTTGTGATAGAGTGATTTGTTATTTTATTTCCAATTTTTTTCTTACTACAACAGCTCGGGGTTCAGTAAGAGGAAAAGTCAGGTAATCAATCCTATCTTTATACATGATTGCGTTTTTCTTTGTTAGATTATGATAATGATCGAGTTGAGCAGTTACTGCAATAGTTTACAGTAAAGTTAAGCAACCTATATTTTTGTTATTTCTTTTTCTGTATATGAGAGAAACTGTTTTTGTGCATTCATTAAATCATAGTAAACAGTAAAATGCATATCTATACAAACTATTGAACAAGCCTAATTGCTACAAATTGTTGTCCGTTAAGCTAAGCGTAGGAATAGAAGCCGGATCATCTTTTGCATTTCCCGATGTATAGTAATTTAGTCCTACATAATCATAATATCCTTTTATCATATCTGGCTCTTCCTTGGTGATTTTTTTGAGTCCCACCAAGCAATTTTCTCACACACGCTGGATATCCTCCATTCATTAATGGATCCATATATCTTTATTTACATGATAATCTCAAAGTCGGTCTTTATTCTGCCTGATATCGGCCTGGGCATTGTTGTTTTTGGTTTTGGTCATTATATTAATTTTCTTTCTTTTCATACATTCATATATGCTATGTTATATTAATCACCCCATATAGAACTGCAACCAACATTAACTACCAAATGTTACTGATTTTGTTACACGTTTTTTTTATGGTAATGCATCTAAGACTGATATCATGTGGGAAAAGAAATGCAGCATAGATGATGGTTCTTAAAGGACCTGGTTGCCTCTGCAATCATTGCTGCAGCTTATTCGGGGTACTCATTTACATCTAGCAATCATACAGGTTTTATCTGTTAACTTATGAAGCTTGATTTTAAGACTTCAATTATTAGGCAGAAGTGAATTATTTTTGTGTTATTTTCTTCGTTACAGACAGCATTTCTTTTAGGTATTGCTACATTTATGTTTTACAACAGAGCATGGAGTACATCCAGACATTCTCAACATAGGGTAATGGCCAATTTTTTGAATTATACAATGTAACAGGGAACGCGTTACAAAAAAATACACTCATATTCTTTGTTTTGGTTGCAGGTTGTTTGTAAAATGCATGCAGTAGTGGGTGTGAAGTGGTTGTTGAGTACCGGTGCTTATAAAATAATTTGAACAAGTACTCTTTACAATAAGATTTGATGTTTTTATAGCATTGTATTTTAATCATGGTTAGCTTTGCTTCTATGTTGCTTATTCTTAGTGCGTCAAATTAAAGTTGAAATTCATACAAATCCTAAATGTTTGGTACTTCCAATATGTTTACTTCAACTAAAATACATTCTTTATGTTATTTGGGGAAACATTGAAGACTCAGATATAGGGATATTTGGTAACTTTTTTCAGTTGTCTGCTATTCCATACATTTTTGTTCAAATACAAAAATGAACAAACTGGTAATTAATTATGTACAAAATAAAGTAAATATGAAGATAAGAAGAGAAAACATGAAAATAAATGAGGAGACAATGGAAGCTGATCATATTGTTTATCATACACACACACACACACCCCACCCACAAACCCCTTTTGTTATAGCCGCAATTAAGTTATTTTTATAACTACAGTTTTTAACCCGGTCATTATGTGTTTAAATTTGTATTGTTAATAATTGCATTGTTATATATTACTCGCATTTTACCTCACTTCAACTACACTGTGTACTAATATGTTTTAATAATAACACTGACAAAGCAATCTTTTATGCTTGACCATCCAGTTAGCAAGCATGACAAGTTAAAATTTAGTTACCTATATCCTACTATGACACTAGCAAGGACCTTCAATGTTTCAAAAATATGTTGTCAAGTTTACCAACATTAGCATATCAACTTCTCACAAAACAGTCTTTACCTCAGATATTACTACACTCTGTACTTATAATAAATTTATGTCATTTCTCACAAAACTGCTTCTGCATTTGCCATTTCGCTTGTTCATATTTGTGCCTTTTTGTTTCTCTTAGTTAGTCGTTGATATACCTTGTTTCCACCGTTTTTCTTTTGTTGTTTCTCTAGCTATGTTTCTATGTAATCGTCCTGGTATATCAATAAAAGTGGTAGGGGTCCACTTAACCCCGTCGGCTCTGCCAAAAAAAAAAAAAAAAAAAAAAAAAAATTTATGTCATACATATTGTTTTTTCTCAATCCAACATGGAATATACATGTTAAGATAACCCACCGCTTAGTTTATCTTATGTGTTGGCTACTGAGTCTAATTTTTGTAGTTGTGTATAAGGCAGTGTTTATTTTGAACAAAATACTTATTGAGATGCTGATTGAAAATGTTGGTCCAAGTCTACATGTATTCTTTAGTGCATTTTTAAACTTTGATTCAGTACACGGATATTTTCCAACCATTTACCTTTGTATTTTGGACAGAAAGGTTTTCTTCTTTCTTCAAGGCAGCTGCAGCATACTTTGTTTTTCTGCACATGGCAGTTTCAGCCAGGAGTACACGGAATTACTTTAGGTATGTTTATACTTGTTTAATCTCTGTTGCATTTCCCATAGAGACACGCAACCTTCAGTTGTGAGTGAAAAATACGCCATAACCATGCAAAATAGATATGGAGACAGTGGCCTCCTGTCTCTTTCCCTTATTGGATTCAATAAAGCCATGTGAAATGCCATTAGTCAAGATAGAGAAAGATGGTGTACGACCAACTGTCTTATAAAAGCCATCCGAGGCATCTGTGCAGTAGTGGTGGTAAGGATATAAGATAAGGTTAGGCAAAATTCCTATGGACTTTTGTCTGTCAGTTTCCAAAATGACCTGTAATTTAGTGAACTTAAAAAAAATTCAACAATTTAGTTGTTGGCTCAAAAGATTGAATGTGGAATAAATGTTGTTCTTTTGATTGCTACAGTGTTCCCAGATATCAACATCAAATTGATGACTATATCTGCAAATTTCTTGTTTTAGTAGTACTGATTGAGGTCAGTGAATTTATTGTTTTTGCTAGTTTACGGTTTAATTACATTTGATATGAATAGAATTGCAGTTGACCTATTTTTATCCTTCAATACACGTTGACAATTATTATTAGGCATGTGTGTGTGTGTTTGCGTATTTGCCACAGTGAACAATATTTAGGTAGATCATTGCCATTTTCCATTTCATATTCCTTGATTATGATGAATTTTTTGCAAGTATAATTATTCTAGTATGGTGCTAATCAAAAAGATAAATTGAAAATAATGAAGACATATATCAATTTTATGATTTGTATGCGAACATGGTGGATCATGCATTTGTAGTATTGACAAATGAAGGTTTGTTGCCAACTAATCAGCAATGGCCTTTTAAATAATCTGAATCTAGGATTCAAACATTGAAAGTCTTGCTTGAAATTGTTAAATATTTGCTGGAGAATGGGTCTGGTTTAGAAAAGCAGGCTACCTAGCTCATAAATTGAATGAGGCATCCTTTTGGCAGTTTGGGTTGGTTTAATTTTATTTATCAACAAGACAGGCTAGTTATCTAAACTATACTATGAAAATTAGGTTAATAACTGAAAGAAGAAAATCCATAGCTAGAAGCCTGTTGTGTAAAAGCAATTTTGTAATACTGTTTCAGCAGTTTCTGCATATTTATAATAATCAGACTGTTTCATTTTACGTAATGATTAACGGCAGTTTCTGCATATTTATAGGTGAATGGCAGTTTCTGCATATTTTCTATTATACCAAAAGCCTATTTTATGTGGTTACTACATACATCATATTTTCTGTTTGTTATGAACAATCTAAGATGACATCCAAGACTGTTTCATTTTTACATTTTAATTATGTTTCCTGCATTTTTTTGTTGTTGTTATAAAACTATAACTTGTGCTTGTAAATTGCAGGTTCTAGAAGTTGGACATGCTTACAAGCTAAAGACTAAGTGATTTTTCATGTAATCTTGATTTGAAACAATGTTTGAACAATATGTATGTTAATCGACTTATTTCTATATTTATTTGTAGACTTGTTAATTTTGACTTTCTAATTGAAATCAAATATGCTTTTGGTATTAATTTTTTGCTATTTTGTGAATTTATTGCTTAATCGTTTAAACTGTGCACAAATTAAATAAAAGATTTGTTATATAAAGATCACAGCCGATGCGCTATATATTAAAAATATTAATAACGGAAAATTGCTCTTATGGAAATATAAGGTGAATCCTATGCAAAAAATTAAAATAATGTGGAAAATGTTTTCATATCATTGAATGTGTGCTATGAAAACACTGATAACGCTATATATACTACAAATATTCATAGCGGAAAACTCTACTTATGGAATCAAAATGTGAAATGCTATTAAAACCGTATAGAAAACTTTTCATATCACTGATTGTGAGCTATGTAAACAGTGATAATGCTATGGAAAATATTTTTCATATCAATGAATATGTGTTATGAAAATATTGATAACGCTATAGTAAATAAGCTGAGATTTTAGTTAGCAAATATAATTGGAAGGTCTGAACGCTATGTAAAACATTTCATGCTGGTGAACGTACGCTGTAAAATCTATAATACTATAGCATTTAGATTTGAGCTATAAGATATGATAGGGCTATTATAACATGTTGATAAATAGCGTCGTCACTAATGTTATGGTAACCTATTATAGCGTTTTTCACAAGCTATTAAAAGGTAAATCTGTTGTAGTGAAAATATGGAATTTAAAAGGCTTTTCCGTTATTCCATTTATATTATTAGTCTGATACAGAAATTTATATCGATTATACACTGTTATGATTTCCATGGTGATTCCATTTTGATGGAAGATGATTTTGGGTTTATCGTGAATGATGTTTTAAATGACATTGGTTCTTTTACCTAGTAAAGACAGGATTCATTTCCTAAATTTGAATAATCATTAAATAGTGATTTTTGAGAATTAAAACTAAATGGAGTTTTAATAAATCTTTAATTAGATTAAAATGTTAATGTGGAAATTAAATTTTCCAAATTTGAGAAGTGTTTGAGAATGGAGTATCACCAATTTTACTTCATGCGATAGGTAAATCTTTAATTAGATTTGAACGTGAAATATTAATTGAATTTACCAACAACACAGTGGTGTTAGATATGGAGTACTACCAGTTTTTCTCCATGGGATGAATAGGTTGGGATGGGATAATAAAATGAATGATTACTTTGGTAAGGCATTAATCCCGACTAGTTTGATAAACCATAATTTGGTTTAAATTATGAAAAGATACTATAAAATCTTTTGAAATGATTTCCAAAGAAATGGATTAAACAGTGGGTTTAAAAGTGATAATCTTTGATAAGATTAATGAGAATCTTTCCAGAATAAAGAAATACTATTAAATATATATCAGTGTTCAGACCTAGAACAGACTTGTAAATGGATGTGTCTGGCATTGGATTTCATTCTGTGTTGATTGATTTCTATTAAATATATATCTGTTTAGTGGCAGAGAATTTATTCTCTTGCTTGACACCCATCTCTGAGACGTACGAGCTTAGAGGTTATATATTGATAGACATCAGTCGTATGGTGTGAATTGTCAGTGTGGCATGTTAAGATGCAAATGATCAAGGCTTTTTGTTGAAAAGCAGGGCCTTGTGGATGATGATCAAAGCATAGCTTTAATTAGCACATCTTTGTATATAGCGTTAATCCGCGAGCTTCACACCCCAGTATGAACCGGAGACGAGATGAAGGACTACGGGGAGAACATCCGTTTTTTTCTATCTAGGATTGGTGCCATGGTGTGGAGCCCAAACATTTTGCTTATGTGGTTGTTGGAAAGGGAGATACCTCGGATATGATGGTCGACATACCGACAAGATTTTATGCCCTACAGGGCAGGGAAACATATTATTCCAGAATAACTAATCCACTAAAGTAAGTGTGGACCGGCCTTGAATATCCTAAGGGCTCGACTGAGTATGAGTCCTGAGACATGGCTATATTGTCTCAAATTCGGTAAGGACGATCCCTTGCCCTGGTTCATGACGGAAATCCAATTTCCAATATGACATCGTTCGATTTTGGTTGTAAAACTAGTATGGCGACATAGTATATGGTAGCTATGCCACCTAGGATTGATACATTTATATTGAAAGTGTTTTAAACTAACTAGACACTAATAATAATGCCAAATGATTTTTGTTTCGTACGTATCAAGCATATTTGGCCATTATAAGGTAAAACTCTATCTTCCGGCTTGCGTTGCATTTTCTGATGGGATCTGAGTCTTATAATGACTTCATTTTTCTAAAAAGCATTGCATTGTTTAAATGCTTTACTTTTACTTATGCACTGAAAATCCAATGGAGTAAACCCTTTCCGTGTTATACGGCGTGGTCACTTGCTTTACCTAACTATAAAATCAAGTTAATAACTGTTTTGTTCTCACACCAGTCCCATAACTGACTCAGAGTTTATTATTTCTTCCTAAACTCTGGGTGCCCACATTTTCCATACGGGCAGCTAGTAGTTTTAATTTTTGAAGATATTTATTTTAATAGGATCCTGGAGCTGGAGCTATATTCGGAAAGCTTTGTATCCATGTATTTCATTGAGTTGGGTTAATCATTGTATTTATACATTTTAAATTTCCGCTGCTATGTGTTTTAATCTCTAATATTATTTTTCAGCTATATAATGTTATTTATTCATACTCTGATATATTCTTGTACTCTGATGTAATTGTTGTAATAGCATTGAAATGCTTTATTGTTTGCATTCTGATGAGTCATGTTCTAAATTCAATCCGGGCTTTCCCGTAAGGGGGAGTTTGGGTCGTCTCATCTAAAATATCTAACTTGAAAAAGATAAATTTTATTCATTAATTCGAATAAATAATAATTAATTTATTTCATAAATAAATAGATCTTAATTTAGAATCGAGAAGTAAATAGTACTTTCCCGAATTCGATATAATTGAAGTTCAATGTTTAACTCTCTTAGGAAAAATCTCTATTCGATAAGTCCCTTTCGAATGACCTATATTCGATTAACGTTCTGAACTTCAGAATAATTTACCATTTCAGGTCAATTCAAATTTCTAAATTCATTTTTGAATTTAGTACTTCCCAACAATTACCAATTTCCTTTTATAACTATTTTAAATCTGCAAAACATTTGCTTTTAAATCGTTATTCACTTTAAAGCGTGAATATTATTCCTTTACAGAAAACTGGACTCGTTTTATCAAATCAAAAATTGATTTCATAATTTAAATAATAACACAGGTTCAAGTCCCAATTATCCAGTCGTTTTATAACTTCTTATTCACATTCCTTTTGATTATCAAATCTCGTTTACATGTCAACTTCCCAGTTGATTTTATTTAATAAGTATAAAATTCTATATCGCCTTTATATTCAATTATAAAATATCGGTTTCAAGCCGAATATTAATTATCTTGTCAAATCCAGCTTTATTCAATATATAATTTCTTAAAATAAATTATTTTATACCATTTGACCTAGTTGAATTCTAATTACAAATCTTTATGGATTTTACTTTAATCCTATTCACATTTCGAACATCGAAATAAATTCCATCGTTTCCTTTTTATAACAAATTCCCAATTTCTCGTTTTAAATTCACTGCCGAATTGAGAATCCAAATTATCCACTGATAATTATTATTATTTCCTTTATAAACATTGTTTATAAATCACACTATTTGTTTTCATTATTAACAAGTTATTTATTTTTAACATTTGATATTCCATTTCTATTTTTAAAATAGATTTTCCCTTTTCAAAATCATACTCCATCCTTTATAATTCCCTTTATAAATGTTCTGTTTATATTCCATTTCAAATATCGGTGTTAAAACCGATTTCACTTCTCTATATAAATTATGACTTATATTTTCATTTATCCAATGATACATATTTTTTCTTAATTTATAAACATCGTTTATAAATTATTCTTCTCAATTTATCTATTGAAAACAGATTTCTATTAAATATTTACTTTAAATCAATTTTCACATAAATTTTTTATAATTGGCAATTCCCTTTTTAAAATTCTATAAATTTCCAAATATTATATTTACTCCATATACTCATTAGTTTACCAATTATTACCTTCATTTAGTATTTATACCAAAACGGCCTTTTAAAACTTCCATATAAGTGTTAATAATTTATATACAGAGTTCTTATTTAATTTCCCAAATAATTCCTTTTTATAAAATCCATTGATTTTATATAAATATTTTATTTTCAATATACATTTCGAAATTTCCCTTTTTACATTCCAGTATTTCTTTTGGTATTTAAAATACCAAATAACAAGACCATTGTCATCATAATCGATCACAAATTATATATCACATCATATATCACAAGATATGAAAAAAATAGTATTATAAATATTGAGGAATCCAATTGGATCCCTCCCACCTGTTTCCCTGCATCCACAAATGTTAAATAATATAATTAACATCAATTTCATTTCAATTTGAAATATTCTGATAAACAGAATTAATATTTAATTAACGCTATATATATATAACTAGATCTATAATTTCAACCAATTAATTAGTAGTTCGTTCAAACAATCAACATATAGCAATCAACCATCATTTATCAATTCTAAAAATACGTTATAAAAATATAAACTGAGCAGAGTTAGTGGGATTTACTCACTTTGGTCGTTTATCGTTAAATAACGATAAACATTCAACAGTTCCATTTAGACATTATATTCCGCCATAATTTGTAACGAGCTCCAGCTCACTTTAAATCAGTTCCGTTGCGTAGCCTAAGTCTCTACGATTCCAACGTGACCGACCATTCGAAATTCTGATACAGTATGATCGAGATATTAAATTTATGAGTTAAATGATTATTTAAATTAAATAAATCATTGATTTATTCAACATTATGCTCACCCATTTTCATCTCAGCCCAATACCCATATACGGTACGCGCTGCTCCTTCTTCTTCTCCCAAATGTACATCGCGTCTCCTGTAAAGAACTCTAGCCATTGCCGATTCCTTCTTCTACCTCTTTTACCTCGCTCACACCACCATCCACCGAACTAAAACCAGCGTTGGCCTCCCCCATGAATTCTCATCACACCTATCTATACCCTATTCAACTCGCACGCATTTTCTGAAATGCAATGTTCATAGTCTCCACGTTGCTACTGATGATAACCACATCCTTTCAGCCTTGAACTCCACCATTTTTTCACTGCAAACCCAAACCGAACGCACCTCCATTCTTCTCTTCTTAAGCCCTCCGTCCTCGACTTCATCACTTCGAACCTACCATCCCCAACAACATCGCGTCGCTTAGCTTTGTTCTTCATGCACGGTAGTTCGTGCAAATTTAATATACCCAAAATTCTTCAAAATTACCACACTAGGTGTGGATTTGTACGCTGAATCCGATTCTACCACCCATTTGACCCAACTCCACCCCCTTAGATGGTCGAAGCCTTCCCTAGGTTGTTAATCGACTTTCGAGCATTAGAAATTTGAATCGCACCCAATGAAATTACCACCAAATTGAAGAACAAGGTCTCATAAACGCAATGGAACCTACATTGCCATTTATAGAATTTTATGTGGATTATTTTGATTTTTTTGAAGTCACAGTTTGATTTTGAGTTTCCTGGAAAAAACATAACGATGGTGGCTATGAATATATTGATAGTGAAATGGTTATGACTTAGTGTTAGGAAGGGTGGGTTATATATATAAAAAGGGTGGGTAGCTTCTAAGTTAAGATTCACATATTATTATAATAATTTATAATCTATTGCTGCTAATATTCACCATTTAAAAATCCAAATATCCCACACGATAACCAAATCTGTTGAAAATGGACATACTCCTGCAGTTCGACATTACAGACCCAGCGAAACATGTTCCGCCGAATTCCGAGTCTGTTTGCTCACACAACGTATTTTAAAAGTCAAATTATTGATCGATTCACATTTAAATCCCGTACGGCCACATACTAACCCAAAAAAATCATGAAAAATTGAAATCTAACAATAATTTAATATTCCGGAATCAACAAAATTAATTTCATCGAAAACTGAGGTCGTTTGTAAAAATGGCTATTTTTAAGGCTCTAAACAAACCAATTAAATATTAACATATTTGAAATCAATTTAATTTAATATTAGTAAATTAATATTATAGTATATATTCCAATAGAATATCATACAGCTCCAAAATAAATATATCTGGATTTATAACATGACATTTCAAATCCATATTTAATCGAATTTCAATATACAATAAAAATTATATAAATAAATCATTATAAATTATAAAAGAATTCCATAGCAACTTTCTGGAAATTTGATTTGGACATAACTCGCAATCTAACAGATGAAATCTCAATTTTTCTCTTTCATTAGAAAAATATCGTTCAACAGATTCGAACGTTTCTTGTTTCACTGAAATCCGACTTAAAACGGATTATGTATATTCAGTTGAAGTTCAAAACTCAATATTACGAACTACTGTGACATTATGTGCTCGATTTAAATTATATTATAATTAATACGTTCTAGTTCATTATCATAAATAAATTCGTTATTATAATTCAATTGCAAACAGAATTGTATCTTATAAATAATCCAATTCACACAATTTTGCTAATTCTACTATTTTCAATTATTTCAGAATTAAAATATATTATTCGATTAATTATATTAATTAAATATTTAATATTATTAATTTAAGTCATTTAAAATTGCCAAACCATTATTTAAATAATTAAATAAATAAATTATTAAACTGTTAAAAATACGAGACATTACAGTAATTCTGAAACTCCTACTATTTCTAATGTTTTATTAGTTATGAATCTAAAACACAATCTACTAAGTATAAGTGAACTTTGCAATAAGGGTTATAAAATGAAATTTGTGAAAGATAAATGCTTCATAGAAGATGGGAATTCAAAAGTAATATTCGGAGGATATAGAAATGAGGCCATGTATATAGTTGCCAGCCCCAAACCCGAATCTGCCACGTCTGCCCTAGGGAGGCTGACCCACCCCTTAGGGGGCGACCCATAGGTCGACACCCACCTTGACAGGTCGACCCGGGTGTAAACACCCATGGGCAGGATTTTTCCCACTCACCCCAAACTTCGCTATTTTGAATTTCTGGACCTAATTTTGAATTTCTGGACCCTATATATGTATATACATATATATAGATCTCGCACATATACAAACTTCAAACCTTCATAACTTCTTCATACGGTGTCCGTTTTATGCAAACCAAATGTATATTTTGACCAGAATTCTGAAATTAATGCAATGGCATAGTCCTTTTCCCTTAATTCTGAATATTAAATTAATTATTCTTTAATTTGTCCTCGTTAGTGTTGTTAAAATTACGGGGTGTTACATTCTCCCCTACTCAAAGGATTTCGTCCCCGAAATCTCCAAGTTAAGAAGAATATAACTCATCCACCAATCACTGGCATCCACTGTCCTTAGAGACTTCTAATGCTTATATGAACTTATGCAAAGGTGTGTGTATATATCTTTACTCTAATGCAAAGATCAGATGGTCTACTGATTCAGTCGACCTCCTTAATGCAATGTATGTTAGTGCCATGAATCCAACATGTATGCAAATAATCCTATTATAACTTGTAATTTCTATATGTGTGCACACTCATCCATCCAAATGCAATGTCCATATGATGATACACTCACTTTCATCTATAAAAGAAGAAAAATGAACACACATCCACATGCAGTATGAGAGTGGTTGACTCGATCTAGTGCCTAATGTATATGTATATGCATCCACGAGCAACCACTAGAAAACACTTGCATCCACTTGCATCCATCAAACATAACTGTCTCAAACACATGTTTACATCCATGGGTTCCCTACCTAAAGGTCGAAGATTCGATCGATAGGATACAAATGAATGATAGAAACAAATACGAATAAAAGCTTCGGGAACGAATTTAAGAACATACCATTGAAAAGAAAAGGGTACGAATCACGAATCTTGTCTTCAATCTTCGAAGTTGTATCCTTGTGGTCATCACCCCCACCGAATTTGCGTCAATTTGACCTCTTGGTTGCATAGTTTCTTAAGCTCTGATCCAAGAATACGGAAGCATGCTCAGCTCAACTACTTCTGTTGTATAATGCCAACATTTCCACAATTGAACACCCAATAATCTCTCTCGTAGCTTTAACCTATAAGCCATTTGAACTCAATATCAGTTCTTCCTTTTCCTATGTATGACTTCTGCTTGTCCTGAGCTATTTTCATGCGCCTACGGATAAGATAAATCTTTTTTGAAGTTTCTCGAATCGTCTTAGGTCCAAGTAGAAGCCTATCTTTGTTGCCTTAATTTGAGATCCTTTTTGTGAGAACAGATATTTGTGCAACTTATGGTCCAAGTATAACTCGAACCTCTCTCCACGAAGATACTGCCGCTAAGTCTTAAGTGTGAATACTATAGTAGCTAATTCCAAAATATGGGTAGTGTAGTTCTTCTAATGAATTCTCAAATGTCTACTCCCATACATACCACCCTTCCCTCTTGCATCAAAATCACACCAAGCCCTGTACCACGTGCATCAGTGTATACTATGAACACCTTGTTCTCGTCAGGCGAGGTCAAGACTAGGGTTGTTGTCAGAGCCTCTTCATTCGCTGAAAAAGCATCCTCACAGTCTATACCCCAAGAAAATGACAGATTCTTCTTTGTCAGGTTGGTGAGTGGGGCTGATAACTTTACGAAGTCCTTAATGAACTTGTTATAATAGCCTGCTAATCCAAGAAAACTCCCAAAACACCCTACTCATCGGATCAACAAAATAGGCGGGTGCATTTGTCAACCCAAAAGGCATAACGAGCCATTCAAAGAAACTATGTAGAGTCCTAAAAGCAATATTGTTTGTACTGTCCTCGGCCACCCTCAACTAATGAAATACCATGGCCAAGTCTAACTGAGAGAAAACTGAGGCACCAACAAGCTGGTCAAACAGATCATCTATCCTCGAGATTGGGTGCCTATTCTTCTTTGTGAGTTTATTCAACTCTCTGTAATCCACCCATAAGCGAAGCGAACCATCCGCCTTAGTTGCGAATAACACTGGAGCACCTCATTTAGATAAATAAATCCTTTTCAAGTAGCTCCTGTACTTGCTTGCTCAGCTCCCTTCTTTCCCTTGGAGCCATGTGGTGCACTGGTAATGCAAATGGCTTTGTATTTTCTACTAAGTACATAGAAAGTCAATCTCACGCCTTGGAGGTAAGCCCTGAACCTCCTTAAAAACATCAGAATACTCACTGACTACTAGTACAGATCGTAGATCATCGACAGATGCATCAAGTGATTCTAGAAAACTAAGCATGACAGACCCCGTAAGGCCAAAAGAAATCTCGAGGGTCCTCCCGTGGCGAGTCAAAAGTCTAACGATCCTCTTCTCAGAATCTAGAATGGCACCATACATGGCTAGCCAATCTGTCCTAGAATCAAACCATAGCCCGTAAAACCGATCACATATTCGTCGTACTCAAACTCGACGCCTAACACAAATATTCTCAAACCCTGACAAATCATGGACAAATGAGCCAAACCACCAATGGGGTTTGAGACAACAATGGGATCCACTACTGTACTAGTACTAAGGTGCAGAGACTCAACTACAGAATCAGATGTAAATGAATGCAAAGCGCCCAAATCAAAACAGTTCTAATTGGATAATTTGGAAAGGGAAATTAAAAATTCAATGGGAACTTTCTACCTCTATCCGGTATACCGACCACGAGAACATACACCTGCCCTTCGAAAGATCCTGCCCTTTGGTCTTGTCCCAATTTCTTTGGGCATTCCCTCGTATAGTGTCCGACCTCACCACAGTTGAAGAAAGCATTCTTCCTTTTCCGACAATCTTTGACTAAATGACCTAAGTGCCTACAACCACGACATTTTTTAGAGGATTTTCCTACTCGCGATGGTAGAGGAACAACGGCTGCAGCTGGGGGAGGGACGTCTCCTTGGCTCCCGATTGGTGTCGTAGCCTTAAGATATCTACGGAACCAATCAGGTACTTGAATGCCCTCGGGAATATTCGGTTCCCCAGACATGATGAAAAGAAAAGGGAGAAGGGATTCAAACAGAGAATTGAAAGATTTTTCCTATGGCTTTGGGGAATATATTTTTCAAAACAGACTTTTTCTTTTGAAATTTTTTTCTTTAAAACCTTTCTAAAATAAATTTTCAAAAACTTTATCCGATCTGGTAACCTTCGGCTCTTATACTAAGTGTGACACCCCACGTCCGTTAATGTCACTCATTAAGAGAATGCATTATGTTTTGTGAAGAGTTATAGGTAAACAAGAACAGAAACATTACAAGACAGATATAAAATAACAGCGGAATTTGAAAACAAACTTTATTAATCATAAAGCATAACAACGTGGTTCAAAAACATCATAGGTCTAAAAATACATAATCCATTACAACAACAACAACAAAGCCATATATCCCAAACAAGTTGGGGTTGGCTAGATATGGAACCCAAAAATAAAAGAAATAATAATGATAATAATATATATAAGGGTTTAAAATAACCAAACAGATAAAAGGTTCAATAAAAGTAAAATAAAGTCTAAAATAGTAATGAAAAAAAAGTAAAAAGGTTCAACAAAAGTGAAATAAAGTCTTAAAAAAAGCCAAACCGAAGATTCTGGTACATGGATTGCCAACTTCCATGCCCTCCTATCCACTACCAGCTCTTCAGATATACTCCAATTACGTAAATCTCTCTTTATTATCTCCTCCCATGTCATTTTATGTCTGTCAAATATACTCCAATTACATAATCCATTACATCAATAAAATTTATGTCTTGTACTTAAACATCAGAGTACAATAAATAAAGAAGCATAATTCCTCAAAATAAAACAATGCCATTGTAGAAAAGATAAGAGCTTGAGCAATACATCTAAGCAGCTCCAAGCAAGACAATAGCAGAATCCTGATCAAGCATGAGTATTCCTACCTTTGGGACCTGGGGGGAAAGAGAAGAGAAAGAAGAGAAAAAAACAGGTTAGACATAAAGTCGGGCTAGTCCAGTTACTTTTAGCAAATAAATAAGTAAAAATATCATGACAGACATAAAAAGTGGATAAGAAAGGTAATAACTTAAAAGGCAGGTATGACAAGGTAAACAAGATAAACATGATAGAGTGTATACGCTTCTCCAATGATTTCTCTTTACTCTTTGCACCTATACTAGTATAACCAGAATGAGACGATCCCAACAACTATAAGATGGTAGACTTAGGCGTACTTCCAGCGAGAGGTTTTCACCCCATACAATCAACAGGCAGCCAAACGTTCCGGAGTTACCCCTATGGATAATAACGGCTCCTAAATATACCGAAGTCTAAGTGTACCCAAATTATTACCCTAATTGATCGGCCCCCTACTCCGTAAATACCCTGTGCTAGCCCCATAGTAGGATGTATCACTTTCTAAAGTGGCAACCCTTCATTTTTATGATGTGCACAACCATATCTGTAGGTGTCACGGTCGTCTTATCCCCCTCTGCCTGGACCGTGCACGCACATGACCCCTGTCGGTTTGCGCCGCCTACACCATTCTCCACATTTGGATTTCTTACAATCAGCCCAGTAAGCGTGCCCCGACTCTGACCTAGGGCGGAGTAATCGTTTGATACCGTTATATGGGTTATTGACTCAAACAGATCCCACACACAAGATGATGCAAGCTCTCCCCTTTTTCTTGCATCCGTACTAGGATTTCCATAGGTTATGCTTACCTAACAGTGTATTTAATTGCATAACCCCCAATATTTCCATAGGTTATGCTTATAACGGTGTCTTTATTTACATAACCCCAACCGGTTAAGTTTTGTGGGCTTATGTATAAATATTACCCACCCCAACTAGGTATACTTAACCCTCCCACTATTTCAACCAAGTTTACTTAACCCCTACTCAAGTTAACATGTGCATACAACGCCTATGGATTCAACTAGGTTAAGTATTATAGACTAACAGGTTATCCCCATTTACATTGACTTCTTTTCTCTTGCTAAAATTCCACTTGCTTATTAATTTCATATAACTATAACTTAATCCATTTAAGTCTTTTAATAAGCCCATCACATGTTATTCTCTAGATTGTGATTAACGAAAGTAATCTACAACCCCTTTATACTATTCATTGCCTGATTCCATAGTTACAATAACATGTTTTACTTAGTATGTAATTAAGTATACTCTAGCCCAGTTTACCTGTTTTCTATTCAAGGTATCACTACAACTTGACGTTGTTTACTTATTAACTTAGTTTTCTTAACTAAGGTTTACTAATAAGCTTTCTTCCCTTTTATTATAACGTATGTTATAATTTCCACTTGTCCCAAGGACAAGACTACCCATTATATAACATTCTACTTAAAGTAATTAATTACAATACGTTACTATCATTCCCTGTTTACTCCAATTCATCGCCTTATATCCATTTATGGTCATAATGCACTAGACCTCCCACATTAAGCCTATAACTTATGGATGCTGGATATGCCAGGCGGTTCCGGGTAGACTTATCCACAAATCGAGATTAGCCTCATGTCTTAGCACGTCATGTGTTTATGCACTTAGACCCTTCACATTAGATTCACCACTTATGGTCGCTGGTTATGTCAGGCGGTTCCGGACAGGCTTCCACCACAAGTGTAATCTAACCTCGTATCTAAGCACGATTACAATTTCAGTTATTATCATTCTAGGCATTTCCATTATTAATCAATTATACATATGTCATTATAGGTTTTCGTGCCCCTTTCCCAAGCTATGTTCATAATGAACTATCTGCCCAAATTAAGGTTCTTAATCATGAGTTAATTTATGTCCCAAATTCACATTCATATTTTTCATTCAAGTTATGCTTGAATTCCCTAATTCAAATTATGCCCCAATTCAAACGTTTTCCCCTCATTCCCAATTTTACGTGTTCGCATATTTCAGCGGCATGCCTAGGCTCGAAGGTAGCCTGACTTTAAAAATAAAGGAAAAGAAGGAGGGAAGAGAATAGAAATTAACATAATAGCAAAATTGGCATACGATGGCAGAAGCAGGCATAAACATATAGTGGCATGATGACAAATAGGCATATAGGAACATATCTGATGAACATGTGACAACAGAATTAATTCTAATGTAATAGGGATATCATGAATTGGCATGATAAGATTTCAATACTGAATTAAATGACCAACTAACAACAGATCTGACTTGGCCACAAACATAATAGGAACAGTCATGATATGATCTAAACAATGAATTAGGTCTATTAATCAATGGCAAATTTAACATGATAAACCGGTATAGGCTCAGATCTAGTTCAAGTCAGGTTAGAATTAACTTGGATGCACAAGTTATAGCAGATCTAATATGATTCATATAGGCATAGATCCAAGTTATAGTCCTGTCAAGAATACATTTAAAATTTTAGATCTAAATTTAACATAAACTCACAATGTTTGGATCTAGAAAAATAGAGAAAGGATGAAGACGTTGAATCATGAATCTCTAATTTAATTAACTTTAATTGATTGCTGAAGAAGAAAAGGTTTGATTCAATCTGGGCAGAGACAACATCTAGTCCTCCATTATTTTTAGTGTGCAAAACATGAGAAATGAGGCCATATATATAGCTGCCAGCCCCAAACACTAATCTGCCACATCTTCCCTAGGGGGGTCGACCCAGGGGTCGACACCCCCTTGAAGGGACAACACACCTAGGCGGGATTTTTCCGGCTCACCCCAAACTTCGCGATTTTGAAATTCTGGACCTAGTTTTGAATTCTTGGACCCTATATATATATACATGCATATATATATATATACACACACATATATGCATATATATAGTTCTCGCACGTATACAAACTTCAAACCTTCATAACTTTTTCATATGGTGTCTGTTTTATGCAAACCAACTGTCTATTTTGACCAGAATTCCGAGACGAACGCAATGGGGCAGTCCGTTTCCCTTAATTATAATAATAAATTAATTATTCTTTAATTTGTACTCTTTAGTGTTGTTAAAATTATGGGGTGTTACAATTTAACTTCTATTATCATATTGAATTTATAATTCCAATATTTTTATTATTTAAACTAATTACCACACATCACAACTAGAAATCAATTGGTTAAATTAACTTTCTAACTTATATGTTTCAAAAATATATATTTTTTATATATTAAAAGTATATTTTCAAAGTCAAATCACAAACAATAAATTTTTACTAAGTTCTTTGTTCACACACCAGTCAATTGAGAATATATAAACATCCTACTTTCGAAAATCAAAAATAAACACTGGTGATGCAGCTTTCATCATCAGAATCTTGCCCGAGCGACTAGAGTGTGATTCTATATCTATCCAGTATAATTGAGACTTCGAATACACGCGGATCAGACATATATTCAAAATCTTCCCATATTCGATAATCCAAACTCAACATCAAATAAAATACTCAAATCCTTATAATAAGATATAATAATTTCATAATCAAATTCATTTTCATAAATCACTAATTAGTTTTCTTTTATACGTTCTGTTCTTCTGGCTCATTCTTGGGCATTACTAACCCTATCTTTAATGAGTTATTCTTACAGGATATTACTAATCCTGTCTATAATGAATTCTTTCATCTAGTTCTAATGAGTTGTACCCTAAAGCTTTTGAATTAACCAAAGCTCTGATACCACTCTGTAACGACAACCTCGCCGACCGGTCCAAATCGATCGCTAAACCTACTTAAACTAATCAACAAGGCGTACCATTATGAGAAGACGGCGCATTAGAAAAGAACATGCAAGAGAATATTTCATCGCTGTTACAACAATTTTACATCAGAGTACAAGATATCAGAGCATAGATAAATAGATACGCAGCGGAAAAATAAATAATAAAAAGTATAATTATAATTTAGCGGAAACATGAATACATAAATACAATGCACAGCGGAAAACATCAACTAACACGCCGGAATATTAGAAAATAATCTAGAGAATAGCACCAGCCATAATCCAGGATCCTGTTAAAGAATATATGCAAAACGAAAACTACTGGCTGCCCGTATTGAAAATATGGACACCCAAAGTTTAGGCAGAAAACAATAAACTTCGAGTCAGTCATGAGACTGGTATAAGAACTAAAAAAAAACGTTATTTTAAAACATTATTTTAAAGTAGGATAAATCAGGGGACCGCGTTGTATGTCACGGAACGGGTTTCCTCCACATGAATACCATAAAAAAAACGCAATGCTTTTCGAAAAATGAAGCTATTAAAGGACTCAGGTCCCATCGTACAATTCAAGCGCAAATTTGAGGATAGAGTTTTTCCTTATATAGCCAAACATGCTTGATACACGAAAAATTTCTTTTATTATTACTAGTGCATAATATAGAAAACAATTTCAAAAATAAATGTATCAATCTTAGACAATATAATACCCCTTCCTATTGTGTCGCCATATTGGTTTACAACTGAAAACACAAGGTTCGTATTGGAAATTGGGTTTCCATCATGAGCTGAGGCAAAGGTTCTTCCTCATCTGAACTTCAGAACATATGTAGGAAAATGCCCTAGGGAAAACACTATCCCTTTGGAGCGACGGGACCAGTCAGGAGTACTTTACTGATTGGCATTACCTAAACAATACGTTTCTCGGTACAATCGAACCTCTTGGTTAGTACGTCAACCATCATGGCCTTGTGCGGCCACATCCGAGGGCCTTCGATTCCAACATCCACATAAGTAAATTGCCTAGGCTCCATACTGTGGCAACACTTCTAGCTAGAAATGAACGCATGTACTCCTTGTGGTTCGTCATCCCATTTTTGGCTCATACCAGTGAGTGAAGCTTGACGAAGTCATGTCTCAGAATAAAGCTACGCTATATCATCCATGCTTTGATCATCATCCACAAAGCTCTGCTTTTCAACAAAAGCTTTAATTCATGCATCTCAACAAGCCACATTGTCAATTCATACCATACAACTGATGTCTACTGATATATAACTTCTGCGCTCGTACGTCTCAGAGAAGGGTGTTAAGCTAAGAGAATAAATTCTCCGCAATCAAGCAGAAATAAATTTAGTTGAGATCAATTATTCTAGCACAAAATACAATTTCGGACACATAATCCATTCACAGGTTCGTTCTCTAGGTCTGAACGAAACAAGAGGCACCTTATTCCTCGTCTCATATGTCTAATACAGAAGAGAGGTCTTCGCATATCCAGTCAATCTCCAAGTATGTCTGGACGACCACCACTTATTACCTCATCTTGGGTGTATGACCCAACTAAGACATCGACAATAGCCCAAACAATGCGAAGACCTCTGGTCCTCAATCACCGTCTTTATATATTCGACTTTCAGTCATCGTAACAATTGTTCAGAATGTGTTAAACCCGGTATTTCCGAATAACTTGCTCATCTTTAAAATCAAGTGATTTATAAACATATCATATATCTCATTCCAATCTAGAATATTCTTTTATTCGAATATTTTTTACATTGGGATTTAATCCTGAAATCTTATAAAAGATTTACATCATTTAAACTCTTATTTAAATCCTTCTGGGAAATCATTGCAAAAGATTTCGTAATGTCTTTTCACACTTTAAGGTTTGTAAGCCTTATAGAGATAATCGTATCTTACGAAGGTAATTGCTCGTATCATTATCACATTCCCAATCTATTCATCCCATGGAGCACAACTAGTAATACTCCATATCTAACACCCATTGTGTTACAGTAAATTTAACTAACTCGTTACATTCCAAATCTAATTAAAGATTCATTAAAACTCTAACACAGTTTTAATCTTCAAAAATCATTATTCAATGAATATTCAACTTTTGGAAATTAATCCTATCGTTAATTAGGTTAAAGAACAAATTTTATGTAAAACATTATTCACAATAAACCCAAAATAAAATTTCTATTTAACACCAATTTAATCTGTTAAATTGGAAAACTTCCCCTTGGAAAAATTCCATTAAATATTAATTAAAAGATTTATTCCATAAATTTCATTCTCAACTGGGTTTAAGAACAGTGTGATTAAAGACACCATTCACGACAAATCCGAAATCCAATTTAATATAAAATACAAGGCTTTGAATAGAAATCCTATTGACTTTATTCAATACCAAATTCTGAAACCAACACATACCATATGGAAATAACAATATCACTATGTTCCAAATTCCTTAAAACAATATCTGTATAATCACGGAATCCAATATCGAAATATCCGAATATTAATTCCATTCAAATCCAATCCAATTTATACGTTGGAAAAATCTGGTTATATTCAAACCATTACAATCCAATCTGTTATTTTGAAACCACTGGATCCATTACTCTAGTTGTTAACTAGCTAATTCAGATAAAAATATATTTTATCTTTCCAATACTTGGAATATTTCATCCAAAATCTTTTTAAATCATTTATAATGATTTACCATAATTTATCCATATTTTTAGTAATTTTATTAATGTCATTACAGTCGATTTCCAATTTCGGCCATCGAACTGCATCCGTAGCAACCTTTTCCAAAACAAATTTGGACATATATTAAACCAAACTGTTGGATTTAAAAATTTCTTATTTCATTAGCAAACTCATTTAAATATGACCTAATACTTCCAGTTTCAAGAGAATCCAACTGTCGGATCTCCCGGTACATTAATTTAAAGTTACGAGTTAACGTTCGCGAACTATCGCTACGGGACACGTTCTGTTCAAGCCCATATCAGTTTATAAATAAAAATAAATCGAAATGCTCCCAAAATATTTTATAATTTATGTAATATATATATAATCATTATTGGAAATTTTGTTTTAGTTGTTTCGTTTCAAAATCAAATATTTCCACATTAAGTCATTTTAATATTATTTTAATCATTAAAATAATATTATTTTTCAAAACTCATCATTTTACGTCCAAACTTTCCTGACATTCGTCATAAAAATAAACAAAAAAATTTCGAGAAGAAACTTCTTTTAAAACATTCACTAAATAGCCTAACTGAATTTCACTTTCGAAAGTTACTATTCGTTTAGAACTAAAAATTTGATATGCCATATATGAAATTTACTTCAAAACATTTGCTACAGTTAAGAATATTCATCGATATTTTAATATCCTTGCGTCCATCCAAAATCGGATGTCAAAATCAAATTTTGATTTTTCATTAAATATTGTATTATTAAAATATTCAATTTTATTTTGAAATGGAATGAAATTCAATCAACTACCATACAATTTTATTCATATGGATTTCATACATCATATGTATTCAATAATAGTTGTAAACAACTATTAAGCATCCAGTTCGCAACCAGAGTGCAACTACATCTGTATAAGCCTTAAATAAAGAAGTAATGCTTATCCGGTCTGTCAATCAACTGATTGACATATAAATCAACACTTGGGATAAGTGTTCATCTTCATCCCAATAACCTGTGGGGTTTTCAACCAATTCGCATATAGTGAATATTATCTACACACTTGGGAGATGTGTAAAATTATCATCCCAATACCTGTGTGGGGTTTGCATCACAATCCATATGAACTTATCTACACACTTAGGAGACATGTAAATAAATTGTCATCCCAATACCTGTGCGGGGATTACTACAACATTCAATAAACATAACTAAAAAAGATTGCTATAACTTATAAAAATTTAATTAAGTGATATTTCTCACATTGATCGTTTATCTTTAAATAGCGATAAACTTCAATTGATCAAATCAGACATTTTCCTTCGCAAAAAATTGCAATGACATCAAATTCTCTCCAAATCAGTTTCATGGTGATGCTCTCATTGATACGATTCCAACGGATCCTGTTTCGCTGAGTTACGGTAACGTATAAAGAAGTTATGATGTTTACAATTTTGAATACGGATTTAAGTCCATAACTTAAATAAATAATTATATAGTTACCCATTATAAAACTAATCCCCTCTCTAATCCTTCACTTATCTCCTTCCCCACCTGGTAACGCATGCAACAGCCCACACTTCACCATTACCAATTTGCATCAAACGTTCTCTTCCGTTTCTCAATGAAAATTCAAAAAACAAATACCATTGTTTTTCTCTTCTCCTTCTCTCTAACTTCATATAAACTTCATCATGCTCCCCTATACCTCCTCATTTGCATTTCATGGCCATAACGCACGTTGTACAGGTAAGGCCTCGACATTTTCCCTTCAAATCAGCCCAAACTTTGCACGAAGGTGCTAAACAATGCTATAAACTACAATACATACTCCATTTCTCCAATCAACGCAATAAATTCGCGAATACCCTAAACCAAGCCCGCGCATGAAATATCTATTGATAAAAACTTGACGTCGCACCTCCAAATTTGTATATCAAGTTATAGAGAATCAAACTGGGAACTCAAATATACTTGTTTCATGATTTTTATATTTTTCTTTGGATTGTTTTGATTTTATAAAGCTAAAATTTCTAACGTTTTGAAGAAAAGGGTGGCAGCGTGAAATTGTGATTAGGGTTACGGTTAGGAAAGGTTAAGATGTTATATAAGGTAGAGGAAATATTTTATTATTATTTTTTATTCAATTTTTATATTTATTTTATTCAATTGTTGTTTAGATTCATTGTTTAAAAATTCGTATGATCACATATGAATCCCGTTTTCGATGAAAATTGACATGCAGCTATATTTTGTCATTACAGACCCAACAAAATTTGTATTGTCAAATTCCGAGTCTGTTTCCCACAACAACTTATTTTTAAAGTCTAAATATTGATTGTTTCACGTTTAAATTACGCGTGGTCACATACTAACTCCAAATGACATGAAATTTGAAACCTGGCAATAATTTAATATTCCGGATCCAATAAAATTGGTTTCGTCGAAAACGACGATCGTTTGCAAAATGGTTAAGGTCTATGTAATATTTTTATAATATTATTAAATTCCAAAATTATTGAAATTAATAATAAACTAATTATTATTATCGCATATAGGCGATTGAAATATTATATAGCTATAAAATAAACATGCTTGAGTTTTAGACTCGATATCACAATTTTCTAGTCAAACAGTATCCAATTTATATGAAAATCCTTTTATTTAATTTATAAAATCATTACATTTTATAAACGATTCCATAGCGAATTTTTGAAATTTTAATCTGGACATAACTCACAATTTATAACACGAAATCTCGATTTCTCACATTTATTAGAAAGATATTGTTGAATAGATCCTAACGTTTCTTGTTTTACAGAAATCTGACTAATATCAAATTATGTACATTCAATTATAGTTCAAAATTAAATTTTCAAACTACCGCGATGTTACAAGCTCGTTTTGATTCAATTTTAAATTTACGCATTCAAACTTCATTTTTAAATAAATTCTAAGTCGTTAATTCCAAAATAATTCATTCTAAATATTAAAATCCAATAAAATCAATTAAAATTCAAATTTTAAATTGACTAAAAACCTAGGTCGTTACAACAAAATTTTAAAGTAAGGTCAAAGCAAGCAATACATGGCAACAACAAAGTTTATGTATAAAGTTCAAATTCAGGTCAACCTCAACAACTAGATAAATGCAATAGAGTGCACAAGTGAGGCAGCTGTACACGGAAGCAACAATTGGACTGGAGTAAAGACGAGCATAACGGAGGATAGGGTGTCCAAGAATAAGGAATAGTATCAACTAGTTTAGTCAACAGCAAGAAACAAGTTCAACAAATCTAGTAAGGCACAAGGTAGCAAGGCCAATGCACATAATCACAAACACAACTCAACTCAAGCAATCTAGCTGTTAACCGACCTTTTGGTCCGGTTTGTAACAGCATATTAGGCCCACTTGACTCGGTCCATCAGGTGATAACAAAACCCGAAGTGTCGCCAAAACACTAAGTGTCCAAGCACAGAAGGATTCGTGCGAGCGTAGGCCTCATAATCCCTCAATAACACCACTTCACATCCCTCATTTTGCATCCCTCAAATTCCGTATCCTTTACATTTTCGCAGCATATAGGTTACTTCGCATCCCCTAGAAAGGTGCCTTCTCAAGATTTCGCATCCTTGAATCTCTCGCACCCCACTTGCATTTCATATTCCCTAGGATACGAATTTCATATCCCTCGGGATATGAAATAT
Source organism: Allium sativum (assembly GCA_030737875.1). NCBI lineage: Eukaryota > Viridiplantae > Streptophyta > Magnoliopsida > Asparagales > Amaryllidaceae > Allium > Allium sativum. Next base: position 717,946,989 of record CM060916.1, on the reverse strand, counting down.
TGTATCATAGGGATACATGTCTCGTATCCCTTTATCCCCAAGGGGTACGAGATCATCGTATCCCCTAAGGGGGATACAAAATTCCTAGTTATGATATCGCGGGATGCAAAATTCTCCCAACCACTCCTTTGAGATGCAAAATACCTGTTGTGGTTCCCAAATATCACCAATACCCACCTAATCTACTACCTATAAATATCCCCTACCTCATACTTCAAAAGGGTTAGCATTTTCATGATTTGACAGCTATTGAAGGACCTTGAACACCATTAATGGCAGCCTAAGCCTTGAGGAAGAAGAACTATTTTCTTCTAACACTTCCTATATGCAAAATATAACTCCCAAATACTCGACCAAATTTTGTAGAAAAATGTTATAATGATATCCAACACTTGAAAACTTTGATTGTGAATAAAAATTTGTAGAAGCTTCAAAGTGGACGTAGGTTTAATACAAACCGAATCACTATAAATTCTGGTGTCCATTGCTTACTGCACTTATTTTTCCTGTATGTGAAACAATATTCTCGTATAACCGAGAATCTATGGGTGTGATGACAACTTTGTGCATCAACACTTTTGTGCTTTCATTGAGAGACTTTATTCTCTTCTTTCCGTATGACTTCCATATCAACTTCGAAGCGCTACTTAGGTTTCTCGACCTACCTTCTGATTTTGCTTACGATGGCTAAGAAAGGAAAGACTCCAACGATCGGAACAACCACATGGACTAACACTGCTACTTCTCCTCGGCCCTAACATTCGGAGCTTCCGATCGACATGAATGTCACTGCCTTCAACGAACCTGACACTCCGGCAACCGAAGCTCAACTCTTTGAGCTCAACAAGAAATTGGAGGATATGACTCAAGAACTTAACGACCAATTAAGGATAAACATAGAGCTGATGCGGCAACTTCAAGAATGTCAATGCAACGTCGCCCGCCTTAAACTCAACCGGAACAAACTCATTCTTTACCCAATGCCTCAGAAAGTTCTTCTTTCGACACTCACCATGGGAATCGAAGCAAGAGGAGGAGGACTAATGCAAATGTTAACTCCAATGCCATCGCCAATACCAACGTCAACCGAAACCGTAATGGAACTACCGTGACTTCTTTGAGGGAACGCGTCAATGTGACCATTCCATATTGGTTATTAATGACGAAGAAGATCCTAGCAACCGACCCTCTCCACAACAAAACAAAACAGTTGCCGATCTAAACTTGGCGCCTTTGCATCCAGTAGCCCAACAAGCCCTATTTCAATGTGATCAAGATCGACAAGCTCAATTCCAACCTAATCAACCTTACCAGAATCAAGCATCAGAGGTTGACGACATGAACGAAGATGACACTAATATTCATCCCAGAAGACGTCCACGACCCCGAACTCCTAAGCTAAACCATGACCGTTGGAACCAAGCGGAGGTTCAACCTGCGTATCTCGCTAACATGATCCGAAGAATCATAAGAGAAACACGAGGAAATGCCACCGACAATTGGGAAACTAATTTGAGTCGTAACTCCTTCACTCAGGTTGTTCATGAAGCAGAATGGCCTCGACGTTTCAATATGCCCCACCTTACGTCTTTCGCGGGAAAGACTAATCCCTGCAACTTTCTAAACTGTTATTAATGTAGTATAGACTTGTGTTGAGTCACTGATGTCGTCAAATGAAAGTGCGTTCCAGTTTTCCTAGAAGACACAACTCTGTTTTGGTTTAGTCGACTCCCATCTCGATCCATTTCTACCTTCGACCATCTCGCTTACAAAATGGTAAAGCAATTCATAATGCCTGTCGCAAGGCCGAAGGATACTCTTACTCTATCAAACCTCTACCAAGCCATGAGGGAATCTCTTAAGAGCTACCTCAAATGCTTCAGCATCTCCCTCGCTGAAGTTGATTATCCAAAGCAACACACAATTTTTTTCCATCTTGCTAAAGGCATCATGCCCGCCTACGAACTTGGGCATGGATCAATAGAAAGAAACCCAAGATCTTGAAAGCTTTCTACGAGAAGACCAATCAGTTTCTGTGCCAAGTGGAAGCATGGAAAAACAGGGCAGCTCAAGTGGCCATCCTAATAATGCACTCTGGCACTATCAGGGACAATGTCATGGGGAAATAAGTTGGAGAATCTTCTGACCAGGGTAAGGGGTGGTCCCATTTAAGCCCAAGCCAAACAAAGGCGAACCAGGCGTCCACAACAACCAATCACCTGGAGATCTGAAAAAGAGCGACCGTTACCCAACTTACAAGGACTACGCTCCACTCAACCAAGAGATGGAGGCAATCTATCTTGAGAGTTGTATCAAGTAGAAGAAACCGAACATGAGAGAATCTATGTAAAGGCCCCAATTTCCGTACTATCTGATTTGACTAAATACACTATACATCCAACCCAAATTGTACAAAAATACGAATCATTATTAGTAAAGAAGAAAAAGGTAGAAGAAGAAAAAAATAACAATACAAAATCTCACATTGCAGCGGAACAAAATATAATATATATCAGCTTTTGGAGTACAAAATTTTTTGGTATATACATATCATCATTAGAGTACAACACTTATAACACAGCAGAAATAACAATAACTAGATAACACTGAAGCCTCCTACTCCAAGCTCCTTTAGATAAATCTGTAAAATCTTGAACTAATTGACTGCACGTACAAATTTGGGCACCCAAGAGTTTACGGTATAACAAAACAAAATAAACTCTAGGTCAGTCATGGGACTGGTATGAGTAAACAATTTAAAACAGTTTGAGAAAATAAATGATATCTCATAAGACCACGCCATATAACATGGAATGGGTTTTTCCCTTATGAGAATCCAAAATACTTGATTTAACTTTCAAAATCCTTTTGAAAGAAACGATAATCTTTATATCAAATCTCTTTTGATATTATAATAGTGTCTATCAACCACAACTAAATAATCATTTAGCAGAACGCTTGCATCTCACGTTCTACATATATAATATATAATCAAAACCATGAGCACTTATTGGGTAATGAATTTCCAACTATGACAAGGTATGGAACCACCTTCCGATAGTGTATCTCTAGAGAAGAATACATTGGGTTCAACAAGAACATCTTGTAACCCGGTCACACATGACCAACCACTCACTTCGCTCGAGTGTATCGAATGATATCACCAACGGCTGGGATCAGCAACCGTTTTCCCGAATGGGACATCATCGAATAGAAATAAAGAATGAAATGAATTTCTCTAAATAAGCGATAATGCACCCTAATTGGGAGCTACCCACTTGGCCATGCTGCGAACCCGATTTTTGTCATTTCACTATTGTTGAGGCCTGAGGCTACAATTACTTACATTTCAATGATAGCACAATCACTTTAAATGCCACACTGTAAGATTCGTTAATCACGAATTGATTGCACAAATATATTGTAATACCCTACGTCCGTTAATGTCACTCACAAAGGGAATGCATTAAGTTTCATGAGGCGTTTAGGTAAAAAGACACAGAATATTACAAGACAGATATGAAATTTTTGCAACGGAAATAAACAACTTTATTATATCACCAAAATACCTTGTTTCACAATACCATGAGTCATAAAACCATTACAAAAAAATATTTCTGTCTTGCATAATCAGAGTACATAGGAATTAAAAGAAAACATTATTCCCCAGTTAAAAGATTAAGCCATAGCACAGACAGCGATTCTAGCCATACTTCAGAAGTAGCTACTAGCAAGTTTATATCCAAATCCTAACTAAGCTTGGGTGTTTCCTCCCTGAGAACCTGGGGGAGGAGGGGAATGGGAGAGAGAAGGAAAAACAAAAGGGGTCAGACATAAAGTCTGGCGAGTCTAGTAAATTTTAGCCAGTAAATAAATAAAGGTAAACATGATAGGCATATGAAGTGGATAAGAGGGTTCACTGTATAGATGGCAGGTTTAACAAGGCAGATAAGGTAAGGTGTATATATATATGCTTCACTAAGAACTACTCTGCACTATTACTATTATAATCAAGATGAGGTGATCCCTTCCGCTATGAGTTGGTAGAATTAGGGCATACGTCCGAGTATACCCTAACCACTACCCTAATTGATCAGCTTCCTACTCTGTAGATGTCCTGTGCTGGCCCCATAATAGGGGGTATCACTTCCCTAAAGTGGCAACCAAGATGTGCACATGCCTATCTACTGGTGTCACGGTCGTCTTGTCCCCCTCTGCCCGGCCCATGCATGCACATGTCCCGGGTCGGTTTGCGTCTTTCCCACCATCCGTCTCGTTTGGATCGCTTATAATCAATCAGTAAGCTTGCACCTTCTCCGCCTAGTACGGAGTTCTCCACTCTGATACCAACTACGGGTTACTGACTGAAATGGGTCCCACACAGTATGATACAAGCTGTCCCTTTGTCTTGTATCCCCACTAGGTTTTCCATTGACCATGTATACCCAAAAAGGGTGATCTTTAATTACATAGCCCTATACTAGTTATGTATACCCAAAAGGGTGATCTTTAATTACATAATTCTATAATGGTTAAGTTTGTGGGCATATATATACAAATATAACTCACCAACCCTAGATTTACTTAACCCTCCCACCGATTCAAGCATGTTTATTTAATGGTTAAGTTTGTGCGCCTATATATATACTAATATTACCCATCTACCCAAGACTTAATTAACCCTCCCTTTTTAATAAATCAAGTTTACTTAACCTCAACTTAAGTCTAAGTTCACACGATCCCTGTGGATTATGTTTTGTTAAGTAGTCCAATTCATTACCATGTCCATTTATGGTTATATTGGGCTAGACCTCCCACATAAGGCCTACAACGTGTGGATGTTGGATATGTCGGTCGGGTCCGGGCAGTCTTATTCCACAGTTGGGTCTAACCTCGTGTCTTAGCCCATGTTGTATTCACATGCTTGGACCTCTCTCATTAGGTTCAACATTAGTAGCTGCTGGACACCCCGGTCGGGTCCGGGCAGACTTCCACCATTAATGTAACCTAACCTCGTGTCATAAGTATTAATTTAATTTCAATTTTTAATTACAAAACTTTCCACTTTTGATTAAATAATTTAATTAATTAATCCTTTCCATTTTATAGGTGTCAATACCTATTTTATTAATAATTTGGATTACACATCAATTCATATAAAGATTTACATGCCAATTATAAACCCCTTTTCCATGTTTCCTATCTAACATATTCGCACGTAGTTTGGCGGCATCTAGGCTATGAAGTAGCCTAGCTATAACAATGAAAAGGGAATATGATAATCATGACTATCTAAACTTATATTGACATAAATATATTGTCATGGTAACAAAGTGAAAGGCCATGTAATTATCATAACGGTGCGGATATTCAAAACTGATAACTTATGCAATCCAATGTCAAATCAAGCATGATGAGATCTAAATGTCTCCTAATTGGATCTAGCATAATTAAGGTGGCATAAAGGTGGATTCACACGCCAATTTCTCAACAGATTTAGATTAATATTAGGTGCCCAATTACCTAGATCTAGCATAGTAAGGGTGACAATGCAATATGTTTGATTCAAAAGTTAAATTAACATAAAGGTCCAGATCCAAATAATAATTCTTATGTCCCATAATAACAGATCTCAATAAATCAAAATATGATGTTATAGATCTAAACAAAGGTTCAATTATCTAGAAAATGGTAATCTCAAATCAACCACAAACTTAGGGAAAAGGTAAGATCCGCATATGTAACATGATGAATTAACCCCAAAAGAATTAGATCTAAAGAAAGTAGATCTAATATATACAAGTTAAGATCCCAAAGATTCCATAGATTAAGAATTTACAATAGATCTAATTATGATGAACATGGAGATCCAAGCCATAGAATATTTTAGAGCCACAAAGTATGATAAATCCAAGATGTTTTTTAATTTACAAGAGAATATCCAATTCATATTCATAACATGATTACTTTTAAATCTCTAAACCTAAAAATAACTATACTCGTAGCATTAATTTGAGAGAAATTGACATAACGTACTTGCATAAAGGATTAGATCTACTACATGTACCCAAATCGCAGTCTTTCATAATCCACATTCATTTATTTAAACCTAAAAGTGACTAAAACTCATAGAAAAAGAACGGATCTTTAATTCTAGGATCTGATTTCTAAATTTGTTAAGCTTAACCCTTGATGTAGAATTTGATTTTTATCTTGAATTTGATTTGTTATGGCGGCGGCTATGTTAGTTTAGGATGCAGCAGCATATAGGCTCATGAATGATTTAGGGTTTAGGTTATATGTGATTATATAGAAGCATAGGATTGATTAGAGCCCTTAAATCAGTCTACGATTAATCTAAGCCATCCAAACCATCATGACACCTCACCTGGCCAACCAGAAAAGGACACCTAAGCCCTAAACACCAAAAATCTTCATCTGGACACATCATCCCAGATCTGGCCGATGGGATCGACCTCTACAGGGGGGTCGACACCTATGTCGACACCCCTATAAGGTGGTCAACACCTATGTCGATACCGCCTAGGGGGGTCGACACCACTGAGTGGGAATTTTCCCGCTCAGCCTGCTTCTTTTCTTTTGAATTTCGAATTGCTTTTTGATTTTTAATTATTATTTTAATTTAATTTCTGCTAAAACTTGAAATCTTCTAAGCTCCATAACTTCTTCATACGGAGCCCGATTTACGCAAACCCGGACTCTATCTCAAGCAGAATTCCGAGACGAACGCAATGGCTTAACCCGTTTCACTTAATTCTTTTTTCTAAAAGTTAAGTGTCCTTTAATTTGCTAATTTTAATGTTTTAAAATTATGGGGTGTAACATTCTCCCCTCCTGAAAGGATTTCATCCCCGAAATCTTCAAGTTAAGAAGAATGTATCCTACCATCCAATCATCCATCTACTCAATCATCATCCACAAGAATCCATTGTCCTTAAAAGATTTCTATTGTTATATGAACTAAAACACCCCACCTTCGTTAAAGTCACTCACAAAGGGAATGCCTTAACTTCGGTGGAGCATTTTAGGTAAAAGATGCAGATAAATTACAAGACAGAAAAATAAAGCAGCGGAAAATTAAGTCATTTTATAAATAATGTTGTTCAGTCAAGCTTTTACAATAGTTGTCTCAATTATACTTAAAAGTAATACATAGAATCAACCATTGCATGAACCAACCATTGCAGTGGAAGAGAGAGTCCAACTCAATACATCGACTATCTTCGAGCTTGGGAAGAAAACTGAGCTAAGTGGTAACATTTCCTCCCTTTGAACCTTGGGGGGAAACAGAAGAAAAAAGGCAAAACAAAACTAGGTCAGACATAAGTCTGGTAAGTCCAGTGACTTTCAGCATATAAACAGGCAAAAGCATCATGACATGAATAAACTGAATATAAGACAATATCGTGAGAACAAGGATAACAAGATAACATACGATTAGTATAGATATGATAAGGCAAGATAAACTGAATGTGCTTTGTTAGACCAAAAATTGGCTCTAACACCCAAATTAGATATGAATTCAACAAAATAGAATCAAAAAGCAATAAAGAACACGCAATTTATAGTGGTTCGACGTTAAGGAGCCTATGTCCACTTCGTTTTCTTTTATTTGATGATATGAATACGAATACAGCAATGATTCTCACTCAACCTCACAATTACAATGCATAAACTCACTCAAATCTCTCCAAAAATGGGCTTTAAGAGATGATTTTGATCTGAATATGATTGTAGAATTCGGCTATGGAGGAAGTATGGACTGAGAATTTGCCAAAAGATCCTTTCAAATGCCTCTAGGTGGTGTATTTATAGGTGAAAAATCCCCTCGAAGTGGCTCTGGTTCGGAATTGCGTGGCATCCATCCCTTGAAAGTCAGGTTCGGAGGCTCTAAGATAGCTAAAGCGCATTGATTCAGTAGAAGATCGTGGGAGAAATGGTTAGATCTTGTCCGACTCTTCAGGGGATATGCGCAACAACGACTACAGATTCAAAGTAAAAAAGGGGTTCGGATCGGGGCCTCCGATCCTATTCGGTGATGCAACTCGCTATCCTTTGATGCTGCTGACATATTCATCCGATCTGAACCGATGGGATTGCTTGCTTTCTTCTGATGCCGCTGAAGTGTTCCTCCGATCCGAACTGCTGAAGCCACCTGCTTTATGATGTTGCTGCCATATGATTCCGATCCGAACCGATAAGGCCATTGGCTATCCTTTGGTAATGCCGACATATTTCTGATCCGATCCGATGTGACCTCTGTGTCTCTGATATCCACTCATGTCCAACACTATCTTCCTCCGATCCGACCCAGTTAGTGTATTTCTCACTATTTGCTCTTTGTGTAGGCTAGTTCACAAAGTAGGCTAACATTTTGCCCCCTCGAAGTACACTCTTATTTAAGATAATCTGTGCTTCGAAGCAATTTACAGAACATCATTTGAATTAGAATCATTGAATGATCGCCTTCATTTATATGTTGTGCCATGTCGCTTGATAACATCGTGGCTTTTGCTGCTTATATATATCCATAATCCATATGAATTACTTTCTTCATTTTCAAACAACTTTGAGAACCTTTATTTAATGTCCAGTGATTCTTCCAGGTAAGCTTTTTCTTTACTTTTCCTCAAATTCACCCCGTGTGTCCAATCAGTTATATAGCCTCTTTCGGTTCGGATTCCGATCCGAATGGATTTCCTTCATTGGTACACCCGCGCAGATACATCGAATCAACTTCCTCATGGATCAACAGGCCATAGGGCCTTAATGGGCTTAACTTCTGGTCCGAACGGGCTAAGGAAAATTAGGAATATGAGTGGTCACTGCAATTTCATATAAGTACCCTCCTCGTCTCCTTCTTTATTATTTTCTCCCAGCGAAACTCACATCTAAACCCTAGAATTTTAAAAACTCTGAAATTCTTCTCGTTTTAATTCCTGAATCCAACACATAGGTAGTTTTATAATCATGAATCTCCTCTTTATAATTGCTTTTAACTTAAATTCGCGGTTCCCTTGAACGATTCCAGCGATGCATTCGATAGATTTTGTCGCCATGACCTCCTCCACTCCGTCATCGTTGCTAATGGCATTAAATTACTCTCGAGGAGACGGTGAAGGGGGTTAAGATCCTTTGTTGAGCGTTCGAATGTGTCAGTACTCGATTTCAGCTGGGACTCTCAACATAGGATCGATTTTGACCCTACAGAGGAGGGGAAAAGGGAGAGGAGAAGTGTAGGGGATCGGTTCGGGTGACAAGGCAGAGATGAAAATGGAGTTCAACTGACCGGTTCGGGTCGTTCTTTTGAGCCATGAGAAGAACAAGATTCACTTGACTGGACCGGATCGGAATGTGAAACAAAGAAGGGGAGAAGCATGGCTGTTCAATCTGATCCGGACCGTCCAAGTACTCACCTTCGAACCGATCCAACTTTGGTCACTAGGCACCAACTCTTGTCCCAGGCTAGCACAAGACCTTCTCCCCGATCTGACCCTAATGTGTGTATCCGAACCGAACCGAAAGACAGTCCAAGATTGCACATAAGACCTTGCTTAGTTGGTTAAACCAATTCTCAATGATATCTTCAACTTAATGGACAGTTAGGATAGTGCCTTGCGAACATAAACAAATATCAAGAATTGTTTTGAACATCACTGCTTCCTTGAACCTTTACATTATGCTTTCATGTATTTACTTTGCATTTCTGTCACACGTAGCACACACTTTAGTTCACATACACACACGGGGGACACAGGAAACTTTACTCTAATCCTTGCCATTGTTTCTTCAATAGTCTAGCGATCATGGCCGAAAGACGTTCTTCTCGATGACATATCTTCTCCTTCAGACCCTGAATGGGATGACGAGTGCTCAGATTATGAAATAGAAACGCATAACAACGAAACACCTTCGGACAACGAAGTTTCTCTGGGCTATGAGGAGGAAGGAGAGATTGGAGATTACCAAGCTCCTGACGAATTTGAGTCTGCCATTATCTTGGAATCACCCATGGACTCTGTTGAATCAACGATTGACGATGATAGACTTGCTCGCATATGTCTAAAGCACGGTATACTAAGAAGGGATACTCTGGTGCCATCGAAAACGGACCGTCCTCACAGTCCTCCAGAAGGATTTATGGCAATCACCTGATTGATGTGCATGGTTGGGGCTATCCCACCGTTTTCTCCTTTTGTTGTTGACTTCCTAAGACAGATGCGGATTGGCCCCATGCAGCTGCATCCCAATTCCTATGCTTACCTATATACCTTATATGTAGCATACCGCGAGATCTTAGGTACAGAGCTCACTTTCGACGACGTTCATTTCTTTTATAACTTCAAGCATCGGACTCGGGAAACTCCTTCTTTCTCTTACTTCGTATCTTTCCCAAAAAGGAAAATAATTTTAGCACCGTTCAGCAGCAAGGCCGGCGATTCCAAGTTGGAATGGTTTTATATAAGGCAACAGCCAGGATGTGCTAGGAGATGGACAAAATCAAGTAAAGCATTGGTTTTCTAAATTTCAACTCTGTATGTCAATGCCAACACATTAATCCGTTCTTCTTTTTGTTTGCAGTTGATAATCCCAAACAAATATTGGGTCAAGTGTACTTTGATCAGATGCATCAGCTCCTTAATGGCGACCAAAAATTTCTAACCATCGATGAAGTCCTTAGGGATGAATACCTTCATCATCACGGGCTATTGTTCATTACCCGTAGCATAAGTCACGTGTCGGGTCCATATGTATACATCCCTCCAGTGGATGTAATTCCAGGAATGGGCGAGAGCTCGAAAAGCCCCATAATACCACTTCGAACTTAACCTTCTCCATCTTCGACTCAAGACAATGAACAGGCCAACATTCCCGAGAAACACCTAGAAGGGTACATCGCCCCTGGGGATGCTATTTCTCCTGAGAAATCACTATCTCCTAAAGAACTGCCAACAGACGCTTCCTAGGGAGATGCTCCTAGTACTGATGATCCTACATTTCAGGGTTTGGGAGATCTCCCCCTACCTGAAACTATCTATACTTCTGAGGATTTTGGCACAAACCCTTTAGTTTTTACTTCTTTAGAGGAGACTACTGCTGTTAAGGCCAGAGAGTCCACTCACGCTGGCTCGGCTTCAGACTCGGGTTTGTCGGGGGGAACATCACTTAGGATGCACTTAACACCATAGCACTACCCTTCGCAGCACTTACTCCTCATGAGAATACTAATTCTGAATTACACTTGCATTGTTGCGCAGGTACAATGTCTCGTGCTCACTATGACATCAGGAAACTACGCCGCAGCATGACCAAACCCCCTTTTGATGTTGAGCATGATCGCCGTGAAAGCCGGGGTAGAGAGGATAGAAGGCCTTATGACTCTTATCACTCGCGGACCTCGCGCTCTTGCTCTCCCGTTAGGTCGGATCTAGAGCGATTAAAAAGCTACCAAGTTCGTCGAGGAGAAGAGACGTCGCAGTCAAAAGATCAAACCTCTCCTCAAGAAAAACGCAGTAGGGAAAGGAGCCCGCCGAAAGGTACAGACTCACGAGGCAAGCATAAGGTTCCTGCTAAGCGGCCTAGGAAGGGTGAGGAAGCCATTGTGCCTGTTACACATAAGGATACCGAGCTAACATTCCCCCCACCTCCGCCATTAGATGCTGAAACTAAAGTTAAGCGAGCATACCTGGTGGAGCAGTTCCCCGAACACTATTTTGAGAACCTAACTTTCTTACCTGCCCTCGAGCCCATTTCCTCCCAAGGCGAAAATTGACGCAGTCGAAAGACAATATTCAGAGATGTTCAAGTATTCGCGTAACCTTTCCAGAATCATCCGAACTCTAATCACGGATACTGACTCGATGAAAGAGACTGCAGAAGTCGACGTAAAAGCCTTGAAAAATTTGGGGAAAGATCTTTAGGATACACAGGCTCAGCTTGCCATCGCTCAACGGTATGCTGCCAACTTCAAGCAGCAATTTGAAGAGCTACAAAAACGTTATCATGACTTGCTCGAGTCTCATAGTCAAGAGCGCTCGGAGTTGAAGAAACAAGCAGAAGAAGTTAAATCCGATAATGCCAAATTGCAACTTGCTTACGCTTCTCTTGAGCGAGAAAAGGTCGAGTTAGCGAGGAAGAACGCTGAATTGGAGAAGACAAACGCTGACTTGGCTTCCAAGTTGATGGAGGCCGAAAATAGGGCTGCCCTAGCGGAGGGTAATGTTGAAAGTGTCATTAAGTCGGCAGAAGAGACCCGCAAGCAGCTATCAGAGGCCCAGGAGGATGTGCAGGGTTTCGGCGAATTAATGATCTAATTTTTTGTGCATATAATTCGCCACTGAAACATCTCTTGGATAGAAGATTATCCGACTACCTTGGTTCACGTGTGGAGCCAAATTATTGAATGGGAGAAGGAGGAAATCAAGGTAGATTCTGTTGATGAAGACAAGCTCATGGAAAAATATCTAAGAGATGATGAGCCGGCACGTCTGGCTGAGGGGCGTCGCCTCATCGCTGCTGCCATGGAGGAGGAAAAGAGGAGGGCCAAAAAAAAGCATATCTCCGAGGCTGGTTCTTCTTCTACTGCCGCAGAAACTCCTGAAGTCGAGGGATACGATCCCGAAAACCCGGCGATCCCTCAGGCATCTCTTTTATCCCCCATTCCCGAGACGGCGTCAGAGACGGCAGTTACTCCAGCTGAGAAATCATCAGAAGGTATTTCTACCTTTTCACCCCAATTCGTCAAAGCTGTCTCCACTTTCCATCACATAATCGGGCAATCGATGAACGACCCTTTATTTTCTCCCGAGTTGATAACTGTTGCTTCTCATTCTGTAGGTGTTGAACCATTCGAGAAGACAGACGTGCCTCAGGGGACCACCGCCGGAACAAAATCCGCGGAGAAGGCTGAAGGAGAAATGGATAAGGCTGATGCTCCTCATGACGACGAGATGATAGCCGCCTTAAAAGATGATGGCGGTGGCGAGGGGCATGAGGAAGACCCTGATGTGGCTATAGTCGGGGATCCAAAAAGCGTTGATGACATCACTTTGGCTGAAATGAAAGCCGAGTAAGATAAACGTATGCAGTTAAAGGTAGAAGACCTGGCCCCCGAAAGCCTTAAGCCTCTTGCGGTGGTGGACCCTGGATCAAGGTTAGTCATTAAGCTTTCAACTAGATCTATCACAGAAGAGCTTACTAAAAAGTCTTCTCTTGATTCCAGTGTTCCATCTCCTGGAAAAAAACCAACTGATTCTAGCGCTTCGGCTACAGGGAAGAAAAAGTCGAAACGCGTTATGACCGAAGCTGAAAAGGAAGCTAAGGCAGCTCAAAAAGCTTCTAAAAAATCCAAGTTTGTTCCAAAGCCTAAATGATGAAGTGCTTCATTTTGTTTTGGCATTTGATTGGTTAACAATTGCTGTAGCGAGTGCGGCCCTCGCATCTTTTTCTTTGCTTGTTTTCCTTATACAAACTTACACGTTTGTAAATAAAAATAGTTTATTTCCTGCAATGCTTGATAGTTGTTTATTCAGTACTTAAGTATAAATACAAAAGTGTATCATACTAAAGTTATATAATGTGGTCAGGGTGGAGGGGAGTATGTGTGCACATGCTTGCCCCCAGCCCATCTTGAATAACTGAGTAAGAACTATTCAAGATTAAATTAAATTAAAAAGTCCAGATGTCCCCGATTCTCCGACGGGGTCATTTTCCTTTCATCATTGATGCCTATGCTTTCTGGCATCTTTATACTCTCCTGTCTCATATCCAGGTTAGAGTTTTCATTGAGGCGGTCTCTCATCTGGCTGCACCTTCGATTCTTGAGAGTTAGAGTTAAGAATGTCGTCTTCCCATTCTTATATGTCTTATTGTACAAACAGTCGTTTTGTTTGTTCTCGCATATAGGTCATATACGTCATCTCCAACTTTAATTTAACATTTCGTGTTTCACAGTCATAATATAATAATAGTTGAAGATATAAATGACGCAGGAAAGTAAATGACACGCGATATTTTTATAGTGGTTCGGCTAAGTCGTAGCCTACATCCACTTTATAATCTTTTGTTCACATAAACAGACTTTTTAAGGCAAGTCGTGCCTTTTTACATAGCTTATGAAAACAAAAGAAATGATATTTCTTATTTAGCTCAGATATCGCCGTAGGTGCTGAGCGTTCCAGGCTCTGGGAATCTCCTCACCGTCCATGGTCGTTAGCTTGAACGCTCCGGTATCAAGCTTCCATTCGATGGTGTACGGTCCTTCCCATTTCGAACCCAATTGGGTTGAAGGCGGGAAGACTCGCTTCAGCATTAAGTCTCTTGGTTCAAAGGTTTTGAGGCGAACCTTTTGGTCATAATAACGTACTACTTGATGTCGATGTCTTGAGGCACACAAGTCGTCTTCATCTCTTTTTTCTTCAAGCATATCGAGAGATTCTACGAGGAGCGCTTTATTCGTCATCGGGTCATAGTACGCAACTCGATGAGAAGGGACTTCCAATTCTATCGGGATCACCGCTTCAGATCCAAAAGAAAGTGAATAGGGAGTATGGTCGGTAGCCGTCTTAAAGGTCATCGCGTATGCCCATAAGGCTAATGGCAACTCATCTACCCATCTGGCTTTGGCCTGTTTCAGCCGCTTCTTTAGAATTGATTTAATGACTTAATTTACGGCTTCGACCTGTCCATTTGACTGCGGATGAGCTACTGCAGTGTATCGCTTATCAATTTTTATTTCTGGCAAAAGTTTCTGAACTCTATGCTGTCAAACTGCATCCCATTATCAGTTATGATGGTCTTTGGTATCCCAAATCGACAAATAATGTTTCTCACCACAAAACTGATCACTTTCCTTGCCGTGATGGTTGTTAGAGATTCAGCTTCCACCCACTTCGTGAAGTAATCCACGGCAACGATCGCATACTTGGCTCCTCCTCTGGCAATGGGTAGCACTCCAATAATGTCAATTCCCCACATGACAAACGGCCACGGACTTACCATTGACTTGAGCTGAGTCGGAGGCGCTCTAGGAACTTTGGCATATCTTTGACATCTGTCGCAGCGTCTTGAATAGGCAGCCGCGTCTTTGTTCACGGTAGGCCAGAAATATCCATACCGTAACACTTTCTTTGCTAAGGTTTGGCCCCCAGTGTGATCTCCACACTCACCTTCATGTACCTCTTGCAGTACACGTTTGATGTCGTCGTGTGCAATACACCGTAGCAGGGGCATCGAAAACCCTTAATGATAAAAGACGTCGTCCTGTAAAACGTATCTGGTGGCCTTACGTCTTACAGCTCGTCTTTCACTCTTTTTCAATGGGTGGGTTCCATTTTTGAGAAAATTCTTAATTGATGTCATCCAGGATTCTCTTTCTGGTTCAACTTCCAGGGCTAGCAATATTTCCATTTGATCGAAACTTGGTGAATCCAACACCTCTATTGGAACCATTTCAGATTCTTTAAGACTATCTGAACTTGCTAGCTTCGCCAATTGATCTGCTTTCTGATTCTCCGCTCTCGGAATGTGTGTTATGCTATAATGCTCCAAATCTTCCAACAATTCCCTTACCTTCTTGAGGTAAGTGATGAGTCGAGGTCCTTTAGCAGCAAATTCTTCCCGAACTTGACATACAACTATCTTGGAGTCCCAATATATATCTAGTGTCCTCACCCCCAAATCATTGGCGAGTTTCAGCCCGGCAATCAGGGCTTCATACTCGGAGTCGTTGTTAGTGGCAGCAAACTCTAACCGCAACGCATAGTAGATAGATCGTCCTTCAGGAGTTATTAAAACAACTCCGGCGCCGGACTTTCTATCGTTCTTGGCTCCGTCCGTATATAATTTCAACGGGATAAGCTCTAATTCCTGATCCAAAGCAACTATCATGTCACCCACCATTTCTTCTTCAGAAATTGTAAATTCAGTTATGAAGTCAGCCAAGGCCTGCCCCTATATTGATCTTCGCGGCTGAAAGTTCAAATCAAACTGGCTCAGCTCGATATTCCATTTGAGTAGCCGTCCTGATGCTTCAAGTTTCTGCAACTCTTTTCTCAAAGGTTGGTCGGTATACACCACTATTGAGTGTGCCTGAAAATAATGGCGGAGTTTGCGGGAAGCAATCAGGAGGCTATAAGCAAGCTTCTCTATCTTTGAGTAGTTGCGTTCTGCAGCAGCTAGTTTTTTGCTTACGTAATACACGGGTTTCTGGACTTTTTCCTCTTCACGTACTAGTGCTGCACTGACAGCGTGAGATGATACCGCCAAATAGACGAACAAATCCTCATGTTGCACGGGCTTTGATAATATTGGAGGCTTTTCTAAGAAGTCTAACAGATTCTGGAACGCCTCCACACAGTCGAGGGTCCACTCAAAATTTCGCTTTCCCCGTTTTATGAGATCGAAGAAAGGCACGCACTTGTCTGTTGCTTTGGAGATGAACCTGCCCAGTGCTGCAACCTTCCCTGCTAAGATCTGAACATCCCTAATCTTTCGCGGCTCCTCTATATTCCGGATTGCTGCTATTTGGTCTGGGTTGATTTCAATTCCTCTGGAACTCACGATAAAGCCAAGGAACTTACCTGATGCCATGCCAAAAGAACACTTCAAGGGGTTCAACTTCATCTCATACCTTCGTAGTATTCCAAACATTTCTGCTAAGTCTTTCGTATGATCGGGAGATTGCTTGGATTTCACTAGCATATCATCTACGTAAACCTCCATAGTCTTCCCAATTTGATTGTAAAACATGCGGTTGACCAGGCGCTGATATGTGGCTCCCGCATTTTTTAATCCTAACGGCATTACGACGTAACAATACAATCCCAAGTCTGTAATAAAGCTTGTATGCTCTTGATCTGGTACGTGCATGGGAATTTGATTGTACCCGGAATAAGCGTCCATAAAGGATAAAAGTTCATGCCCGATAGTTGAATCTACTAGTTGATCAATTATTGGGAGAGTAAAACTATCCTTCGGGCAAGCCTTTTTCAAATCAGAAAAGTCGATGCACGTTCTCCACTTCCCATTTGACTTTTTAACCAGGGCAGGATTCGATATCCAGTCAGGATACTTCGAATCCTTGATGAATCCTTACCTTTTAAGTTCTCTACTTCTTCTTTCAAAGCTGCTGACCGCTCTGGGCCCAACATCCATCTCTTCTGCTTGACTGGTGGGTGCTTTGGATTAATACACAAGGAGTGACTCATGATGGTAGGCGAAATCCCACACATGTCAGCGTGAGTCCAGGAAAACACATCCAGATTTGCCTTCAAAAAATCTACCAATTCTCTTGCTCTAACTGGATCTAGTTGTGAGCCAATCTTTAGCACTTTAATTGGATCCGTTTCATTAATAGGTATATCAACTGTTATTTCATTGGAGTTGCCTTAATGTCCCCACGTTCTCTCTCCTCCCTGGGATCTATATCTTCGAGCACGTCTGAAGGCGACTCCCTTGGGGCAGGACCCCTTAGTTGTTATGCTGTGGCCCCCTTTGGAGAGGCAGAATCATCTTTAGCATCTATATTCAGCCCTTTCATCAGCATCTTTAACTCTGCCATGTAACAAGCTCGTCCCGTAGCTTGGTCGCCTCTCATCGTCCCAACTCTCGAGTCAGTCGGGAATTTTAGCAGCAAACACCAAGGCGCAATACATGCCCTAAATTCGGCAAGGGCTGGTCGGCCTAGGAAGGCATTATAAGGCGACTCCAAATCCAGAACTACAAATGGCAGGATCCTTACTCTCTTGCGATCACCCTGCCCTAATGTGACTGGTAATTCTACAAAACCCATTGGAGCTGTAGATACTCCGTTAAAACCATGTATCCATCCTTGACATGGCTTTAAGTATTTTGTTTCGAGCCTCATTTGTTCGAAGGCTTTCTTGAAGAGGATACTGACCGAGCATCCGTTGTCCACTAACACCTTATGAACCAGAGTGGGGCCAATTGTTGTGGTTATAACTAGAGGATCGTCGGTTGGGGATTGAACCCCAAACTCGTCTCTATTGCGGAATACGACATCATCGGACATCGTTTTTTGTTGCTTTATTGGAGTGACGTCTTCAAGGCTGCTGCATTCTCCCACTTCATAATGCTTGACGGCGTTGACGTACTGGTCTATCGCTTTAAAACTACGACCAACCAAGTGAGGCCCACCTATAATGGAGTTAATGACGATCCTCTTACCCTTTTGCTGAGCCGTGGATTTTGAAGCAGGTTGTTCTTGGTTCGTAGCTTGTCCCCCTTGCCCCATGTCCCTTGGGGCGGCTTTGTATTTAACCAACTTTCCTTCTCACAACAACTTTTCGACGATATCCCTCAAATGACGACACTCATTGGTGGAATGACTGTGTGTTCCATGAACCAAGCAAAACTTTCCTGTTTCAATTTCCTTCTTAGTAGATTCTCTGGGTGGTGGTTTTTTGTACTACAATATCCTGTACGTGTCTAGATAAATGTGCTCCAACGTATCAATCAACGGCGTGTAATTTTCAAAGCTATGGAATCGGGGTCTTTTATTTGAGCTATTCCCACGGTTTCTGTTCCTTCTATTGCCATTTCGATTTCTGTTGCTATTACCACCACTCTGGTTGCCAATATTTACTTCCACTTTTCCTAAACTGTCACCAGACTGTTTCACAACGACATTTCTTTGGACACCTTCCTTCGGGGCCCCTTCGGACTTTCTCTTCCGATTTGCCTTAACTTCTTCTCGCCTTAAACGTACATTAGCCTTTTCATAGAATAATTCCCTTGTAGGAGGTGGTTTTCCAGCTAAGTAATCCCCGAACTCTGTGTCGGGATCTACTCCTTCTATAAGGCCATCAGGATAGTGGGCTCATGGGGATCAGTGACTTCGGTGACAGCCAGGTTGAAGCAATCCACATATGACTTCAAAGATTCTCCTGGGCCCTGTTTAATTCGTGACAATTTTATGACGGTCTTGGACTTTTGGGCATGGAGTCGGAACTGATTCATGAAACGCTCACTTAATTCTATGAAATTTGACACCGACCGAGGAGGAAGTCGAGTGAACCACATTAACGCTACATCTTCAAGATAAATGGGAAAAGCTTTGCATTTCACGGCATCGGGAGCTGCTGCCGTGTTCATAAACCATGCATACCTCATTAGGTGCTGCCCTGGGTCTGTCCTTCCTGAATATCGACCCATCTGAGGCAACTTGAATCATCGGGGGAACTGGAAATTCAGGATGGCATCTGTGAAAGGGGTATGACTTCGCTCAATGCCCCAGTCTTCATTGGTATATCGCCGGCTTTCAGACATAATCTGTCGCACCATCGCCCATACATCGGCGTTGGTTAGTGCCTGCACAGGCTCTATAGATCTGATGTTCGGATTAACCCTGGGTTCCTGATCAGGGGATAACCTTCTATTTCTGGCGGTAGCCGCTTTACGTTGCTCCCTGCGCTCCCGGTCGACCTCTGGAGGTAGAGGTTGGAGAAGTTGTTGCTGCGTGGGGTTAGTAATATTGGGATTCCTGGGTAAGACATGGGATCCATGCATAGGTAGTAACATAGGCTGTTGCAGACTCGGGTCATTAGGGCCCAATACACGAGCAACATCTTCTTGGGATCCCAAAGATACGAAAGTCAATTGATCTAGGTTCTGAGGTCGTTCAAGCGTCCTTCTCTCGCGAGGACATTCCTCCTCCTCCGAAGACGAATCATCTGTAGGAATGTGGTGTGGGTGGGAAGGAGTTCTCTGCCTCCGGATCTCTTGTAATTCTCTACCCCTGGTGATCATGTTTTCCTACATGCGAAGGTTGTCACGCCTTTGGACTTCCAATGCTTCTTTAGTGCTCTGAAGATTGTCAAGAAAACATGAAAAATCTCCCTGTGTAATGGGTGTAGACGGATCAGGCTGGACATTAGTCATCGTGGCTGGAATTGGAGCATTGGATGGCGCTCGAGTAGAAGTTCCAGCTTCATTCTGATTCGGATCGGATCGGCCTATAGCATCCTGTTCGGGGCTGTTCAGATGGAGAGAGTGAGAGCCCCCAACACCATCACTGCATCGGTTCGGATCATCGGGTCGGATCGGTGTTAACACGATCCGGTTCATTTCTTCTCGGTTCGGATCGGCCCCTCCGATCCGGTTCGGATCCTCCTGGTTAGAGTGATCTGATCCAGAGCTTTGAGCGCGTGACCTTGTTAACACAATTGCTTGCTGATTTTCTCTAGCATCATTTCCCTTAGCAACTTGCACTTCCTTTCCTTTAGTCTTAGCCATAATACTTGATTCTTCAACGGTTTGTCAACAAGTAATGAAAAATGTCAGAAAGAAGGGATTAACTTCTTTGAACTTGAGGGTCCAAATAGTAGAATGGTAATCCCGAAAAAGCTAAGAATTCGAAGTTTCTCAGTGAAAGCACCAAAATGTTAGACCAAAAATTGGCTCTAACACCCATATTAGATATGAATTCAACAAAATAGAATCAAAAAGCAATAAAGAACATGCAATTTATAGTGGTTCGGCGTTAACGAGCCTACGGCCAATTTGTTTTCTTTTATTTGATGATTTGAATACGAATACGGCAATGATTCTCACTCAACCTCACAATTACAATGCATAAACTCACTCAAATCTCTCCAAAAATGGGCATTAAGAGATGATTTTGATCTGAGTATGATTGTAGAATTCGGCTATGGAGGAAGTATGGACTGAGAATTTGCCAAAAGATCCTTTCAAATGCCTCTAGTTGGTGTATTTATAGGTGAAAAATCCCCTCGAAGTGGCTCTGGTTTGGAATTGCGTGGCATCCATCCCTTGAAAGTCGGGTTCGGAGGCTCTAAGATGGCTACAACGCATTGATTCAATAGAAGATCGTGGGAGAAATGGTCAGATCTTGTCCGAGTCTTCAGGGGATATGCGCAGCAACGGCTACAGATTCAAAGGAAAAAAGGGGTTCGGATCGGGGCCTCCGATCTGATCCGGTGATGCAACTCGCTATCCTTTGATGCTGCTGATGTATTCATCCAATCCGAACCGACGGGATTGTTTGCTTTCTTCTGATGCCGCTGAAGTGTTCCTTCGATCCGAACCGCTGAAGCCACCTGCATTATTACGTTGCTGCCATATGATTCCGAACCGATAAGGCCATTGGTTATCCTTTGGTACTGCTGACATATTTCCAATCCGATCCGACGTGACCTCTGCGCCTCTGATCTCCACTCATGTCCAGCACTATCTTCCTCCGATCCAATCCGATTGGTGTCTTTCTCACTATTTGCTCTTTGTGTAGCCTATTTCACAAAGTAGGCTAACATGCTTCTACTCTTTCTCTGCTTCGCTACTACCTTGTTATCCTGATTTTTATATCTCTGCACCACCTAACTTGTGTCCCAACTAGTAATCTATATAAAATGATCATATTGTAATGTGATCCCAATCCCCGCAATTGCGGTAGCCTTCAGGTGTACATTTATCGTGAGGATTCCACCTCAGTCTGCCTAATTGCCATGAACATATTAGATGTACCCTTACTACCCAATCGATCAGCTCCTTACTCTTATTAATATTTCCTTATGTCTTTGTCAATCGGCCCCTCTTGCTTGTAGATACCCTGTGCTGGTCCCACCATAAGGTGCATCAGTCCCTATGATAGCAAGCTGACATGATTCAAGATGCACAGTGTATAACTACTGGTGCCCAGTGCCTGCTTTTTTCCACTCCGGAGTACGTGCATGCATGAATCCGTCGGAACCTACACTGACGTACACCTTGCCGCTATATTGACCGCTTATAATCAGCCCAGTAATCGTGCCCCACCCAGCCTAGTTCAGGGTACCATGATACATCTATGTAGGTTACTGCTGAAATGGGTCCCCGTTACTAGGGTTTCCTACTGGTTAAGTTTGTGGGCTTATATATACAAATATTACCCACCTACACGAGATGTTCTTAACCCTTCCACCGATTCAAGCATGTTTATTTAATGGTTAAGTTTGTGGGCCTATATATACTAATATTGCCCACCTACACGAGATGTACTTAACCCTCCTACCGATTCAAGCATGTTTATTTAACGGCTAAGTTTTATGGGCCTATATTTACTAATATTACCCACCAACCCGATATGTACTTAACCCTCCTACTGATTCAAGCATGTTTATTTAATGGTTAAGTTTTGTGGGCCTATATTTACTAATATTACTCACTAACCCGATATGTACTTAACCCCCCTACACATTATGTCATATTGGTTAAGTGTTATCCTTTCATGTTAACTTAACCCACCCATTCATCATGTCATGTTGGTTAAGTGTTTCTTATTAACGTAACCCTCCTCACTTATCATGTTGGATTGGTTAAGTGTTGCCCTCTTGTTTTAACTTAACCTTACCACAAATCAAGTTATACTGATTATGTATTGCCCTCTCTTGTTAACTTAACCCTTCCCATTCATCGTGTCATGTTGGTTAAGTGTTTCTTATTAACCTAACCCTCCTCACTTATCATGTTGGAGTGGTTTAGTGTTTCTTGTCAACTTAACCCCACGTGTTCATCATGTTTTATTGGTTAAGTGTCATCAATCAATTCAAATTAACTTAACCCACTTACTTGTCATGTTACTTTAGTTAAGTGTTGCCTTTTTGTGTTAACTTAACCCTACCACAAATCAAGTTATATTGGTTAATGTTGCCCTTTCGTGTTAATTCAACCCTTCCCATTCATTGTGTCATGTTGGTTAAGTGTTTCTTATTAACTTAATCCTCCTCACTTATCATGTTGGATTGGTTAAGTGCTGCCCTCATGTTTTAACTTAACCTTACCACAAATCAAGTTATATTGGTCAAGTGTTTCTTATTAACTTAGCCCTACCCATTTATCATGCTATACTGATTAAGTGTTTCTTATTAACTTAACCCTAGTCATTCATCTTGTTATATTAGTTAAGTGTTTCTTGTTAACTTAACCCTACCCATTTATCATGCTATACTGGTTAAGTGTTTCCTATTAAATTAACCTTAGTCATTTCTTAGCATGTCTTGTTCATTAGCATTAATTTATTTATTAATGCACCAACCTCTCATGTTAGATATGTGTTGTTGCGGGTACTGGATGTGTCGGGCGGTTCCGGGTAGTTTTACACCACAACTCAATCTAACCTCGGGTTTTTCTTGAGCATGATGCACACATTAGATAGGTACTGTTGCGGTTACTGGATGTGCCAGGCGGTTCCGGGCAGTTTTACACCACAACTCAATCTTACCTCGGGTTAGGCAAGTTCATCTTTATTTTACACATTTACCATATATACGCAAATCTAGATTTTCTATGCTAATTACCAAATTCACCAAAACTAGTCATGTTCCAATTCCCAAGTTATGCCCAACAAATTTCCAATTTCAAGTTATTAAACAAAATTGGCTATACCCAATCTTCCCTAAATTTACAATAATAGTCATGCTCCAAAATCACAATATACACTATGCTTGGCGTTCCAACTAACAGTTATGCCCCATCTAGATTTAATCTTCTATTTTACAGCTTATGCCCAAAACTAGATTTTGCACGCCAAATTACATACTTTGGCGTTCATGCCAATTCTAGGTTCAATATGTCAAATTACATATTCCATAATTCATGTCAAATTACCCCAAATTGCATCTTAATAGTCATGCCATAATACAAGTTCCAAATTATGCCAAAAACTGTAAATTTTATGTTATACCCAATTACCCCCGCATTCATAACGTACGTATTTTGAGATTCAACTCAAGATTCATAAAATAAGCGGAGAAATAATATGGAACATAAGAGGCATAAGAATAGGCATATGACGATAAGAACTATTGGTCCAATAAATTTCATATGCCAAATTGACAAGTTTTGCATTGCATACATTGCAGGCATATAGATATGATATGAATATCATCGGGAACCGTCACAGACATATAGGTTTAACAAGAGTTATATCATGAACTTAATTAGGATTACAATTCCGATAAACAACAAGGATAGATATGATTGGACCAATTCCATAGTCAACAATGGTTCCCAAAGGCATATACAAGCACGGATTCAATTGAAAGGATTAATTACATCAGGCATAAATCTAATAGATTAGATTTGATAAATCTGAAAGGATTATCTCATAATCAATTATAGCTTAGATCCAGATTATTACATGCCAACAATTTTAATTAAGAATTCACATCTGAAAGTAACTTGAACTTTCAAAAAGAAAATGATTCTTGTATTTATGGAATCTGCTTTCTAAAACTGAATAGCTCTCCCTTAAAGTAGACTATCGATTCTCTAATCTATATTTGATTCGATTTGATTCGTAGCTTCTAATTTGCTTTCTAATTGGAGAAGAGTGGCAGCTACTCTAGGTTGACCATGGACAGCATGACGACTCTTGGAATGAATTTTTGTGTGATTTAGGGTTGAGGCCATCAATTGTTTATATAGAAGTTTAAACTAATGTAAGCCGTTAGATCAATCTAGGAGCAATCAAGACCGTCCATACCAGATAGAGTTATCCAGAAACAGCTGCATATGCCCTAGTGACTCGACCACAAGTCAGAAATCATCACAGTTCGGATCTGCCCGAGGGGGTCGGTCGACCCGCAGGTCGACCCCTAGGTCGTCCTGTATAGGGGAGGTCGACCCCCTGGTCGACCTGGCCTAGGGCGGGAAAAATCCCACCCAGCCGCTTCTTTGTTTTCATTTGAATTTAAATCTAAGCTATTTTAATTTATTTAAATTACTGAAACTTCTGAGGGTCATAACTTCCTCATACGAAGTCCGATTTACGAAAACTTATACTCTATTCCAAGCAGAATTTCGAGACGAACACAATGGCATACACTATTTCCCTTAATTCTCACTTTAAAAATTAAGTATTCTTTAATTCGTTATTTTAATATTCTTAGAAAATATGGGATGTTACATTCTCCCCTCCTTAAAGGATTTCATCCCCGAAATCTCTAAGTTAAGAAGAATGCATATCCTAACATCCAACATCCATCTACTCAACTATTCAATCACAGGCATCCATTGTCCTTAAAAAGATTTCTAATGCTTTCATGATCATATGCATAGAGTGTGTACATGTCCTTATCTAATGCAAAATCAGGCGGTCTACTGATTCAGTTGACCTCCTCAATGCGAATTATGTTAGTGCCATGAGTCAATCATGTATGCAATTATTCCTAATCGTACTTTATAACTTCTACATAGGTGCAAAATCATTCATACAAATGCAACATCCATATGATAACACATCAAGTTTCAGTTCATATATGTAAAAATTCACTCATGCATATGCAATATGAAAGTGACTGAGCCGATCTAGTGCCTAATGTGTGTATATGCATCCACGAGCAACCACTTGCAACCACCAATCATAACATGTTTACATCCATTAGCTTCTACCTAAGGATTGAGGATATGATCGAGAGGATATATTTAAAAGACTAGCATGCAAATAAATTTTACAGAAAAAGAGGAATCAAGGGTATACCCTCAAAAAGGGTATAATGCGTGTATCTAGTCTTCATCTTGGAAGTCGCATCTTCTTGAGCTTCATTCCATATTGCTCTGGCTGCCTTAAATTCATGATTTGCGTAGCTTCTTAATTTCTGTTTCCAGAATATGCGTTGGAACTCATTTCACTATCGCCTCCCATTCCACTTTTTTTTTCTTATAGTATACTTGGCACTACAACTTCTGTCGTGTCATGCTAACACTCCCAAAACTATCTCTTGAGAATAAACAGATGCTCAACATGTTACCAAGAATATACAAAAATGACTAGATTCTTCCTCGTCAATCTAGTAAGTTGGGCCTATACCTTCATAAAGTCCTTAATTAACTTCCTATACCAGCCCAATAATCCAAGAAAGCTTCTTGCTTCTGTTGCATTCCTTGGACCTTCCAGTCTTGCCCCGCAACTACTTTTGCGGGATCTACTACTATCCCTTCTTTGGGCGCCACGTGTCCTAGAAATCTTTCTTCTTTTCTCCAAAAATGGAATTTTTGGAGAACTTCGCCTCAAGTTGATGTGCTTGGAGGGTATCCGAGACTTCCCTTGGATGCAAAGCATGTTCTTCCACATTCTAAAATATCATATATGCACATGCGAAGTGAACCATCCGCCTTTGTAACGAAAACGATTGGAGTACCCCATTTAGAAATACTTCGCCTTATGAACTCTTTTACAAGTAACTCTTTTGCTTGTTTACCGAGCCCTTCCTTTCCCTTGGATTCATGTGTCGTACACGTAATGCAACTAGCTTTGCATGTTCAACTAGATATATGTGGAAGTTTATCTCGCGTTTTAGGGGACAAACCCCTAACCTAATCAAGAACATCTGCGTACACATGGACTACTCTAACGAATCGCAAATCGTTGATAGATGCGTCAAGTGATTCTAGGTAGCTAAGCAAAACTGATCCCTTAGGAATGCATGAAATATCGAGGGTATTCCCGAGGCAAGTCAAAAGTCTAACTGCCCTCCTTTCACAATTACTAGATAATCAATCCATGCCTAGTATCAACCTATAGCCCATGAAACCAAAAACATAAGCATTACACTTAAACTAAATACTTAACATATCTATTCTCAAATACCTACAAACCAAAGATAAATGAGCCAAACCACCAACCAAATTTGAGAAAATAATGCAATCTTCTATTACACTAGTACTAAGGTGCAGAGACTCAACTACGGAAGTAGATATTAACGAATGCGAAGCGCTAAAATCAAAAGGAGTACTAATAGGATGATCAAAAAGAAAAAGAAAACATTACTATCTTTTTCTCAGGTACGCTGGCGGTGAAAGCATGCACTTGCCTTCCTGAAAATCCTGTCCTTGTCCTCCGGGCAAACCATGATAATATGCCCTGCCTCACCATGTTGAAAACAACCGCTTGCCTTTTACTTCCTACAAATAAATGACCAGCTACACCGCAGAAAAGATACTTCCTCTTGTTGTAGGATCTATTATTTCCCCCGCCCTTATTATATTCCAATCCCTTATTTGTGATTCTTCCCCTTTGGCCTCTTTCTCTTTACCTCCTTTGTGAACCATGTTGACAAGTCTTCCAAACGTTGCCTCCATCGCACGGGAAACCCTAAAAAGCTTGGAAGAGAATTAGCCGTAGGTAAAACTACTATGACTATGGATGGAGGTTGGGCACTTCTTCGCCCTTTAACAGGTGTCGTAGTCTCATCGAGCCTACGGAACCATGCCGCGATGAGGTTACCTCCCAAAATGCTAGGAGCCCCGGAGACTCAGGAAAGAAGGAAACAAGGATTCAAACAGAGGATCAAAAGATAGTGCATATGGCTTTGGGGAATATGCCTTTAAACAAAACCTTTCTTTTGAAAATGCTTCTTTTAAAACCGTTTTGAAAATAATTTTTCAAATCTTTTATTTGATACGGTAACCTTCAGCTCTGATACTAATAAAGCATGAACCAGCCATAGTAGTGGAAGAGAGAGTCCAAAGCAATACATCGACTATCTTCGAGCTTGGAAAGAAAACTGAGCTAAGTGGTAACATTTCCTCCCTGTGAACCGGGGGGACGGAAGAAAAGAGACGAAACAAAACTAGGTCAGACATAAGTCTGGTAAGTCCAATGACTTTCAGCATATAAACAGGCAAAAGCATCATGACATGAATAAACTGAATATAAGACAACACCGTGAGAACAAGGATAACAAGATAACATACGATTAGTATAGATATGATAAGGCAAGATAAACTGAATGCGCTTCTACTTTTTCTCTGCTTCGCTACTACCTTGTTATTCTGATTTTTATATCTTTGCACCACCTAACTAGCGTCCCAACTAGTAATCTATATAAAATGATCGTATTGTAATGTGATCCCAATCCCCGCATTTGTGGTAGCCTTCAGGTGTACATCTATCGTGAGGATTCCACCTCAATCTGCCTAATTGCCATGAACATGTTTGATGTACCATTACTACCCTATCGATCGGCTCCTTACTCGTAATAATTTTTCCTTGTGTCTGTGTCAATCGGCCCTCTCTTACGTGTAGATACCCTGTGTTGGTCCCACCATAAGTTGTATCAGTCCCTATAATAGCAACCCGACACGATTCAAGATGCACAGTGTATAGCTAATGGTACCCAGTGCCTGCTTTTTCCCACTCTGGAGTATGTGCACGCCCGTAATCCGTCAGAACATACACTGACGTACCCCCTACCGCTATTTTGACCGCTTACAATCAGCCCAGTAATCGTGCCCCACCCTGCCTAGTTTAGGGTACCATGATACATCTATGTGGGTTACTGCTGAAAAGGGTCCCCGTTACTAGGGTTTCCTACTAGTTAAGTTTGTGGGACTATATATTCAAATATTACCCAACTACACGAGATGTACTTAACCTCCCACCGATTCAAGCATATTTATTTAATGGTTAAGTTTGTCGGCCTATATATATTAAAATTACCCACCTACATGAGATGTACTTAACCCTCCCATCGATTCAAGCATGTTTATTTAACAGTTAAGTTTTGTGGGCCTATATTTACTAATATTACCCACCAACCCGATATGTACTTAGCCCTCCTACTGATTCAAGCATGTTTATTTAATGGTTAAGTTTTATGGGCCTATATTTACTAATATTACCCACCAACCCGATATGTACTTAACCCTCCTACACATTATGTCATATTGGTTAAGTGTTGTCCTTTCATGTTCACTTAACCCACCCATTCATCATGTCATGTTGGTTAAGTGTTTCTTATTAACTTAACCCTCCTCTCTTATCATGTTGGATTAGTTAAGTGTTTCCCTCTTGTTTTAACTTAATCTTACCACAAATCAAGTTATATTGGTTTAGTGTTGCCCTTTCATGTTAACTTAACCCTTCCCATTCATCGTGTCATGTTGGTTAAGTGTTTCTTATTAACGTAACCCTCCTCACTTATCATGTTGGATTTGTTAAGTGTTTCATGTCAACTTAACTCCACGTGTTCACCATGTTGTATTGGTTAAGTGTCATCAATCAATTCAAGTTAACTTAACCCACCAAATTGTCATGTTACTTTGGTTAAGTGTTTACTTCTTGTGTTAACTTAACCCTACCACAAATCAAGTTATATTAGTTAAGTGTTGCCCTCTCGTGTTAACTTAACCCTTCCCATTCATTGTGTCATGTTGGTTAAGTGTTCGTTATTAACTTAACCCTCCTCACTTATCATGTTGGATTGGTTAAGTGTTGCCCTCTTTTTTTAACTTAACCTTACCATAAATCAAGTTATATTGGTTAAGTGTTTCTTATTAACTTAACCCTACCCATTTATCATGCTATATTGGTTAAGTGTTTCCTATTAACTTAACCCTAGTCATTCATCTTGTTATATTGGTTAAGTGTTTCTTGTTAACTTAACCTTACCCATTTATCATGCTATAATGGTTAAGTGTTTCCTATTAACTTAACCCTAGTCATTTCTTAGCATGTCTTGTTAATTAGAATTAATTTATTTACTAATGCACCAACCTCTCACGTTAGATATGTGTCATTGGAGTTACTGGATGTGTCGGGCGGTTCCGGGCAGTTTTACACCACAACTCAATCTAACCTCGGGTTTTTCTTAGGCATGATGCACTATAGATAGGTATTGTTGTGGTTACTGGATGTGTCGGGCGGTTCCGGACAGTTTTACACCACAACTCAATCTTACCTCGGGTAGGCATGTTCATCTTTATTTTACACATTTACCATATATACCAAAATCTAGATTTTACATGCTAATTACCAAATTCACCAAAACTAGTCATGTTCCAATTCCCAAGTTATGCCCAACAAATTTCCAATTTCAAATTATTAATCAAAATTGGCTATACCCAATCTTCCCTAAATTTACAATAATATTCATGCTCCAAAATCACAATATACAGTATGCTTGGCGTTCCAACTAAAATTTATGCCCAATCTAGATTTAATATTCTATTTTACAGCTTAAGCCCAAAACTAGATTTTTCATGCCAAATTACATACTTTGTAGTTCATGCCAATTCTAGGTTCAATACGTTGAATTACATATTCCATAATTCATGTCAAATTACCCCCAAATTGCATCTTAACAGTCATGCCATAATACAAGTTCCAAATTATGCCAAATAATGTAAATTTTATGTTATACCCAATTACCTCCGCATTCATAACGTACGTATTTTGAGATTCAACTCAAGATTCATAAAATAAGCGGAGAAACAATATGGAACATAAGAGGCATAAGAATAGGCATATGATGATAAGAACTATTGGTCCAATAAATTTCATATGCCAAATTGACAAGTTTTGCATTGAATACATTGCAGGCATATAGATATGATATGAATATCATCGTGAACCGTCACAGACATATAGGTTTGACAAGAGTTATATCATGAACTTAAACAGGATTACGATTCCGATAAACAACAAGAATATATATGATTGGACCAATTCCATAGTCAACAATGGTTCCCAAAGGCATATACAAGCACGAATTCAATTGAAAGGATTATTTACATCAGGCATAAATCTAATAGATTAGATTTGATAAATCTGAAAGGATTATCTCATAATCAAGTCTAACTTAGATCCAGATTATTACACGCCAAGAATTTCAATTAATAATTCACATCTGAAAGTGACTTGAACTTACAAAAAGAGAACGATTCTTGTATTTCTGGAATATATTTTCTGAAACTGAATAGCTCTCCCTTGATGTAGACTATCGATTCTCTAATTTAGAATTGATTCAATTCGATTCGTAGCTTCTAATTTGCTTTCTAATTGGAGAAGAGTGGCGGCAACTCTAGGTTGACCATGGACAGCATGACGTCTCTTGGAATGAATTTTTATGTGATTTAGGGTTGAGGGCATCAGTTGTTTATATAGAAGTTTAAACTAATGTAAGCCGTTAGATCAACCTAGGAGCAACCAAGACCATCCAGACCAGATAGAGTTATCCAGAAACAACCAACTATGCCCTAGTGACTCAGCCACAAGTCAGAAATGATCACAGTTTGGATCTGCCCGAGGGGGTAGGTCGACCCCCAGGTCGACCCCTAGTTAGACTTGTATAGGGGAGGTCGACCCCCTGGTCGACCTAGCTTGGGGCGGGAAAATCCTGCCCAAACCGCTTCTTTGTTTTCATTTGAATTTTGAATTTAAATTTGATCTGTTTTAATTTATTTAAATTCCTGAAACTTCTGAGGGCCATAACTTTCTCGTATGAAGTCTGATTTACGAAAACTTGGACTCTAGTCCAAGCAGAATTTCGAGATGAATGCAATGGCATAACTCGTTTCCCTTAATTCTCATTTTAAATCTTAAGTATTCTTTAATTTGTTCTTTTAATATTCTCAGGAAATACGAGTGTTACTTGAACATACGCAAAAGTGTGTGTATATGTTCCTTATCTAATGCAAAAATCAGGCGGTCTACTGATTCAGTTAACCTCAGTAATGCAATGCATGTTAGTGCCGTGAATCCAATATGTATGCAACCATCCCTATTATATCATATAGGTTCTATATGTGTGCACACTCATTCATTCAAATGCACCATCCATATGATGATACATCCATTTTCATCCATGAGGAAAAAGAAAAATGCACACACATCCATATGCAGTATGAGAGTGATTGAGCCGATCTTAGTGCCTAATGTGTGTGTATATGCATCCACAGGCAACCACTAGCAAACACTTGCACCCACTTGCATCCATCAAACATAACATGTTTCAAACACATGTTTGCATCCATGAATTCCCTACCTAAAGGTCGAAGATTCGATCGATAGGATACAGACGAATGATAGAAACAAGTACGAAAAAAACCTTGGAAAAAGGAGTTAAGAACATAGTCCTAAAGGAAAGGGTATGAACCGTGATCTTTATCTTCAGTTTTCCAAGTCGCATCCTCGCTGTCTTCTCTTCTTTTACTTCCTTCTGCAAGTTTGGCTCCACTTCCTCGGACTCTATACATTTTATTGCCACTTGGATGAATAGCCATCTTAGATTGATGGGCTTCCTCAAGGACTGTCTTGAAGAGGTTTCCCATCCTGATATGATTCACTCATTCAAACCACTTCCCAAGTAGCTCCCCCACTTGCTTACCAAGTTCCCTCTTTTCTTTTAGGGGTTCCATGTCACACAGGAAATGCAACTGGCTTTGAATTATCCATCTAGTATATTCGAAAACCAATCTCATGCCTTGGGGTAAACCCCAAACCCTATCAGAAACATCAGAATAATATCAGACTAATGGACCAGATTGCAAATCATCAATAGAAGCATCATGAGACCCTAGGAAACTAAGCATAACCGACCATTATGGGTTGCAAGAAATTTCAAGGGTTCTCCTATGACAAGTTAGAGGCCTAACATCCCTTCTCTCGCAATCTAGAATGGCCCCGCACATAGTAAGCCAATCAATTCCTAGAATCAACCCATAGCCCAAAAACCCGAGCACATATCTGTCGCATTCAAACCCAACGCCTACCACAGATAATTTCAAACCCCTACAAATCATCGATAAATGAGCCAAACCACCAACGGGGTTTAAAGGAAAGGGATCTACTATGATACTAGTAATTAAGTGTAGAGATTCAATTACAGTACTGGGTATAAACAAGTCTGAAGCACTAGAATTAAAGAGTGTTCTAACTGGAAAGTCTGAAAGAGAAATTAGGCTTTCTACAGAAAAAAATTTCTACCTGTTTCAGGACCACTGATTGCGATAACATGCACCTGCCCTCCAGAAGTCCTAACCCTTGTCCCTGCAATCCTTGTTTCTTTGGGCACTCTGTAGAATAGTGTCCAAGTTCTCCGCAATTCAAGCAATTGACCTTCCTTCTGATGCAATCTTTAAACAAGTGACCTTCCTTCCCACAATTATGACATTTCCTCTTATCCCTGCCTTTTTCATCTTTCCCTCCTTTCTTTTGCTGTTATTGTGGCTGTTGTTGTTGTTGCCCTTTCTTGGGCCACACCTTCTTATTCTGCGATCACTCCACTTTCCTTTTTAGAGGATCATCCATCTTCGTCTCTTTCTTCCCATCCTTGTCTTCCTCCTGTAACAGTGCCATATGCACCAGTCTCTCATAAGTCGCACCCATAGGTATATGGGACATAGCTAGGTTGTGCAGTGGCTCATTCAATCCTTTAACGAAATGGAGAGCCTTTTTATATGGAGTGTTTACCAACTCCAATCCGAATCTAGTCAGCTGGTTGAATTGGTTGATGTATTCCTTAACCGATAGGCTTCCCTGTTTGAGTGCGAAGAACTTCTCCATCTATAGGCTTCGTTCAGCTTGCGAGAGGAACTTCATTTCAAACCTCATTCTGAAATCCTCCCAAGTCTCAACTGGTCTTTCAGCATTAGTAACTTCCCACCAGAAAGAAGCTTCATCCTTAAGTAACCATACATCCAATTGTATCTTCTGCCTACCGTCCACTTCGAAGATAACAAACAAATCTTTTGTTTCCTTGAGCCAGTTTCTTGCTTCCACAAATGATTCAGTCCCATTAAAGTTCTTTCCTCCTATAGCTCGAAAGTCTCTACATATCTTCGAGAAAGCATTCACATGCGAAGGAGGAGGAGGAGGAACGATGGGTGCGGCTGGAGGAATGTCTCCTTGGCCTTCGGCGGGTGTCGTGGCCTCCAAATACCTTTGGAACCATCCGGATATTGTGACGCCCTCTAGAAGATTAGGGATGTTTTGTTCCCCAGACATGCTAAAAAAAGGAAAAGGAAGAATTTCAGATAAAGGACCGAAGGATATTACATATGGCAACTTGGGGAATATTTTCAAAATAGACTTTTCTTTTTGAAATACTTTCTTTTAAAACCTTTTTGATAAATATTTTCCAAAACTTTTATCTAATCTAGTAAACTTCAGCTCGGATACCAAGTGTAACACCCCACGTCCGTTAATGTCACTCACAAAGGGAATGCATTAAGTTTCGATAAGCGTTTAGGTAAACAGACACAGAATATTACAAGACAGATATAAATTTTTTTGCAGCGAAAATAAACAACTTTATTAAATCACCAAATACCTTGTTTCACAATACCATGAGTCATAAAACCATTACAACAAAATACTTCTGTCTTGCTTAACCAGAGTACGTAGGAATTAAAAGAAAACATTATTCCCCAGTTAAAAGAGTAAGCCATAGCAGAGACATAGATTCTAGCCATACTTCAGAATTAGCTCCTAGCAAGTTAATATCTGAATCCTAACTAAGCTTGGATGTTTCCTCCCTGAGAACCTAGGGAGGGGGGAACGGAAGAGAGAAGGAAAAACAAAAGGATTCAGACATAAAGTCTGGCGAGTCTAGTAAATTTTAGCCAGTAAATAAATAAAGGTAAACATGACAGGCATATGAAGTGGATAAGAGGGTTCACTGTACAGATGGCAGGTGTGACAAGGCAGATAAGGTAAGGTGTATATATATGCTTCACTAAGAACTACTCTGCTATTACTAGTATAATCAAGATGAGGTGATCCCTTCCGCTATGAGTTGGTAGACTAAGGGCATATGTCCGATTATACCCTAACCACTACCCTAATCGATCGGCTCCCTACTATGTAGATGTCATGTGCTGGCCCCACAGTAGGGGGTATCACTTCCCTAAAGTGGCAACCTAAGATGTGCACAGACCAATCTACTGGTGTCAAGGTCAGCTTGTACGCCTCTGCCCTGCCCATGCACGCACATTTCCCCGGTCGGTTTGCGCCATTCCCACCATCCATCTCGTTTGGATCGCTTATAATCAATCAGTAAGCGTGCTCCTTCTCCTCCTAGTACGGAGTTCTCTACTCTGATACCAATTACGGGTTACTTACTGAAATGGATCCCACATAATATGAAACAAGCTGTCCCTTTGTCTTGTATCCCCATTAGGTTTTCCACTGACTAGGTATACCCAAAAAGGGTGATCTTTAATTACATAGCCCTATACTAGTTATGTATACCCTAAAGGGTGATCTTTAATTACATAACTCCCACACAATATGATACAAACTCTCCCCTTTGTCTTGTATCCTTACTAGGCTTTCTGTTGACTATGTATAACCAAAAAGGTTGATCTTTAATACAAGTTATGTATACCCTAAAGGGTGATCTTTAATTACATAACTCTATAATGTTTAAGATTGTGGGCCTATATATACAAATATTACCCACCAACCCAAGATGTACTTAACCCTCCCACCGATTCAAGCATGTTTATTTAATGGTTAAGTTTGCAGGTCTATATATGTATATATATACTAATATTACCTACCTACCCAAGATTTACTTAACCCTCCCTTTTTACTAAATCAAGTTTATTTAACCTCAAATTAAGCCTAAGTTCACACAAACCCTATGGATTATGTTTGGTGAAGTAGTCCAATTCATTACCATGTCCATTTATGGTTATATTGGGCTAGACCTCCCACATTATGTCTACCACGTGTGGATGCTGGATATGTCGGTTGGGTCCAGGCAGTCTTATTCCATAGTTGGGTCTAACCTCATGTCTTAGCCCATGTCATATTCACACACTTAGACCTCTCACATTAGGTTCAACATTAGTGGATGCTGGATATGCCGATTGGGTCCGGGCAGATTCCACCACTAATGTATCCTAACCTCGTGCCATAAGTGTTAATTTAATTTCAAATTTTAATTGCTAAACATTAAACTTTTGATTAACTAATTTAATTAGTTAATCCTTTCCTTTTTATAGGTGTCCATACCTGTTTTATTAACAATTGGATTACACATCAATTCATATAAAGATTTACATGCCAATTATAAACATCTTTTCCCAATTTCCTATCTAATGTATTCGCATGCTGTTTGGTGGCATTTAGGCTATGAAGTCGCCAAGCTATAACAATGAAAAGGGAATATGATAATCACTACAATCTCAACTTATATTGACATAAACATACTGGCATGGTAACAAAGTGAAAGGACATGTAATTATCATAACGGTGCGGATATTTAAAACTGATAACTTATGTAATCCAATGTCAAATCAAGAATGGTGATATCTAAATGTCTCCTAATTGGATCTAGCATAATCACGGTGCCATAAAGGTGGATTCACATGTCAAGTTCTCAACAGATTTAGATTAACATTAGGTGCCCAATTACCTAGATCTAGCATAGTAAGGGTGACATTGCAACATGTTTTGGTTCAAAAGTTAAATTATAATAAAGGTCCAGATCCAAATAATAATTCTTATGTCCTATAGTAACAGATCTCAATAAATCAAAATATGATGTTCTATGTCTAAACAAAGGTTCAATTATCTGGAAAATGGTAATCTCAAATCAACCACAAACACAGGGAAAAGGTAAGATCTGCATATGTAACATAATGAATTAACCCCAAAAGAATTACATCTAAAGAAAGTAGATCTAACATATACAAGTTAAGATCCCAAAGATGCCATAGATTAAGAATTTACAATAGATCTAATTATGATGAACATTGAGATCCAAGCCATAGAATATTTTAGATCCACAAAGTATGATAAATCCGAGATGTTTTTTAATTTACAAGAGCATATCCAATTCATATTCATAACATGATTACTTTTAGATCTCTAAACCTAAAAATAACTATACTCATAGCGTTGATTTTAGAGAAAGTGACATAACATACTTGCATAAAGGATTAGATCTACTACATTTACCCAAATCACAGTCTTTCATAATCCACATTCACTTATTTAAACCTAAAAGTGACTAGAACTCACAGAAAAAGAACGGATCTTGAATTCTGGGATCTGATTTCATAATTTGTTAAGCTTAACCCTTGATGTAGACATTGATTTTTATCTTGAATTTGATTTGTTATGGCGGCGGCTATGTTAGTTTAGGATGCAACAACATATAGGCTCATGAATGATTTAGGGTTTAGGTTAGATGTGATTATATAGAAGCATAGGATTGATTAGAGCCCTTAGACCAGTCTAGGATCAATCTAAGCCATCCAGACCATCATGACACCTCAACCAGAAAAGGACACCTAATCCCTAAACACCAAAAATCATCATCTGGACACATCAGCCCAGATCTGGCTGATGGGGTTGACCCCTGCAGGGGGGGTCGACACCTATGTCGACTCCCCTTGGGGGGGTCGACACCTATGTCGACACCCCTTGGGGGGTCGACACCTCTGAGTGGGAATTTTCCCGCTCAGCATGCTTCTTTTCTTTTGAATTTCGAATTGCTTTTTGATTATTAATTATTATTTTAATTTAATTTCTGATAAAACTTGAAATCTTCTAAGCTCCATAACTTCTTCATACGGAGCCTGATTTACGCAAACCCGGAATCTATCTCAAGCAAAATTCCGAGACGAACGCAATGGCATAACCTGTTTCACTAAATTCTTTTTTCTGAAAATTAAGTGTCCTTTAATTTGCTAATTTTAATATTTTAAAATTACGGGGTGTTACATTCTCCCCTCCTTAAAGAATTTCATCCCCGAAGTCTTCAAGTTAAGAAGAATGTATCCTACCATCCAATCATCCATCCACTCAATCATCATCCACAAGCATCCATTTTCCTTAAAAGATTTCTAATGCTATATGAACATATGCAAAAGTGTGTGTATATGTTCCTTATCTAATGCAAAAATTAGGTAGTCTACTGATTCGTTTGACCTCCTTAATGTAATGTATGTTAGTGCCATGAATCCAATATGTATGCAACCATCCCTATTATATCATGTAAGTTCTATATGTGTGCACACTCATTCGTTCAAATGCAACATCCATATGATGACACGTCCATTTTCATCCCTGAGGAAAAAGAAAAATGCTTACACATCCATATGCAGTATGAGAGTGATTGAGCCGATCTTAGTGCCTAATGTGTGTGTATATGCATCCACAGGCAACCACTAGCAAACACTTGCATCCACTTGCATCAATCAAACATAACATGTTTCAAACACATGTTTGCATCCATGGGTTCCCTACCTAAAGGTCGAAGATTCGATCGATAGGATACAGGAGAATGATATAAACCCGAAAAAAAACCATGGAAAAAGGACTTAGGAACATAGTCCCAAAGTAAAAGGTATGAAGCGTTATCTTTTTCTTCAGTTTCCCAAGTCGCATCCTCGTTGTGTTCTCTACTTTTACTTCCTTCCGCAAATTTGGCTCCACTTCCTCGGACTCTATACATTTTATTGCCACTTGGATGAATATCTTAGATTGATGGGTTTCCTCAAGGACTGTCTTTAAGAGGTTTCCCATCCTGATATGATTCACTTATCAAACCTCTTCCTAAGTAGCTCCCCCGCATGCTTACCAAGTTCCCTCTTTTCTTCTAGGGGTTGCATGTCGTATAGGCAATGCAACTGGCTTTGCATTATCCACCTAGTATATTCGAAAACCAATCTCATGCCTTGGGGAAAACCACAAACCCCATTAAAAACATCAGAATAATCTCGGACTACTAGACCAGATTGCAAATCATCGATAGAAGCATCAAGAGACCCTAGGAAACTAAGCATAACCGACTCTTGTGGGTCACAAGAAATTTCGAGGGTTCTCTTATGACAAGTTAGAGGCCTAACAGCCCTCCTCTCGCAATCTAGAATGGCCCCGCACGTAGTAAGCCAATCCATTCCGAGAATCAACCCATAGCTAAAAAACCCGAGCACATATGCGTCGCATTCAAACCCGATGCCTACCACAGATAATTTCAAACCCGTACAAATCATCGATAAATAAGCCGAACCACCAATGGGGTTTGGAACAACGGGATCTACTGTGATACTACTAATTAATTGCAGAGCTTCAATTACAGAAATAGATATAAACAAGTGTGAAGCACCAGAATTAAGGAGTGTTCTAACTGGAAAGTCTAAAAGAGAAACTAAGCTTTCTACGAAAAAAAAAATTCTACCTCTTTCAGGAGCACTGATTGCGAGAGCACGCATCTATCCTCCAGAAATCCCAGCGCTCTTCCCTTGTCCCGCAATCCTTGTTTCTTTGGGCACTCTGTAGAATAGTGTCCAAGTTCTCCGCAATTAAAGCAATTGACCTTCCTTCTCTTGCAATATTTAATCAAGTGACCTTCCTTCCTGCAATTATGACATTTCCTCTTATCCCTGCCTTTTTCATCTTTCCCTCCTTTCTTTTGCTGTTATTGTGGCTGTTGTTGTTGTTGCCCTTTCTTGGGCCACACCTTCTTATTCTGCGATCACTCCACTTTCCTTTTTAGAGGATCATCCATCTTCGTCTCTTTCTTCCCATCCTTGTCTTCCTCCTGTAACAGTGCCATATGCACCAGTCTCTCATAAGTCGCACCCATAGGTATATGGGACATAGCTAGGTTGTGCAGTGGCTCATTCAATCCTTTAACGAAATGGAGAGCCTTTTTATATGGAGTCTTTACCAACTCCAATCCGAATCTAGTCAGCTGGTTGAATTGGTTGATGTATTCCTTAACCGACAGGCTTCCCTGTTTGAGTGCGAAGAACTTCTCCATCTATAGGCTTCGTTCAGCTTGCGAGAGGAACTTCATTTCAAACCTCATTCTGAAATCCTCCCAAGTCTCAACTGGTCTTTCATCATTAGTAACTTCCCACCAGAAAGAGGCTTCGTCCTTAAGTAACCATACGGCCAATTGTATCTTCTGCCTACCGTCCACTTCGAAGATAACAAACAAATCTTTTGTTTCCTTGAGCCAGTTTCTTGCTTCCACAAATGATTCAGTCCCATTAAAGTTCTTTCCTCCTATAGCTCGAAAGTCTCTACATATCTTCGAGAAAGCATTCACATGCGAAGGAGGAGGAGGAGGAACGATGGGTGAGGCTGGAGGAATGTCTCCTTGGCCTTCGGCGGGTGTCGTGGCCTCCAAATACCTTTGGAACCATCCGGATATTGTGACGCCCTCTAGAAGATTAGGGATGTTTTGTTCCCCAGACATGCTAAAAAAAGGAAAAGGAAGAATTTCAGATAAAGGACCGAAGGATATTACATATGGCAACTTGGGGAATATTTTCAAAATAGACTTTTCTTTTTGAAAATACTTTCTTTTAAAACCTTTTTGAAAAATATTTTCTAAAACTTTTATCTAATCTAGTAAACTTCAGATCGGATACCAAGTGTAACACCCAACGTCCGTTAATGTCACTCACAAAGGGAATGCATTAATTTTCGTTAAGCGGTTAGGTAAATAGACACAGAAT
Source organism: Allium sativum (assembly GCA_030737875.1). Lineage (NCBI taxonomy): Eukaryota > Viridiplantae > Streptophyta > Magnoliopsida > Asparagales > Amaryllidaceae > Allium > Allium sativum. Next base: position 717,906,750 of record CM060916.1, on the reverse strand, counting down.
ATTACAAGACAGATATAAAATTTTTTGCAGCGAAAATAAACAACTTTATTAAATCACCAAATACCTTGTTTCACAATACCATGAGTCATAAAACCATTAGAACAAAATACTTCTGTCTTGCATAACCAGAGTTCGTAGGAATTAAAAGAAAACATTATTCCCCAGTTAAAAGAGTAAGCCATAGCAGAGACAGAGATTTTAGCCATACTTCAGAAGTAGCTCCTAGCAAGTTAATATCTGAATCCTAACTAAGCTTGGATGTTTCCTCCCTGAGAACCTAGGGAGGGGGGAATGGAAGAGAGAAGGAAAAACAAAAGGAGTTAGACATAAAGTCTGGCGAGTCTAGTAAATTTTAGCCAGTAAATAAATAAAGGTAAACATGACAGGCATATGAAGTGGATAAGAGGGTTCACTGTACAGATGGCAGGTGTGACAAGGCAGATAAGGTAAGGTGTATATATATGCTTCACTATGAACTACTCTGCTATTACTAGTATAATCAAGATGAGGTGATCCCTTCCGCTATGAGTTGGTAGACTAAGGGCATATGTCCGATTATACCCTAACCACTACCCTAATCGATCGGCTCCCTACTATGTAGATGTCCTGTGCTGGCCCCACAGTAGAGGGTATCACTTCCCTAAAGTGGCAACCTAAGATGTGCACAGACCAATCTACTGGTGTCACGGTCATCTTGTACCCCTCTGCCCTGCCCATGCACGCACATTTCCCTGGTCGGTTTGTGTCGTTCCCACCATCCGTCTCGTTTGGATCGCTTATAATCAATCAGTAAGCGTGCCCCTTCTCCTCCTAGTACGGAGTTCTCTACTCTGATACCAACTACGGGTTACTTACTGAAATGGATCCCACACAATATGAAACAAGCTGTCCCTTTGTCTTGTATCCCCATTAGGTTTTCCACTAACTAGGTATACCCAAAAAGTGTGATCTTTAATTACATAGCCCTATACTAGTTATGTATACCCTAAAGGGTGATCTTTAATTACATAACTCCCACACAATATGATACAAACTCTCCCCTTTGTCTTGTATCCCTACTAGGCTTTCTGTTGTCTATGTATAACCAAAAAGTTTGATCTTTAATACTAGTTATGTATACCCTAAAGGGTCATCTTTAATTGCATAACTCTATGATGTTTAAGATTGTGGGCCTATATATACAAATATTACCCACCAACCCAAGATGTACTTAACCCTCCCACCGATTCAAGCATGTTTATTTAATGGTTAAGTTTGCATGCCTATATATATATATATATATATATATATATATATATATATATATATATACTAATATTACCTACCTACCCAAGATTTATTTAACCCTCCCTTTTTACTAAATCAAGTTTATTTAACCTCAAATTAAGTCTAATTTCACACAAACCCTATGGATTATGTTTGGTGAAGTAGTCCAATTCACTACCATGTCCATTTATGGTTATATTGGGCTAGACCTCCCACATTAGGTCTACAACGTGTGGATGCTGGATATGTCGGTTGGGTCCAGGCAGTCTTATTCCATAGTTGGGTCTAACCTCATGTCTTAGCCCATGTCATATTCACACACTTAGACCTCTCACATTAGGTTCAACATTAGTGGATGCTGGATATGCCGGTTGGGTCCGGGAAGATTCCACCACTAATGTAACCTAACCTCGTGCCATAAGTGTTAATTTAATTTCAAATTTTAATTTCTAAACATTCAACTTTTGATTAACTAATTTAATTAGTTAATCCTTTCCTTTTTATAGGTGTCAATACCTATTTTATTAACAATTGGATTACACATCAATTCATATAAAGATTTACATGCCAATTATAAACCTCTTTTCCCAGTTTCCTATCTAATGTATTCGCATGCAGTTTGGTGGCATTTAGGCTATGAAGTCGCCAAGCTATAACAATGAAAAGGGAATATGATAATCATTACAATCTCAACTTATATTGACATAAACATACTGGCATGGTAACAAAGTGAAAGGACATGTAATTATCATAACGGTGCGGATATTTAAAACTAATAACTTATGTAATCCAATGTCAAATCAAGAATGATGATATATAAATGTCTCCTAATTGGATCTAGCATAATCACGGGGCCACAAAGGTGGATTCACATGTCAAGTTCTCAACAGATTTAGATTAACATTAGGTGCCCAATTACCTAGATCTAGCATAGTAAGGGTGACATTGCAACATGTTTTGGTTCAAAAGTTAAATTATAATAAAGGTCCAGATCCGAATAATAATTCTTATGTCCTATAGTAACATATCTCAATAAATCAAAATATGATGTTCTATGTCTAAACAAAGGTTCAATTATCCAGAAAATGGTAATCTCAAATCAACCACAAACACAGGGAAAAGGTAAGATCTGCATATGTAACATAATGAATTAACCCCAAAAGAATTAGATCTAAAGAAAGTAGATCTAACATATACAAGTTAAGATCCCAAAGATGCCATAGATTAAGAATTTACAATAGATCTAATTATGATGAACATTGATATCCAAGCCATAGAATATTTTAGATCCACAAAGTATGATAAATCCGAGATGTTTTTTAATTTTCAAAAGCATATCCATTTCATATTCATAACATGATTACTTTTAGATCTCTAAACCTAAAAATAACTATACTCATAGCGTTGATTTTAGAGAAAGTGACATAACATACTTGCATAAAGGATTAGATCTACTACATTTACCCAAATCACAGTCTTTCATAATCCACATTCACTTATTTAAACCTAAAAGTGACTAGAACTCACAGAAAAAGAACGGATCTTGAATTCTGGGATCTGATTTCATAATTTGTTAAGCTTAACCCTTGATGTAGACATTGATTTTTATCTTGAATTTGATTTGTTTTGGCGGCGGCTATGTTAGTTTAGGATGCAGCAACATATAGGCTCATGAATGATTTAGGGTTTAGGTTAGATGTGATTATATAGAAGCATAGGATTGATTAGAGCCCTTAGACCAGTCTAGGATCAATCTAAGCCATCTAGACCATCATGATACCTCAACCAGAAAAGGACACCTAATCCCTAAACACCAAAAATCGTCATCTGGACGCATCAGCCCAGATATGGCTGATGGGGTTGACCCCTGCAGGGGGGGTCGACACCTATGTCGACTCCCCTATAGGGGGGTCGATACCTATGTCGATACCCCTTGGGGGGGTCGACACCTATGTCGACACCCCTTGGGGGGTCGACACCTCTGAGTGGGAATTTTCCCACTCAGCATGCTTCTTTTCTTTTGAATTTCGAATTGCTTTTTGATTATTAATTATTATTTAATTTAATTTCTGATAAAACTTGAAATCTTCTAAGCTCCATAACTTCTTCATGCGGAGCCTGATTTACGCAAACCCGGAATCTATCTCAAGCAAAATTCCGAGACGAACGCAATGGCGTAACCTGTTTCACTAAATTCTTTTTTCTGAAAATTAAGTGTCCTTTAATTTGCTAATTTTAATATTTTAAAATTACGGGGTGTTACATTCTCCCCTCCTTAAAGGATTTCATCCCCGAAATCTTCAAGTTAAGAAGAATGTATCCTACCATCCAATCATCCATCCACTCAATCATCATCCACAAGCATCCATTTTCCTTAAAAGATTTCTAATGCTATATGAACATATGCAAAAGTGTGTGTATATGTTCCTTATCTAATGCAAAAATCAGGTAGTCTACTGATTCGTATGACCTCCTTAATGTAATGTATGTTAGTGCCATGAATCCAATATGTATGCAACCATCCCTATTATATCATATAAGTTCTATATGTGTGCACACTCATTCGTTCAAATGCAACATCCATATGATGACACGACCATTTTCATCCATGAGGAAAAATAAAAATGCTTACACATCCATATGCAGTATGAGAGTGATTGAGCAGATCTTAGTGCCTAATGTGTGTGTATATGCACCCATAGACAACCACTAGCAAACACTTGCATCCACTTGCATCCATCAAACATAACATGTTTCAAACACATGTTTGCATCCATGGGTTCCCTACCTAAAGGTCGAAGATTCAATCGATAGGATACAGGAGAATGATATAAACCCAAAAAAAACTTGGAAAAAGGACTTAAGAACATAGTCCCAAAGGAAAAGTTATGAAGCATGATCTTTTTCTTCAGTTTCCCAAGTCGCATCCTCGTTGTGTTCTCTACTTTTACTTCCTTCCGCAAATTTGGCTCCACTTCCTCGGACTCTATACATTTTATTGCCACTTGGATGAATATCTTAGATTGATGGGCTTCCTCAAGGACTGTCTTTAAGAGGTTTCCCATCCAAATATGATTCACTTATCAAACCTCTTCCCAAGTAGCTCCCCCGCATGCTTACCAAGTTCCCTCTTTTCTTCTAGGGGTTGCATGTCGTATAGGCAATGCAACTGGCTTTGCATTATCCACCTAGTATATTCGAAAACCAATCTCATGCCTTGGGGTAAACCACAAACCCCATTAAAAACATCAGAATAATCTCGGACTACTAGACCAGATTGCAAATCATCGATAGAAGCATCAAGAGACCCTAGGAAACTAAGCATAACCGACTCTTGTGGGTCACAAGAAATTTCGAGGGTTCTCCTATGACAAGTTAGAGGCCTAACAGCCCTCCTCTCGTAATCTAGAATGGCCCCGCACGTAGTAAGCCAATCCATTCCTAGAATCAACCCATAGCAGAAAAACCCGAGCACATATGCGTCGCATTCAAACCCGATGCCTACCACAGATAATTTCAAACCCGTGCAAATCATCGATAAATAAGCCGAACCACCAATGGGGTTTGGAACAACGGGATCTACTGTGATACTACTAATTAATTGCAGAACTTCAATTACAGAAATAGATATAAACAAGTGTGAAGCACCAGAATTAAGGAGTGTTCTAACTGGAAAGTCTAAAAGAGAAACTAAGCTTTCTACGGAAAAAAAATTCTACCTCTTTCAGGAGCACTGATTGCGAGAGCATTCATCTATCCTCCAGAAATCCCAACGCTCTTCCCTTGTCCCGCAATCCTTGTTTCTTTGGGCACTCTGTAGAATAGTGTCCAAGTTCTCCGCAATTAAAGCAATTGACCTTCCTTCTCTTGCAATATTTAATCAAGTGACCTTCCTTCCTGCAATTATGACATTTCCTCTTATCCCTGCCTTTTTCATCTTTCCCTCCTTTCTTTTGCTGTTATTGTGGCTGTTGTTGTTGTTGCCCTTTCTTAGGCCACACCTTCTTATTCTATGATCACTCCACTTTCCTTTTTAGAGGATCATCCATCTTCGTCTCTTTCTTCCCATCCTTGTCTTCCTCCTGTAACAGTGCCATATGCACCAGTCTCTCATAAGTCGCACCCATAGGTATATGGGACATAGCTAGGTTGTGCAGTGGCTCATTCAATCCTTTAACGAAATGGAGAGCCTTTTTATATGGAGTGTTTACCAACTCCAATCCGAATCTAGTCAGCTGGTTGAATTGGTTGATGTATTCCTTAACCGATAGGCTTCCCTGTTTGAGTGCGAAGAACTTCTCCATCTATAGGCTTCGTTCAGCTTGCGAGAGGAACTTCATTTCAAACCTCATTCTGAAATCCTCCAAAGTCTCGACTGGTCTTTCAGCAATAGTAACTTCCCACCAGAAAGAGGCTTCGTCCTTAAGTAACCATACAGCCAATTGTATCTTCTGCCTACCGTCCACTTCGAAGATAACAAACAAATCTTTTGTTTCCTTGAGCCAGTTTCTTGCTTCCACAAATGATTCAGTCCCATTAAAGTAATTTCCTCCTATAGCTCGAAAGTCTCTACATATCTTCGAGAAAGCATTCACATGCGAAGGAGGAGGAGGAGGAACGATGGGTGCGGCTGGAGGAATGTCTCCTTGGCCTTCGGCGGGTGTCGTGGCCTCTAAATACCTTTGGAACCATCCGGATATTGTGACGCCCTCTAGAAGATTAGGGATGTTTTGTTCCCCAGACATGCTAAAAAAAGGAAAAGGAAGAATTTCAGATAAAGGACCGAAGGATATTACATATGGCAACTTGGGGAATATTTTCAAAATAGACTTTTCTTTTTGAAAATACTTTCTTTTTAAACCTTTTTGAAAAATATTTTCCAAAACTTTTATCTAATCTAGTAAACTTCAGATCGAATACCAAGTGTAACACCCCACGTCCGTTAATGTCACTCACAAAGGGAATGCATTAATTTTCGTTAAGCGGTTAGGTAAACAGACACAGAATATTACAAGACAGATATAAAATTTTTTGCAGCGAAAATAAACAACATTATTAAATCACCAAATACCTTGTTTCACAATACCATGAGTCATAAAACCATTAGATCAAAATACTTCTGTCTTGCATAACCAGAGTTCGTAGGAATTAAAAGAAAACATTATTCCCCAGTTAAAAGAGTAAGCCATAGCAGAGACAGAGATTCTAGCCATACTTCAGAAGTAGCTCCTAGCAAGTTAATATCTGAATCATAACTAAGCTTGGATGTTTCCTCCCTGAGAACCTAGGGAGGGGGGAACGGAAGAGAGAAGGAAAAACAAAAGGAGTCAGACATAAAGTCTGGCGAGTCTAGTAAATTTTAGCCAGTAAATAAATAAAGGTAAACATGACAGGCATATGAAGTGGATAAGAGGGTTCACTGTACAGATGGCAGGTGTGACAAGGCAGATAAGGTAAGGCGTATATATATGCTTCACTAAGAACTACTCTGCTATTACTAGTATAATCAAGATGAGGTGATCCCTTCCGTTATGAGTTGGTAGACTAAGGGCATATGTCCGATTATACCGTAACCACTACCCTAATCGATCGGCTCCCTACTATGTAGATGTCCTGTGCTGGCCCCACAGTAGGGGGTATCACTTCCGTAAAGTGGCAACCTAAGATGTGCACAGACCAATCTACTGGTCTCACGGTCGTCTTGTACCCATCTGCCCTGCCCATGCACGCACATTTCCCCGGTCGGTTTGCGCCGTTCCCACCATCCGTCTCGTTTGGATCGCTTATAATCAATCAGTAAGTGTGCCCCTTCTCCTCCTAGTACGGAGTTCTCTACTCTGATACCAACTACGGGTTACTTACTGAAATGGATCCCACACAATATGAAACAAGTTGTCCCTTTGTCTTGTATACCCATTAGGTTTTCCACTGAGTAGGTATACCCAAAAAAGGTGATCTTTAATTACATAGCCCTATACTAGTTATGTATAACCTAAAGGGTGATATTTAATTACATAACTCCCACACAATATGATACAAACTCTCCCCTTTGTCTTGTATCCCTACTAGGCTTTCTTTTGACTTTGTATAACCAAAAAGGTTGATCTTTAATACTAGTTATGTATACCCTAAAGGGTGATCTTTAATTACATAACTCTATGATGTCTAAGATTGTGGGCCTATATATACAAATATTACCCTCCAACCCAAGATGTACTTAACCCTCCCACCGATTCAAGCATGTTTATTTAATGGTTAAGTTTGCAGGCCTATATATATACTAATATTACCTACCTACCCAAGATTTACTTAACCCTCCCCTTTTACTAAATCAAGTTTATTTAACCTCAAATTAAGTATAAGTTCACACAAACCCTATGCATTATGTTTGGTGAAGTAGTCCAATTCATTACCATGTCCATTTATGGTTATATTGGGCTAGACCTCCCACATTAGGTCTACAACGTGTGGATGCTGGATATGTCGGTTGGGTCCAGGCAGTCTTATTCCATAGTTGGGTCTAACCTCATGTCTTAGCCCATGTCATATTCACACACTTAGACCTCTCACATTAGGTTCAACATTAGTGGATGCTGGATATGCCGGTTGGGTCCGGGCAGATTCCACAACTAATGTAACCTAACCTCGTGCCATAAGTGTTAATTTAATTTCAAATTTTAATTGCTAAACATTCAACTTTTGATTAACTAATTTAATTAGTTAATCCTTTCCTTTTTATAGGTGTCAATACCTATTTTATTAACAATTGGATTACACATCAATTCATATAAAGATTTACATGCCAATTATAAACCTCTTTTCCCAGTTTCCTATCTAATGTATTCGCATGCAGTTTGGTGGCATTTAGGCTATGAAGTCGCCAAGCTATAACAATGAAAAGGGAATATGATAATCATTACAATCTCAACTTATATTGACATAAACATACTGGCATGGTAACAAAGTGAAAGGACATGTAATTATCATAACGGTGCGGATATTTAAAACTGATAACTTACGTAATCCAATGTCAAATCAAGAATGGTGATATCTAAATGTCTCCTAATTGGATCTAGCATAATCACGGGGCCACAAAGGTGGATTCACATGTCAAGTTCTCAACAGATTTAGATTAACATTAGGTGCACAATTACCTAGATCTAGCATAGTAAGGGTGACATTGCAACATGTTTTGGTTCAAAAGTTAAATTATAATAAAGGTCCAGATCCGAATAATAATTCTTATGTCCTATAGTAACATATCTCAATAAATCAAAATATGATGTTCTATGTCTAAACAAAGGTTCAATTATCCAGAAAATGGTAATCTCGAATCAACCACAAACTTAGGGAAAAGGTAAGATCTGCATATGTAACATAATGAATTAACCCCAAAAGAATTAGATATAAAGAAAGTAGATCTAACATATACAAGTTAAGATCCCAAAGATGCCATAGATTAAGAATTTACAATAGATCTAATTATGATGAACATTGAGATCCAAGCCATAGAATATTTTAGATCCACAAAGTATGATAAATCCGAGATGTTTTTTAATTTACCAGAGCATATCCATTTCATATTCATAACATGATTACTTTTAGATCTCTAAACATAAAAATAACTATACTCATAGCGTTGATTTTAGAGAAAGTGACATAACATACTTGCATAAAGGATTAGATCTACTACATTTACCCAAATCACAGTCTTTCATAATCCACATTCACTTATTTAAACCTAAAAGTGACTAGAACTCATAGAAAAAGAACGAATCTTGAATTCTGGGATCTGATTTCATAATTTGTTAAGCTTAACCCTTGATGTAGACATTGATTTTTATCTTCAATTTAATTTGTTATGGCGGCGGCTATGTTAATTTAGGATGCAACAACATATAAGCTCGTGAATGATTTAGGGTTTAGGTTAGATGTGATTATATAGAAGCATAGGATTGATTAGAGCCCTTAGACCAGTCTAGGTTCAATCTAAGCCATCCAGACCATCATGACACCTCAACCAGAAAAGGACACCTAATCCCTAAACACCAAAAATCGTCATCTGGACACATCAGCCCAGATCTGGCTGATGGGGTTGACCCCTGCAAGAGGGGTTGACACCTATGTCGGCTCCCCTATAGGGGGGTCGATACCTATGTCGACACCCCTTGGGGGGTCTGACACCTATGTCGACACCCCTTGGGGGGTCGACACCTCTGAGTGGGAATTTTCCCGCTCAGCATGCTTCTTTTCTTTTGAATTTCGAATTTCTTTTGGATTATTAATTATTATTTTAATTTAATTTCTGATAAAACTTGAAATCTTCTAAGCTCCATAACTTCTTCATACGGAGCCTGATTTACGCAAACCCGAAATCTATCTCAAGCAAAATTCCGAGACGAACGCAATGGCGTAACCTGTTTCACTAAATTCTTTTTTTTGAAAATTAAGTGTCCTTTAATTTGCTAATTTTAATATTTTAAAATTACGGGGTGTTACATTCTCCCCTCCTTAAAGGATTTCATCCCCGAAATCTTCAAGTTAAGAAGAATGTATCCTACCATCCAATCATCCATCCACTCAATCATCATCCATAAGCATCCATTTTCCTTAGAAGATTTCTATTGCTATATGAACATATGCAAAAGTGTGTGTATATGTTCCTTATCTAATGCAAAAATCAGGTAGTCTACTGATTCGTTTGACCTCCTTAATGTAATGTATGTTAGTGCCATGAATCCAATATGTATGCAACCATCCCTATTATATCATATAAATATGTGTGCACACTCATTCGTTCAAAAGCAACATCCATATGATGACACGTCCATTTTCATCCATAAGGAAAAAGAAAAATGCTTACACATCCATATGCAGTATGAGAGTGATTGAGCCGATCTTAATGCCTAATGTGTGTGTATATGCATCCACAGGCAACCACTAGCAAACACTTGCATCCAATTGCATCCATCAAACATAACATGTTTCAAACATATGTTTGCGTCCATGGGTTCCCTACCTAAAGGTCGAAGATTCGATCGATAGGATACAGAAGAATGATATAAACCCAAAAAAAACCTTGGAAAAAGGACTTAAGAACATAGTCCCAAAGGAAAAGGTATGAAGCGTGATCTTTTTCTTCAGTTTCCCAAGTCACATCCTCGTTGTGTTCTCTACTTTTACTCCCTTCCGCAAATTTGGCTCCACTTCCTCGGACTCTATACATTTTATTGCCACTTGGATGAATATCTTAGATTGATGGGCTTCCTCAAGGACTGTCTTTAAGAGGTTTCTCATCCTGATATGATTCACTTATCAAACCTCTTCCCAAGTAGCTCCCCCGCATGCTTACCAAGTTCCCTCTTTTCTTCTAGGGGTTGCATGTCGTGTAGGCAATGCAACTGGCTTTGCATTATCCACCTAGTATATTCGAAAACCAATCTCATGCCTTGGGGTAAACCACAAACCCCATTAAAAACATCAGAATAATCGCGGACTACTAGACCAGATTGCAAATCATCGATAGAAGCATCAAAAGACCCTAGGAAACTAAGCATAACCGACTCTTGTGGGTCACTAGAAATTTCGAGGGTTCCACTATTACAAGTTAGAGGCCTAACAGCCCTCCTCTCGCAATCTAGAATGGCCCCGCACGTAGTAAGCCAATCCATTCCTAGAATCAACCCATAGCAGAAAAACCCGAGCACATATGCGTCGCATTCAAACCCGATGCCTACCATAGATAATTTCAAACCCGTACAAATCATCGATAAATAAGCCGAACCACCAATGGGGTTTGGAACAACGGGATCTACTGTGATACTACTAATTAATTGCAGAGCTTCAATTACAGAACTAGATATAAACAAGTGTGAAGCACCAGAATTAAGGAGTGTTCTAACTGGAAAGTCTAAAAGAGAAACTAAGCTTTCTACGGAAAAAAAAGTTCTACCTCCTTCAGGAGCACTGATTGCGAGAGCATGCATCTATCCTCCAGAAGTCCCAGCGATCTTCCATTGTCCCGCAGTCCTTGTTTCTTTGGGCACTCTATAGAATAGTGTCCAAGTTCTCCACAATTAAAGCAATTGACCTTCCTTCTCTTGTAATATTTAATCAAGTGACCTTCCTTCCTGCAATTATGACATTTCCTCTTATCCCTGCCTTTTTCATCTTTCCCTCCTTTCTTTTGCTGTTATTGTGGTTGTTGTTGTTGTTGCCCTTTCTTGGGCCACACCTTATTATTCTGCGATCACTCTACTTTCCTTTTTAGAGGATCATCCATCTTCGTCTCTTTCTTCCCATCCTTGTCTTCCTCCTGTAACAGTGCCATATGCACCATTCTCTCATAAGTCGCACCCATAGGTATATGGGACATAGCTAGGTTGTGCAGTGGCTCATTCAATCCTTTAACGAAATGTAGAGCCTTTTTATATGGAGTGTTTACCAACTCCAATCCGAATCTAGTCAGCTGGTTGAATTGGTTCATGTATTCCTTAACCGATAGGCTTCCCTGTTTGAGTGCGAAGAACTTCTCCATCTGCATGCTTCGTTCAGCTTGCGAGAGGAACTTCATTTCAAACCTCATTCTGAAATCCTCCCAAGTCTCAACTGGTCTTTCAGCATTAGTAACTTCCCACCAGAAAGAGGCTTCGTCCTTAAGTAACCATACAGCCAAGTGTATCTTCTGCCTACCGTCCACTTCGAAGATAACAAACAAATCTTTTGTTTCCTTGAGCCAGTTTCTTGCTTCCATAAATGATTCAGTCCTATTAAAGTTCTTTCCGTCTATAGCTCGAAAGTCCCTACATATCTTCGAGAAAGCATTCACATGCGAAGGAGGAGGAGGAACGATGGATGCGGCTGGAGGAATGTCTCCTTGGCCTTCGGCGGGTGTCGTGGCCTCCGAATACCTTTGGAACCATCCGGATATTGTGACGCCCTCTAGAAGATTAGGGATGTTTTGTTCCCAGACATGCTAAAAAAAGGAAAAGGAAGAATTTCAGATAAAGGACCGAAGGATATTACATATGGCAACTTGGGGAATATTTTCAAAAAAGACTTTTATTTTTGAAAATACTTTCTTTTAAAACCTTTTTGAAAAATATTTTCCAAAACTTTTATCTAATCTAGTAAACTTCAGCTCGGATACCAAGTGTAAGACCCCACGTCCGTTAATGTCACTCACAAAGGGAATGCATTAAGTTTCGTTAAGCGTTTAGGTAAACAGACACAGAATATTAAAAGACAGATATAAATTTTTTTGCAACGAAAATAAACAACTTTATTAAATCACCAAATACCTTGTTTCACAATACCATGAGTCATAAAACCATTACAACAAAATACTTCTGTCTTGCATAACCAGAGTACGTAGGAATTAAAAGAAAACATTATTCCCCGGTTAAAAGAGTAAGCCATAGCAGAGACAGAGATTCTAGCCATACTTCAGAAGTAGCTCCTAGCAAGTTGATATCTGAATCCTAACTAAGCTTGGATGTTTCCTCCCTGAGAACCTAGGGAGGGGGGAACGGAAGAGAGAAGGAAAAACAAAAGGAGTCAGACATAAAGTCTGGCGAGTCTAGTAAATTTTAGCCAGTAAATAAATAAAGGTAAACATGACAGGCATATGAAGTGGATAAGAGGGTTCACTGTACAGATGGCAGGTGTGACAAGGCAGATAAGGTAAGGTGTATATATATGCTTCACTAAGAACTACTCTGCTATTACTAGTATAATCAAGATGAGGTGATCCCTTCCGCTATGAGTTGGTAGACTAAGGGCATATGTTCGATTATACCCTAACCACTACCCTAATCGATCGGCTCCCTACTATGTAGATGTCCTGTGCTGGCCCCACAGTAGGGGGTATCACTTCCCTAAAGTGGCAACCTAAGATGTGCACAGACCAATCTACTGGTGTCACGGTCATCTTGTACCCCTCTGCCTGCCAATGCACGCACATTTCCCCGGTTGGTTTGCGCCGTTCCCACCATCCATCTCGTTTGGATCGCTTATAATCAATCAGTAAGCGTGCCCCTTCTCCCCCTAGTACGGAGTTCTCTACTCTGATACCAATTACGGGTTACTTACTGAAATGGATCCCACATAATATGAAACAAGCTGTCCCTTTGTCTTGTATCCCCATTAGGTTTTCCACTGACTAGGTATACCCAAAAAGGGTGATCTTTAACTACATAGCCCTATACTAGTTATGTATACCCTAAAGGGTGATCTTTTATTACATAACTCCCACACAATATGATACAAACTCTCCCCTTTGTCTTGTATCCCTACTAGGCTTTCTGTTGACTTTGTATAACCAAAAAGGTTGATCTTTAATACTGGTTATGTATACCCTAAAGGGTGATCTTTAATTACATAACTCTATGATATTTAAGATTGTGGGCCTATATATACAAATATTACCCTCCAACCTAAGATGTACTTAACCCTCCCACCGATTCAAGCATGTTTATTTAATGGTTAAGTTTGCAGGCCTATATATATATACTAATATTACCTACCTACCCAAGATTTACTTAACCCTCCCTTTTTACTAAATCAAGTTTATTTAACCTCAAATTAAGTATAAGTTCACAAAACCCTATGGATTATGTTTGGTGAAGTAGTCCAATTCATTACCATGTCCATTTATGGTTATATTGGGCTAGACCTCCCACATTAGGTCTACAACGTGTGGATGCTGGATATGTCGGTTGGGTCCAGGCAGTCTTATTCCATAGTTAGGTCTAACCTCATGTCTTAGCCCATGTCATATTCACACACTTAGACCTCTCACATTAGGTTCAACATTAGTGGATGCTGGATATGCCGGTTGGGTCCGGGAAGATTCCACCACTAATGTAACCTAACCTCGTGCCATAAGTGTTAATTTAATTTCAAATTTTAATTGCTAAACATTCAACTTTTGATTAACTAATTTAATTAGTTAATCCTTTCCTTTTTATAGGTGTCAATACCTATTTTATTAACAATTAGATTACACATCAATTCATATAAAGATTTACATGCCAATTATAAACCTCTTTTCCCAGTTTCCTATCTAATGTATTCGCATGCAGTTTGGTGGCATTTAGGCTATGAAGTCACCAAGCTATAACAATGAAAAGGGAATATGATAATCATTAGAATCTCAAATTATATTGACATTAACATACTGGCATGGTAACAAAGTGAAAAGGACATGTAATTATCATAACGGTGCGGATATTTAAAACTGATAACTTATGTAATCCAATGTCAAATCAAGAATGATGATATTTAAATGTCTCCTAATTGGATCTAGCATAATCACGGTGCCACAAAAGTGGATTCACATGTCAAGTTCTCAACAGATTTAGATTAACATTAGGTGCCCAATTACCTAGATCTAGCATAGTAAAGGTGACATTGCAACATGTTTTGGTTCAAAAGTTAAATTATAATAAAGGTCCAGATCCAAATAATAATTCTTATGTCCTATAGTAACAGATCTCAATAAATCAAAATATGATGTTCCATGTCTAAACAAAGGTTCAATTATCTAGAAAATGGTAATCTCAAATCAACCACAAACTTAGGGAAAAGGTAAGATCTGCATATGTAACATAATGAATTAACACCAAAAGAATTAGATCTAAAGAAAGTAGATCTAACATATACAAGTTAAGATCCCAAAGACGCCATAGATTAAGAATTTACATAATTAGATACTCATAGCATTGATTTTAGAGAAAGTGACATAACATACTTGCATAAAGGATTAGATCTACTACATTTACCCAAATCACAGTCTTTCATAATCCACATTCCCTTATTTAAACCTAAAAGTGACTAGAACTCACAGAAAAAGAACAGATCTTGAATTATGGGATCTGATTTCATAATTTGTTAAGCTTAACCCTTGATGTAGACGTTGATTTTTATCATGAATTTGATTTGTTATGGCGGCGGCTATGTTAGTTTAGGATGCAACAACATATAGGCTAATGAATGATTTAGGGTTTAGGTTAGATGTGATTATATAGAAGCATAGGATTGATTAGAGCCCTTAGACCAGTCTAGGATCAATCTAAGCCATCCAGACCATTATGACACCTCAACCAGAAAAGGACACCTAATCCCTAAACACCAAAAATCGTCATCTGGACACATCAGCCCAGATCTGGCTGATGGGGTTGACCCCTGCAGGGGGGGTCGACACCTATGTCGACTCCCCTATGGGGGGGGTCGATACCTATGTCGACACCCCTTATGGGGGGTCGACACATATGTCGACACCCCTTGGGGGGTCGACACCTCTGAGTGGGAATTTTCCCGCTCAGCATGCTTCTTTTCTTTTGAATTTCGAATTGCTTTTTGATTATTAATTATTATTTTAATTTAATTTCTAATAAAACTTGAAATCTTCTAAGCTCCATAACTTCTTCTTACGGAGCCTGATTTACGCAAACCCGGAATCTATCTCAAGCAAAATTCCGAGACGAACGCAATGGCGTAACCTGTTTCACTAAATTCTTTTTTCTGAAAATTAAGTGTCCTTTAATTTACTAATTTTAATATTTTAAAATTACGGGGTGTTACATTCTCCCCTCCTTAAAGGATTTCATCCCCGAAATCTTCAAGTTAAGAAGAATGTATCCTACCATCCAATCATCCATCCACTCAATCATCATCCACAAGCATCCATTTTCCTTAAAAGATTTCTAATGCTATATGAACATATGCAAAAGTGTGTGTATATGTTCCTTATCTAATGGAAAAATCAGGTAGTCTACTGATTCGTTTGACCTTCTTAATGTAATGTATGTTAGTGCCATGAATCCAATATGTATGCAACCATCCCTATTATATCATATAAATAAGTGTGCACACTCATTCGTTCAAATGCAACATCCATATGATGACACGTCCATTTTCATCCATGAGGAAAAAGAAAAATGCTTACACATCCATATGCAGTATGAGAGTGATTGAGCCGATCTTAGTGCCTAATGTGTGTGTATATGCATCCACAGGCAACCACTAGCAAACACTTGCATCCACTTGCATCCATCAAACATAACATGTTTCAAACACATGTTTGCATCCATGGGTTCCCTACCTAAAGGTCGAAGATTCGATCGTTAGGATACAGGAGAATGATATAAACCCAAAAAAAAAAACCTTGGAAAAAGGACTTAAGAACATAGTCCCAAAGGAAAAGGTGTGAAGCGTGATCTTTTTCTTCAGTTTCCCAAGTCGCATCCTCGTTGTGTTCTCTACTTTTACTTCCTTCCGCAAATTTGGCTCCACTTCCTCGGACTCTATACATTTTATCGCCACTTGGATGAATATCTTAGATTGATGTGCTTCCTCAAGGACTGTCTTTAAGAGGTTTCCCATCCTGATATGATTCACTTATCAAACCTCTTCCCAAGTAGCTCCCTCGCATGCTTACCAAGTTCCCTCTTTTCTTCTAGGGGTTGCATGTCGTATAGGCAATGCAACTGGCTTTGCATTATCCACCTAGTATATTCGAAAACCAATCTCATGCCTTGGGGTAAACCACAAACCCCATTAAAAACATCAGAATAATCTCGGACTACTAGACCAGATTGCAAATCATCGATAGAAGCATCAAGAGACCCTAGGAAACTAAGCATAACCGACTCTTGTGGGTCACTAGAAATTTCGAGGGTTCCACTATGACAAGTTAGAGGCCTAACAGCCCTCCTCTCGCAATCTAGAATGGCCCCGCACGTAGTAAGCCAATCCATTCCTAGAATCAACCCATAGCAGAAAAACCCGAGCACATATGCGTCGCATTCAAACCCGATGCCTACCATAGATAATTTCAAACCCGTACAAATCATCGATAAATAAGCCGAACCACCAATGGGGTTTGGAACAACGGGATCTACTGTGATACTACTAATTAATTGCAGAGCTTCAATTACAGAACTAGATATAAACAAGTGTGAAGCACCAGAATTAAGGAGTGTTCTAACTGGAAAGTCTAAAAGAGAAACTAAGCTTTCTGCGGAAAAAAAAGTTCTGCCTCCTTCAGTAGCACTGATTGCGAGAGCATGCATCTATCCTCCAGAAGTCCCAGCGCTCTTCCCTTGTCCCGCAATCCTTGTTTCTTTGGGCAATCTATAGAATAGTGTCCAAGTTCTCTGCAATTAAAGCAATTGACTTTCCTTCTCTTGCAATATTTAATCAAGTGACCTTCCTTCCTGCAATTATGACATTTCCTCTTATCCCTGCCTTTTTCATCTTTCCCTCCTTACTTTTGTTTTTATTGTGGCTGTTGTTGTTGTTGCCCTTTCTTGGGCCACACCTTCTTATTCCGCGATCACTCCACTTTCCTTTTTAGAGGATCATCCATCTTCGTCTCTTTCTTCCCATCCTTGTCTTCCTCTTGTAACAGTGCCATAGTGCACCAGTCTCTCATAAGTCGCACCCATAGGTATATGGGACATAACTAGGTTGTGTAGTGGCTCATTCAATCCTTTAACGAAATGGAGAGCCTTTTTATATGGAGTGTTTACCAACTCCAATCCGAATCTAGTCAGCTGGTTGAATTGGTTGATGTATTCCATAACCGATAGGATTCCCTGTTTGAGTGCGAAGAACTTCTCCATCTATAGGCTTCGTTCAGCTTGCGAGAGGAACTTCATTTCAAACCTCATTCTGAAATCCTCCCAAGTCTCAACTGGTCTTTCAGCATTAGTAACTTCCCACCAGAAAGAGGCTTCGTCCTTAAGTAACCATACATCCAATTGTATCTTCTGCCTACCGTCCACTTCGAAGATAACAAACAAATCTTTTGTTTCCTTGAGCCAGTTTCTTGCTTCCACAAATGATTCAGTCCCATTAAAGTTCTTTCCGCCTATAGCTCGAAAGTCTCTACATATCTTCGAGAAAGCATTCACATGCGAAGGAGGAGGAGGAACGATGGGTGCGGCTGGAGGAATGTCTCCTTGGCCTTCGGCGGGTGTCGTGGCCTCTAAATACCTTTGGAACCATCCGAATATTGTGACGCCCTCTAGAAGATTAGGGATGTTTTGTTCCCCAGACATGCTAAAAAAAGGAAAAGGAAGAATTTCAGATAAAGGACCGAAGGATATTACATATGGCAACTTGGGGAATATTTTCAAAATAGACTTTTCTTTTTGAAAATACTTTCTTTTAAAACCTTTTTGAAAAATATTTTCCAAAACTTTTATCTAATCTAGTAAACTTCAGCTCGGATACCAAGTGTAACACCCCACGTCCGTTAATGTCACTCACAAAGGGAATGCATTAAGTTTCGATAAGCGTTTAGGTAAACAGACACAGAATATTACAAGACAGATATAAATTTTTTTGCAGCGAAAATAAACAACTTTATTAAATCACCAAATACCTTGTTTCACAATACCATGAGTCATAAAACCATTACAACAAAATACATCTGTCTTGCATAACCAGAGTACGTAGGAATTAAAAGAAAACATTATTCCCCAGTTAAAAGAGTAAGCCATAGCGGAGACAGAGATTCTAGCCATACTTCAGAAGTAGCTCCTAGCAAGTTGATATCCGAATCCTAACTAAGCTTGGATGTTTCCTCCCTGAGAACCTAGGGAGGAGGGAACGGAAGAGAGAAGGAAAAACAAAAGGAGTCAGACATAAAGTCTGGCGAGTCTAGTAAATTTTAGCCAGTAAATAAATAAAGGTAAACATGACAGGCATATGAAGTGGATAAGAGGGTTCACTGTACAGATGGCAGGTGTGACAAGGCAGATAAGGTAAGGTGTATATATATGATTCACTAAGAACTACTATGCTATTACTAGTATAATCAAGATGAGGTGATCACTTCCGCTATGAGTTGGTAGACTAAGGGCATATATCCGATTATACCCTAACCACTACCCTAATCGATCGGCTCCTACTATGTAGATGTCCTATGCTGGCCCCACAGTAGGGGGTATCACTTCCCTAAAGTGGCAACCTAAGATGTGCACAGACCAATCTACTGGTGTCACAGTCATCTTGTACCCCTCTGCCCTTCCCATGCACGCACATTTCCCCGGTCGGTTTGCGCCGTTCCCACCATCCGTCTCGTTTGGATCGCTTATAATCAATCAGTAGGCGTGCCCCTTCTCCTCCTAGTACGGAGTTCTCTACTCTGATACCAACTACGGGTTACTTACTGAAATGGATCCCACACAATATGAAACAAGCTGTCCCTTTGTCTTTTATCCCCATTAGGTTTTCCACTGACTAGGTATACCCAAAAAGGGTGATCTTTAATTACATAGCCCTATACTAGTTATGTATACCCTAAAGGGTGATCTTTAATTATATAACTCCCACACAATATGATACAAACTCTCCCCTTTGTCTTGTATCCCTACTAGGCTTTCTGTTGACTATGTATAACCAAAAAGGTTGATCTTTAATACTAGTTATGTGTACCCTAAAGGGTGATCTTTAATTACATAACTCTATGATGTTTAAGATTGTGGGCCTATATATACAAATATTACCCACCAACCCAAGATGTACTTAACCCTCCCACCGATTCTAGCATGTTTATTTAATGGTTAAGTTTGCAGGCCTATATATATATATACTAATATTACCTACCTACACAAGATTTACTTAACCCTCCCTTTTTACTAAATCAAGTTTATTTAACCTCAAATTAAGTCTAAGTTCACACAAACCATATGGATTATGTTTGGTGAAGTAGTCCAATTCATTACCATGTCCATTTATGGTTATATTGGGCTAGACCTCCCACATTAGGTCTACAACGTGTGGATGCTGGATATGTCGGTTGGGTCCAGGCAGTCTTATTCCATAGTTGGGTCCAACCTCATGTCTTAGCCCATGTCATATTCACACACTTAGATCTCTCACATTAGGTTCAACATTAGTGGATGCTGGATATGCCGGTTGGGTCCGGGAAGATTCCACCACTAATGTAACCTAACCTCGTGCCATAAGTGTTAATTTAATTTCAAATTTTAATTGCTAAACATTTAACTTTTGATTAACTAATTTAATTAGTTAATCCTTTCCTTTTTATAGGTGTCAATACCTATTTTATAAACAATTGGATTACACATCAATTCATATAAAGATTTACATGCCAATTATAAACCTCTTTTCCCAGTTTCCTATCTAATGTATTCGCATGCAATTTGGTGGCATTTAGGCTATGAAGTCGCCAAGCTATAACAATGAAAAGGGAATATGATAATCATTACAATCTCAACTTATATTGACATAAACATACTGGCATGTTAACAAAGTGAAAGGACATGTAATTATCATAACGGTGCGGATATTTAAAACTAATAACTTATGTAATCCAATGTCAAATCAAGAATGATGATATATAAATGTCTCCTAATTGGATCTAGCATAATCACGGGGCCACAAAGGTGGATTCACATGTCAATTTCTCAACAGATTTAGATTAACATTAGGTGCCCAATTACCTAGATCTAGCATAGTAAGGGTGACATTGCAACATGTTTTGGTTCAAAAGTTAAATTATAATAAAGGTCCAGATCCAAATAATAATTCTTATGTCCTATAGTAACATATCTCAATAAATCAAAATATGATGTTCTATGTCTAAACAAAGGTTCAATTATCCAGAAAATGGTAATCTCGAATCAACCACAAACTTAGGGAAAAGGTAAGATCTGCATATGTAACATAATGAATTAACCCCAAAAGAATTAGATCTAAAGAAAGTAGATCTAACATATACAAGTTAAGATCCCAAAGATGCCATAGATTAAGAATTTACAATAGATCTAATTATGATGAACATTGAGATCCAAGCCATAGAATATTTTAGATCCACAAAGTATGATAAATCCGAGATGTTTTTTAATTTACAAAAGCATATCCAATTCATATTCATAACATGATTACTTTTAGATCTCTAAACCTAAAAATAACTATACTCATAGCGTTGATTTTAGAGAAAGTGACATAACATACTTGCATAAAGGATTAGATCTACTACATTTACCCAAATCACAGTCTTTCATAATCCACATTCACTTATTTAAACCTAAAAGTGACTAGAACTCACAGAAAAAGAACGGATCTTGAATTCTGGGATCTGATTTCATAATTTGTTAAGCTTAACCCTTGATGTAGACATTGATTTTTATCTTGAATTTGATTTGTTATGGCGGCGGCTATGTTAGTTTAGGATGCAGCAACATATAGGCTCATGAATGATTTAGGGTTTAGGTTAGATGTGATTATATAGAAGCATAGGATTGATTAGAGCCCTTAGACCAGTCCAGGATCAATCTAAGCCATCCAGACCATCATGACACCTCAACCAGAAAAGGACACCTAATCCCTAAACACCAAAAATCGTCATCTGGACACATCAGCCCAGATATGGCTGATGGGGTTGACCCCTGCAGGGGGGTCGACACCTATGTCGACTCCCCTATAGGGGGGTCGATACCTATGTCGATACCCCTTGGGTGGGTCGACACCTATGTCGACACCCCTTGGGGGGTCGACACCTCTGAGTGGGAATTTTCCCGCTCAGCATGCTTCTTTTCTTTTGAATTTCGAATTGCTTTTTGATTTTTAATTATTATTTAATTTAATTTCTGATAAAACTTGAAATCTTCTAAGCTCCATAACTTCTTCATACGGAGCCTGATTTACGCAAACCCGGAATCTATCTCAAGCAAAATTCCGAGACGAACGCAATGGCGTAACCTGTTTCACTAAATTATTTTTTCTGAAAATTAAGTGTCCTTTAATTTGCTAATTTTAATATTTTAAAATTACGGGGTGTTACATTCTCCCCTCCTTAAAGGATTTCATCCCCGAAATCTTCAAGTTAAGAAGAATGTATCCTACCATCCAATCATCCATCCACTCAATCATCATCCACAAGCATCCATTTTCCTTAAAAGATTTCTAATGCTATATGAACATATGCAAAAGTGTGTGTATATGTTCCTTATCTAATGCAAAAATCAGGTAGTCTACTGATTTGTATGACCTCCTTAATGTAATGTATGTTAGTGCCATGAATCCAATATGTATGCAACCATCCCAATTATATCATATAAGTTCTATATGTGTGCACACTCATTCGTTCAAATGCAACATCCATATGATGACACGACCATTTTCATCCATGAGGAAAAATAAAAATACTTACACATCCATATGAAATATGAGAGTGATTGAGCAGATCTTAGTGCCTAATGTGTGTGTATATGCATCCATAGACAACCACTTGCAAACACTTGCATCCACTTGCATCCATCAAACATAACATGTTTCAAACACATGTTTGCATCCATGGGTTCCCTACCTAAAGATCGAAGATTCAATCGATAGGATACAGGAGAATGATATAAACCCAAAAAAAACTTGGAAAAAGGACTTAAGAACATAGTCCCAAAGGAAAAGTTATGAAGCATGATCTTTTTCTTCAGTTTCCCAAGTCGCATCCTCGTTGTGTTCTCTACTTTTACTTCCTTCCGCAAATTTGGCTCCACTTCCTCGGACTTTATACATTTTATTGCCACTTGGATGAATATCTTAGATTGATGGGCTTCCTCAAGGACTGTCTTTAAGAGGTTTCCCATCCAAATATGATTCACTTATCAAACCTCTTCCCAAGTAGCTCCCCCGCATGCTTACCAAGTTCCCTCTTTTCTTCTAGGGGTTGCATGTCGTATAGGCAATGCAACTGGCTTTGCATTATCCACCTAGTATATTCGAAAACCAATCTCATGCCTTGGGGTAAACCACAAACCCCATTAAAAACATCAGAATAATCTCGGACTACTAGACCAGATTGCAAATCATCGATAGAAGCATCAAGAGACCCTAGGAAACTAAGCATAACCGACTCTTGTGGGTCACAAGAAATTTCGAGGGTTCTCCTATGACAAGTTAGAGGCCTAACAGCCCTCCTCTCGTAATCTAGAATGGCCCCGCACGTAGTAAGCCAATCCATTCCTAGAATCAACCCATAGCAGAAAAACCCGAGCACATATGCGTCGCATTCAAACCCGATGCCTACCACAGATAATTTCAAACCCGTACAAATCATCGATAAATAAGCCGAACCACCAATGGGGTTTGGAACAACGGTATCTACTGTGATACTACTAATTAATTGCAGAGCTTCAATTACAGAAATAGATATAAACAAGTGTGAAGCACCAGAATTAAGGAGTGTTCTAACTGGAAAGTCTAAAAGAGAAACTAAGCTTTCTACGGAAAAAAAATTCTACCTCTTTCAGGAGCACTGATTGCGAGAGCATTCATCTATCCTCCAGAAATCCCAACGCTCTTCCCTTGTCCCGCAATCCTTGTTTCTTTGGGCACTCTGTAGAATAGTGTCCAAGTTCTCCGCAATTAAAGCAATTGACCTTCCTTCTCTTGCAATATTTAATCAAGTGACCTTCCTTCCTGCAATTATGACATTTCCTCTTATCCCTGCCTTTTTCATCTTTCCCTCCTTTCTTTTGCTGTTATTGTGGCTGTTGTTGTTGTTGCCCTTTCTTGGGCCACACCTTCTTATTCTACGATCACAACACTTTCCTTTTTAGAGGATCATCCATCTTCGTCTCTTTCTTCCCATCCTTGTCTTCCTCCTGTAACAGTGCCATATGCACCAGTCTCTCATAAGACGCACCCATAGGTATATGGGACATAGCTAGGTTATGCAGTGGCTCATTCAATCCTTTAAAGAAATGGAGAGCCTTTTTATATGGAGTGTTTACCAACTCCAATCCGAATCTAGTCAGCTGGTTGAATTGGTTGATGTATTCCTTAACCGATAGGCTTCCCTGTTTGAGTGCGAAGAACTTCTCCATCTATAGGCTTCGTTCAACTTGCGAGAGGAACTTCATTTCAAACCTCATTCTGAAATTCTCCCAAGTCTCGACTGGTCTTTCAGCATTAGTAACTTCCCACCAGAAAGAGGCTTCGTCCTTAAGTAACCATACAGCCAATTGTATCTTCTGCCTACCGTCCACTTCGAAGATAACAAACAAATCTTTTGTTTCCTTGAGCCAGTTTCTTGCTTCCACAAATGATTCAGTCCCATTAAAGTTATTTCCTCCTATAGCTCGAAAGTCTCTACATATCTTCGAGAAAGCATTCACATGCGAAGGAGGAGGAGGAGGAACGATGGGTGCGGCTGGAGGAATGTCTCCTTGGCCTTCGGCGGGTGTCTTGGCCTCAAATACCTTTGGAACCATCCGGATATTGTGACGCCCTCTAGAAGATTAGGGATGTTTTGTTCCCCAGACATGCTAAAAAAAGGAAAAGGAAGAATTTCAGATAAAGGACCGAAGGATATTACATATGGCAACTTGGGAAATATTTTCAAAACAGACTTTTCTTTTTGAAAATACTTTCTTTTAAAACCTTTTTGAAAAATATTTTCCAAAACTTTTATCTAATCTAGTAAACTTCAGATCGGATACCAAGTGTAACACCCCACGTCCGTTAATGTCACTCACAAAGGGAATGCATTAATTTTCGTTAAGCGGTTAGGTAAACAGACACAGAATATTACAAGACAGATATAAAAAATTTTGCAGCGAAAATAAACAACATTATTAAATCACCAAATACCTTGTTTCACAATACCATGAGTCATAAAACCATTAGAACAAAATACTTCTGTCTTGCATAACCAGAGTTCGTAGGAATTAAAAGAAAACATTATTCCCCAGTTAAAGGAGTAAGCCATAGCAGAGACAGAGATTCTAGCCATACTTCAGAAGTAGCTCCTAGCAAGTTAATATCTGAATCCTAACTAAGCTTGGATGTTTCCTCCCTGAGAACCTAGGGAGGGGGGAACGGAAGAGAGAAGGAAAAACAAAAGGAGTCAGACATAAAGTCTGGCGAGTCTAGTAAATTTTAGCCAGTAAATAAATAAAGGTAAACATGACAGGCATATGAAGTGGATAAGAGGGTTCACTGTACAGATGGCAGGTGTGACAAGGCAGATAAGGTAAGGTGTATATATATGCTTCACTAAGAACTACTCTGCTATTACTAGTATAATCAAGATGAGGTGATCCCTTCCGTTATGAGTTGGTAGACTAAGGGCATATGTCCGATTATACCGTAACCACTACCCTAATCGATCGGCTCCCTACTATGTAGATGTCCTGTGCTGGCCCCACGGTAGGGGGTATCACTTCCGTAAAGTGGCAACCTAAGATGTGCACAGACCAATCTACTGGTCTCACGGTCGTCTTGTACCCCTCTGCCCTGCCCATGCACGCACATTTCCCCGGTCGGTTTGCGCCGTTTCCACCATCCGTCTCGTTTGGATCGCTTATAATCAATCAGTAAGTGTGCCCCTTCTCCTCCTAGTACGGAGTTCTCTACTCTGATACCAACTACGGGTTACTTACTGAAATGGATCCCACACAATATGAAACAAGTTGTCCCTTTGTCTTGTATCCCCATTAGGTTTTCCACTGAGTAGGTATACCCAAAAAGGGTGATCTTTAATTACATAGCCCTATACTAGTTATGTATACCCTAAAGGGTGATATTTAATTACATAACTCCCACACAATATGATACAAACTCTCCCCTTTGTCTTGTATCCCTACTAGGCTTTCTTTTGACTTTGTATAACCAAAAAGGTTGATCTTTAATACTAGTTATGTATACCCTAAAGGGTGATCTTTAATTACATAACTCTATGATGTTTAAGATTGTGGGCCTATATATACAAATATTACCCTCCAACCCAAGATGTACTTAACCCTCCCACCGATTCAAGCATGTTTATTTAATGGTTAAGTTTGCAGGCCTATATATATACTAATATTACCTACCTACCCAAGATTTACTTAACCCTCCCCTTTTACTAAATCAAGTTTATTTAACCTCAAATTAAGTATAAGTTCACACAAACCCTATGGATTATGTTTGGTGAAGTAGTCCAATTCATTACCATGTCCATTTATGGTTATATTGGGCTAGACCTCCCATATTAGGTCTACAACGTGTGGATGATGGATATGTCGGTTGGGTCCAGGCAGTCTTATTCCATAGTTGGGTCTAACCTCATGTCTTAGCCCATGTCATATTCACACGCTTAGACCTCTCACATTAGGTTCAACATTAGTGGATGCTGGATATGCCGGTTGGGTCCGGGCAGATTCCACAACTAATGTAACCTAACCTCGTGCCATAAGTGTTAATTTAATTTCAAATTTTAATTGCTAAACATTCAACTTTTGAATAACTAATTTAATTAGTTAATCCTTTCCTTTTTATAGGTGTCAATACCTATTTTATTAACAATTGGATTACACATCAATTCATATAAAGATTTACATGCCAATTATAAACCTCTTTTCCCAGTTTCCTATCTAATGTATTCGCATGCAGTTTGGTGGCATTTAGGCTATGAAGTCGCCAAGCTATAACAATGAAAAGGGAATATGATAATCATTACAATCTCAACTTATATTGACATAAACATACTGGCATGGTAACAAAGTGAAAGGACATGTAATTATCATAACGGTGCAGATATTTAAAACTGATAACTTACGTAATCCAATGTCAAATCAAGAATGATGATATATAAATGTCTCCTAATTGGATCTAGCATAATCACGGGGCCACAAAGGTGGATTCACATGTCAAGTTCTCAACAGATTTAGATTAACATTAGGTGCACAATTACCTAAATCTAGCATAGTAAGGGTGACTTTGCAACATGTTTTGGTTCAAAAGTTAAATTATAATAAAGGTCCAGATCCGAATAATAATTCTTATGTCCTATAGTAACATATCTCAATAAATCAAAATATGATGTTCTATGTCTAAACAAAGGTTCAATTATCCAGAAAATGGTAATCTCGAATCAACCACAAACTTAGGGAAAAGGTAAGATCTGCATGTGTAACATAATGAATTAACCCCAAAAGAATTAGATATAAAGAAAGTAGATCTAACATATACAAGTTAAGATCCCAAAGATGCCATAGATTAAGAATTTATAATAGATCTAATTATGATGAACACTGAGATCCAAGCCATAGAATATTTTAGATCCACAAAGTATGATAAATCCGAGATGTTTTTTAATTTACAAGAGCATATCCATTTCATATTCATAACATGATTACTTTTAGATCTCTAAACCTAAAAATAACTATACTCATAGCGTTGATTTTAGAGAAAGTGACATAACATACTTGCATAAAGGATTAGATCTACTACATTTACCCAAATCACAGTCTTTCATAATCCACATTCACTTATTTAAACCTAAAAGTGACTAGAACTCACAGAAAAAGAACGGATCTTGAATTCTGGGATCTGATTTCATAATTTGTTAAGCTTAACCCTTGATGTAGACATTGATTTTTATCTTCAATTTGATTTGTTATGGCGGCGGCTATGTTAGTTTAGGATGCAGCAACATATAGGCTCATGAATGATTTAGGGTTTAGGTTAGATGTGATTATATAGAAGCATAGGATTGATTAGAGCCCTTAGACCAGTCTAGGTTCAATCTAAGCCATCCAGACCATCATGACACCTCAACCAGAAAAGGACACCTAATCCCTAAACACCAAAAATCGTCATCTGGACACATCAGCCCAGATATGGCTGATGGGGTTGACCCCTGCAAGAGGGGTTGACACCTATGTCGGCTCCCCTATAGGGGGGTCGATACCTATGTCGACACCCCTTGGGGGGTCTGACACCTATGTCAACACCCCTTGGGGGGTCGACACCTCTGAGTGGGAATTTTCCCGCTCAGCATGCTTCTTTTCTTTTGAATTTCGAATTTCTTTTTGATTATTAATTATTATTTTAATTTAATTTCTGATAAAACTTGAAATCTTCTAAGCTCCATAACTTCTTCATACAGAGCCTGATTTACGCAAACCCGAAATCTATCTCAAGCAAAATTCTGAGACGAACGCAATGGCGTAACCTGTTTCACTAAATTCTTTTTTCTGAAAATTAAGTGTCCTTTAATTTGCTAATTTTAATATTTTAAAATAACGGGGTGTTACATTCTCCCCTCCTTAAAGGATTTCATCCCCGAAATCTTCAAGTTAAGAAGAATGTATCCTACCATCCAATCATCCATCCACTCAATCATCATCCATAAGCATCCATTTTCCTTAAAAGATTTCTATTGCTATATGAACATATGCAAAAGTGTGTGTATATGTTCCTTATCTAATGCAAAAATCAGGTAGTCTACTGATTCGTTTGACCTCCTTAATGTAATGTATGTTAGTGCCATGAATCCAATATGTATGCAACCATCCCTATTATATCATATAAATATGTGTGCACACTCATTCGTTCAAAAGCAACATCCATATGATGACACGTCCATTTTCATCCATGAGGAAAAAGAAAAATGCTTACACATCCATATGCAGTATGAGAGTGATTGAGCCGATCTTAATGCCTAATGTGTGTGTATATGCATCCACAGGCAACCACTAGCAAACACTTGCATCCAATTGCATCCATCAAACATAACATGTTTCAAACACATGTTTGCATCCATGGGTTCCCTACCTAAAGGTCGAAGATTCGATCGATAGGATACAGGAGAATGATATAAACCCAAAAAAAAAACCTTGGAAAAAGGACTTAAGAACATAGTCCCAAAGGAAAAGGTATGAAGCGTGATCTTTTTCTTCAGTTTCCCAAGTCGCATCCTCGTTGTGTTCTCTACTTTTACTCCCTTCCGCAAATTTGGCTCCACTTCCTCGGACTCTATACATTTTATTGCCACTTGGATGAATATCTTAGATTGATGGGCTTCCTCAAGGACTGTCTTTAAGAGGTTTCCCATCCTGATATGATTCACTTATCAAACCTCTTCCCAAGTAGCTCCCCCACATGCTTACCAAGTTCCCTCTTTTCTTCTAGGGGTTGCATGTCGTATAGGCAATGCAACTGGCTTTGCATTATCCACCTAGTATATTCGAAAACCAATCTCATGCCTTGGGGTAAACCACAAACCCCATTAAAAACATCAGAATAATCTCAGACTACTAGACCAGATTACAAATCATCGATAGAAGCATCAAGAGTCCCTAGGAAACTAAGCATAACCGACCCTTGTGGGTCACAAGAAATTTCGAGGGTTCTCCTATGACAAGTTAGAGGCCTAACAGCCCTCCTCTCGCAATCTAGAATGGCCCCGCACGTAGTAAGCCAATCCATTCCTAGAATCAACCCATAGCAGAAAAACCCGAGCACATATACGTCACATTCAAACCCGATGCCTACCACAGATAATTTCAAACGCGTACAAATCATCGATAAATAAGCCGAACCACCAATGGGGTTTGGAACAACGGGATCTACTGTGATACTACTAATTAATTGCAGAGCTTCAATTACAGAACTAGATATAAACAAGTGTGAATCACCAGAATTAAGGAGTGTTCTAACTGGAAAGTCTAAAAGAGAAACTAAGCCTTCTACGGAAAAAAATTCTACCTCTTTCAGGAGCACTGATTGCGAGAGCATGCATCTATCCTACAGAAGTCCCAGCGCTCTTCCCTTGTCCCGCAATCCTTATTTCTTTGGGCACTCTGTAGAATAGTGTCCAAGTTCTCCGCAATTAAAGCAATTGACCTTCCTTCTCTTGCAATATTTAATCAAGTGACCTTCCTTCCTGCAATTATGACATTTCCTCTTATCCCTGCCTTTTTCATCTTTCCCTCCTTTCTTTTGCTGTTATTGTGGCTGTTGTTGTTGTTGCCCTTTCTTGGGCCACACCTTCTTATTCTGCGATCAGTCCACTTTCCTTTTTAGAGGAGCATCCATCTTCATCTCTTTCTTCCCATCCTTGTCTTCCTCCTGTAACAGTGCCATATGCACCAGTCTCTCATAAGTCGCACCCATAGGTATATGGGACATAGCTAGATTGTGCAGTGGCTCATTCAATTCTTTAACGAAATGGAGAGCCTTTTTATATGGAGTGTTTACCAACTCCAATCCGAGTCTAGTCAGCTGGTTGAATTGGTTGATGTATTCCTTAACCGATAGGCTTCCCTGTTTGAGTGCGAAGAACTTCTCCATCTGCATGCTTCGTTCAGCTTGCGAGAGGAACTTCATTTCAAACCTCATTCTGAAATCCTCCCAAGTCTCAACTGGTCTTTCAGCATTAGTAACTTCCCACCAGAAAGAGGCTTCGTCCTTAAGTAACCATACAGCCAAGTGTATCTTCTGCCTACCGTCCACTTCGAAGATAACAAACAAATCTTTTGTTTCCTTGAGCCAGTTTCTTGCTTCCATAAATGATTCAGTCCCATTAAAGTTCTTTCCGCCTATAGCTCGAAGGTCTCTACATATCTTCGAGAAAGCATTCACATGCGAAGGAGGAGGAGGAGGAACGATGGATGCGGCTGGAGGAATGTCTCCTTGGCCTTCGGCGGGTGTCGTGGCCTCCGAATACCTTTGGAACCATCCGGATATTGTGACGCCCTCTAGAAGATTAGGGATGTTTTGTTCCCAAACATGCTAAAAAAAGGAAAAGGAAGAATTTCAGATAAAGGACCGAAGGATATTACATATGGCAACTTGGGGAATATTTTCAAAATAGACTTTTATTTTTGAAAATACTTTCTTTTAAAACCTTTTTGAAAAATATTTTCCAAAACTTTTATCTAATCTAGTAAACTTCAGCTCGGATACCAAGTGTAAGACCCCACGTCCGTTAATGTCACTCACAAAGGGAATGCATTAAGTTTCGTTAAGCGTTTAGGTAAACAGACACAGAATATTAAAAGATTGATATAAATTTTTTTGCAACGAAAATAAACAACTTTATTAAATCACCAAATACCATGTTTCACAATACCATGAGTCATAAAACCATTACAACAAAATAATTCTGTCTTGCATAACCAGAGTACGTAGGAATTAAAAGAAAACATTATTCCCCAGTTAAAAGAGTAAGCCATAGCAGAGACAGAGATTCTAGCCATACTTCAGAAGTAGCTCCTAGCAAGTTGATATCTGAATCCTAACTAAGCTTGGATGTTTCCTCCCTGAGAACCTAGGGAGGGGGGAACGGAAGAGAGAAGGAAAAACAAAAGGAGTCAGACATAAAGTCTGGCGAGTCTAGTAAATTTTAGCCAGTAAATAAATAAAGGTAAACATGACAGGCATATGAAGTGGATAAGAGGGTTCACTGTACAGATGGCAGGTGTGACAAGGCAGATAAGGTAAGGTGTATATATATGCTTCACTAAGAACTACTCTGCTATTACTAGTATAATCAAGATGAGGTGATCCCTTCCGCTATGAGTTGGTAGACTAAGGGCATATGTCCGATTATACCCTAACCACTACCCTAATCGATCGGCTCCCTACTATGTAGATGTCCTGTGCTGGCCCCACAGTAGGGGGTATCACTTCCCTAAAGTGGCAACCTAAGATGTGCACAGACCAATCTACTGGTGTCATGGTCATCTTGTACCCCTCTGCCCTGCCCATGCACGCACATTTCCCCGGTTGGTTTGCGCCGTTCCCACCATCCATCTCGTTTGGATCGCTTACAATCAATCAGTAAGCGTGCCCCTTCTCCCCCTAGTACGGAGTTCTCTACCCTATACCAACTACGGGTTACTTACTGAAATGGATCCCACACAATATGAAACAAGCTGTCCCTTTGTCTTGTATCCCCATTAGGTTTTCCACTGACTAGGTATACCCGAAAAGGGTGATCTTTAATTACATAGCCCTATACTGGTTATGTATACCCTAAAGGGTGATCTTTAATTACATAACTCCCACACAATATGATACAAACTCTCCCCTTTGTCGTGTATCCCTACTAGGCTTTCTGTTGACTTTGTATAACCAAAAAGGTTGAACTTTAATACTAGTTATGTATACCCTAAAGGGTGATCTTTAATTACATAACTCTATGATATTTAAGATTGTGGGCCTATATATACAAATATTACCCTCCAACCCAAGATGTACTTAACCCTCCCACCGATTCAAGCATGTTTATTTAATGGTTAAGTTTGCAGGCCTATATATATATTAATATTACCTACCTACCCAAGATTTACTTAACCCTCCCTTTTTACTAAATCAAGTTTATTTAACCTCAAATTAAGTATAAGTTCACACAAACCCTATGGATTATGTTTGGTGAAGTAGTCCAATTCATTACCATGTCCATTTATGGTTATATTGGGCTAGACCTCCCACATTAGGTCTACAACGTGTGGATGCTGGATATGTCGGTTGGGTCCAGGCAGTCTTATTCCATAGTTAGGTCTAACCTCATGTCTTAGCCCATGTCATATTCACACACTTAGACCTCTCACATTAGGTTCAACATTAGTGGATGCTGGATATGCCGGTTGGGTCCGGGCAGATTCCACCACTAATGTAACCTAACCTCGTGCCATAAGTGTTAATTTAATTTCAAATTTTAATTGCTAAACATTCAACTTTTGATTAACTAATTTAATTAGTTAATCCTTTCCTTTTTATAGGTGTCAATACCTATTTTATTAACAATTGGATTACACATCAATTCATATAAAGATTTACATGCCAATTATAAACCTCTTTTCCCAGTTTCCTATCTAATGTATTCGCATGCAGTTTGGTGGCATTTAGGCTATGAAGTCACCAAGCTATAACAATGAAAAGGGAATATGATAATCATTACAATCTCAAATTATATTGACATAAACATACTGGCATGGTAACAAAGTGAAAAGGACATGTAATTATCATAACGGTGCGGATATTTAAAACTGATAACTTATGTAATCCAATGTCAAATCAAGAATGATGATATTTAAATGTCTCCTAATTGGATCTAGCATAATCACGTTGCCACAAAGGTGGATTCACATGTCAAGTTCTCAACAGATTTAGATTAACATTAGGTGCCCAATTACCTAGATCTAGCATAGTAAGGGTGACATTGCAACATGTTTTGGTTCAAAAGTTAAATTATAATAAAGGTCCAGATCCAAATAATAATTCTTATGTCCTATAGTAACAGATCTCAATAAATCAAAATATGATGTTCTATGTCTAAACAAAGGTTCAATTATCTAGAAAATCGTAATCTCAAATCAACCACAAACTTAGGGAAAAGGTAAGATCTACATATGTAACATAATGAATTAACACCAAAAGAATTAGATCTAAAGAAAGTAGATCTAACATATACAAGTTAAGATCCCAAAGACGCCATATATTAAGAATTTACATAATTAGATACTCATAGCATTGATTTTAGAGAAAGTGACATAACATACTTGCATAAAGGATTAGATCTACTGCATTTACCCAAATCACAGTCTTTCATAATCCACATTCACTTATTTAAACCTAAAAGTGACTAGAACTCACAGAAAAAGAACAGATCTTGAATTATGGGATCTGATTTCATAATTTGTTAAGCTTAACCCTGATGTAGACGTTGATTTTTATCTTGAATTTGATTTGTTATGGCGGCGGCTATGTTAGTTTAGGATGCAGCAACATATAGGCTCATGAATGATTTAGGGTTTAGGTTAGATGTGATTATATAGAAGCATAGGATTGATTAGAGCCCTTAGACCAGTCTAGGATCAATCTAAGCCATCCAGACCATTATGACACCTCAACCAGAAAAGGACACCTAATCCCTAAACACCAAAAATCGTCATCTGGACACATCAGCCCAGATCTGGCTGATGGGGTTGACCCCTGCAGGGGGGGTCGACACCTATGTCGACTCCCCTATGGGGTGGTCGATACCTATGTCGACACCCCTTAGGGGGGTCGACACCTATGTCGACACCCCTTGGGGGGTCGACACCTCTGAGTGGGAATTTTCCCGCTCAGCATGCTTCTTTTCTTTTGAATTTCGAATTGCTTTTTGATTATTAATTATTATTTTAATTTAATTTCTAATAAAACTTGAAATCTTCTAAGCTCCATAACTTCTTCTTACGGAGCCTGATTTACGCAAACCCGGAACCTATCTCAAGCAAAATTCCGAGACGAACGCAATGGCGTAACCTGTTTCACTAAATTCTTTTTTCTGAAAATTAAGTGTCCTTTAATTTGCTAATTTTAATATTTTAAAATTACGGGGTGTTACATTCTCCCCTCCTTAAAGGATTTCATCCCCGAAATCTTCAAGTTAAGAAGAATGTATCCTACCATCCAATCATCCATCCACTCAATCATCATCCACAAGCATCCATTTTCCTTAAAAGATTTCTAATGCTATATGAACATATGCAAAAGTGTGTGTATATGTTCCTTATCTAATGGAAAAATCAGGTAGTCTACTGATTCGTTTGACCTTCTTAATGTAATGTATGTTAGTGCCATGAATCCAATACGTATGCAACCATCCCTATTATATCATATAAATAAGTGTGCACACTCATTCGTTCAAATGCAACATCCATATGATGACACGTCCATTTTCATCCATGAGGAAAAAGAAAAATGCTTACACATCCATATGTAGTATGAGTGTGATTGAGCCGATCTTAGTGCCTAATGTGTGTGTGTATGCATCCACAGGCAACCACTAGCAAACACTTGCATCCACTTGCATCCATCAAACATAACATGATTCAAACACATGTTTACATCCATGGGTTCCCTACCTAAAGTTCGAAGATTCGATCGATAGGATACAGGAGAATGATATAAACCCAAAAAAAAAACCTTGGAAAAAGGACTTAAGAACATAGTCCCAAAGGAAAAGGTGTGAAGCGTGATCTTTTTCTTCAGTTTCCCAAGTCGCATCCTCGTTGTGTTCTCTACTTTTACTTCCTTCCGCAAATTTAGATCCACTTCCTCGGACTCTATACATTTTATCGCCACTTGGATGAATATCTTAGATTGATGTGCTTCCTCAAGGACTGTCTTTAAGAGGTTTTCCATCCTGATATGATTCACTTATCAAACCTCTTCCCAAGTAGCTCCCTCGCATGCTTACCAAGTTCCCTCTTTTCTTCTAGGGGTTGCATGTCGTATAGGCAATGCAACTGGCTTTGCATTATCCACCTAGTATATTCGAAAACCAATCTCATGCCTTGGGGTAAACCACAAACCCCATTAAAAACATCAGAATAATCTCGGACTACTAGACCAGATTGCAAATCATCGATAAAAGCATCAAGAGAACCTAGGAAACTAAGCATAACCGACTCTTGTGGGTCACTAGAAATTTCGAGGGTTCCACTATGACAAGTTAGAGGCCTAACAGCCCTCCTCTCGCAATCTAGAATGGCCCCGCACGTAGTAAGCCAATCCATTCCTAGAATCAACCCATAGCAGAAAAACCCGAGCACATATGCGTCGCATTCAAACCCGATGCCTACCACAGATAATTTCAAACCCGTACAAATCATCGATAAATAAGCCGAACCACCAATGGGGTTTGGAACAACGGGATCTACTGTGATACTACTAATTAATTGCAGAGCTTCAATTACAGAACTAGATATAAACAAGTGTGAAGCACCAGAATTAAGGAGTGTTCTAACTGGAAAGTCTAAAAGAGAAACTAAGCTTTCTACGGAAAAAAAGTTCTACCTCCTTCAGTAGCACTGATTGCGAGAGCATGCATCTATCCTCCAGAAGTCCCAGCGCTCTTCCCTTGTCCTGCAATCCTTGTTTCTTTGGGCACTCTATAGAATAGTGTCCAAGTTCTCCGCAATTAAAGCAATTGACCTTCCTTCTCTTGCAATATTTAATCAAGTGACCTTCCTTCCTGCAATTATGACATTTCCTCTTATCCCTGCCTTTTTCATCTTTCCCTCCTTTCTTTTGCTGTTATTGTAGCTGTTGTTGTTGTTTCCCTTTCTTGGGCCACACCTTCTTATTCTGCGATCACTCCACTTTCCTTTTTAGAGGATCATCCATCTTCGTCTCTTTCTTCCCATCCTTGTCTTCCTCCTGTAACAGTGCCATATGCACCAGTCTCTCATAAGTCGCACCCATAGGTATATGGGACATAGCTAGGTTGTGTAGTGGCTCATTCAATCCTTTAACGAAATGGAGAGCCTTTTTATATGGAGTGTTTACCAACTCCAATCCGAATCTAGTCAGCTGGTTGAATTGGTTGATGTATTCCATAACCGATAGGATTCCCTGTTTGAGTGCGAAGAACTTCTCCATCTATAGGCTTCGTTCAGCTTGCGAGAGGAACTTCATTTCAAACCTCATTCTGAAATCCTCCCAAGTCTCAACTGGTCTTTCAGCATTAGTAACTTCCCACCAGAAAGAGGCTTCGTCCTTAAGTAACCATACATCCAATTGTATCTTCTACCTACCGTCCACTTCGAAGATAACAAACAAATCTTTTGTTTCCTTGAGCCAGTTTCTTGCTTCCACAAATGATTCAGTCCCATTAAAGTTCTTTCCGCCTATAGCTCGAAAGTCTCTACATATCTTCGAGAAAGCATTCACATGCGAAGGAGGAGGAGGAGGAACGATGGGTGCGGCTGGAGGAATGTCTCCTTGGCCTTCGGCGGGTGTCGTGGCCTCTAAATACCTTTGGAACCATCCGAATATTGTGACGCCCTCTAGAAGATTAGGGATGTTTTGTTCCCCAGACATGCTAAAAAAAGGAAAAGGAAGAATTTCAGATAAAGGACCGAAGGATATTACATATGGCAACTTGGGGAATATTTTCAAAATAGACTTTTCTTTTTGAAAATACTTTCTTTTAAAACCTTTTTGAAAAATATTTTCCAAAACTTTTATCTAATCTAGTAAACTTCAGCTCGGATACCAAGTGTAACACCCCACGTCCGTTAATATCACTAACAAAGGGAATTCATTAAGTTTCGATAAGCGTTTAGGTAAACAGACATAGAATATTACAAGACAGATATAAATTTGTTTGCAGCGAAAATAAACAACTTTATTAAATCACCAAATACCTTGTTTCACAATACCATGAGTCATAAAACCATTACAACAAAATACTTCTGTCTTGCATAACCAGAGTACGTAGGAATTAAAAGAAAACATTATTCCCCAGTTAAAAGAGTAAGCCATAGCAGAGACAGAGATTCTAGCCATACTTCAGAAGTAGCTCCTAGCAAGTTGATATCCGAATCCTAACTAAGCTTGGATGTTTCCTCCCTGAGAACCTAGGGAGGGGGGAACGGAAGAGAGAAGGAAAAACAAAAGGAGTCAGACATAAAGTCTGGCGAGTCTAGTAAATTTTAGCCAGTAAATAAATAAAGGTAAACATGACAGGCATATGAAGTGGATAAGAGGGTTCACTGTACAGATGGCAGGTGTGACAAGGCAGATAAGGTAAGGTGTATATATATGCTTCACTAAGAACTACTCTGCTATTACTAGTATAATCAAGATGAGGTGATCCCTTCCGCTATGAGTTGGTAGACTAAGGGCATATATCCGATTATACCCTAACCACTACCCGAATCGATCGGCTCCCTACTATGTAGATGTCCTGTGCTGGCCCCACAGTAGGGGGTATCACTTCCCTAAAGTGGCAACCTAAGATGTGCACAGACCAATCTACTGGTCTCACGGTCGTCTTGTACCCCTCTGCCCTGCCCATGCACGCACATTTCCCCGGTCGGTTTGCGCCGTTCCCACCATCCGTCTCGTTTGGATCGCTTATAATCAATCAGTAAGCGTGCCCCTTCTCCTCCTAGTACGGATTTCTCTACTCTGATACCAACTACGGGTTACTTACTGAAATGGATCCCACACAATATGAAACAAGCTGTCCCTTTGTCTTGTATCCCCATTAGGTTTTCCACTGACTAGGTATACCCAAAAAGGGTGATCTTTAATTACATAGCCCTATACTAGTTATGTATACCCTAAAGGGTGATCTTTAATTACATAACTCCCACACAATATGATACAAACTCTCCCCTTTGTCTTGTGTCCCTACTAGGCTTTCTGTTGACTATGTATAACCAAAAAGGTTGATCTTTAATACTAGTTATGTGTACCCTAAAGGGTGATCTTTAATTACATAACTCTATGATGTTTAAGATTGTGGGCCTATATATACAAATATTACCCACCAACCCAAGATGTACTTAACCCTCCCACCGATTCTAGCATGTTTATTTAATGGTTAAGTTTGCAGGCCTTTATATATATATATATATATATATATATATATATATATATATATATATATACACACACACTAATATTACCTACCTACACAAGATTTACTTAACCCTCCCTTTTTACTAAATCAAGTTTATTTAACCTCAAATTAAGTCTAAGTTCACACAAACCATATGGATTATGTTTGGTGAAGTAGTCCAATTCATTACCATGTCCATTTATGGTTATATTGGGCTAGACCTCCCACATTAGGTCTACAACGTGTGGATGCTGGATATGTCGGTTGGGTCCAGGCAGTCTTATTCCATAGTTGTGTCTAACCTCATGTCTTAACCCATGTCATATTCACACACTTAGACCTCTCACATTAGGTTCAACATTAGTGGATGCTGGATATGCCGGTTGGGTCCGGGCAGATTCCACCACTAATGTAACCTAACCTCGTGCCATAAGTGTTAATTTAATTTCAAATTTTAATTGCTAAACATTCAAATTTTGATTAACTAATTTAATTAGTTAATCCTTTCCTTTTTATAGGTGTCAATACCTATTTTATTAACAATTGGATTACACATCAATTCATATAAAGATTTACATGCCAATTATAAACCTCTTTTCCTAGTTTCCTATCTAATGTATTCGCATGTAGTTTGGTGGCATTTAGGCTATGAAGTCGCCAAGATATAACAATGAAAAGGGAATATGATAATCATTACAATCTCAACTTATATTGACATAAACATACTGGCATGGTAACAAAGTGAAAGGACATGTAATTATCATAACGGTGCGGATATTTAAAACTGATACTGATAACTTATGTAATCCAATGTCAAATCAAGAATGATGATATCTAAATGTCTCCTAATTGGATCTAGCATAATCACGGTGCCATAAAGGTGGATTCACATGTCAAGTTCTCAACAGATTTAGATTAACATTAGGTGCCCAATTACCTAGATCTAGCATAGTAAGGGTGACATTGCAACATGTTTTGGTTCAAAAGTTAAATTTTAATAAAGGTCCAGATCCAAATAATAATTCTTATGTCCTATAGTAACAGATCTCAATAAATCAAAATATGATGTTCTATGTCTAAACAAAGGTTCAATTATCTAGAAAATGGTAATCTCAAATCAACCACAAACTTAGGGAAAATGTAAGATCTGCATATGTAACATAATGAATTAACCCCAAAAGAATTAGATCTACAGAAATTAGATCTAACATATACAAGTTAAGATCCCAAAGATGCCATAGATTAAGAATTTACAATAGATCTAATTATGATGAACATTGAGATCCAAGCCATAGAATATTTTAGATCCACAAAGTATGATAAATCCGAGATGTTTTTTAATTTACAAGAGCATATCCAATTCATATTCATAACATGATTACTTTTAGATCTCTAAACCTAAAAATAACTATACTCATAGCGTTGATTTTAGAGAAAGTGACATAACATACTTGCATAAAGGATTATATCTACTACATTTACCCAAATCACAGTCTTTCATAATCCACATTCACTTATTTAAACCTAAAAGTGACTAGAACTCACAGAAAAAGAACGGATCTTGAATTCTGGGATCTGATTTCATAATTTGTTAAGCTTAACCCTTGATGTAGACATTGATTTTTATCTTGAATTTGATTTGTTATGGCGGCGGCTATGTTAGTTTAGGATGCAGCAACATATAGGCTCATGAATGATTTAGGGTTTAGGTTAAATGTGATTATATAGAAGCATAGGATTGATTAGAGCCCTTAGACCTGTCTAGGATCAATCTAAGCCATCCAGACTATCATGACACCTCAACCAGAAAAGGACACTTAATCCCTAAACACCAAAAATCGTCATCTGGGCACATCAGCCCAGATCTGGCTGATGGGGTTGACCCCTGCAGGGGGGGTCGACACCAATGTTGACTCCCCTATAGGGGGGTCGATACCTATGTCGACACCCCTTGGGGGGGTCGACACATATGTCGACACCTCTGAGTGGGAATTTTCCCGCTCAGCATGCTTCTTTTCTTTTGAATTTCGAATTGCATTTTGATTATTAATTATTATTTTAATTTAATTTCTGATAAAACTTGAAATCTTCTAAGCTCTATAACTTCTTCATACGGAGCCTGATTTACGCAAACCCAGAATCTATCTCAAGAAAAATTCTGAGATGAACGCAATGGCGTAACCTGTTTCACTAAATTCTTTTTCTGAAAGTTAAGTGTCCTTTAATTTGCTAATTTTAATATTTTAAAATTACGTGGTGTTACATTCTCCCCTCCTTAAAGGATTTCATCCCCGAAATCTTCAAGTTAAGAAGAATGTATCCTACCATCCAATCATCCATCCACTCAATCATCATCCACAAGCATCCATTTTCCTTAAAAGATTTCTAAGGCTATATGAACATATGCAAAAGTGTGTGTATATGTTCCTTATCTAATGCAAAAATCCGGTAGTCTACTGATTCGTTTGACCTCCTTAACGTAATGTATGTTAGTGCCATGAATCCAATATGTATGCAACCATCCCTATTATATCATATAAGTTCTATATGTGTGCACACTCATTCGTTCAAATGCAACATCCATATGATGACACGTCCATTTTCATCCATGAGGAAAAAGAAAAATGCTTACACATCCATATGCAGTATGAGAGTGATTGAGCCGATCTTAGTGCCTAATGTGTGTGTATATGCATCCACAGGCAACCACTAGCAAACACTTGCATCCACTTGCATCCATCAAACATAACATATTTCAAACACATGTTTGCATCCATGGGTTCCCTACCTAAAAGTCGAAGATTCGATCGATAGGATACAGGAGAATGATATAAACCCGAAAAAAAACCTTGGAAAAAGTACTTAAGAACATAGTCCCAAAGGAAAAGGTATGAAGCGTGATCTTTTTCTTCAGTTTCCCAAGTCGCATCCTCGTTGTGTTCTCTACTTTTACTTCCTTCCGCAAATTTGGCTCCACTTCCTCGGACTCTATACATTTTATTGCCACTTAGATGAATATCTTAGATTGATGGGCTTCCTCAAGGACTGTCTTTAAGAGGTTTCCCATCCTGATATGATTCACTTATCAAACCTCTTCACAAGTAGCTCCCCCGCATGCTTACCAAGTTCCCTCTTTTCTTCTAGGGGTTGCATGTCGTATAGGCAATGCAACTGGCTTTGCATTATCCACCTAGTATATTCGAAAACCAATCTCATGCCTTGGGGTAAACCACAAACCCCATTAAAAACATCAGAATAATCTCAGACTACTAGACCAGATTACAAATCATCGATAGAAGCATCAAGAGTCCCTAGGAAACTAAGCATAACCGACTCTTGTGGGTCACAAGAAATTTCGAGGGTTCTCCTATGACAAGTTAGAGGCCTAACAGCCCTCCTCTCGCAATCTAGAATGGCCCCGCACGTAGTAAGCCAATCCATTCCTAGAATCAACCCATAGCAGAAAAACCCGAGCACATATACGTCACATTCAAACCCGATGCCTACCACAGATAATTTCAAACTCGTACAAATCATCGATAAATAAGCCGAACCACCAATGGGGTTTGTAACAACGGGATCTACTGTGATACTACTAATTAATTGCAGAGCTTCAATTACAGAACTAGA
The DNA here is from genome assembly GCA_030737875.1 of Allium sativum. NCBI lineage: Eukaryota > Viridiplantae > Streptophyta > Magnoliopsida > Asparagales > Amaryllidaceae > Allium > Allium sativum. Next base: position 717,864,710 of record CM060916.1, on the reverse strand, counting down.
TATAAACAAGTGTGAATCACCAGAATTAAGGAGTGTTCTAACTGGAAAGTCTAAAAGAGAAACTAAGCTTTCTACGGAAAAAAATTCTACCTCTTTCAGGAGCACTGATTGCGAGAGCATGCATCTATCCTACAGAAGTCCCAGCGCTCTTCCCTTGTCCCGCAATCCTTATTTCATTGGGCACTCTGTAGAATAGTGTCCAAGTTCTCCGCAATTAAAGCAATTGACCTTCCTTCTCTTGCAATATTTAATCAAGTGACCTTCCTTCCTGCAATTGGGACATTTCCTCTTATCCCTGCCTTTTTCATCTTTCCCTCCTTTCTTTTTCTATTGTTGTGGCTGTTGTTTTTGCTACCCTTTCTTAGGCAACACCTTCTTATTCTATGATCCCTCCACTTTCCTGTCTAGAGGTTCTTCCATCTTCATCTCTTTCTTCTCATCCTTGTCTTCCTCCTGTAATAATGCCATATCCACCAGTCTCTCATAAGTCGCACCCATATGTATATAGGATATAGCTAGGCTGTGCAGTGGCCCATTCAACCCTTTAATGAAACAGAGAGCCTTTTAATGTGGGGTGTTTACCAACCCCAATCCGAATCTAGCCAGTTGGTTGAATTGGTTGACATATTCCTTAACCGATAGGCTTCCCTGTTTGAGTGCTAAGAACTTCTCCATCTGTAGGCTTCGTTCAGCTTGCGAGAGGAACTTCATTTCAAACCTCATTCTGAAATCCTCCCAAGTCTCAACTGGTCTTTCAGCATTAGTAACTTCCCACCAGAAAGAGGCTTCATCCTTAAGTAATCATACAGCCAATTGTATCTTCTGCCTATCATCCACTTCGAAGATAACAAACAAATCTTATGTTTCCTTGAGCCAGTTTCTTGCTTCCATGAATGATTCAGTCCTAGTAAAGTTCTTTCCACCCATAGCTCGAAAGTCCCTACATATCTTCGAGAAAGCATTCACACGCGAAGGAGGAGGAGGGGGAGGAGGAATGATGGGTGCGGCTGGAGGAATGTCTCCTTGACCTTCGGCGGGTGCCATGGCCTCCAAATACCTTTGGAACCATCTGGGTATTGTGACGCCCTCTGGAAGATTAGGGATGTTTTGTTCTCTGGACATGCTTAAAAAAAGGAAAAGAAAGAATTTTAGATAAGGGACCGAAGGATTTACATATGGCTTCTTGGGGAATATTTTCAAAACATACTTTTCTTTTTGAAAATACTTTCTTTTAAAACCTTTTTGAAAAATATTTTCCAAAACTTTTATCTAATCTGGTAACCATCAACTCTGATACCAAGTGTAACACCCCACGTCCGTTAATGTCACGCACAAAGGGAATGCATTAAGTTTCATGAAGCGTTTAGGTAAACAGACACAGAATATTACAAGACATATATAAAAAAAATTGCAGTGGAAATGAACAACTTTATTAAATCACCAAAATACTTTGTTTCACAATACCATGAGTCATAAAACCATTGCAACAAAATACTTCTGTCTTGCATAAGCAGAGTACATAGGAATTAAAAGAAAACATTATTCCCTAGTTAAAAGAGTAAGCCATAGCAGAGACAGAGATTCTAGCTATACTTCAGAAGTAGCTCCTAGCAAATTGATATCTGAATCCTAACTAAGCTTGGGTGTTTCCTCCCTGAGAACCTGGGGAGGGGGAGGGAACGGAAGAGGGAAGAAAAAACAAAAGGGGTCAGACATAAAGTCTGGCGAGTCTAGTAACTTTTAGCCAGTAAATAAATAAAGGTAAACATGACAGGCATATGAAGTGGATAAGAGGGTTCAGTGTATAGATGGCAGGTGTGACAAGGCAGATAAGGTAAGGTGTGTATATATGCTTCACTAAGAACTACTCTGCACTATTACTAGTATAATCAAGATGAGGTGATCCCTTCCGCTATGAGCTGGTAGACTTAGGGCATACGTCAGAGTATACCCTAACCACTACCCTAATCGATCAGCTCCTTAATTTGTAGATGTGCTGGCCCCACAGTACGGTGTATCACTTCCCTAAAGTGGCAACCAAAGATGTGCACAGGCCTATCTACTGGTGTCACGGTCGTCTTGTCCCCCTTTTCCCGGCCCATGCAACCCATGTCCCCGGTCGGTTTGCGCCATTCCCACCATCTATCTCGTTTGGATCGCTTATAATCAATCAGTAAGAGTGCCCCTTCTCCGCCTAGTATGGAGTTCTCTACTATAATACCAACTATGGGTTATTGACTGAAATGGGTCCCACACAATATGATAAAAGTTGTCCCTTTGACTTGTATCCCCACTAGGTTTTCCACTGACTATGTATACCCAAAAAGGGTGATCTTTAATTACATAGCCCTATACTAGTTATGTATACCCTAAAGGGTGATCTTTAATTACATAACTTCCACACAATATGATACAAACTCTCCCCTTTGTCTTGTATCCCCACTAGGCTTTCTATTGGCTATGTACACCCAAAATGGGTGATCTTTAATTACATAGCCCTATACTAGTTAAGTATGCCCTAAAGGGTGATCTTTAATTACATAAATGTATAATGGTTGAGTTTGTGGGCCTATATATACAAATATTACCCACCAACCCTAGATGTACATAACCCTCCCATTGATTCAAGTATGTTTATTTAATGGTTAAGTTCGTAGGCCTATGTGTGTGTGTGTGTGTGTGTCTATATATATATATATATATATATATACTAATATTACCCACCTACCAAAGATTTACTTAACCCTCCCTTTTTTCTAAATCAAGTTTACTTAACCTTAACTTAAGTCTAAGTTCACACGATCCCTTTGGATTACGTTTGATTAAGTAGTCCAATTCATTACCATGTCCATTTATGGTTATATTGGGCTAGACCTCCCACATTAGGCCTACAATGTGTGGATGCTGGATATGTCGGTCAGGTCCGGGCAGTCTTATTCCACAGTTGGGCTTAACCTCATGTCTTAGCCCATGTCATATTCACACACTTACACCTCGCACATTAGGTTCAACATTAGTGGCTGCTGGATGTGCCGGTCGGGTTCGGGAAGACTTCCACAACTAATGTAACCTAACCTCGTGTCATAAGTGTTAATTTAATTTCAAATTTTAATTGCTAAACATTCCACTTTTGATTAATTAATTTAATTGATTAATCCTTTCCTTTTTATAGGTGTCAATACTTATTTTATTAAAAATTTGGATTACACATCAATTCATATAAAGATTTACATGCCAATTATAAACCCTGTTTCCCCGTTTCCTATCTAACGTATTCGCACGCAATTTTGCGGCATCCAAGCTATGAAGTAGCCTAGCTATAACAATGAAAAGGGAATGTGATAATCATGACAATCTGAACTTATATTGACATAAACATATTAGCATGGTCATAAAGTGAAAGGACATGTAATTATCATAACGGTGCGGATATTCAAAACTGATAACTTATGCAATCCAATGTCAAATCAAGAATGATGAGATCTAAATGTCTCCTAATTGGATCTAGCATAATTAAGGTGGCATAAAGGTGGATTCACATGTCAAGTTCTCAACAGATTTAGATTAACATTAGGTGCCCAATTACATAGATCTAGCATAGTAAGGGTGACACTGCAACATGTTTTGATTCAAAAGTTAAATTAACATAAAGGTCCAGATCTAAATAATAATTTTATGTCCCATAATAACAGATCTAAACAAAGGTTCAATAATCTAGAAAATGGTGATCTCAAATCAACCACAAACTTAGGGAAAAGGTAAGATCTGCATCTGTAACATGATGAATTAACCCCAAAAGAATTAGATCTAAAGAAAGTAGATCTAACACATACTAGTTAAGATCCCAAAGATGCCATAGAGTAAGAATTTACAATAGATCTAATTATGATGAACATTGAGATCCAAGCCATAGAATATTTTAGATCCATAAAGTATGATAAATCCAAGTTGTTTTTTAATTTAAAAGAGCATATCCAATTCATATTCATAACATGATTACTTTTAAATCTCTAAACCAAAAAATAACTACACTCATAGCGTTGATTTTAGAGAAATTGACATAACATACTTGCATAAAAGATTTAATCTACTATATGTACCCAAATCACGGTCTTTCATTACCCACATTCATTTATTTAAACCTAAAAGTGACTAGAACTCACAGAAAAAGAACGGATCTTGAATTCTAGGATCTGATTTCTGAATTTATTAAGCTTAACCCTTAATGTAGACTTTGATTTTTATCTTGAATTTGATTTGTTATGGCGGCGGCTATGTAAGTTTAGGATGCAACAGCATATAGGCTCATGAATGATTTAGGGTTTAGGTTAGATGTGATTGAATAGAAGCATAGGATTGATTAGAGCCCTTAGATCAGTCTAGGATCAATCTAAGCCATCCAGACCATCATGATACCTCACCTGGCCAACCAGAAAAGGACACCTAAGCCCTAAACACCAAAAATCGTCATCTGGATACATCATCCCTGATCTAGCCGATGGGGTCGACCCCTATAGGGGGTCGACACCTATGTTGACACCCACTTGTGGGTCGGCATCTTTGAACGGGAATTTTCCCGCTCAGCCTGCTTCTTTTCTTTTGAATTTTGAATTGCTTTTTGATTGTTAATTATTATTTTAATTTAATTTCTGCTAAAACTTGAAATCTTTTAAGCTCCATAACTTCTTCATACAGAGCCCGATTTATGCAAACCCAGACTCTATCTCAAGCATAATTCTGAGACGAACGCAATGGCGTAACCCGTTTCACTTAATTCTTTTTTCTAAAAATTAAGTGTCCTTTAATTTGCTAATTTTAATATTTTAAAATTACAGGGTGTTACATATATTCTGGATATTATGCTAAGAGAATAAATTCTCCGTCAGCATATATATATTTATACAAACCAACATATGCGATCATTGGAAATACTCTGCAGACATTCGTCCATACACTTCGTTCTGGGACTGAACCGAACCGAAGGCACAATTTCCATTAATCCATCTTAGGAAATTTCTACCTAGGATTAATAGAAAAAGCCCTTGCACTTTACTCCATCTTTGATTATCCTCATATAATCTGATTGGCAATGCTACTGCTAATACAGAGTGGTTCTCGGATAATTATCCAACCGGCCTCTTCATATTGACAACGATATTGGCAAATACTTCGATAGCCGATTATTTAACTATCGAAGAAAACAAACACCCAATCAAAGCATCAAACAATCACTAGGACCCTAAATTAATATTTTATTAATTTAAATCACTTGACCATTTCCTAATCAATAATTGTTAACCAAATATTTCCATATATCGCCTTTTTTGTTTTCTATACTTTGAAAATATCTTCTATTAATAATTGGAAAACATTCCAAGTACTTCTCCCATTCACGACCATTCATTTCTATACTTAGGAAATATTTATTATTATATTCCTAAATTCCACTTATTTGGGTTAAAATGAATGTTGTGTAAAACATTGTTACAACAACCCAAAATACTGCATTCAAACTAAATCTTATTCAAAACATTTATCTTCGAGCCTGAATCTTGTTTTTTATTGGTTAATAATGAAGTCAATCAAGTTGAGGTATAACTATCTCTTAGACCTTGGTTGAATAACATTGTTAACTTTAAAATGGACAAGACTACTTATCTCAAATAATGAACATCTTATAAACCAATTACTCATTTTTAAAATGCGTATATGTTTCTCTTTCTATTTTTACCAGATTTAATTATAGATTTTCTTTTTGTTTATAATAATCTAATTTACGTTCGTTTTCCTTCTCGAATTCTCTATATATCGATATATTGATTTCTATTTATCAAAATTTCTTGAAAATATTCTTAACTCCTTAAATTTTCGGAAAATTTCGCCATCACCTCCTTTATACTGGTCAATAGCAAAAACCTCAACTCGCCTCTCTAGGCCCTTTCGATTCAAAAAGAAAATCAAAAAGCCAAGTAGCTTGCTGATTCGGCACGTAAAAAATCATATGGAATTTAAACATATACCTTTTTGTCGAGAACACGAATTATAACCTTTATACACTTCATCCCATACATGTCTAACCTATATACGTCCATTCCTAATTTATTCTAACTTAAGTAATTCATTTTTAACTCAATTCGTCAATTTATATTTTAATTAGCTCTTTAGCCCATTTCACTTTTTGTTTGAACATAAGACGTTCGGATATATTTTTAATTTACTTCAAACCCAATATAATTCCATTTTGAACTCGAGTTTCATATTCGATTTCGAATATAAATTCATAAACCCCATTCACTTATCTAATGCCCAACTTTAATTCAAAACATGATTAACTAGTTATTCTTCAAATTAGTTAATTCTATTCAATAATTAAAAATCTAATTTCTGTTTTGAAAATCGGTTCACTTACTCCACTTGAGTTCGTATTTATTTTACAACTCAAAACTGGATTTTCAAAATAAAAATCCATACTTTATCAACTTAAAATACTTTGATTTTATTAAATAAACCAGTATGGATAAATAATGATTATAGTGTCATTTTTCTTAAAATTACATTCTTTCATTAGAAAACTATTATTCAACCGATCTTGAGATTCTTGTTTCAAAGAATTCCGACTCAAACTGAGTTCGATATACTCAATCGAAGTTCAAACCGCCAAATTACGAACTACAGCTGTAACGACCCGTATTCTACACATCATAGGATTGTAGAATATTTATTTCTTTCCCGTATGAAGTCGTATGGTCATGTAACTTTGGGAAACATCTATTAGAGTCATTTTCCATGTTCATGATTTTTGTCGATTTTTAAATGACCATTTTGCCCCTAGTTGGTACTATTTTGGCCATAACTTTTGATTGGAAAGGAATTTTGATTTGAAACCACTTCCATTAGATTCGTTTGATGGTTTACCTTTCCGTAGAGTGGTCATAATAGCCAAACGGACTTATCGTTTGGGAGACATGGCTGAAATAAGGTTTGGAGGGTGAAAAACTGCTTAACCGGGCCAAATCGGGTGATTAGTGGATAGGCCCATAACCCATTTCGGGATTAGGATTATGAGGAGGCTGAAATGAGATAGAGGATCATTCCATTTCAGTTTTCTAGCCTCCACTTATCACCAAGGAACCGTAAAAATGGCCTCTAACCTCTAAATCACCTCCAAATCATCTTTTGGTCAAGGATTAAGCTTAGCAACATCTAATCAAGGGAGATCTTCACCAAAGAAACATAGGAGCTGCTGTTTGGCATTGAAATTCACATCAAATCAGAGAATTATTTCAGATCTTAGTTTATTTGTGGCTAAGGTGAGTGATTTGCATAGTTTTACACTAATTATGGCTAGTTAAGGGTAATTAGTGTTAATTAGCGAATTTATACACTAATAAATTCTGGAAAAATGTTCATAAATTCTTAAATGATGTTTTAGACCTCTGATATGAATTTGGGTTAATTTGGTTAAGTTTTGCTAATCCTATCATTAGTTTCACCTAAACATGCTTAGGGGGAAATATGGGGTTTTGGGTATGTTTGATCCATTTTAACCTATCATGTTGATGTTTTGATGTTTGTGGTTGATTATGCATGTTGCTATGACTGTATGAAATGCTTTGTGACTGATTTCAATAGTTAGAATGGTCGAAAACGTCGTCGAATGGCGTAAACACTTGCTGGAACAGTCTCATAAAACAGTGCAGGGTCCGGATCGGATCGGACATAGGGCTCGGATCAGATATGTTGAACTGAGCAAAGAATCCGATCGGATCGGAACCCAACACTTGGGAAAAGTGGCAAAAAGGAAGGCCACGCTAGCTGAACTGGGATCGGATCGGATCGAGGAGGACGAATCGGATCGAGGAGGACGGATCGGATCGAGGAGGACGAATCAGATCGGATAGGCGCATGTGAAGGACGAGGACATGGATCGGAACGGAGGCACGAGCTGGAGGGGAGATGACACCCGAACCGACCCGAGGTAAAGCACCCGAACCGAACCGATGGAGGACAACCGACCCGAACCGAACCAGGAGAAGACCCGACCCGAACCAATGAAGGATACCCGACCCGAACCGATGGCTTGAAGAGGACCCGATCCGACCAATATTGATCAATAACCCAAGATGCAAAGGTAGTCCAATATGGGAAGTTAGAGCTCAGGATCCAGTTGGGAACCGATGAGTTCACTTCATGGTTGGACTTTGCTGCGGGACGCGTGCTAAGGAGTTGTCGACGTTCATAACTTCGATTCACCACTAAGAATGAATGATGGGCTACTTATCAGTGCAGTAGGGTCATTATGACCTGAGGGGCAAGGTGATGGTAGCAAGACTACGTTATCAGTGCAGTAGGGTCATTACGACCTGAGGGGAAAGGTGATGCGTAGTAAGACTATGAGCCAGTGCAGTGGGGTTCTTGTGACTCCATGGGGCAGAGTGTACATAGTAAGGATTAGTAAGGCTATGAGCCAGTGCAGTGGGGTTCTTGTGACTCCATGGGGCAAAGTGGACATAGCGAAGGATTTGTGGCAATGTTGTCAGTGCAGTGAAGACATTTATGACTTCATGGGGCAAAGTGATCGTAGCAAGGTATGTTGGGTGATCGAAGTGGTGAATATCGTATGCTTTACGCACTGAGTGAGAGATGTGAGGATGGATGCTATGTTTGATTGTTGCCATCCCTATGACATGCACACCTCCCCCACCTCCGTATCTTTATACTGTTTGATATGGTACCTTAGAGTGTTGTACAGTATGTAGTGCTAACTCTTTGGTTACAGGTCCAGGTTCAGGTATGTTTTAGTCTACCTGTTATTGTTCACTTTAGATGCTTATCGCTCATACCAGGCTTTATCTCTGACCCAGAGTTTTATGTCTCCTCTTATTACTCTGGGTGCTCACACGAGCAGACTAGAGACAAGTTAGCTGGTGATGCGCGAGTAGCTGATTCGGAGGCGGGCAGGAGGCTTCCACGTATGATATATATATACACATTCTCCCTGTGTCGTTGGTGGTCGCAACTTGGGCATTAGTAGTGTACCTCCTTTATCTTTCTTTTGCTTTGAGACAGTTTGAAAGTTGTAATAAGCTGTATTTTGGATTTCCGCTGCTATGATGTTTAGTTCTGATTTTCAGCTTATGCTCTGTCTCTCCTGTTTTATGTCAAGTATGTTATTATTATATTTTGTTCTATGCGCTGTGAGACATTCAACAGGTTCTTTGTATGTTCATTTCCTTCTTCCCTTTCCTTCTGACGACCCGTTCCGTGCTAACTGGACATGTGTACAGCGCACCTTTGGAGTAAATGTCGGTTGGTGCGGGGCGGGCCGTCACACTTGGTATCAGAGCTCTAAGTTGCGTAGTTAACCTAAGGAAAGACACTAGGGAGAGTTAGTACGTATATGAGAGCGCGTATTTGTGATTACTTTGGTTTTCAAAAGCTATGTATATATATATTATTAGTAGTATAAGAATGAAGTCGCACTGCACTAACACTACTAATCGTTTCCCTTTTTCAGATTGACGATGAGCCGAGATACGAGGGGTGCTGGTAGAGGGACCAACCAGGGAAATGCCGCTGACATGAGGGCAATGTTTACTAACCTCATGGGAGACATGCTTAGAGAAGTGCAAGGGGCAGTTCCCAATCCCGGACTTGGCGTTGGCCCAGTAGTGCAGGCACCTAGGGTCGATTTCGCCAAGTTGTGCAAGGATTACACTAATCTTGGTGGAAAGCCGTTCCACGGAACGGAGTCGGCCACAGATGTTCAAGATTGGATGGATAGCTGTGATCGTATATTTGATGACTTGGGTCTTGAGGATGCGATGAAGAGAAGGCTAGCGTCTCGTCAGCTGCAAGGGCGAGCGATGAATTGGTGGAATGCCATTAGAACAGCTACTCCAGAGGACCAGGTTACTTGGGTTCAGTTCAAGGCTCGCTTTAGCGAGAAGTTCATTCCAGCTGCCCAGAAGTCAGTATTGTTCAAGAGGTTCTTGGAACTCAAGCAGGGTGGCAGGGCAGTTTCTGATTATATTGATGAGTTCGATACTTTGTCGAAGTATGGACTGTCTCTCATTGATACTCCTGAAAAGAAGAATGAGAAGTTCATTACTGGTTTGGATGGATACTTGGGGGAAAGGCTTATCAACCACATCGATGAGACTTTTGAATCAATCGTGGGGAAAGCTTTGAGATCAGAGAGCCTTTACCCTAAGTCAAAGACTGAGGCTGCATCTGCAGAAGGGCCAAAGCCGCAAGCAGGCGGTGGAGGCAAGAATAACTCTCAGAATAAGAGGAAGCAGGACCAATCTAAGGGTGGCTTGAAAAAGAGCAAGAAGGATGTTGAGTGCTTCAGCTGTGGAAAGAAAGGCCATTATGCTAAAGAATGTCGGGCCAAGCTAGCGGAAAGGAAGTGCTACAACTGTGGTCAAGTGGGACATCAGAAGGATAAGTGTCCGCAACCTCTTAAGGAGAAGCAGATTGTGAAAGCATATGCTCTTGATGCTGTTCCTTCTTCGTCGAATGCCCCAACTGCGGCGGACAAAGGAAAGAATGTTGTTATTCAAGGTATACTTTCTATTTATGATGTACCAGTTCAAATTTTGTTTGATACTGGGGCTTCCCGTTCCTTCATATCTAGTGACCTGGTAGATAGGTTGGGACTGGAACCCGAGATAGTCGATAGACCATTAGTTGTGACGAACCCGATTGGTGGTTCGACTAGCCTTGGTATGATTTGCAGGAATTTGGTCTTATCGAGTCATGGATGTATGTTTGTATGTGATTGCTTTGTTTTGGGCTTTACTGGGTATGGCATTATATTGGGAGTCGATTGGCTCCAAAGATACAGGGTGGTGGTAGACTGTGAGGGCTCTTTGGTGACAGTGAGGGCGGATGATGGGCGGAGGGTAGTGTTTGGTAGCCTACCTAGTGATGGGGTTATGGCTAGTTTTGTAAATTCCCTCGACATCCCGCAGGATGAGTTGTCAGATGTGCCCGTGGTTGGCTAGTATCCGGACGTCTTTGAGGAGGTGACCGGGCTTCCACCACACCGAGAGATTGAGTTCCGTATTGATTTAGTGAAAGATGCCAGACCTATAGTGATGCCACTTCGTCGTATGGCACCAAGGGAGCAGCGAGAGCTCGGGGTGCAAGTCAGCAATCTTTTGAAGAAGGGATTTATTAGAAGGAGTGTCTCCGAGTGGGGAGCACCAGTTGTGTTTGCCACTAAGGCAGATGGTTCCCTTCGTTTGTGTGTGGACTATCGCGAGTTGAATAAGGTAACGAGGAAGAATAAGTATCCTCTACTACGGATAGATGATTTGTTTGATCAACTGGAAGGAGCAAGAGTGTTCTCCCAGTTGGACCTCGCGACAGGATTTCATCAGCTTCGAGTAGCAGATGAGAGTGTTCCGAAAACGGTATTTAGGACGCCGTCTGGATTTTATGAGTGGATGGTCATGCCGTTTGGGTTGACCAATGCACCAGCCTATTTTGTGGATCTTATGAATCGAGTATTCAGAGATCAGTTGAATAAGTTTGTTCTTGTGTTCGTGGATGATATCCTTTTTTATTCAAGGACAGAGGAGGAACACAAGGGACACTTGAGGATAGTGACGGAGGTGTTGAGGAAACACCAATTGAAAGCGAAATTCTCTAAGTGTCATTTTTGGAGAAGGGAAGTGAGATTCTTAGGTCATGTTGTTTCAATGAGTGGTATTGCCGTAGACCCTGCGAAGGTGGCTATGGTACAGGATTGGCCTACGCCCAAGAATGCTACAGACGTAAGAAGTTTCTTGGGATTAGCTGGATATTATCGTAAGTTTATCCAGGACTTCTCCAAGATAGCAGCACCGTTGACTCAATTGACTAAGAAGAATCAGTCCTTCGTCTGGGACAGAGTGTGTGTGGATGCCTTCAAGAGTCTAAAGGAGAAGTTGACGCGTGCGCCAGTGTTAGTCATTCCTAAAGGGAGTGAAGAGATGACGGTATACACGGATGCTTGTGGTACCGGACTGGGTGCTGTATTGATGCAAGGAGGTAGGGTGGTAGCTTATGCTAGTCGAAAGCTAAAGCTGCATGAGAAGAAGTATCCTACCCATGATTTGGAATTAGCAGCGATCGTGTTTGCGCTGAAGATGTGGAGACACTATCTCTTGGGAGAAAGATTTGAGTTGTTTACCGATCATAAATCGTTGAAGTATCTCTTCTCTCAGAAAGATCTGAATCTCCGTCAGCAGAGATGGTTAGAGTTCTTGGCTTCGTATGATTTTGATATCGCATACACACCTGGGAAAGGTAATGCGGTAGCCGATGCCTTGAGTAGGAGACATGCCAGCTTAGGGGCAATGTTTCTTGAATGGAAGCAACTGGAGTATATCGCGGGGTTTGATTTCAGACCAAAGTGCGAATTGGACCCAGTTATGCTAGCTAGTTTGACGATCAGACCCACTTTGATAGAGCGGATTGGTTCTAGCCAGAGGAACGATCCTAATCTATTGGAAATCATCTCCAAGTTAGAGATGAACATCGATGGTGAGGAGATGAATGTGTATGGGCTTGATCGAGATGGATGGCTTAGGAAGAATGGAAGACTAGTTGTGCCCAACGTGGGTGGTTTGAGAGATGAAGTGCTTAGAGAATGTCATCACTCAAAACTGACTATACATCCCGGTGGTAATAAGATGTATCGAGACATGAGACAGACTTACTACTGGGAAGGGATGAAAAGAGACGTTGGGAAGTTTATATCCAAATGCATGAATTGCCAGCTAGTTAAAGCCGAGCAAAAGAAGCCTAGTGGGTTGTTGCAACCATTAGAAATTCCCAAATGGAAATGGGAGCAAGTCTCGATGGATTTCATCGATGGTTTACCAAGGACTAGATTGGGATATGATAGCATTTGGGTAATTGTGGATCGATTGACTAAAAGTGAAAGATTTATACCAGTCAAATCGACCAGAATGGCAACCAAGTTGGCAGAATTGTATATGAAGTGGGTAGTGAGATTTCACGGAGTACCTAAAAGCATTGTGAGTGACCGAGACCCGTTGTTCACTAGTGGGTTTTGGAAGAGCTTACAAGAGGCTCTAGGGTCAGGATTACATCTCAGTACCGCATATCATCCTCAGACCGACGGTCATACGGAGAGGGTGAATCGTATATTGGAAGATCTCTTGAGAGCTTGTATATTGGATTTTGGTGGATCATGGGATGAGCATTTGCATCTAGTAGAGTTTGCATATAATAATAGCTACCAATCCAGTATCGGTATGGCTCCATATGAAGCTTTGTACGAAAGACCGTGCAACTCACCATCATGTTGGATAGAGACTGGCGAGAAGTTTGTGCTTGGACCAGATGTGGTGAGGGAAACTTCCGATAAGATCAAGATCATTCAGCAACGAATGAAAGTTGCCCAAGATAGGCAGAAGAGTTATGCTGATAAGAGGAGAAGAGACTTGAAATTCTCCATTGGTGACTTGGTGTTTGTCAAGATCTCTCCGTTGAAGAGTGTGATTCGATTTGGCAGGAGAGGCAAGTTGGCACCAAGATTTGTCGGCCTATTCCCTGTTCTTGAACTAGTCGGGAATTTGGCATATAGAGTTGGCTTACCAGAGAAAATGGCGGGAGTTCACAATGTATTTCATGTTTCCCAACTAAGGAAGTTCGTCCACGACTCAGATATGACTATTTCACCTGATCAGTTAGAGGACTTCGAAGTAGAACCCGAGGCAGTTGGGAACCGCAAGCCGATTCGTATTGTGGGGCACGATACGAAGCAACTTCGAAGGAAGGCGGTGAAGCTAGTCAAAGTTCAGTGGGGCGAGGACGAGGATGATTGTAGTTGGGAGACAGAGGAGAGCATTAGGAAGGCATATCCAGAACTCTTTGCCTGGTAAGATTTACTTTGCGATTTAGTTATTCCGCATGCTAGGATAGACTTATTTTACTTGCTTTGCATGTTTGATGTTTGTTTTATGGTTGATAGGCATGCGGGACCCTTGTGTGTGTTTGGATTAGGGAATTTCAGGGGCGAAATTTCTTAAGGGGGGGGGGGGGGGGGAGAGTGTAACGACCCGTATTCTACACATCATAGGATTGTAGAATATTTATTTCTTTCCCGTATGAAGTCGTATGGTCATGTAACTTTGGGAAACATCTATTATAGTCATTTTCCATGTTCATGATTTCTGTCGATTTTTAAATGACCATTTTGCCCCTAGTTGGTACTATTTTGGCCATAACTTTTGATTGGAAAGGAATTTTGATCTGAAACCACTTCCATTAGATTCGTTTGATGGTTTACCTTTCCGTAGAGTGGTCATAATAGCCAAACGGACTTACTGTTTGGGAGATATGGCTGAAATAAGGTTTGGAGGGTGAAAAACTGCTTAACCGGGCCAAATCGGGTGATAAGTGGATAGGCCCATAACCCATTTCGGGATTAGGGTTATGGGGAGGCTGAAATGAGATAAAGGATCATTCCATTTCAGTTTTCTAGCCTCCACTTATCACCAAGGAACCCTAAAAATGGCCTCTAACCTCTAAATCACCTCCAAATCATCTTTTGGTCAAGGATTAAGCTTAGCAACATCTAATCAAGGGAGATCTTCACCAAAGCAACATAGGAGCTGCTGTTTGGCATTGAAATTCACATCAAATCAGAGAATTATCTCAGATCTTAGTTTATTTGTGGCTAAGGTGAGTGATTTGCATAGTTTTACACTAATTATGACTAGTTAAGGTTAATTAGTGTTAATTAGCGAATTTATACACTAATAAATTCTGGAAAAATGTTCATAAATTCTTAAATGATGTTTTAGACCTCTGATATGAATTTGGGTTAATTTGGTTAAGTTTTGCTAATCCTATCATTAGTTTCACCTAAACATGCTTAGGGGGAAATATGGGGTTTTGGGTATGTTTGATCCATTTTAACCTATCATGTTGATGTTTTGATGTTTGTGGTTGATTATGCATGTTGCTATGACTGTATGAAATGCTTTGTGACTGATTTCAATAGTTAGAATGGTCGAAAACGTCGTCGAATGGCGTAAACACTTGCTGGAACAGTCTCAGAAAACAGTGCAGGGTTCGGATCGGACATAGGGCTCGGATCGGATATGTTGAACTGAGCAAAGAATCCGATCGGATCGGAACCTAACACTTGGGAAAAGTGGCAAAAAGGAAGGCCACGCTAGCTGAACTGGGATCGGATCGGATCGAGGAGGACGGATCAGATCGAGGAGGACGGATCGGATCGGATAGGAGCATGTGAAGGACGAGGACACGGATCGGAACGGAGGCACGAGCTGGAGGGGAGATGACACCCGACCCGACCCGAGGTAAAGCACCCGAACCGAACCGATGGAGGACAACCGACCCGAACAGCACCAGGAGAAGACCCGACCCGAACCAATGAAGGATACCCGACCCGAACCGATGGCTTGAAGAGGACCCGATCCGACCAGTATTGATCAATAACCCGAGATGCAAAGGTAGTCCAATATGGGAAGTTAGAGCTCAGGATCCAGTTGGGAACCGATGAGTACACTTCATGGTTGGACTATGCTGCGGGATGCGTGTTAAGGAGTTGTCGACGTTCATAACTTCGATTCACCACTAAGAATGAATGATGGGCTACTTATCAGTGCAGTAGGGTCATTATGACCTGAGGGGCAAGGTGATGGTAGCAAGACTACGTTATCAGTGCAGTAGGGTCATTACGACCTGAGGGGAAAGGTGATGCGTAGTAAGACTATGAGCCAGTGCAGTGGGGTTCTTGTGACTCCATGGGGCAGAGTGGACATAGTAAGGATTAGTAAGGCTATGAGCCAGTGCAGTGGGGTTCTTGTGACTCCATGGGGCAAAGTGGACATAGCGAAGGATTTGTGGCTACGTTGTCAGTGCAGTGAAGCCATTTATGACTTCATGGGGCAAAGTGATCGTAGCAAGGTATGTTGGGTGATCGAAGTGGTGAATATCGTATGCTTTACGCACTGAGTGAGAGATGTGAGGATGGATGCTATGTTTGATTGTTGCCATCCCTATGACATGCACACCTCCCTCACCTCCGTATCTTTATACTGTTTGATATGGTACTGTTGTACAGTATGTAGTGCTAACTCTTTGGTTGCAGGTCCAGGTTCAGGTATGTTTTAGTCTACCTGTTATTGTTCACTTTAGATGCTTATCGCTCATACCAGGCTTTATGTCTGACCCAGAGTTTTATGTCTCCTCTTATTACTCTGGGTGCTCACACGAGCAGACTAGAGACAGGTTAGCTGGTGATGCGCGAGTAGCTGATTCGGAGGCGGGCAGGAGGCTTCCACGTATGATATATATATACACATTCTCCCTGTGTCGTTGGTGGTCCCAACTTGGGCATTAGTAGTGTACCTCCTTTATCTTTCTTTTGCTTTGAGACAGTTTGAAAGTTGTAATAAGCTGTATTTTGGATTTCCGCTGCTATGATGTTTAGTTCTGATTTTCAGCTTATGCTCTGTCTCTCCTGTTTTATGTCAAGTATGTTATTATTATATTTTGTTCTATGCGCTGTGAGACATTCAACAGGTTCTTTGTATGTTCATTTCCTTCTTCCCTTTCCTTCTGACGACCCGTTCCGTGCTAACTGGACATGTGTACAGCGCACCTTTGGAGTAAATGTCGGTTGGTGCGGGGCGGGCCGTCACAACAGCATTGCGGTGAGTTCGTGATAATTATATCTAAATATAAATGTTAAACTTCGTTTATTATATAAATTCCAATTCCATTTCCTTAAAATTCAATATACATTACACCAGTTTACTAAATCCAACTTACCAGTTTGATTATTCATAACCCTCTATTATATCATTACTCAGTTATAAATCCAATTACAACTCCATTTTTAATAGTAACTTCTCATTCCTTTAGAAATAAATTATTTTATAAAATTCGATGAGATCGAATTCCAAATATAATTTCTTAGATTATTCTCGATTCAGTTTATATTCCGAATATCGAATAACGTCCGTTATTCCTTTTTTGAAACGATTTCCCCTTCACTTTTAAATTCGTACTTGAATTTAAAATTTCGAATTATTCAATGATAATTTACTTCACTTTTTTATATACATTGTTTATAAATTAATGTTCTTGTTTTATAAATTAAAACAAGCTTCCTTTTCAAATATCTATTTGAGACCCGATTCATTTTATATTCCGAATATCGAAATAAAAAAACCTTCGTTCCTTTTCCGAAATGATTTCCAATTTATATTTTTAAATTCATACTTGAATTTTAAATTTTCAAATTATCACTTGATAATTAATCCACTAGATTTATAAACTTCGTTTATAAATTTGCTTGTTTTGTATGTTCAAACAAGTTCCATTTTGAAATCTGTTTTGAACCAAAAGCTTATTTTGGCATATTCTATTTATTATCACTTATCTACATATAACATAGAATCTATTTTAATATTTAATTTTACTTTCTAATTAATACTATTCCAATATATTTTCTCCACCAATAACTAATTTTTATGAGTTCAACATAGACAAATTTCAAATCATAAACCAGTATGGATTTATTTTAAATTCAATTTACATTCCTAATTCCCATTTTAAATTCATATTTTGAATTTAAATTCCAATTATCAAATGATAATTATCCATTTCATTTATAAACACCATTTATAAATTCATTCCAATTCCCTGTATTTTCCAAGGAAAATTATTCCATAATATTTATAAACATTGTTTATAAATTCACTACTTGTTTTTATTATTCAAAACAAGTTAATATTTCTAAGCCTGATCGAAATTCAAATTCAATTTTTAGAAAAATAGATATTCCATTTTAAATCTCAAATCTCATTTCACTATATTTTATAAATCAACATTTAGGCCCAGTGATATCTAAATGATCAAATCACCCAATTATCAATCATGGGTTTTCTAACACATCATGTATGATAATATATACGAACAAGTAATAATAAATTTTGAGGAATCCAGTTGGATCCCTCTAACCTGTTTTCCTGCATCCACAAACGTTAGCCAACATAAATAATACCCATCTTGCTTCAAGGCAGGATATCGCGCTATAGAAGGTCATTCACTATTCTATTATGGGGGCGTGTAGGGTCATCCGCTAATGATACTGCGGGCATCCGCTAATGGTACTTTGGAAAATATCCAACCACCAATATATATATATAATAGCCGCAAACACCAAGCCTAAATAACTAATATATATTTATAATAGCCACAATAATATTTTAATGCATGCAATCAACGAACAAACAATTATTTTTAACCCATAAAAATAATTCTAAATAAAATTTTAGTGAGATTTACTCACCGTTTCATTTACTGAATATAGGTTTAATTCCATATCATCTTGGCTTCAAATCTATTCAAATCGTCTTATCTTGAACCTATGATAGATCAAATCTTTATTTACCAATTTAGGCTAATATTAATTTAAACTAATTAATATATTATCTTGGACAAGTTAAATTTAAAAAAGAGTATACCTTAATTATTGGATAAACTACACAAACACTACCTCTTCTCCAATATTCAGCATCGCGATTCAATCGAATCAAAAAAGAATAGGTTATACAATTTATAAGAATTCAAATTTTTAGAATAAATTTAGTTAATGCTAATTCAGAATTATAATTCTTGATTACAAGTTTTGAATACAAGGGATGCCAAAGCCGTAACCTGTTCGGGGCGCATCTTCAATCACCTTCCATCATCTACCAGTAAATCCCCAAATTACCAAACACAAACCAGTACTATCGCCATCTCACTACATCATCCACTGTCGTTCATCCATTTATTTTCCTCTGACAAAAGTTGCGACTTTGAATTTGACCGCTCTAAACAACAGACACGAATCGAGCTTCAACCTTTAAACTTAAATTCACTGTTGAAGATCGACACTGCCCCCAGACAACATCGCACGCACCTACCAACACTGGATCACCGACCCGTTTGAATCGGACCTGCTTGATCATGTTGGTGTCCGGTCTTCAGGAAACTCGCAAATTTTAGATCGTGATTTTCCAATTCGCAAACGACTTCAACTTTGATTCGAGTTCCAGGAACTCACAGTTTTCGATTTTGATTTTGATTTCCATATCGCCTGAAGATAAAACTAATACGAATTTATCGAATCAAAATTTCAATTGAATTACGGAGATTTTGATTTCATGGATAAATGAAAGAAGCAGTGTTGATTTAAAATTAAACAGAAGAAGAAAATAAGAAGAATGAACGAGATAAAGATGCAGAGAAGGGAATAAGAGGGTATGGTCGCGTTTTTTATAATATTGTGATTGTATAAAATAAGGAGGAATGACACAATTTTTCCTAGAGCAAAGTGATGGAATTTGATTTCCACAACAGTAAAAATGGAATGAAATATAGAGGAGGAATGTTGCATATAAATAGACGAGATGAAAGCTTAGTGTAGAAGGAATAGGCCTGTTACGTAGGTACAAGGTAGCTGATGTAAATTAGGGTAGGCTAATTTAATGTGATTTGATTTAGTGCTTATCTTCTTTTAAAGTTTATAATAATATGTTTCGGGGTACTGAACTCCAATAGAAACGCAACAACTAATGTTTCTAAGGTTTAACCGCTATTCTGAACACATTGGAACCGGTTTCAAAGCCTCGTTTGGTCGTATGGAGAAGATATAAATTTAAATGGATGTAAATAAAATTCAAAACAATTAATTCCTTGATAATAAATTATTATTATCGTCGTTTCTATTCAAATAAAATTTCTATAAATAATTTGAGTCATATCAATTCAGTTTTCTATTCAAATTGAATTATTTCAGATTCTTGTATAACGATAATTATATATATTCGAAAAAAATCGTATTTTGGTTATTAAATCGATAACTCAATATAAAAATTGATTTATATTATCAACTCAATATTTAAAACCATATTAAATATTTATAATAAATTGGCTAAAAATATGGGTCGTTACATTCTTTCCCCCTTAAAATGATTTCGTCCCCAAAATTACTAAGATAGGAGAATGCTACAAACCCACTTACTTTTCAAAAACTTGTTTACGTTGAAGTCAACACTTTTCATTTTAACAAATTTGGTTCTACCAAAACTTTTGGTTTTCATTCATATCACACACCATGTGTGCTTTCATTCATTTAATATGAATGATTTACAATCAATATTTCTCATTCAATTTATTCACTTTGAACCATTTAACCTGCTTAAGTAAATTTGAATTCTAGAATTCAAATTCCCGGGTTTTCATTTCAAATCCTTTTGAAATCCCATTAATATATACATACATTTATTTCCATCTCAAATTCAAAACATTTGAATTTTTCCCAAATAACTTGTTTTCTTTCAAACAAATTTCCAACCAAAAACTTTTCTAAGATCGCAATCCATCACTTAGGAACTTGAAAATGAACACTGATGATGCTGCTGAAGCGACCTGTACTTCCCCGTGAAGGAAAGCCCGGATTGAATTGAGAACCCGACAAATCGAAACACAAACAGTAGAACATTTTATTGCTTATTACATCAATTTCATCAGAATACAAGAATATACAGAGTATGAATAAATATTACACATTTACTAAATATCAGAGATATACTAATTATAATGCAGTGGAAAATAATGCAAAACAAAACCGAAAGTAATACACGGATACAGAGCTTTCCGAATATCGCTTCAGCTGTGAATCAGGATCCTGTGAATATAAATCTGCAAAACCAAAACTACCAGCTGCCCGTGCTGAAAATAGGGGCATCCCGAGTTTAGGTTAAACAATAAACTCCAGGTCAGTCATGTGACTGGTGTGAGAACTAAAACAGTTATTATCTTGGTTTTAAAGTAAGGTAAATCAAGGGACCACGCCAGATAACACAGAATGGGTTTCCTCCAAAGAATACCAGTGCATAAAACAACAGCGCAATGCTAAATAAAGAACAATGAAACTATTATAAGACTCAGGTCCCATCACACATTGCAACGCAAGACGGAGGATAGAGTTTTTACCTTATAATAGCCAAGAATACTTGGTACGTAAAATTTCATATTTTATTATTACTATAAGTGTATAGTGTCAAAGCAATTTCAATCATAAGTATCAATCATAGACGGCATAAGTGCCCCATCCCACTATGTTGCCATACTAGGCTCTACAATCAAAACAGCAAAGTCATGTATTAGAAGTTGGATTTCCATCTGTAAACCAAGGCAAGAGATCATCCTTACCGCTTCGAGACGCTCTAGCCCGTGTCTCAGGAACAGCCGCAACTGCATGTTGGATCGTCAGAGTTGGTCCACATGGAGTGGATTAAAATGCTTGAACAATGCGTTTCCCCGCCCTATGGGGCATAAATTGGTCATATCCTGACCAAACCATCGGCCCCGGAGCGACCGATATAACCAAGGCGCCTCGCTATCCATCATCCACATAAGTAAAATGTCCGAGCATGTAAAACCCAAAACACCACTCCTAGCTAGAAGGAAACGGATGTCCTCCATGATGTCCTCTCCTGTTTTTGGTTCACACCGAGGTGTGAGGCTCGCGAATTAACGCTACACAAAGCTATGCTATATTAAAGTCGTTCTTTGATCATCAACCACAAGACTCTGCTTTTCAATGGAAGCCATCATCATTTGCATCTCAGCATGACACACAGGCAATTCACGCTATGCAACCGATGTATATCAATAACACAGAATGAAATCCAATGTCAGACACACATCCATTTACAAGTTCATTCTGGATCTGAACGAAACCAGAGACACCTTATTCCTCCCCCATATGTCAAATACAGGGGAGAGGTCCTCGCATATTCGGTCGTTCTCTAAGTACGTCTGAACGATCACCACTTATTACCTTGTCTTGGGTGTATAACCCAATCAAGACATCAGTAATCATCCCAACAATGTGAAGACCTCCGGTCTTCAACCACTGTCTTTATCCTCAATACATCGTCGAATCAGTTATTCAGAATGGGATAAACCCAGTCTTTCTGAATAACTTGCATATATAATAAACAAGTGTTATAAAAACACAACATACGCCTCATTCCAATCCAGAATATTCCATTATTCAAATATTCTTTTACTTTGGGAAAGGTTCCCATTAATTTTATCAAAGACAAATTCTTTAAATTTATTTTTTAATCTTCCTTTGGATATCAATTCAATCTAATTAAAGATGCATTAAAACTCCACTTGTTTTTAATCATCCGAAAGATCAATATTAACGATTGTTTTACTTGGGAAATCATATCCTGTCTTTAACTGGGTTAAAGAACCAATGTCATTTAAAACACGGTTCACGATAAACCCAAAATCACATTCCATTCCATCAGCCTCTAACCGTAAATTAGCAAGTGAACAATCCCCTAAGTATTAACCCCGAAGGCTGAAACCAACATCAGATCAATACCCCGGAAACCATTCAGCTTAACTAATCTCCAGTTAGTTTCTAATTTTCTTAACTCCATTGGGTCTAAGAACAATACTATTAAAGATACCATTCACGACAACCCAAAATCTTATTCATGTCTTTAACTGGATTAAAGAACCAATGTCATTTAAAACACGGTTCACGATAAACCCAAAATCACATTCCATTCCATCAGCCTTTAACCGTAAATTAGCAAGTGAACAATTCCCTAAGTATTAACCCCGAAGGCCGAAACCAACATCAGATCAATACACCAGAAACCATTCAACTTAACCAATCTCCAGTTAGTTTCTGATTTTCTTAACTCCATTAGGTCTAACAACAGTATTATTAAAGATACCATTCACGACAACCCAAAATCTTATTCTTGTCTTTAACTGGGTTATAGAACCAATGTCATTTAAAACACGGTTCACGATAAACCCAAAATCACATTCCATTCCATTAGCCTTTAACTGTAAATTAGCAAGTGAACAATTCTGTAACACCCCGTAATTCTGCAACACTAAGATTCACAAATCAAGGCAGAATTAAATGTAAAAAACTAAATCAAGGGAAACGGGTTGTGCCATTGCGTTCGTCTCGGAAAAATACGCGAAATAGAGTCCGAGTTTTCGAAAATCGGAGTCCGTATGACCCAGTTATGGCTCGTCTAAGTTTTCAGAAAATTCCAAGTTCAAAACAGTTTAAAACTAGAGCCAAATTCGAATTCAAACACACAGGAGGCAGGGCAGGAAAATTCCCGCCCAGGTCAAGTCGACAGGGGTGTTGACTGCACAGTCGACACTCCCCCCCCCCCCCCCCATGTCGACTGCCCAGTCGACATGGGTGTCGACCTGGGTCCCGAAATCCAGTTTTCTGTACCCAGTTCGTTCTTCTGTATCTAGACGCCCTTCTGACCAGATTCGTCCGCCTAACACTATATAAACAGCCCTGATCTTCTTCTCTATTCACAATTCTTTTCTACCCTTATGCTGCAAAGATTCTTGGCAAACATGGCTTCTTCTCCTCCTCTTAATTAAATAATAAATAAAATAATATGTAAAGATAAATCAAGACGAGGAGGTGTTGCTCAAGACTTTCAAAAAGGGGTTCAAATCAAGCTAGTATTGCAAGTGAAGATTCAAACGACTGCAACAACTGTTTTTCTACGAATCATAGCAACGCCATCTTTCTGTCCTAATATAATTTCTGTAAGTCAGTTATTTTTAGATTTGAACGTTTTTCTTTGTTCGTGACATGAAATTAAAGGAATAAAAGAATATGCCAAATCTCTCTCTCTCTCTATTCGAATCAGTGCCTATATTCTTGGACCTAATCAAGAACTGTTATGATTCAAGGACAAATAAGACTGTGACTATGAAACTATGGACCTTAGAACCATATGCCTCTTTGACTATGAACCTTGCCTATGACTGTGAACATTGCCTATGACTATGAACATTGCCTATGACTATGGACATTGCCTATGACTGTGACTGTGACTATGAGAATTATTTCCTTGACTAAGCTTATGCTTTTGATTTGGAAACATAAACTATTGCCTATGACATAACATGGACAACTGCGACTAAACACCTATGATTCCTGACTAGGAAAGTGTTGCTTAAGTTTTTTGACTGTGAAATTGGGTCTAAACCTGATCTTTCTATTCTGTCTATCCTTGGTTTTCGTTGGTTTTAGACCTTGGGAATTTACCTATTAAGTTAGGTCTACCCATGTTCTTGAACCTACGTCTCTATTCTGTCTATTCTTGGTTTTCTTTGGTTTTAGACCGTGGGAATTTACCTATTAAGTTAAGTCTACCCATGTTCTTGAACCGACGTCGTTATTTAACCCTTTTTATGCCAGTTAGTATGTCTATCTTTTGCATAGCATCTTTGATTCATTCCCTATTTTCTACGAACCTAGCTTTATTTATAATCTAGACTGAATCACGATTATACGAACGGTGAGAATGCGGTTTGGGAAAAATATGAAATTTACTAAAAATGTAGTTTAACTTGGAAATTGGCATAAATTGGGAACACGCATTATGGCATGTTCATAAGAATGCAAATTGGATAAATTTGACATGAACTATAGATTGTGTAACCTGAATCTAGTATCGTCGTGTACATCTAGCATTTACATGAATAGTAAACTAGAGTAATAAGTCTAGTTCGACATGAATTAGAATTGTTGAATCGGAATTGGATTAGCTAATTTGGCACGGTAAGTATATTAGCATAAATTTGAAATTGTCCATAATAGGGAGTAATTGGCAGGTTTAGCAAAATCATGGTTAATGACACTTGATTTGGTATAGTTTAGATACCAAAAAGCATAAACATGGTTTAGAGGAAAAAATGGGCCATAGAAATGAATGTAGACAATTTACATTAAAAGAGCAATTGGGAAATAAGTAAATTAGGAATAATTTACTTATAGAATTTGTCCTAAATAATAAAATGTGAACTTAGACAAATTAAAGGTTTGTTAAACGACATCTCATTTAATAACACACTAGAAAGTTCTAGGGTGACAGAGAGGATAGTGTCTAGGCTTGGGTTTGGAAAATACAAGTTTCCTGCTCTCCCTGGCTATCCCTAACTGATCCGACGGACGAGATGGTCACTTTCAAAACCTGTTTTGAAAACTAATCAAAACCCTTTGAACTTAGAAAACACGAATATGCCTAACCCGAGGTTAGACTGAGTTGCGATGTAAACCTGCCCGGAACCAACCGGCACATCCAGTATTCGCAACAATATCTGTCTAATGTGAGTGGTCGCAGCTTTAATCTATTTAATTAAAGCTAGAACAAGAATGGTAGGGTTAAGTTAACTAAGACACTTAACCAATTCAACAAGATAACCAAACCGATGGGCGGGGTTAGGTTCATACAAACACTTAACACAGTTAAGCTAGAATGGGAGGGTTAAGTCCATAGGAACACTTAACCAACTTAACACAGTTAAGCTAGAATGGGAGGGCTAAGTCCATAGAGACACTTAACCAGACTCAAGGTAACAAGACAAGATTTGTAGGGTTTAAGTAAAGTTAATACACTTAGCCAAATTAACATGTTAACTAGACTAGAGGTTGGGGTTAAGTAAAGTTAATACACTTAGCCAAATTAACATGTTAACTAGACCCGAGGTTGGGGTTAAGTAAAATCTAATACACTTAGCCAATTTAATATGTTAGCTGGGCTAGACCGTAGGGGTTAAGTAAACTTGAACACATAACCATCTGGTTGTGATAAAGGAATGGGGTTAAGTCTAAAACATGAAGGGATAATACTTAACCATTAATAACATGTTAGTTAAAACAGACGGGCAAGGTTAAGTTAAAAGGAAACACTTAACCAATACAGGGTGAAGGGGTAGGGTTAAGTAATAAGAAATACTTAACCAATATAACTTGGTTTGTGGTAAGGTTAAGTCAGCATGAATTATTGATAACACTTAACCAGTTTATCAGGATAAATGAAGAGGGTTAAGTTAGCTTGAATCGACTAATGACACTTAACCAACCCAAATTGATGGGAAAGACAACTAAGTAGTAATTCTTAGTATAACACGGGGAGGAGCGAATGTCCGTCTGAGAAGGCTCCAACGAATTGGGTTACGAAGCCCGAGGCTTCGAGAGGACGTGAGGGTACTCTTGGTATCCCTCTGTGAGACTGCAGATGATCCTCCTGGGCTCACAGAGGTTAAGGTCTGCGTAGAAGAACCAGGGGTATGCCTTGGTTGCAATATATATGGCAACCTAAAGACTAGGATGGACTGGCGTGATTCGGCAAGAAAACGGTAGCCCTGTGATAGCAACTCGTCGTCTACCATCCTTCTTGAGTCAATCGAGGTACGTGAAGCGGAAAGGCGGAGAACTCCAAAAGACCATATACTTGCTATCTAGTTATGGGTGAGGATGGCCATAGGATAGTGGGGCACCGGGGGCCGGCGTATAGTTCTCATTTTACAAGGTATGCCTTTCACTAGTTGAGGGAGGGGTCAAGTGGGACCACAGCCACTGGAAAAAAAACAGACCTTAGCATCTGCATCGGCAGATATCTGAAAGCTCCCGACTGATTTCTGTATTCCTTGAGTTTCCCTGTCACAGGACTCGGACCGCACATTACAGGACATGTGCATCTAGATAAGCGATAACGACTCGCGATACATGTGTGGGGAAGTATAGGAACATATACCACTCTAAGTAGTGTGTCCTAGACTTGGGGCATCGTTTGACAGGTAGCGTAATCCCTAGTTGGACTAGGTGGCAAAAACCCTGAACTCAAGAAGCGTTTAGCAGATAGCATAAACTCTAGTTGAAACTAGAAAGTACTTGATAGAAAACATTAGATCAAATCCAGGTAACAAATAATAAATGTATGCCTGAAGGCAATGGAAACTACAGGGATTGGGATCACGTTATCGTTACTAGTTGGGACACTAGTTAGGCGGTGCAGAGATATAGAAACCAGTATAACAAAGGAAATAGCGAAGCGGCGAAAGTATTAGAGCGTATCCAGTTTATCTTATCTTAGCATATCTTGTGATTACCTTGTCTAATCTTGTCGACCCTATCGTCATGGTGTAATCTTGTATTCAGTTAATTCATGTCGTTTTGTTTTTCCATGTTCACATGCTAGAAGTTACTGAACTTACTCAGGCTTTATGTCTGACTCTGTTTTTCTTTCGTCTTCTTTTCTTCCGTTCCCCCCCCCCCCAGGTAGTAGAGGAGGGAATACTATAGCTCAGGAATGTCACCCTTTCCCGGCTTGAAGATTTGTCGAAGTTTGCTTGGATTCTCCTTTCAGATGCTACGGCTGGCTCTTGCTAAATTTGGGGAATATAAACGTATTTTCATGCTTCTTTATTTTGTAAGACAGATGATACTCTGATATTGTAAAGAAATAATTGTACAAACTATTTTATAAATAAAGCAAAGTTTTATTTTCCGCTGTTTAATTTATGTCTGTCTTGTAATTTATCTGCATCTTTTACCCTAAATGCTCCACAGAACTTAGTGCATTCCCTTTGTGAGTGACACTAACGGACGTGGGGTGTTACAGGTGGTATCAGAGCTGAAGGTTACCAGTCAGATAAAGGATTTGAAAAATTAATTTCAAACAATTTTAAAAGAAGCATTTTCAAAAGAAAAGATTTGTTTTAAAGGCTTATTCCCCCAAAGCCATACGCATTATCTTCTCTTCCTCTGTTTGAATTCTTGTCTCCTTCTTTCTTGAGTCTCTGGGGCTCCTGGCTTTCTAGGAGGTAACCTCATCGATGGGCGAAGTAGTGCCCGACTTCCGTCTATAACCGTAGTAGTTTCACCCGCGGTTAGTTTTCTTCCATGCTTAATAGGGTTTTCCGTACGATGGAGGCAACTTTCGAGGGATTTATCAAAATGACTACACACAGAAGGGGATGAGGAGTTTGGCTAAGGAGCACAACCCGAGGATGAGGAATTCATGGATGTAGATTTAGCTCACAAAGGAGGAAGAAATCATAAAACCTAAGACAAGAGGGAGTATCTTTACTAGGGTACGATAGGGCATATAATTAAGGACAAGGGCGAGAACGAGGAACAAGATTTTCAGAAGGGCAAGTACATACTTTCACCACCAAGCGTACCTAGGAGAAGGGTAGTGAAGTTCTGTTGGAAGAGTCTAGTTTTGCCGTTCGTATTCTTTCCTTTGGTTTTAGTGCTTCGCATTTGTTCATATTTGCTTCCATAGTTGAGTCTCTGCACCATAGTACTTGTATAGTAGAAAGATCCCACTAGAGTCTCAAATCCAATTGGTGGTCCGACCAGTCTATTTTTAGTAGGGATTTGAGGATAACTATCGAGTTTGCTTATATCATCTCACGTAGATCGTCTAAATTCGGAGGAGATATTCCTTGGATGTTTGTCTGATATTGGTTTAGGCCTTTGGGGCTTGTACTTGAGGAATGTCAAGTTCAACTAGGATGGTTTGCGTGAGAGATGAATAGTTGTGGCAGGCACTCTAAAAAGTGAATAGTGACCTTTCGACCCCTATAGTCATGGCATGGCGGATAAGAGGGAGACCTCTAATCATCTTAGTACATACACTTGGTATCATAGTTGACATCTGTTTACTTTGGAAATGGAGGTTGGAAACTTCCCGATCGTGAAGTTAAATTAGTTAAGATACAGTGGAGTAAATCTCAAGAAGGCTAGATACTAGCATCATACTTTTTTTTCCTTGGGTGCATCCTTGATTTCTTTTGTTTGTAGGAGCTTTACGCATAATTGTTTTTCTCTTTCCAAAGTATATCCTCCAGGACGTATCATCGATCCTTAGGTAGAAGCCAATGGATGTAAACATGTATTTGAAACATGATATGGTTGAATGGTTGCAAGTGTTTGCAAATGGTTGCTCGTGAATGCATATGCATACGTATTAGGCACTTGATCAAGTTCGGACGCTTTCATATTGCATTTACAGATATGTATTTGTTTATAAGTTGAACTTGATATGTTATCATATGGATGTTGCATATGGATGAATGGCTGTGAACGCATGTAGTATTTACATAACTAGGGATGCTTGCATACATGATAGGACGCATGACACTGACATGATTCGCATTAAGGAGGTCAACTGAATCAGTAGACCGCCTGATTTTGCATTAGATAAAGACATATACACACACTATGCATATGAACATGAAAGCATTAGAAATCTTTTAAGGACAATGAATGCCTGTGATTGAACGGTTGAGTAGATGGGTGATTGGATGGCAGGACACATTCTTCCTAACTTGAAGATTTCGGGGACGAAATCCTTTTAAGTGGGGGAGAATGTAACACCCCGTAATTCTACAACACTAAGATTCATAAATCAAGGCAGAATTAAATGTAAAATTCTAAATCAAGGGAAACGGGCTGTGCCATTGCGTTCGTCTCGGAAAAATACGCGAAATTGAATCCGAGTTTTCAAAAATCGGAGTCCGTACGACCCAGTTATTGGCCGTCTAAGTTTTCAGAAAATTCCAAGTTCAAAACAGTTTAAAACTAGAGCCAAATTCGAATTCAAACACACAGGGGGCAGGGCGGGAAAATTCCCGCCCAGGTCAAGTCAACAGGGGTGTCGACTACACAGTCGACACCCCCCCCCCCCATGTCGACTGCCCAGTCGACATGGGTGTCGACCTGGGTCCCGAAATCCAGTTTTCTGCACCCAGTTCGTTCTTCTGTATCTAGACGCCCTTCTGACCAGATTCGTCCGCCTAACACTATATAAACAGCCCTGATCTTCTTCTCTATTCACAATTCTTTTCCACCCTTATGCTGCAAAGATTCTTGGCAAACATGGCTTCTTCTCCTCCTCTTAATTAAATAATAAATAAAATAATATGTAAAGATAAATCAAGACGAGGAGGTGTTTCTCAAGACTTTCAAAAAGGGGTTCAAATAGAGCTAGGATTGCAAGTGAAGATTCAAACGACTGCCACAACTGTTTTTCTACGAATCATAGCAACGCCATCTTTCTATCCTAATATAATTTTTGTAAGTCAGTTATTTTTAGATTTGAACGTTTTTCTTTGTTCGTGACATGAAATTAAAGGAATAAAAGAATATGCCAAATCTCTCTCTCTCTCTCTCTCTCTCTCTCTCTATTCGAATCAGTGCCTATATTCTTGGACCTAATCAAGAACTGTTATGATTCAAGGATAAATAAGACTGTGACTATGAAACTATGGACCTTAGAACCATATGCCTCTTTGACTATGAACATTGCCTATGACTGTGAACATTGCCCATGACTATGAACATTGCCTATGACTATGGACATTGCCTATGACTGTGACTATGAGAATTATTTCCTTGACTAAGCTTATGCTTTTGATTTGGAAACATAAACTATTGCCTATGACATAACATGGACAACTGCGACTAAACCCCTATGATTCCTGACTAGGAAAGTGTTGCTTAAGTTTTGTGACTGTGAAATTGGGTCTAAACCTGATCTTTCTATTCTGTCTATCCTTGGTTTTCGTTGGTTTTAGACCTTGGGAATTTACCTTTTAAGTTAGGTCTACCCATGTTCTTGAGCCTACGTCTCTATTCTGTTTATTCTTGGTTTTCTTTGGTTTTAGACCTTGGGAATTTACATATTAAGTTAGGTCTACCCATGTTCTTGAACCGACGTCATTATTTAACCCTTTTTATGCCAGTTAGTATGTCTATCTTTTGCATAGCATCTTTGGTTCATTCCCTATTTTCTACGAACCTAGCTTTATTTATAATCTAGACTGAATCACGATTATACGAAAGGTGGGAATGCGGTTTGGGCAAAATATGAAATTTACTAAAAACATAGTTTAACTTGGAAATTGGCATAAATTGGGAACACGCATTATGGCATGTTCATAAGAATGCAAATTGGATAAATTTGACATGAACTATAGATTGTGTAACCTGAATCTAGTATCGTCGTGTAAATCTAGCATTTACATGAATAGTAAACTAGAGTAATAAGTCTAGTTTGACATGAATTAGAATTGTTGAATCGGAATTGGATTAGCTAATTTGGCACGGTAAGTATATTAGCATAAATTTGAAATTGGCCATAATAGGGAGTAATTGGCAGGTTTAGCAAAATCATGGTTAATGACACTTGATTTGGTATAGTTTACATACCAAAAAGCATAAACATGGTTTAGAGGAAAAAATGGGCCATAGAAATGAATGTAGACAATTTACATTAAAAGAGCAATTGGGAAATAAGTAAATTAGGAATAATTCACTTATAGAATTTGTCCTAAATAAGAAAATGTGAACTTAGACAAATTAAAGGTTTGTTAAACGACATCTCTTTTAATAACACACCAGAAAATTCTAGGGTGACAGAGAGGATAGTGTCTAGGCTTGGGTTTGGAAAATACAAGTTTCCTGCTCTCCCTGGCTATCCCTAACTGATCCGACGAACGAGATGATCACTTTCAAAACCTGATTTGAAAACTAATCAAAACCCTTTGAACTTAGAAAACACGAATATGCCTAACCCGAGGTTAGACTGAGTTGCGATGTAAACCTGCCCGGAACCAACCGGCACATCCAGTATTCGCAACAATATCTGTCTAATGTGAGTGGTCGCAGCTTTAATCTATTTAATTAAAGCTAGAACAAGAATGGTAGGGTTAAGTTAACTAAGACACTTAACCAATTCAACAAGATAACCAAACCGATGGGCGGGGTTAGGTTCATACAAAAACTTAACACAGTTAAGCTAGAATGGGAGGGTTAAGTCCATAGGAACACTTAACCAACTTAACACAGTTAAGCTAGAATGGGGGGGCTAAGTCCATAGAGACACTTAACCAGACTCAAGGTAACAAGACAAGATTTGTAGGGGTTAAGTAAAGTTAATACACTTAGCCAAATTAACATGTTAACTAGACTAGAGGTTGGGGTTAAGTAAAGTTAATACACTTAGCCAAATTAACATGTTAACTAGACCCGAGGTTGGGGTTAGGTAAAATCTAATACACTTAGCCAATTTAATATGTTAGCTGGGCTAGACCGTAGGGGTTAAGTAAACTTGAACACTTAACCATCAGGTTGTGATAAAGGAATGGGGTTAAGTCTAAAACATGAAGGGATAATACTTAACCATTAATAACATGTTAGTTAAAACAGACGGGCAAGGTTAAGTTAAAAGGGAACACTTAACCAATACAGGGTGAATAGGTAGGGTTAAGTAATAAGAAATACTTAACCAATATAGCTTGGTTTGTGGTAAGGTTAAGTCAACATGAATTATTGATAACACTTAACTAGTTTATCAGGATAAATGAAGAGGGTTAAGTTAGCTTGAATTGACTAATGACACTTAACCAACCCAAATTGACGGGAAAGACAACTAAGTAGTAATTCTTAGTATAACACGGGAAGGAGCGAATGTCCGTCTGAGAAGGCTCCAACGAATTGGGTTACGAAGCCCGAGGCTTCGAGAGGACGTGAGGGTACTCTTGGTATCCCTCTGTGAGACTGCAGATGATCCTCCTGGGCTCACAGAGGTTAAGGTCTGCGTAGAAGAACCAGGGGTACGCCTTGGTTGCAATATATATGGCAACCTAAAGACTAGGATGGACTGGCGTGATTCGGCAAGAAAATGGTAGCCCTGGGATAGCAACTCGTCGTCTACCATCCATCTTGAGTCAATCGAGGTACGTGAAGCGGAAAGGCGGAGAACTCCAAAAGACCATATACTTGCTATCTAGTTATGGGTGAGGATGGCCATAGGATAGTGGGGCACCGGGGGCCGGCGTATAGTTCTCATTTTACAAGGTGTGCCTTTCATTAGTCGAGGGAGGGGTCAAGTGTAACAACCCGTAAAATGCGAGCCAGTTTGAAATTTTTATTTTGGCAATTTTAGTGAATTTTGAATATTTAAAATGAATTATTTTAAATAATATCGACGAGAAATTTATTTTGAATAGAATTCGACGTATATAATTATATACGTCGTCGTTAGAATATAAATAATTATATATAATTATAAAAGGAATTGAAAATGGCGCGGTAGTTCGATAATTCGATTTCAAACTTCAATTGAATGTACCGGGTGCAAAACAATCCGGATTCTAGTGAAACCAAAAACATTAGGATCTAATTGATGATATCTTTCCAACGAATCCGAATAATCAAAATTTCGTAGCGGGAATCAAAAGATATGTCCAGTTGAAAATTCTGAATAGTCGCTATGGAATTAAGGCCCTTAAAAATAGCAATTTTGCAAACGACCTCGGATTTCGACGAAACCAGTTTTGTTGGGTCCGTGATGTTAAGTTATTGCTAGGTTTCAAATTTCATAATTTTTCGAATCAATATGTGAGCGTGGCAAAGGAAAACGCGTTTGACCAGTTTCAGTTGATTTTAATCGACTGGAAATTGGCCATTTTTCTAACGGTCTCAGAATTCGACGAAACTAGTTTTGTTAGGACCGTATCGTCAATACGAAGCTAGAAAATATTTTTCTGAGATTTTTCTGGTTAGTATGTGACCCCGGTAATTGAAAATGTACGTTTAAAATTCAATATAGTGATTTAAATGTAAATTCAACAGAAATTGATTATACCAATCAAATCAGCTTACGATACATATCCCATTGTGTTCGGAATGGGGGTAAAACGCTATGGACGATAGGCGGTGGGTTCGATTTCGGGTTCGTATGTAAAAGTCAACATAAATTGAAAATAAAATAATAAAATAATAAAAAAAAAATATCTTCTCCCCGTTAAACCGCTCTGCCCCCCCCCCCCCCCCCCAAGTTCATTTTCGATCGAATAAAAAAAAAAAAAAAAAGAGAACGGAGGAAGAAGGCGACGGCCACCGCGCTCCCACCCACGACGCCGCCGCCGCATCCCCCTCCTCCGCCTCCCTTACCTCCGATCATCCCTCCCCTTCTCTCTCCTCGATACCTCCAGCCCCCAACGCCCAAACCCCTAAACGAACGTCGCCCTCTTCCCCTTCAGGCCCTCCGCCGCCACTCCAAGGGCCCACGCCTGCCTCCACCGGCGAACCCAAACCCGCCTCCGCCCTGAAGCGACCTCCTCCCCGCTTCTTCAATGCGTCGAAACCCACCCCCCTTTCTTCAAAAATACTGTAAGTATTTATTGTATTTTATTTTTATTTTAATTTCGATTTCAGGTTTAGAACAGAATTTTATTTTAAGTATAAAACTGATTTTTTAGTTTAAGTATAAAACTGATTTTTTGTTTAAGTATAAAACTGATTTTTATTTTTAGTATTAAAACTGAAATTTTATAAAAAAATAAAAACTGAAATTTTATAAAAAAAAAATATAAAAACTGATTTTGTTTAAAAGTAAAAACTTTAAATAGGTAAAAGATTTAAACTTTAAAAAGTAAAAGAAAAGATTAGATCTTTGAAATGGAAAAGGCGAAATCAATATTAATAAAAATTCGATTTTTATATATGGAACTTTGAACTAAAAATTCGATTTTTATATATTGAACTTTGAACTAAAAATTCGATTTTTATATATTGAACTTTGAAATAAAAATTCGATTTTTATATATTGAACTTTGAACTAAAAATTCGATTTTTATATATTGAACTTTGAAATAAAAATTCGATTTTTATATATTGAACTTTGAACTAAAAATTCGATTTTTATATATTGAACTTTGAAATAAAAATTCGATTTTTATATATTGAACTTTGAAATAAAAATTCGATTTTTATATATTGAACTTTGAAGTAAAAATTCGATTTTTATATATTGAACTTTGAAGTAAAAATTCGATTTTTATATATTGAACTTTGAAATAAAAATTCGATTTTTATATATTGAACTTTGAAGTAAAAATTCGATTTTTACATATGTAGAGAATACGGGCAACGAAGGCGAGTTGGCGAAGATTTCCTGCATTAGAAGTGCCGTGGAGCTAGGATAGCTATATGTGAGAACTTCTCACCCTTCAATTTATTTTCTAGTTATATATATATACTAGGATGCAGACGGTGTTTAGTAGCACCCGACACAATCGTCCACAGACCATGGACTTGTTTGTTTGGCTGTTTGGTTATAGATTGCGATATTGGTTTGAATGTGGTTTGTGGTGTGAAAAATCGAATCGATAAATTGGTTAGGATTAGACGTGCGCCGTTATAAGGCGAAGGAGTAAGGCTAGGTTAGACTCTTACTCCAAACTTTGTGGTTTGCATAATGAAATTGATTGGATTGATGAGTGAATGGCGTGGGCCTTCACTAGACCGGGGATAAGGCTAGGCCTCGTCCCGTTTCTAGTATCGTGCCGTTATGCCGCCGAAATTTTCTAAAATATGTTAGAAAAATAAAAATATCATTTTTATTGAATAAATGAATTGAATAGAAATTCATATGTTAAAATAAAATGTGTTATCGTTAAAAATATAATTTTTAACGTGAATGTGAATAAATAAATATTCATTTACAAACCAGACGGTTTGTTTATGTACACCTATTTGAATGACGTTGATTGGGTCGATAAATTTTACACATCGCCTAACTGCACAAATAA
Source organism: Allium sativum (assembly GCA_030737875.1). NCBI lineage: Eukaryota > Viridiplantae > Streptophyta > Magnoliopsida > Asparagales > Amaryllidaceae > Allium > Allium sativum. The sequence continues at coordinate 717,829,196 of CM060916.1, read as the reverse complement.
AATATGTGTTTGATTGTTTGAAACCCCACACGGGTGTTAGGATGAAATTTGAAGTTCACTCATCCTGATTGATTAAATATGTCGATCGATTGATTGACAAGCTGCTATAAGCGTTAAATGTCTATATTTGATGCTTATACAGTGTAGTGCACTTTGGTTGATGGTTGATTATTCATCGTTGTTGATATATACATGTGTTGTAGAAAATCCATATAATTAACATTATATGGTAATTGATTGGGCCTCATTCCAGTTTCGAAAAAAGAAATATTTGAAATAGAAATATTTGAAATAGAATATTTGAAAATAGAAATATGTGAAGCCGTGAGGATTAGATTGACGCCATTTTGACGTGAACGATATTTATATCGATTTTATTCATTTTAAAATGAATATTGAAAAGTGATTTCGAAATCGAATATTTCGAAATGAATTGAATTGAAAACGATTTCGAAATGAATTGAATTGAAAACGATTTCGAAATGAATTGAACTGAAAACGATTTCGAAATGAATTGAACTGAAAACGATTTCGAAATGAATTGAATTGAAAACGATTTCGAAATGAATTGAACTGAAAACGATTTCGAAATGAATTGAACTGAAAACGATTTCGAAATGAATTGAATTGAAAACGATTTCGAAATGAATTGAACTGAAAACGATTTCGAAATGAATTGAACTGAAAACGATTTCGAAATGAATTGAACTGAAAACGATTTCGAAATGAATTGAATTGAAAACGATTTCGAAATGAATTGAACTGAAACCGATTTCGAAATGAATTGAACTGAAAACGATTTCGAAATGAATTGAATTGAAAACGATTTCGAAATGAATTGAACTGAAAACGATTTCGAAATGAATTGAACTGAAAACGATTTCGAAATGAATTGAATTGAAAACGATTTCGAAATGAATTGAATTGAAAACGATTTCGAAATGAATTGAATTGAAAACGATTTCGAAATGAATTGAATTGAAAACGATTTCGAAATGAATTGAATTGAAAACGATTTCGAAATGAATTGAATTGAAAACGATTTCGAAACGAATTGAATTGAAAACGAATTCGAATCGAATTGAAAGCGAAGTGAAATAAATTCAAATTGAATTGAAATTTGAATTGAATAGAAATGGATTTTAAAACGAATTTATAAAGAAGAATTCAATTTTGATTTGAATTGAAAAGGAAGTTGAAATTGCTTTTGAAACGAATTTAAAACTATTTATATAATTCGTTTTAAATAGAATCGACGAAATATATATTATATATATTATATATATAATATAATGGCCTGAATAGAACGCGCCGCGCCGCGGCAGTTCGTAAATTTCGACCATTTATTTCAAACGGACATTACGGGAGATCCGACCGTCGGATTCTCCTAAAACCGGAACCGTTGGGTTCGTATCGAAAAGAGCTTTCTAACGAATGTTAGAAATTTGAAATCTAACGGTTGGATTTGGAGATACGTCCAAATCAAATTGGAAAAAGGTCGCTGTAAGTGCAGTTCGATGGCCATTGTTGGAAATCGACTGTACGGGCCTTGATAAAATTATTAAAAATAGTAATAATTTGTGTAAAATCATAAGAAATGATTTGTGAAAGTTTGGGATGAAAAACTCCATATTTGAAAAGATAAAAATAGATTTTTATCGAAATGAACTAGTTTTGAACTAGAATTATAATTCTATTTATTTTTAAATAAATAAATTGAATTCGAAAAGGGTTTTAAAAGTAACCAAAATTCCAATGATTGCATTGGAGTGGATTTGAATCGAAATTGTCTTCGGAATATTTCGATGTTGGAATTCGTGATATTACAGGTGTTGTTATGGAAATTTGAAAGATATATATTTGTATCGTTATTTCCAATACGACATTTGTTAGTCGTAGAATTCGATATTGAATATAAGCCGATATATTTTCTATTCAGAGCCTTGTATTGAATATCGAATGTGATTTGGGTTTGTCGTGAATGGTGTCTTTACTAACACTGTTCTTGAACCCAGTTGAGAAAAGATTAAATCTTTTTATTTAGATTTAATGAAGTGTACCAATTAAATAATATTTAATTGGAATTGAATTGATATTGATTTTTGGGTTTATCGTGAACAGTGTTTTAAATAACACTTGTTCTTTAACCCGATAATTAATGAATGTGATTTGGGTTTGTCGTGAATGGTGTCTTCACTAACACTGTTCTTGAACCCAGTTGAGAAAAGATTAAATCTTTTGATTTAGATTTAATGAAGTGCACCAATTAAATAATATTTAATTGGAATTGAATGGATATTGATTTTTGGGTTTATCGTGAACAGTGTTTTAAATAACACTTGTTCTTTAACCCGATAATTAATGGGATGTGACTTTGGGTTTATCGTGAACCGTGTTTTAAATGACACTGATTCTTTAACCCAGTCACAGATTAAAACTAAGTGGAGTTTTAATGAATCTTTAATTAGATTGAAAAGATCGAGAATGGAGTATCACCAGTTTTGCTCCAGGCGATAGTTAAATCTTTAATTAGATTTGAACGTGAAATTTAGAAACTAACTGTCGGTTAGCCAAGCAGAAGGGTTTTCTGGATATTGATCTGATGTTGGTTTCGGCCTTCGGGGTTAATATTTGGGGAATTATTCTCTTGATTAATTAACGGTTAGTGACTAATGAATTGGAATGAGGCGTATGTTGTGTTTGTGTAACACTTTTATAAAATATACGCGAGTTATTCGGGAAGTCCGGGTTTATCCCATTCTGAATAATCGATACGACGATAAGTCGAAGATGAAGACGATGGTCGAAGACCGGAGGTCTTCACGTCGTTTGGGTGATAACTGATGATCTTGATTGGGCTGTACACCCAAGAAGATGGAAACAGTTGGTGATCGTCCAGACGTACTTGGAGATCGATGGATATGCGAGGTACTAGGTGCCTCCGGTTTCGTTCAGACCCAGAACGGACTTGTAAATGGACTGTGTGTCTGACATCGGATTTCATTCTGTGTGACTGATATCGGTTGCATAGGATGGTTTGCCTGTGTGGCATGCTAAGATGCAAATGATCAAGGCTTCTGTTGAAAAGCAAAGTCTTGTGGTGATGATCAAAGCACGGCCTTTGTGGCGTAGCTTTGTGTAACGTTTACCTCGCGTGTTTCACACCCGGTATGAACCAAAAACGGGAGACGGACCTCAGGGAGGACTTGCGTTTCTTTCTAGCTAGAAGTGGCGTCAGTGGTTTTACACGCCCTGACGAGTTTGACTTATGTGGTTGTTGCGGTTGCGAGGCGCCTCGGTTATATCGGTTTCGGCCGAATGCATTCTGGTCGGCTGACGGACCAGACTTACACCCCATAGGGTGGGGAGACGTATTGTTCAGGCATAATAATCTACTCCGTGTGGACCGGCCCTGACGATCCAAGGGTCACTCGAGCTCTGATCCTGAGGGGCGGGCTAGAGCGTCTCGAATCGGTTGAGGACTATCTTTTGCCTCGGTTCATAGACGGAAATCCAATTTCCAAATACGTGACTTTGCGGTTTTATTTGTAAACCCATATATGGTGACATAGTGGCATGGGACGCTCATGTCGCCTATGATTGATACTTATGATTTGAAGTTGTTTTATGAACAATGCACTTATAATAGTATCAAATGATTTGTTTTAAGACGTATCAAGCATTCTTTGGCTGTTATAAGGGAAAACCCTATCCTCGGCTGCGTTGCATTGTGTGATGGGACCTGGGTCTTATAACAGCTTCATTTTTCTTTATTTAGCATTGCGCTGTTTGTTTTATGCACTGGTATTCTTGGGAGGAAACCCGTTCCGTGTTATACGGCGTGGTCCCTTGATTTACCTAACTTTTAAAATAAAGAATAATAACTGTTTTAGTTCTCACACCAGTCACATGACTGACCTGGAGTTTATTGTTTTAACCTAAACTCTGGGTGCCCTTATTTTGACATGGGCAGCTAGTAGTTTTGGTTTTGCAGATTTATATTCACAGGATCCTGGTTTACAGCTGGAACGATATCCGGAAAGCTTTGTATCCGTATATCTCATTCTAGTTGTGTATTGTATTATTTTCCGCTGCTATGTATTTAAATGTAATTTAAATCTCTGATATTTCTGTGTAATATTCTTTTATACTCTGTATATTCTTGTAATCTGATGCATTGTTGTAATATACAATGAAATGTTCTTCTGTATGCGTTCTATTGTGGTTTGTTCTCGAACTATCCGACGCTTTCCTTTACGGGGAAGTTGCGGGTCTTTACATTTGGTATCAGAGCTTTGGTTTACAAAGCAGAGAACAAGACACATTAGAACCATACGAAAGAATTCATCAGATATTGGATTAGTAATATCCAATGGGAATGACTCGTTAGAGATGGGATCAGTAGTATCCTAGAACGAGTGTGAAGAGTATATTTTTCAAATGAAAACAATTTTTGTTTTGAAAATTTAAATCAATTATTCGTATCTGATTATCTATTTATATTGAGTTGGACAGTCCAGTATATAAAGATTTTGCGTATACGTCTGATCCGCGTGTATTCGAAGTTTTAATATATTGGATAGATATAGAATCATACTCTAGTGGCCCGAAGATGATTCTGATGGTTGAGTACTCATCGTCAGAATTTATATTCGTGTGACGAAGGTGTGATATCTATATATTTCCATTAGACTGGTGTGAGAACCAAAATTAGATAGGGCTTATTGTTGTGAATTGGCATCAAAAACATGATTTTTGTACATGTATCAAAATTATGAATTTGAAACTCTAATTCACTAATTGATTGATGTTTGTGTTGTTTGCCTATTTGTTTGCTAATTTTGAACCATTAGCCTAATTGAACCCAATATTGAATTGTATTGAGAATTAGTTGCATTTGCTTGCATATACATATATATCATTGAACAGGTCATAGCAAGGAGGCTAGAGCAGAGAATAAAATTTGTTTGCCCGACAAATAGGTACATGTTTACTACATAATTTCCTGTTTTGTTTGGGTGATGATGATTTTGTGAGCCTATTGGCTAGCCGCTTGGCTTTTTCTTTTTCTTTTTGAGATCTGAAGGACCGGGGAAGCTATTTGAAATTCCCCGATGCTCCCGGTGTAGGGGAGGTTATGGCGAAATTTTTCGAAAATTTAGGGTGTTAGCCAAATTTTTGAAATTGTGAAAATTCTCAGAAACTAAAGAGTTGGAGAATGGAAGTCAGATCGAGCGTAGAGTTGATTAATCAAACCACTTTCGACTTTGTTCCTTTTCGGGGACGAAAAGTTTTAAGTGGGGGAGATTGTAACAACCCGTAAAATGCGAGCCAGTTTGAAATTTTTATTTTGGCAATTTTAGTGAATTTTGAATATTTAAAATGAATTATTTTAAATAATATCGACGAGAAATTTATTTTGAATAGAATTCGACGTATATAATTATATACGTCGTCGTTAGAATATAAATAATTATATATAATTATAAAAGGAATTGAAAATGGCGCGGTAGTTCGATAATTCGATTTCAAACTTCAATTGAATGTACCGGGTGCAAAACAATCCGGATTCTAGTGAAACCAAAAACATTAGGATCTAATTGATGATATCTTTCCAACGAATCCGAATAATCAAAATTTCGTAGCGGGAATCAAAAGATATGTCCAGTTGAAAATTCTGAATAGTCGCTATGGAATTAAGGCCCTTAAAAATAGCAATTTTGCAAACGACCTCGGATTTCGACGAAACCAGTTTTGTTGGGTCCGTGATGTTAAGTTATTGCTAGGTTTCAAATTTCATAATTTTTCGAATCAATATGTGAGTGTGGCAAAGGAAAACGCGTTTGACCAGTTTCAGTTGATTTTAATCGACTGGAAATTGGCCATTTTTCTAACGGTCTCAGAATTCGACGAAACTAGTTTTGTTAGGACCGTATCGTCAATACGAAGCTAGAAAATATTTTTCTGAGATTTTTCTGGTTAGTATGTGACCCCGGTAATTGAAAATGTACGTTTAAAATTCAATATAGTGATTTAAATGTAAATTCAACAGAAATTGATTATAACAATCAAATCAGCTTACGATACATATCCCATTGTGTTCGGAATGGGGGTAAAACGCTATGGACGATAGGCGGTGGGTTCGATTTCGGGTTCGTATGTAAAAGTCAACATAAATTGAAAATAAAATAATAAAATAATAATAAAAAAATATCTTCTCCCCGTTAAACCGCTCTGCCCCCCCCCCCCCCCCCAAGTTCATTTTCGATCGAATAAAAAAAAAAAAAAAAAAGAGAACGGAGGAAGAAGGCGACGGCCACCGCGCTCCCACCCACGACGCCGCCGCCGCATCCCCCTCCTCCGCCTCCCTTACCTCCGATCATCCCTCCCCTTCTCTCTCCTCGATACCTCCAGCCCCCAACGCCCAAACCCCTAAACGAACGTCGCCCTCTTCCCCTTCAGGCCCTCCGCCGCCACTCCAAGGGCCCACGCCTGCCTCCACCGGCGAACCCAAACCCGCCTCCGCCCTGAAGCGACCTCCTCCCCGCTTCTTCAATGCGTCGAAACCCACCCCCCTTTCTTCAAAAATACTGTAAGTATTTATTGTATTTTATTTTTATTTTAATTTCGATTTCAGGTTTAGAACAGAATTTTATTTTAAGTATAAAACTGATTTTTTAGTTTAAGTATAAAACTGATTTTTTGTTTAAGTATAAAACTGATTTTTATTTTTAGTATTAAAACTGAAATTTTATAAAAAAATAAAAACTGAAATTTTATAAAAAAAAATATAAAAACTGATTTTGTTTAAAAGTAAAAACTTTAAATAGGTAAAAGATTTAAACTTTAAAAAGTAAAAGAAAAGATTAGATCTTTGAAATGGAAAAGGCGAAATCAATATTAATAAAAATTCGATTTTTATATATGGAACTTTGAACTAAAAATTCGATTTTTATATATTGAACTTTGAACTAAAAATTCGATTTTTATATATTGAACTTTGAAATAAAAATTCGATTTTTATATATTGAACTTTGAACTAAAAATTCGATTTTTATATATTGAACTTTGAAATAAAAATTCGATTTTTATATATTGAACTTTGAAATAAAAATTCGATTTTTATATATTGAACTTTGAAATAAAAATTCGATTTTTATATATTGAACTTTGAAATAAAAATTCGATTTTTATATATTGAACTTTGAAGTAAAAATTCGATTTTTATATATTGAACTTTGAAATAAAAATTCGATTTTTATATATTGAACTTTGAAGTAAAAATTCGATTTTTACATATGTAGAGAATACGGGCAACGAAGGCGAGTTGGCGAAGATTTCCTGCATTAGAAGTGCCGTGGAGCTAGGATAGCTATATGTGAGAACTTCTCACCCTTCAATTTATTTTCTAGTTATATATATATACTAGGATGCAGACGGTGTTTAGTAGCACCCGACACAATCGTCCACAGACCATGGACTTGTTTGTTTGGCTGTTTGGTTATAGATTGCGATATTGGTTTGAATGTGGTTTGTGGTGTGAAAAATCGAATCGATAAATTGGTTAGGATTAGACGTGCGCCGTTATAAGGCGAAGGAGTAAGGCTAGGTTAGACTCTTACTCCAAACTTTGTGGTTTGCATAATGAAATTGATTGGATTGATGAGCGAATGGCGTGGGCCTTCACTAGACCGGGGATAAGGCTAGGCCTCGTCCCGTTTCTAGTATCGTGCCATTATGCCGCCGAAATTTTCTAAAATATGTTAGAAAAATAAAAATATCATTTTTATTGAATAAATGAATTGAATAGAAATACATATGTTAAAATAAAATGTGTTATCGTTAAAAATATAATTTTTAACGTGAATGTGAATAAATAAATATTCATTTACAAACCAGACGGTTTGTTTATGTACACCTATTTGAATGACGTTGATTGGGTCGATAAATTTTACACATCGCCTAACTGCACAAATAAAATATGTGTTTGATTGTTTGAAACCCCACACGGGTGTTAGGATGAAATTTGAAGTTCACTCATCCTGATTGATTAAATATGTCGATCGATTGATTGACAAGCTGCTATAAGCGTTAAATGTCTATATTTGATGCTTATACAGTGTAGTGCACTTTGGTTGATGGTTGATTATTCATCGTTGTTGATATATACATGTGTTGTAGAAAATCCATATAATTAACATTATATGGTAATTGATTGGGCCTCATTCCAGTTTCGAAAAAAGAAATATTTGAAATAGAAATATTTGAAATAGAAATATTTGAAATAGAATATTTGAAAATAGAAATATGTGAAGCCGTGAGGATTAGATTGACGCCATTTTGACGTGAACGATATTTATATCGATTTTATTCATTTTAAAATGAATATTGAAAAGTGATTTCGAAATCGAATATTTCGAAATGAATTGAATTGAAAACGATTTCGAAATGAATTGAATTGAAAACGATTTCGAAATGAATTGAATTGAAAACGATTTCGAAATGAATTGAACTGAAAACGATTTCGAAATGAATTGAACTGAAAACGATTTCGAAATGAATTGAATTGAAAACGATTTCGAAATGAATTGAACTGAAAACGATTTCGAAATGAATTGAACTGAAAACGATTTCGAAATGAATTGAACTGAAAACGATTTCGAAATGAATTGAATTGAAAACGATTTCGAAATGAATTGAACTGAAACCGATTTCGAAATGAATTGAACTGAAAACGATTTCGAAATGAATTGAATTGAAAACGATTTCGAAATGAATTGAACTGAAAACGATTTCGAAATGAATTGAACTGAAAACGATTTCGAAATGAATTGAATTGAAAACGATTTCGAAATGAATTGAATTGAAAACGATTTCGAAATGAATTGAATTGAAAACGATTTCGAAATGAATTGAATTGAAAACGATTTCGAAATGAATTGAATTGAAAACGATTTCGAAATGAATTGAATTGAAAACGATTTCGAAACGAATTGAATTGAAAACGAATTCCAATCGAATTGAAAGCGAAGTGAAATAAATTCAAATTGAATTGAAATTTGAATTGAATAGAAATGGATTTTAAAACGAATTTATAAAGAAGAATTCAATTTTGATTTGAATTGAAAAGGAAGTTGAAATTGCTTTTGAAACGAATTTAAAACTATTTATATAATTCGTTTTAAATAGAATCGACGAAATATATATTATATATATTATATATATAATATAATGGCCTGAATAGAACGCGCCGCGCCGCGGCAGTTCGTAAATTTCGACCATTTATTTCAAACGGACATTACGGGAGATCCGACCGTCGGATTCTCCTAAAACCGGAACCGTTGGGTTCGTATCGAAAAGAGCTTTCTAACGAATGTTAGAAATTTGAAATCTAACGGTTGGATTTGGAGATACGTCCAAATCAAATTGGAAAAAGGTCGCTGTAAGTGCAGTTCGATGGCCATTGTTGGAAATCGACTGTACGGGCCTTGATAAAATTATTAAAAATAGTAATAATTTGTGTAAAATCATAAGAAATGATTTGTGAAAGTTTGGGATGAAAAACTCCATATTTGAAAAGATAAAAATAGATTTTTATCGAAATGAACTAGTTTTGAACTAGAATTATAATTCTATTTATTTTTAAATAAATAAATTGAATTCGAAAAGGGTTTTAAAAGTAACCAAAATTCCAATGATTGCATTGGAGTGGATTTGAATCGAAATTGTCTTCGGAATATTTCGATGTTGGAATTCGTGATATTACAGGTGTTGTTATGGAAATTTGAAAGATATATATTTGTATCGTTATTTCCAATACGACATTTGTTAGTCGTAGAATTCGATATTGAATATAAGCCGATATATTTTCTATTCAGAGCCTTGTATTGAATATCGAATGTGATTTGGGTTTGTCGTGAATGGTGTCTTTACTAACACTGTTCTTGAACCCAGTTGAGAAAAGATTAAATCTTTTTATTTAGATTTAATGAAGTGTACCAATTAAATAATATTTAATTGGAATTGAATTGATATTGATTTTTGGGTTTATCGTGAACAGTGTTTTAAATAACACTTGTTCTTTAACCCGATAATTAATGAATGTGATTTGGGTTTGTCGTGAATGGTGTCTTCACTAACACTGTTCTTGAACCCAGTTGAGAAAAGATTAAATCTTTTGATTTAGATTTAATGAAGTGCACCAATTAAATAATATTTAATTGGAATTGAATGGATATTGATTTTTGGGTTTATCGTGAACAGTGTTTTAAATAACACTTGTTCTTTAACCCGATAATTAATGGGATGTGACTTTGGGTTTATCGTGAACCGTGTTTTAAATGACACTGATTCTTTAACCCAGTCACAGATTAAAACTAAGTGGAGTTTTAATGAATCTTTAATTAGATTGAAAAGATCGAGAATGGAGTATCACCAGTTTTGCTCCAGGCGATAGTTAAATCTTTAATTAGATTTGAACGTGAAATTTAGAAACTAACTGTCGGTTAGCCAAGCAGAAGGGTTTTCTGGATATTGATCTGATGTTGGTTTCGGCCTTCGGGGTTAATATTTGGGGAATTATTCTCTTGATTAATTTACGGTTAGTGACTAATGAATTGGAATGAGGCGTATGTTGTGTTTGTGTAACACTTTTATAAAATATACGCGAGTTATTCGGGAAGTCCGGGTTTATCCCATTCTGAATAATCGATACGACGATAAGTCGAAGATGAAGACGATGGTCGAAGACCGGAGGTCTTCACGTCGTTTGGGTGATAACTGATGATCTTGATTGGGCTGTACACCCAAGAAGATGGAAACAGTTGGTGATCGTCCAGACGTACTTGGAGATCGATGGATATGCGAGGTACTAGGTGCCTCCGGTTTCGTTCAGACCCAGAACGGACTTGTAAATGGACTGTGTGTCTGACATCGGATTTCATTCTGTGTGACTGATATCGGTTGCATAGGATGGTTTGCCTGTGTGGCATGCTAAGATGCAAATGATCAAGGCTTCTGTTGAAAAGCAAAGTCTTGTGGTGATGATCAAAGCACGGCCTTTGTGGCGTAGCTTTGTGTAACGTTTACCTCGCGTGTTTCACACCCGGTATGAACCAAAAACGGGAGACGGACCTCAGGGAGGACTTGCGTTTCTTTCTAGCTAGAAGTGGCGTCAGTGGTTTTACACGCCCTGACGAGTTTGACTTATGTGGTTGTTGCGGTTGCGAGGCGCCTCGGTTATATCGGTTTCGGCCGAATGCATTCTGGTCGGCTGACGGACCAGACTTACACCCCATAGGGTGGGGAGACGTATTGTTCAGGCATAATAATCCACTCCGTGTGGACCGGCCCTGACGATCCAAGGGTCACTCGAGCTCTGATCCTGAGGGGCGGGCTAGAGCGTCTCGAATCGGTTGAGGACTATCTTTTGCCTCGGTTCATAGACGGAAATCCAATTTCCAAATACGTGACTTTGCGGTTTTATTTGTAAACCCATATATGGTGACATAGTGGCATGGGACGCTCATGTCGCCTATGATTGATACTTATGATTTGAAGTTGTTTTATGAACAATGCACTTATAATAGTATCAAATGATTTGTTTTAAGACGTATCAAGCATTCTTTGGCTGTTATAAGGGAAAACCCTATCCTCGGCTGCGTTGCATTGTGTGATGGGACCTGGGTCTTATAACAGCTTCATTTTTCTTTATTTAGCATTGCGCTGTTTGTTTTATGCACTGGTATTCTTGGGAGGAAACCCGTTCCGTGTTATACGGCGTGGTCCCTTGATTTACCTAACTTTTAAAATAAAGAATAATAACTGTTTTAGTTCTCACACCAGTCACATGACTGACCTGGAGTTTATTGTTTTAACCTAAACTCTGGGTGCCCTTATTTTGACATGGGCAGCTAGTAGTTTTGGTTTTGCAGATTTATATTCACAGGATCCTGGTTTACAGCTGGAACGATATCCGGAAAGCTTTGTATCCGTATATCTCATTCTAGTTGTGTATTGTATTATTTTCCGCTGCTATGTATTTAAATGTAATTTAAATCTCTGATATTTCTGTGTAATATTCTTTTATACTCTGTATATTCTTGTAATCTGATGCATTGTTGTAATATACAATGAAATGTTCTTCTGTATGCGTTCTGTTGTGGTTTGTTCTCGAACTATCCGACGCTTTCCTTTACGGGGAAGTTGCGGGTCTTTACATCAAGTGGGACCATAGCCACTGGAAAAAAAACAGACCTCAGCATCTGCATCGGAAGATATCTGAAAGCTCCCGACCGAGTTCTGTATTCCTTGAGTTTCCCTGTCACAGGACTCGGACCGTACATTACAGGACATGTGCATCTAGATAAGCGATAACGATTCGCGATACATGCGTGGGGAAGTATAGGAACATATACCACTCTAGGTAGTGTGTCCTAGACTTGGGGCATCGTTCGACAGGTAGCGTAATCCCTAGTTGGACTAGGTGGCAAAAACCCTGAACTCGAGAAGCGTTCAGCAGATAGCATAAACTCTAGTTGAAACTAGAAAGCACTTGATAGAAAACCTTAGATCAGATCCAGGTAACAAATAATAAATGTATGCCTGAAGGCAATGGAAACTAAAGGGATTGGGATCACGTTATCGTTACTAGTTGGGACACTAGTTAGGCGGTGCAGAGATATAGAAACCAGTATAACAAAGGAAATAGCGAAGCGGCGAAAGTATTAGAGCGTATCCAGTTTATCTTATCTTAGCATATCTTGTGACTACCTTGTCTAATCTTGTCGACCCTATCGTCATGGTCTAATCTTGTATTCAGTTAATTCATGTCGTTTTGTTTTTCCATGTTCACATGCTAGAAGTTACTGAACTTACTCAGGCTTTATGTCTGACTCTGTTTTTCTTTCGTCTTCTTTTCTTCCGTTCCACCCCCCCCCCCCCCAGGTAGTAGAGGAGGGAATAGTATAGCTCAGGAATGTCACCCTTTCCCAGCTTGCAGATTTGTCGAAGTTTGCTTGGATTCTCTTTTCAGATGCTATGGCTGGATCTTGCTAAATGTGGGGAATATAAACGTATTTTCATGCTTCTTTATTTTGTAAGACAGATGATACTCTGATATTGTAAAGAAATCATTGTACAAACTATTTTATAAATAAAGCAAAGTTTTATTTTCCGATGTTTAATTTCTGTCTGTCTTGTAATTTATCTGCATCTTTTACCCTAAATGCTCCACAGAACTTAGTGCATTCCCTTTGTGAGTGACACTAACGGACATGGGGTGTTACAAATTCCCTAAGTATTAACCTCGAAGGCCAAAACCAACATCATATCAATACCCAGGAAACCATTCAACTTAACTAATCTCCATTTAGTTTCTGATTTTCTTAACTCCATTGGGTCTAAGACTAGTATTATTAAAGATACCATTCACAACAACCCAAAATCACATTCCATTAACAATGGAATCTTCATGGAAAACAAATCGATATATATAATCGATATAAACTTCCATATCCACCCGATAATATAAATGGAATAATGACAGGGCCTTTTAAATTCCATATATTTTAACCGTCTTCGTCTACAGAATCTTACTTCGATACGTGTAGTTGGATCCATACTTTTGTATGCCAAATCCATGTGACATACGTGTAGTTGGATCCATACTTTTGTATGATGCTGGAATGTTGCAAAGTTCCTCGTTTCCCCTTTTTTTTTATAACTTAGGCTAAAATATCGAGCCTAACATTCTATGTACTTTTGCGAATGTACAATGGGGGTAACGTTAGGGAAAACATGAAATTACATGTAATCAACATGTTTGACACATAAGCATGATAAGTGGCATGAAAATGGTATAATCTATATACCTAAAATTTTGAACGTGATTTAGAAGGAAAGTGGGCCATGACAATAATTGATTTATAATTTACATGTAAATACATATGATAAACATGAAAAATTACATGGCATAGATTGGTTCATGAAATGGTATATTTAGTATACCATTAATTGTAAGCATAATTAAAAGGATAATTATGGCATAATTAAATTGGGAATAATTTACATATGGAAATTGTCATAAATAAGAAATATGTGAATTTAGAAAAGACGAATATGCCTAACCCGAGGTTAGACTGAGTTGTGGTGTAAAACTGCCCGGAACCGACCGGCACATCCAGTGACCACAACAATACCTGTCTAATGTGGGTGGTTAGTGCATTGAGCCCAAAAAGGACCCGAGGTTAGACTGAGTTGTGGTGTAAAACTGCCCGGAACCGACCGACACATCCAGTGACCACAACAATACCTGTCTAATGTGAGTGGTTGGTGCTTTAATAAAGCTAAGTCAAGATTGGTAGGGTTAAGTCAATTAAGGAAACACTTAACCAATTCAACATGTTAACTAAACTGATGGGTGAGGTTAAGTAAATTTAGAACACATAACCGTTATAACATGTTAATTAGACAAGTGGGTGAGGCTAAGTAAATTTAGAACACTTAACCATTATAACATGTTAATTAGACAAGTGGGTGAGGTTAAGTAAATTTGGAACACTTAAACGTTATAACATGTTAATTAGACAAGTGAGTGAGGTTAAGTAAATTTAGAACAAACCTTTATAAAATGTTAATTACACAAGTGGGTGAGGTTATGTAAATTTAGAAACACTTAACCAATATAACTTGGTCTATGGAAAGGTTAAGTTAAAATAAGAGGGCAACACTTAACCAATATAACTTGATTTGTAGTAGGGTTAAGTCAACACAAGAAGGCAACACTTAACCAAAGTAACATGACACGTAGGTGGGTTAAGTTAACTTGAATTGATTGATGACACTTAACCAATACAACAAGACGAATACGTGGGGTGAAGTTAACAAGAAACCCTTGACCAATATAACTTGATAAACGAATGGAGTTAAGTTAATAGGAAACACTTAACTGATCCAACATGATAAGTAAGGAGGGTCAAGTTAATAAGAAATGCTTAACCAACACGACATGATGAATGAGTGGGTTAAGTTAGCATGAACGGACAACACTTAACCAATATGACATAATGTGCGGGAGGGTTAAGTACATATCGGGTTAGTGGGTAATATTAGTAAATATAGGTCCACAAAACTTAACCATTAAATAAACATGCTTGAATCAGTGAGAGGGTTAAGTACATATCGGGTTAGTGGGTAACATTGGTAAATATAGGCCCACAAACTTAACCATTAAATAAACATGCTTGAATCAGTAGGAGGGTTAAGTACATCTCGTATAGGTGGGTAATATCCGTACATATAGGCCCACAAACTTAACTGTTAAATGAACATGCTTGAATCGTTGAGAGGGTTAAGTACATCTCGTGTAGGTGGGTAATATCAGTACATATCAGTACATATAGGCACATGGAACATGAATACAAGTAGGGAGTCGATCAATAGGGTAATAGGAGTAAATCTAACATGTTCATGGCAATTAGGCTGATTGAGGTGGAATCCTCACGATAGATGTACACCTGAAGGCTACCACAATTACGGGGGTTGGGATCACGATTATCATTTTATACAGATTACTAGTTGGGACACTAGTTAGGTGGTGCAGAAATAAATATAGAAATCAGATTAACAGAGTAGTAGCGAACCAGAGAAAAAGTAGAAGCGCATTCAGTTTACCTTGCACTTATCTTGTCTTTAGTTACCTTATTTTTATGGTATTGTCCTATTTTCGGTTTATTCATGTCATGATCCTTTATCTTGTTTGCATGCTGAAAGATCACTGGACTTACCAGAATTATGTATGATCTAGTTTGTTTTTCGCCTCTTTTCTTCCGTTCCTCCCCCCAGGTAGTCAGGGAGGGACTAGCTCAGCCTAACTTGGACCTCTTCTCTTTCTAAGCTTGAAGATTAGTTGGTGTATCGCTTTGGACTCTCTCTCTCTCTCTCTTCCATTGCTATGGCCGATTCACGCTTTATCGGGGAATATCATTGTTTTTATGCTTCTTTTATTCTTGGAAGTTTTTAAATCAAGACAGAAGCTCTATGTATTACATTATGATTGAGGAAATTGTTGTAAAAGCTTGACTAAATTAAGTTATTTATAAAATGACTTTATTTTCCGCTGTTTTATTTGTCTGTCTTGTAATTTATCTGCATCTTTTACCTAAAGCGCTTCACCGAAGTTAAGGCATTCCCTTTGTGAGTGACCTTAACGGAGGTGGGGTGTTTCAATAATTCATTCATATACACATTTTATTTGGTTATGTATAACCATACCAATTTTATAATCTCGTTTGATTATAATATAACAATCATAACATCCATATATTATAAATAATTCAGAAAATTATTCTTTTTATATCAAAATAGAATTTTGGGTAAAATTATTTCATTTACCCACTTTAAAAAAATATTGTGTCAAATTGCTCAGCTCAAGTGTTTAGAAATTCCTGTCGACTTTGTGGCATCCCATGATTCAATCGAAATTCATAATTTGCTCAATAGACTAACCAACACAATCTAAAATAAATTTTATATCAACGTACAAATATGCACTCGTTTATACATACACTCAACTCGTTCTAGGGTACAATGACCCTATCTCTAATGAGCACAACCCCACCAAAGCCTAGGTATTCGCTCAACCTAAGCTCTGATACCAACTGTAAAGGCCCGAATTTTCGTACTATCTGAGTTGACTAAATACACTCCACGTCCAACCCAAATTGCATAGAAATACGAATCATTATTAATAAAGAAGAAAAAGGAAGAAGTTGAAAAAAATAACAATACAGAATCTCATATTGCAGTGGAATAAAATATAATATATATCAACTTTCGAAGTACAAAATTTTTCTGTATATACATATCATCATTAGAGTATAACACTTACAATACAGCGGAAATAACAATTTAAAATCTGTAAAATCCCGAGCTACTTGACTGCTAGTACAAATTTAGGCTCCCAAGAGTTTAAGGTATAACAAAACAAAATAAACTCTCGGTCAGTTATGGGACTGGTATGAGTAAACAATTTAAAACAGTTTGAGAAAATAAATGATGTCTCATAAGACCACACCGTATAACACAGAATAGGTTTTTCCCTTATGAGAATCCAAAACACTTGATTTAACTTTTAAAATCCTTTTGAAAGAAATGATAATCTTTATATCAAAACTCTTTTGATATTATAATAGTGTCTATCAACCACAACTAAATAATCATTTAGTAGAACGCTTGCATCTCACATTCTACATATATAATATACAATCAAAACCGCGAGCACTTATTGGGTAATGAATTTCCAACTATGACAAGGTACAGAACCACCTTCCGATAGTTTATCTCTAGAGAGAAGAATACTCTAGTTTCAACAAGAACATCTTGTAACCCAGACACACATGACCAACCACTCATTTCGCTTGAGTGTATCGAATGTATATCACCAACGGTTGGGATTAGAAACCATTTTCCCAAATGGGACATCATCGAATAGAATAAAGAATGAAATGAATGACTCTAGATAGGTGATAATACACCCTAATTGGGAGCTACCCACTTAGCAATGCTGCCTACCCGATTTTTGTCATTTCCTGGTTGATGAGGCCTGAGGCTACGATTAATTACATTTCATTGATAGCACAATCACTTTGAATGCCACATTGTTAGATCCGTTAATCACTAATTGATTGCACAAATATATTCTGGATATTATGCTAAGAGGATAAATTCTCCGCCACCATATATATTTATACAAACAAGCATACGCGATCATTGGAAATACTCTGTCATACATTTGTCCATACACTTCGTTCTGGGACTGAACGAAACCGAAGGCACAATTTCTATTAATCCATCTTAGGGAATTTCTACCTAGGATTAACAGAAAAAACCCTTGCACTCTACTTCATCTTCAGTTGTCTTCATATAATCTGATTCATAATGTTACTACCAATACGGAGTGGTTCTCGGATAATAATCCAACCGATCTCTCCATATTGACAACAATATTGGCAATACTTCGATCGTAGTTTATTTAACTATTGAAGAAAACAAACACCCATACAAAGCATCAAACAATCACTGGGCCCTTATATTAATATTTTATTAATTTAAATCACTTCTCCATTTCCTTATCAATATTTGTTAACCAAATATTTTCATAAATCACCTTCTTTTATTTTCTATACTTCGAAAAAATCTTCTATTAATAATTGGAAAACATTTCAAGTACTTCTCCCTTTCATGACCATTCATTTCTGTACTTAGGAAATATTTATTATTATATTTCCTAAATTCCACTTATCTGGGTTAAAACAAACGTTGTGTAAAATATTGTTACGACAACCCAAAATACTACATTCAACTAAATCTTATTCAAAACATTTATCTTCGAGCCTGAATCTTGCTATTTATTGGTTAATAATGAAATCAATCAAGTTGAGGTATAACTACTGTGACACCCCACGTTCGTTAACGTCACTCACAAAGGGAATGCATTAAGTTTCATGAAACGCTATAAGTAAACAAACACAGAATATTACAAGACAGAGATAAATAAGATAGCAGCGGAAATTCAAATTTTTATTTTAATCACAAATCATACATCGTGGTCCAAAATACCATAAGTCACAAAAACAATTACAATAACATAAGTTCTATCTTGTACCATCAGAGTACACAAATATAAAATGCATAACATAATTCCCCAATAAAAAAGCTAAGCCATAGTAGAGATAAGAACTTGAGCCATACTTTGAAAGAAACTCTAGTAAGATGATAACTGAGTCCTGTCTAAGCCTGATTGTTTCCTCCCTGAGAACCTAGGGAGACGGAAGAAAGAAGAGTAAACAAAAGTGTCAGACATAAAGTCTGGCGAGTCTAGTTACTTTTAGCCAATAAATAAATAAAAGTAGCATGACAGGCATATAAAGTGGATAAGAGAGATCACTACTAAATGGCAGGTGTGATAAGGTAGACAGGGTAAGGGTGTATACGCTTCTCTAATGATTACTCTGCTCTATTACTAGTATAACCAGAATGAGATGATCCCTTCCACTATAAGGTGGTAGACTTAGGCAAACGTCTAAATGTACCCTAACTACTACCCTAATCAATCGGCTCCCCACTCCGCAGATACTCTGTGCCGGCCCCACAGTAGGGTGTTTCACATCCTAAAGTGGCAACCCCTCAATGATATGCATAGCCCCATATCTACAGGTGTCACGGTCGTCTTATTCCCCTCTGCCCGCCTCATGCACGCACATGGCCCGGTCGGTTTGCGCCACCCACACCGTCCTCCACGTTTGGATCTCTTACAATCAGTCAGTAAGCATGCCCTCTCTCTACCTAGTATGGAGTACTTTGTTTGATACCTATTCCGGGTTAGTGACTGAAATGGGTCCCACACAACATGATACAAGCTCTCCCCTTTTTCTTGTATCCCCACTAGGTTTTCTTTGGCTATGTATACCACTAGGTGTCCTTAATTACATAACCGTATTATTTCTACAAGTTATGCTTACCCAACAAGGTGTCTTTAATTACATAACTTTATCATTTCCTTCGGTTATGTATACCACTAGGTGTCTTTAATTACATAACCATATCGGGTTAAGTTTGTGGGCCTATATATAAATATTACCCACCCCTTCCAGATTTCCTTAACCCATCCACTATCCAACCAATTTTACTTAACCCTAACTTTTAATTCATAATCATACAATCCTTATGGATTAAATTAGGTTAAGTAGCCCAATTCATTACCATGTCCATTTATGGTTCATAATGGACTAGACCTCCCACATTAGGCCTGCAACTTGTGGATGTTGGATATACCAGTCGGGTCCGGGCAATCTTATTCCACAGTTGGGCCTAACCTCATGTCTTAGCTCAATTAGTATTTGTGCACTTAGACCTCTCACATTAGGTTCAACATTAGTGGCTGTTGGAAATGCCGGTTGGGTCCAGGCAGAGTTCCACCACTGATGCAACCTAACCTCGTGTCACAAGTGTAATTACAATTCCTAATTGTAATTACTAGACATTCCATTTTTAATTAATTAACCAATTAATTAAACCTATACCTTTATGGGTGTCAATGCCCACTTTATCCAGTAATTTGAATTATATGTCCAATGATGTTTATATTCAGATTATGCCAGTATTAACCTTTTTCACCCATTCCTTAACTAGCAAACTCACAAAATTGGCAGCATGCCTAGGATAGACAATAGTCTAGTCGTAAATGATAATAGGGAAAATAATAGGAATATAACAATAGTGACTATTTAATATGACTTGGCATAAACATATGTACTGGCATAGGCGTGTTTGGCATAATAATAAGGTGGACATAAAAACAGATCTAGCATAATTATAATGTGGACATAAGAACAGATCTAACATAATTAGGTTGTGGACATAAGAACAGATCCAGCATAATTAGGATGACATAGTAGCGTGTTTAGATCTAAATATGGATTCACATGTCCAATTTATAACATATCTAAATTGATCACAATATGACAGGTGAAAGATGATTTACATAAAGAATTAGATCTAACCAATGTTGTAACTGTTCAAATTAATAGATTTACATTAACCACAATATAGTTATAAATCAAGATCCATAAAGGAAACATAATAGAATAACCAGAATTGAATTAGATCTAGAGAAGTAGATCTATCATGACATAGTATAAGATTTAACAATAACATAGGTTCATAGTTTACAACATATCCAAATCACAGTCTTTCACAATTTACTTTTATTCATTTAAACCTAAAAGTAACCAACTCACAGTGTTTGGATTATTAAGAAGAAAGAAAAGGAGTTGGTGTTGAATCTATGCTTGAATCTCAGAATTTCATTTGTAGAAGATGAAAGTTGCAGGGGATTAATAGATCCAATTCAGTTCTGACTCCGGCAGAGTTTAGCCACCATGAATTCTCAACGAAGAAAATATGAGAAATGGCGACGTATATATAGCTGCCAGACCCCCTAAAACCGACTGCCACATCAGCCCTAGGGGTGTCGACACCCCTGTGGGTGGGTCGACCCATAGAGCGGGAAATCTACTGGCACATTTTCATTTTCAAATTTGAATGGTTCTGGATAAGGTGCTGACTTATATATGACTCCAACGTGACTCATATGCATATATATATAATCTTTCTACGCATATACAAACTTAAAACCCTCATAACTTCTTCATACGGCGTCCATTTTACGAAACCAAATGTCTGTCTTGACCAGAATTTCAAGACGGACGCAATGGCATAGTCCATTTTCCATAATTCTGAATATTAAATTAATTATTATTCAACTTATCCTCTTTTAGTGTCGCTAAAAATTCGGAGTGTTACAATTACCTCTCAGAACCTGTGAATAACATTGTGAACTTCAAAACGGATAAGACTACTTATCTCGAATAATCAACATCTTATAAACCGATTACCCATTTTTAAAATGTGTATACTTTTCTCTTTCAATTTTTACCAAATTTAATTATAGAATTTCTTTTTGTTCATAATATTCTAATTTACGTTCGTTTTCCATATCAAATTCTATATATATATATCGATATATTGATTTCTAGTTATCGAAATTTCTTAAAAATATTCTAACTCCTTACATATCCAGAAAATTTCGCCAGCACCTCCTTTGTACCGGGCAATAGCTCAAACCTCAACTTGCCTCTCTAGGTAGGGTTGTATATCGGACATGACAGTCCATTATCCGGCTCGGTCCGAAGCTCTAAGGTGTCTGGTCTGTGTCCATCCGATTCTCTTATTGGATAGAGCTTAGACACACCAGTGTTCGGTACGATCTCAAATGTTCGATGTTTTTCTATTATCCAAGGCTATATCGGACAGGACAATCTGTTGTCTGGCTTGGTCCGGGGCTATATGATGTCCGGTCCATGTCCATCCGAATCTTTTATAGGACAGAGCTTGGACACACCTCCGTCCGGCCCAATCCGTTTACAGCCCTCTCTCTAGGCCTTTTTCATTCAAGGAAAATCAAAAACCCAAGTGGCTTACCGATTTGGCACAAAAAAAGCCATATGGAATTTAAACTGTACCTTTTGTCGAGCAAACGAATTATAACCTTCATACACGTCATCCCATACCTATCTAACCCTTATACGTCCATTCCCAATTTATTATAACTCAAGTCAATCAACTTTAACTCAATTTGCTAATTTATTCTTTAATTAGCTCTTTAGCCCATTTCACTTTTTATTTGAACATAACACATTCGGATATATTTTTAATTTACTTAAAACCCAATCTAATTCCATTTTCAACTTGAGTTTCATATTCGATTTCGAATATAAATTCATAAACCCCATTCACTTATCCAATGCCCAATTTCGATTCAAAACACGATTAACTTGTTATTCTTCAAATTAGTTAATTCCATTCAATAATTAAAAATCTAATTTTTGTTTCAAAAATCAGTTCACTTAGTCCACTTGAGTTCATATTTATTTTACAATTAAAATATGGTTTTTTAATATAAAAATCCATATTTTATCAACTTAAAATTCTTTGATTTTATTGAATAAACCGTTATGGTTAAATAATGATTATAGCGCTGTTTTATGGAAATTTGGTTTTGAGATAACTCAAAATCTATAAGGTGAAATCCAGAATTTTCTCTTTCATTAGAAAGTTGTTATTCAACCAATCCTGATGATTCTTGTTTCAAAGAATTCTGACTTAAATTGAGTTATTTATACTCAATTGAAGTTCAAACTGCCAAATTAAGAACTACCGCGCTATAGCGAGCTCGTTTTAATTATATCTAAATATAAACGTTAAACTTCATTTATTATATAAATTCCAATTCCATTTATTTAATATTCAATATACATTAAACTAGTTTACCAATCCAACATAACAATTCGATTATTCCTAATCGTCTATTATTTCAATACCCGGTTATAAATCCAATCGCAGCCCCATTTTTAATATTAATTTCTCATTCCTTTAGAAATAAATTATTTTATAAAATTCGATGAGATCAAATTCCAAATATAATTTCTTAGATTATTCTCGATTCAGTTTATATTCTAAATATCGGAATAACGTCTGTTATTCCCTTTTTGAAATGATTTCCACTTCACTTTTAAATTCGTACTTGAATTTTAAATTTCAAGTTATTCAATGATAATTTACTTCACTATTTTTATAAACATCATTTATAAATTAATGTTCTTGTTTTATAAATTAAAACAAGCTTCCTTTTCAAATAACTATTTGAAAACCAATTCATTTTATATTCAGAATATCGAAATTAAAAATAACCGTCGTTTCTTTTCTGAAATGATTTCCAATTTCTATTTTTAAATTCATACTTAAATTTATAATTTTCAAATTATCACTTGATAATTAATTAACTAGATCTATAAACTTCGTTTATAAATTTACTTGTTTTGTATATTCAAACAAGTTCCATTTTGAAATCTGTTTGAAACCAAAAGCTTATTTTGGCGTATTCTATTTATTATCACTTATCTTTTTTTTGGCAAAGCCGACCACTGTTTAAGGTGATCGCAAACACCTTTTATTATAACCAATAATAAATTACATGAAGTTCAAGTGATTGGGGTTAACAATCAGCTATTGGTTTTTAATGTAGTCCATCCACAGGATACAGAGAAAATGTAATATAGGAGCTGAGCAGATTTGCTTAGACTACTACACGCTGCTAAAGAAATAGTCTCCAATAGCATCACCAGGTGAAACTTCCTGCACGACCTCAGCAAAATGGGTAGCCAAATCAGATACAAGAAATGAAGAGGTCTCAGAATAAAGACGTCGTCTGTCCCAAGCTATGTCATAAAGTAATTGCTCGTTATTCTTCCCATCATCACTATCCCTAGCTAGTATAAGCCCTTCGCCTTCCACTTGATACACTAACTTCCGTGCTACATCTTCCTCATCTACAATAATGTGATATGTTCCCTCACTCAACTTGTGCTTCATTCCTGTGTTACTGTGTGTCAGAACCCTTTCTGTTTTGTTGCAGCTAAAACTTTGGCCTGGAGTCGGCACCTTAGCATTGAGATTCTTGTTTCCATCCAAGTTACTAGCAGTAGGAAAAACGACAGGCTTGATTTTGGGAACCCAAATCATAGGTGGAGCACAAGGAAGAGGAAATTTCTGAGTCTGTAAAGTGTCACTAGTGTCAGTACATTTCTCTTTAACATGACCAAAAGATTTGCACATGCTGCAAATTTCCGGTTGCCATTTCTATGAAACATCAACAAAATAAAAGTTTTCTTTAATGCATACCTTCAACCGAGTAAGAAGAGGATTACCTGGTGTAACCTCAATCAATGCTCTAGCGAATATTAAATTTCTCTTGGCTATCGTGTTGGAATCAAAACATTTGAGCTTGCCGATATAGCATGCTAGCCAATTGAGCCCAATAAGAGGTTGAAGAGCTGATGGGACATTGTTAATTTGGTCCCACATAGGGATAGATAGGACCTGGTCTCTAGCTCTATTGACAGAAGCATTCCATGAAGTGACAATGAATGGTTTTCCACTGATAATTGCCGGTGTTGCTTCCAAGACCCTTTTCTTTTCCGGATTGAATGAGAATTTCAGATAGTACATTCCATTGACAAGAGAGATCGTAAACTGCCCGTGTAGGCGCCAAGCACTTTGGCACGCTTCATGCATA
Source organism: Allium sativum (assembly GCA_030737875.1). NCBI lineage: Eukaryota > Viridiplantae > Streptophyta > Magnoliopsida > Asparagales > Amaryllidaceae > Allium > Allium sativum. The sequence goes on along the minus strand of CM060916.1, from coordinate 717,804,502 downwards.
TCAAAATTTAGAAGTCTTGAGTCTAAAAAGAAAACAACGACATGATCTTTCCGGAACATCTTTGCTTCATTGAGGATTTCAATTGGCGGAGCTGGGCCGGATACCGAATCAGGGATAGAGAAGCGGGTTGGTTCATACACACCAGCAATGTGTGGAAGAGATTCGAACCGGGATTTCCAACATGGAGTAGTGGTTCTGGCATTTTGCCGTACATGATTAATGCAGTCATGTGAATCATTTTCACTAAGAACTGGCACAGTCGTAGTCGGCACTGCTACATTCTCAACGTTACCATTCACAACAATATCATTTTAGTCGTGGAACTAACGGAATCAACTGAAGTTTCAGATTCATTCAAATGTCTATTCTATTCAATTTCCGATGGTCTAGTTTCATTACCTATATCCGCCAATTGTCCACAAACAGCATCACCCAAGTTCAAGGATTTGAGAGTGTTACCTTGATTAGATTGCAGAGAGAATGTTGCCAAGGGCATCTGAGTTATGGCTGAAGCTTCACGGTTCACCGTTGTAGAGGTTGCCAGTTGAGGTATACTGGGAATCATGCAAATAAGAACTTCCAAAGATTCAGTGTTGCGAGCTTCTTTGGAGACGAGGGCTCCGACGAGTCCACGTCAGAAGGTTCCAGATCTTGAGCAACGTTAAGAGCAGAGTGGTTGTATAGGCGTCCAGATCTGGTACAGGAAGAAGGCGAACGATAACGAGCTAGTCTCGGTTTATGTTTTTTCTTTGTACCATTGACCGATGGAGATGGAAGGTGGAGGAAGTAGAAGAGCGGCGAGATAGAGAGGGATTTAGACGGAGGGAGGGTTGGTTCGGCTATTATCACTTATCTATATATAACATTGAATCTATTTTAATATTTAATTTTAGTTTCTAATTGATACTCTTCCAATATATTTTTCCACTAATAACTAATTTTTATGAATTCGACATATTGAATTTCAAATCATGAACCCATATGGATTTATTTTAAATTCAATTTACATTCCAAATTCTCATTTTAAATTCACATTTTGAATTTAAATTCCTAATTATCCAATGATAATTATCCATTTCATCTATAAGCATTGTTTATAAATTCATTCTGATTCCCTGCATTTTCCAAGGAAAATTATCCATATTATTTATGAACATCGTTTATAAATTCACTACTTGTTTTTATTACTCAAAACTGGCTAATACTTCTTAGCCCATTCGAAATTCAAATTCTATTTTTAGAAAAATAAATTTTCCTTTTTAAATCTAAAACCTCGTTTCACGATATTTTATAAATCAATATTTAGGCCCAGTGATATTTAAACAATCAAATCACCTAATTATCAACCACAGGTTTTCTAACACATCATATATGATAATATATATATATACATATATGTGAACAAATAATAATAAATTTTGAGGAATCCAGTTGGATCCCTCCCACCTGTTTTCCTATCCATAGACGTTAGCCAGCATAAATAATACCTATCCTACTTCAAGGAAAGATACCATGGTATAGAGGGTCATCCACTATCATATTTTGAGGCGTATAGGTCATCCACTAATGATACTGCGGGCATCCGCTAGTGGTAATGCGGGAAATATCCAACCACTAATATATATATATATATATATATATATATATATATATATATATATATAATAGCCACAACACCAGGCCTAAATAACTAAAGTATATTTATAATAGCCACAATACTATTTTAATGCATGCAAACAACCAACAAACAATTATTTTTAACCAATAAAAATAATTCTAAATAAAATTTGAGTGATTTTTACTCACTGTGATTCATTTGCTAAATATACGTTAAAATTCCATATCGTCTTGGCTTCAAATCTATTCGAATCATCTTATCTTGAACCTATGATAAATTAAATCTTTATTTACCAATTCATACTAATACTAATTTAAACTAATTAACATATTATCTTGGACAAGTTAAATTTAAAATGAGAATACCTTACTTATTGGATAAACTACACAAACACTGCCTCTTCTCCAATATTCAGCATCGCGACTAAATCGAATCTAATACGAATTGGTTATACAATTTATAAGAATTCAAATTTTTAGAATAAATTTAGTTAACGCTAATTCAAAATTTTAATTCTTGATTACCAGTTTTTGAATATAAGGGATGCAAAAGCCGTAACCTGTTTGGGACGCATCTTCAATCACCTTCCATATTCTACTAGTAAATCCCCAAATTACCAAACACAAACCAATATTATCGCCATCTCACTACAACGCCCAATGTCATTCATCCGTTCGTCTGCCTCTAACAGAAGTCGCGACTTTGAAGTCGACTTCTCCAAACAACAAATGCGAATCGAGCTTCAACCTTTAAACCTAAATTCACTGTCGAAGATCGACTCTGCCCCCATACAACTTTGCACGCATCTATCAACACTGGATCATCGACCTATTTGAATCGCAGCCTGCTCGATCATCTTGATGTCCAGTCTTCAGGAAACTCGCAAATTCCAGATTGCGATTTCTAATTCACGAGTGACTTTAACTTTGAGTTGGGTTCTAAGAAATCATAGTCTTCGATTTTGATTTTGATTTCCATATTTACTAATCCGTTCAATTTGGACTTGTTTGGGAATATATAATGACTGGGATGGCTTCAAATCTACAGTATAACTCAGTGCCTAAGGATAAAACTTATACAAGTTTATCGAATCAAAATCTATGGAGATTTTGATTTCATGGATAAATGAAAGAAGCGGTGTTGATTTAAAATTAAATAGAAGAAGAAAATAAGAAGAATGAATGAGAGAAAGATATAGAGAAGGGAATAAGAGAGTATGGTCGCGGTTTTTATAATATTATGACTGAATAAAACAAGGAGGAACGACAAAAAAATTCTTGAGCTAAGTTATGGAATTTGATTTCCAGAACAGTGAAAATGGAATGAAATACAGAGAAGGAATGCCATGTATAAATAGACGAGAGAAAAGCTTTGTGTAGGAGGAATAAGCCTATTACGCGGGTACAAGGTAGCTAATGTAAATTAGGATAGGCTAATTTAATGTGACTTGATTTAGTGCTTATCTTTTTTAAATTTTATAATATATATTTTGAGGTACTGAACTCCAATCGAAACACAACAACTAATGTTACTAGGGTTTAACCACTATTCTGAACACACCAGCACTAGTTTTGAAGCCTCGTTTGGTCGTACAGAGAAGATATAAATTTAAATCTATATAGAAAAATTCAAAACAATTAATTCCTTGATAATAAATTATTATTATCGTCGTTTCTATTCAAATAAAATTTCTATAAATCATTTGAATCACGTCGATTTAGTTTTCTCTTCAAATTGAATTATTTCTGATTCTTATACTACGATAATTATATATATTCGAAATAAATAGTATTTTGATTATTAAATCGATAACTCAATATAAAAACTGATTTATATTGTCAACTCAATATCTAAAACCATATTAAATCTTTATAATAAATCGACCAAAATTCTGGGTCGTTACATTATATGGATCGAGAGAAGAACTCCAGCAAATACTGTAGATTCCATGACATGTTCAATCATAACACAAACGACTGCCGCCACCTCAAGGATGCGATAGAGAAGTTCATCCGAGAAAAAGCTTGAAGTAGTACATTCAAAACCCTGCTCCCCAAGAAGCAACTGCGGGACCTTCAACGCCCGCATTTCTTCTAGCTAATACGGCCCCAGTGCCACCCAATCAAAGACCGTGCAGTATCGTGATCAGCACCATCTATGATGGGCCTCACCCCGTAAATGAGATCTTTCGGAGTATGGAGGAATATGCAAACTCCATCAAGCATGCCAGCTTGGTTGCATGCTCCGCCTTGAATGAATCTGTCCCCGCTAAGTTTTAGAAAACAATGCAGGATGATATCGTTTTTGCAAGGAAGAGCCTACGGGAATGGAGAACCCAACCACAGAACCTGTTGTTATTTCTGCACGCATAGGCCTAGCCTATGTTTTACGAATCCTTGTTGATTCTGGAAGCTCCTTCAACATAATCTTCGAGTCGGCCTACGACCAAATGAAACTTGAGGTCAAAGACCTGAAGCCTTATCATGCCACATTCCATGGATTTAAAGCTCCTCCAATCAGGTGGAGGGAGTGGTAGACTTGCTGGTCAAGATCTGTAATAGGGATCGAAGCAGAATCCATATCCTCACTTTTATAGTCATTGACGTAATCTCTCCTTACAACGCCTTTATCGGACGTCCTTTCCTTGTAGAGTACTGAGTCAACATGGCACCTTGGTCCCTTCTCATGAAATTTCTGATAGAGAACGGGATCGGAACCATCAAGGGTGACCAAGCCACAGCGAGAGCCTACTACCTTTCTGAATGGAAGAATACCATCAACAAAGAGAAAGGAAAGAGCGTAGAACCAATCCACTATGTCAAAACCACCAGTGCATAGCAGCCGCTAGAGTCTGGGTCTTGGTTCAAATGTCACTACCGTCTTCTTGGTGATCTTGATCCAAGAGAAGACGAAGAGCCTCATTTTTCGAGAAGGCTACCCCGGTGGAGCAGACTATCGACAAACGAATCAATCCTGTGGATCCAACTAGGGTCTTGAAGATTGGATCACAACTCCACCCATCAATAAAGGAAGAGCCCGCGGACTTCATAAGGGCCAAGCTCAATATATTTTCTTGTACCACTCAGATAGGTGTGATATCGACCTAGGAATCGCTTGTCACATGCTCAGTATCAACCCAAAACATCTTGCAGTCAAACAAAAGCATTAAATCTTGGGAATATAAAGATCGACGGCACTCAGAGAGGAGGTGGGTAAGCTGCTTGAGAGCAGTTTATCCGCGACGCTCACAATCCCGAGTCGGTCTCTAACCCAGTCTTGGTCAATAAATCAAATGACAAGTGGTGAACATGTGTCAACTACTCAGATCTAAACAAAGCCTGCCCTAAGGAAAACTTCCCGCTTTCAAAGATCGACTAGGTAGTTGATTCAACTATCAGCTTATAGCTTCTCTCCTTCATGGATGCGTACTTGAGTTACAATCAGATTTTAATGTACCTTCCAGATCAAGGCACACTTCATTCATTACCGACCATGGGATCTATTGCTATGTTGTCATGCCTTTCGATCTCAAGAATGCTAGAGCCACCTATCATCGTCTGATCAACGCATGTTCAAAGACTGGACTGGGAGATCCATGGAGGTCTATGTGGACAATATGATCGTGAAAACGAGGGTGTCGAACAACTACACCAACGATCTCATGAAAATATTTGATGCCCTTCGTAAATATGGCATGAAACTCAATTCCTTTAAGTATTCTTTCAGCCTTGCATTGGGAAAATTCCTGGCTTTTATTGTTAATTCAAGGGCACCAAGAAAATCCAGAGAAAATCCAAGCAATCTGAGGTGTTCAATCTCCTCAGAGCATCAGATATGTCCAAGGATTAAATGGGAAAGTGGGCTCACTAAGACGATTCATATGAAAATCTAATGATAAATGCATTCCCTTTTTCGTCTTGCTTAGAAAAGGGAAGCACAACTTCGCATGGACACTGAAGTGCATTATTACATTCCAGGACCTCTTAAATCACTTAGAGTGATCGCCTATCTTATCAAATCCTGTGGGTCACAAAGACTTATACATCTATTCGGTTGTTTTTATGCAGACAATTAGCTCGGAGCTAGTGCTCGAAGAAAATCGTGCCCGACCCGTTTACTACATTAGCAAGAGGTAGACAGATGCAGAAAAAATTATCCAAAGCTTGAAAATTTTGCTTAATGCATGTTGGTCTCTTCCCAGAAGTTATAACCATACTTTCAGTCTCATCCAATCAAAGTCTGCACTGACCAGCTGCTACGACAGGTTCTGCAACGACTTGAGGCGTCTGGGCGACTTTTTGAAGTGGAAAATGGAACTGAACTAATTCAAGATTACTTTTATTCCTCGTCGAGCCATCCTCGAACAAGCCCTCGCAGACTTCATAGCAGAGTTAACTATTCCTAAAGTGCCTACTCCAGAAGACAGTGAGCCTCATAACATATAATGGGAACTATTCGTGTATGGATCGTCTAACGGTTAGTGTTTAGGCACTAGAGTCGTATTCATTACTCCTGAGGAACGCTCGATTTATTATGCTTTAAAGCTCAATGATGCATAATATGAAGCCTTAATCTTTGGATTTTGAATTGCAATTGAACTCTGCATCAAGGCTATCCAGATTTACTCCGACTCACAGCTCATCGTGCGCCAAGTGCAGGGCGAATATCAATCCTAATGGGCATGGCTTGCTCCCTACCTTGCTCGGTTTTGCGAATTGCTTACCAACTTCGACCACTACATCATTACATACATCCCTCGAGAACAAAATGAGAAAGTTCATTCTTTGGCCAAGATGGCTAGCTCTAGGGATTGACAACTCTTGGGACTTGCTCCAGTCAAAGTAATTGATTCTCCAAGTATCGATCAGATGTAAATTGATTCGATATCAACGATGGAGATCGACCTGAACCCGAGTCTTGGATGACACTGATCGAGAACTATCTGCTTCATGAAATCCTCCTTGATCGCTCCAAGAAAAAATGAGCACTCATCCTCAAGTCATCACAATACATCATTCAAGATAGATTACTATAGCGAAGAGGATACTTTGTTCCCTTACTTTGGCTTGTAGCCCACAAGAACGCCGACTATGTACTATTGGATGTGCACGAAGGAGAACCCGGTGGCCACACTGGGGGGTAAACTCTAGCAAAAAAGTTCTGAGATACGGCTACTCTTGGCCAACACTTGATCGGGACGCAATAGACTATGCCCGCAAGTGCGACAAATGTCAGGGGTTTTCTAAAATTCCAAGAGCCCTACTTAATGAGATAACGCAAATGGTCAGTCTATGGCTATTCTCTATGTGGGGAATTGACATCATCAGAACTCTTTTGATGGCCAGAGGAGGTGCATCGTCGCAGTTGATTACTTCACCAAGTGGGATGAAGCCAAGCCTCTTACTACAATTGCTACCAAGAAGGTGATAAACTTTGTTGCCCGTAACATCATCTATCATTTTCGAGTTCCCAAGACTATCATTTCTGATAAAGGGACCCAATTCGAGAGTGCTGAGTTCAAGAACTTCTACCAGCAACTCAACATTGAGAAAAAATTCTTGGCAGTAGCTCATCCTCTCGCCAATGGGCGATTGAGGTTGTCAACAAAGTGATTAAATCCATCATCAAGAAACATTTGGAAAAGGCCGGAGGCTTATGGGCAGATGAACTCCCTCTAGCCCTTTAAACTTATCGGACTACTCATAAAACAACGACCGGTCACACTTGTTTCGCTCCCTCCTATGGATCTGAAATTGTCATTCCCATTGAGCTCAAGCTCCAATCTCATTGAGTCACTTACTATGATCCGAAGACCAACCTAGATCTTCTCTTGGAGTCACCTGACTCACTCAAAGAGAAAACAGACGAAGCAGAACTCAGAGTGCCACTCAATGACAACGAGTCATATTGTACTTTAACTCAAGAATCCGTCCAAATCACTTTGACATTGGCGATCTTGTCCTGAAGCGGATCTTTCCCGCACTGACCGGTTTTGGTCCTTGTTGGGAAGGTTTGTATATCATACAACAGAGGCTTGGAGATGGAACCTTCAAGTTATTGACTGTTGATGGCGCCGAACTACCAAGTGCATGGAATAGCAAACACCTCTGCCGCTACTTCACTTAGTCTATTATATAGATTTACTGCTTTCCACCTGTGTTTTATTTTCAAAGTTCAAGGCATTATAAAGTAAAGTCCGTTACTGCCAAAGTTATCAGTAAAGAAAATTTCAGATGTCCATGTACTTGGTGTGTTTACTTTCTGCGTAGTATGTTTGAGCAACTATCACAACCGACTTGCATACACAAGCGCATAACACTGGATAGATACCCCGAAGCTTTGAATTGATCATCCTACTCGAGTCTAGAAACAACAAGGAGGCTGATTATAAGTAACCCAACTCGAGTCTTAAACCAACAACGAGGCTGAGTATAAATAACCCAACTCGAGTCTCGAAACAACAACGAGGCCAAGTATAAATAACCTAACTCGAGCCTCGAAACAATAACGTGGCCGAGTATAAATAACCCAACTCGAGTCTCGAAACAACGACAAGGCCAAGTATAAACAACCCGACTTGAGTCTCGAACCAATGGTGAGGTCGAGTATAAATAACTCGGGATGATCATTAACTTGAGTATCCAACCCCGTTCCTAAATCCCGGGACTTTGGGACAACCCACCAGTCGAGTGAGTGTGACATCAACCACTCACTGGGCTCCATCCAACCCGTAGGGTCTGGATCCGGGTATAAAACTGGTGAAGCAACAACGCCCTCAAATTCTAACCCAAACAAAATGACGGGAGAGTCTAAAGGACAAACCAATGACATCCACCTTTCCTCCTCATGACTCGGGGTCAATGACCACAAGGGGATCTCAGGAGAATAGATGCCCAATTCGTAATCCGCATGACTTAAGACCAACGAAAGGGGATCTTGAGAGCAAAGTTTACATACTCGAAATCCACACAACTCAAGGTTCCCAAACGAAGGGAAATCCCGAGAGTGGAGTTAGCGCATGCAACCTTCACACGACATGAGAATCTCAGGAGCGAAGCCATAGATAAAGTTTGCCCAAGTGTGACAACGAATATATTTACGCAAGTACAAATATTGGAAACCATAGACGGAAAGTTCAAACATGCAATACAACATGTGATATAAGCAAAGTCCACCAAAATTTTTATTTATAGGAAAAGTAAACTACAACTGTCTATTTTCTCTTTAATGACGTGATGTACATGAAAACCACATCATGCCACCAAAAGCGAGGGTCGTACTCGCGTATCCTATCGGTCAACATAGCCAAAAAACTTTCTATAATCTTCACTTGGACGAGCCGCCCTTCTTCTTATTATCAAACTTAGCACTAGGTGCCTCGTTACCAGCCTTCTTTCTCCTCTTTCGGGAGTTTCTTCCTCCACTACCCTTCTTTCCCTTGGTCGAAGAAGCTGACCCATTGGGCACCACCTTGAACTTGTTCTCATCCTCATACCTACTCAAGATCTCAGTGACCTACTCCTTAGTGGGCGGGATCACTTGCAAAGGCTCGGGTGCGGCTTCTTTGGTGAGCGCAAGTATAGCCGAGGTATTTCCCTCCTTCTTGATCTCCTTATCATTCTTCACCTCCATCTCAGCATTTTTCTTGGCTTCTCTGGCCACTTTCTGTTTGGCTCTCATTTGGCCTTGAACTTCTTGTCTCCATCCTCCTGAAACTTCTTAAACTCAACCTCTGCTCTCTTCCTGGAGGCCTCATCATCGTCTCACTTCTTTCTGGCCTCACCTTCATCTCTTACTTTGGCGACTTCATCATCGTCTTTCTTCTTCGCCGACTTCCGTACTTTAGCCATTGCCTCATCCTTGGTTTTCTTCCTAGCTTTCGCCTATGACTTTTGTACGACCGCCTCATTTGCCTTCTTCTTGTTCTACTGCTCCTCGTATTTGGCGAGCAGCTGAGCTTTCTGTAACTCCACCAGATCATGCATTGTCTACACTCCCACCTCTATCGGCTCTATAAGCTGAACTGCCTCTCCATACTTTCCTTCCCCTTCCATGAGCAATTCCTTTAAGCCCTTTAGATCCATTTCAGAAAATGTATCGAAATGACTGCCTCCCTCTCCAAGTTGCTCTCCTTGTGTCCCTGCATCAAACCCAGATAATGCATGCAATGTTGGCGCAAAGCCTGTTGTTACTTTTTCTCTGGAGGGGCCTGCACGATGGAAAAGAAGAAGAATTAGTCTATTTTTTGCTTCGTGTTTACATCTTCCTAAGCACTCGTGATAATGAGACTTTACCGCCCAACACTTATGGCATAGTTTCGACAAGCATAGGGCTCTCGATTGTTAGTTGGAGATGGCTTCCTTGTCCTAACCCTGGATAGTCGGGGTCTTACCCGTTAGTGATGGGGGTTGGGACCACTGAACTGCTTGCAGAGGCGGATAACACAACTTGTTACCCTTAGAGCTACTCCTATAAACTCATGAGCGATTATCATGCTCTCGGTAGTCATTGTCTTCTCCTTCGCAGTAGTAAGTTCCGCCATCCTTGCGTTTTCAGCGTCCTCTCTTAATAACCTTCTCCCTTCTCTTAGCACCGAACGCTCCTCCTCGATCAAGTGATCAAACATTAACTCAAGCTCATCGATGGAGTCTACCTGCCGCATCTGAGCCTCGGACTACAATTGCCTATCCCAATCTGAGCCATCGTCCGGGAATAATCTTCGACCAATGAGATTCTACGGAATCAAAGTGCTTTGACATACATGCCTCAGATGGATAGCTCCAAGGACTCCTCCACCCCAGCCTCGACATCCTCAATATCATCTTTGAGCTTTTCCACCTAAGCTTGGCGCTCGGCTTTTATGTTATCCACTTGGGTCAGCACCTCCTTGCCCATCGCCTCAGCATCTGTTCTCTCTTTCATAGCTTGGGCAAGCTCAACATTCCTTAGACTACAGCTTTTTGAGCTCATCATTTTATTTCATGAGTCATTGTGCTTGCTCGTTCTCCTCTTTCATCTTCTTGTTCTCCGCAACAAGAGCCTTATTATATTTGCGGAGATGGTGCAACTCTTTATTTTCATTCTCCAGCAGGATGTTCATCTCCAATATAGCTATATTATCTTATTTGAGAGCCGTGTTCTCTGACGAGACCATGGCCAACGTATCTTTGTATGACTCTCGATCCTGCTTTGTCTTAGCCTTAAACTTCTGGTGCTCCCATTTCAGTTGTGATGTTTAAGCAACAGAAAGTTAGCATATAAGCATGTTACTTGTATTTGCAGAAATATATACAATTCGAAGAGTTGCCTTACTCAGTTTGCTGTCCCTACTGTTGGATGATGGAATTTTGATGATAACAACCTTGTTTTAATTAATAACATTATTAATTATATGATATATACTAACATCTTTATCCAGAATATATATATGTATATGCAGGATATAAAATATTGAAGACTGTACCGTATTAGAGATTCAAGATATCAAGGAAATCAAGACTCATAAGAATTAAGAATATCAAGACAATCAAGATTTCAAGAGCTCAAGATTATCAAGTAATAAAGTCTACTTTATATGTAAAACTCCGCTTAGCATTTTCAAATTCTGATTCCTAATTCTGTTTTCAAATTCCTTTTCAAATTAATTTCAATTCTATTTCAAAAACCTATTCTAAAATGATTGCAAATTATTAAGATTTTACTTATGGTTTCAAATATATTTATAGTTTATAATATATATTTCATAGTTTTATATTGTATAATTTTATAAATATATTTATATTATATATCACTATGTTTTTTGTACTTTAGAAACTTCATTTGAAACATTAGTTTTGATTCAGGAATTTAAAAAAAATGTATATTGGTTTTAACACTTGAAATAAGATTTTTAAAATAAAAATAACATACATATGTCGACATACATATATCGACATGTCGACATATAACTGTCAGATTTTCAATTTTCAAAGGAAATGTCTTTTCATATTTGAAACATTTCATAAACGTTGCAACCTTTCAAACTCTATAAATAAGGGTTAAATTCGAATTTTTCATTACTTCTTCTTCTCCATTATCATCCTATCTTATACCACCATTATTTTACATAAATTTCTTGATTTTTATACCTATACACTACCGATTTCTACTAAAATTATATCAAACTTCTTCTTTTATGAATCTCTATCAACTACTCTCTGTTTGAAGTGTTATTTAAGAGTTTAGGGCTGTTGTAATCATTTGGTAATTGTTCAGAAAAGGTTGTGTTCCTTGTAGCCCGTAAATCAATGAAAGGGATCGGTATGAACCTTGTAGCCATGAAATTAAGGATGTTGTAAGACTGATACTAGTATTAATAAAACTCTATGCAATCCAGCATTGCGTGGGACTGGATGTAGGAGTAATCTGAACCAATATAAAATCTGGTGTGTTCTTCCCTTTTATGCATTTTATATTTATCTATATTTGTGTCTGTGATTGTTTCTGTGTTTGCGATCATTTCTGGTGTGATAATCATCGTGTGATGCATATATTATTTCAAGATTGTTTAAGTTTTCCATATTCTCTTTAAAACACTATTCACCCTCCCCTCTAGTATTAGTATTGCCTTAAAATCCTTAATCTGCATTCCCTAACAATTGGTATCAGAGCATAGGTTTTCAAAAGTTTATCATCTGAATTTTGGAAATATTAAATGGAAACCAGCACTGGAATTTCTAGTAATAATAGTTCTTTTGTAAGGGGTCCGCCCACCGTTAGACCACCATTATTAATGGTAGTAATTATTCATATTGGGCATGTAGAATGAAAAGATATTTGCAATCCGTAGGATTAGACACTTGGAATAGTACTGCGTATGTTGAACCCACTACTAATTTTGCACAATGGATTCGTGAAAGAAAGCAACTACATAGAGTAATTCTAAGGCTAATAATATGTTATTATGTTCATTACATAGAAATGAATTTAATATATTGTCAGTTTGTAATTGCTTATGAAATATGGAGAACATTGCAAGTTACTCATGAAGGAACCAATAAAGTTAAACAGACCAAGAAATCTATGTTACCTAATCAGTTTGAGTTATTTAAAATGAATGAGAATGAATCAGAATGAATCTGTCTCCGATATGTACTGTAGGTTTCAGGAAATCGTGCATTCATTAATGGCTTTGGTAAAAACTTATTCTGAGGAGGATCAAGTCAGAAAAAGACCTCAATTCACTAACTCCAGAATAGGATCGGAAAATACGGGCCATAGAAGAGGAAAAAATGTTAATGAAATGAAGATTGAGGAGTTGATAGAAAATTTGATGTCATCCGAAGTTCAATTACAGAAAAGAAAGGAAAAAAGTCAATAGAAAAGAAATCCATAGCATTCAAAGCAAAAATTAATGGTTATGATTCAAGTAGTGAGGATGATGAAGAAATTGCCTTAATGACAAGGAATTTCAGAAAATTTCTGAGATATAAAAGGAGAAATAATTTTGCGAGAAATAATCAAAGAAGTTCGAGAAGAAATGATGATAGCTGTTACAACTGCAAACTGATTAGGTCATATACAGAGAATATGTCCATATCTAGATAAATCAAATCAACAAACAGATAATAATAATTCGTAAAAGAAGAGGAAAAGGGCGTATGCGGTAATTTTAGATAATTCTTACTCATCATCATCAAGCGATGAAGAGCCAGAAACTAGAAATTTGAATATGTGCTTCACAACGATTCAGAATTCAGAAGATATTGAAGAAATGGATCTAAAAACCAAGTACGCCTTAATTAATTTTGATTGAATTGGTTGAAAGGATGTTTCTAATTGCTTACCTTGTTTGAATTTAAAATTTAAACTTGAACTTTAAAATTCAAATAAATAATGAATAATTTAATAAAAATTAATTTTAGATGTTTGTTAGGATTAATATTATTTCAAGAAATAATAAATCTGAAAATGTAAAATGTTAAAATAAAAACAAAGTCTAAAAGAAACATGTCTTTTCAAAATACATATATATGTCGACATACCCAGATCGACATGACGACATATGTGCCAGTAAATGAAATTTGAATTTCAAAAGTTTGAATTTTCAAACTTCCCTCCATCTTTTCACCAACTCCCAAGGTTTGAAAAGGTGTCCTTATTTTTAGGAATGTAATGACCATTCACTCTCTATTTATTAATCTATTCAATTCTATTCTTTCTATCACTCATTCAAAATTCAAAGAAACTATCTTCATTTTATTCTCTACAAAACATAACTCCAATGGCTTCCTCTAGCACATCAGAAACCATGAGATTGACCAAAACCCTCAAAGGTCATCTCTACAATGATTCATAAGCTATTCAAGCCTATGTTGACAATATGGAAAATGGAAAAGTCAACAAGGGAGCCTTCGCTATCTTTGAAGATTTTCCTTCTTATGATCATTGTTCTCTTTTTCATCAAAACGAAGTTCTAAGTTCGATTAACGCTCGCGATAACAATTGAGTATGTTACCCGAATCTCATCAAAAAAAATTATGCAAATTTGAATCTTGGCTTTTACGAAGGAGTGAGAATCAAGTATGGAGTAGCGTAAAAGGCACTCAAATTGTTTTTGATCGTGAAAGTTTGGGTACTATTTTAAATTGTAAGAGTATGGGCTTGGATTTTTCAGAATTTGAAATTAATGAAACAGATGTGGAAACCATTCATCGCATATTTGAAAGCAGTGATCATCTGGAATTTAAAAGTCGCTTTTTTTGCCCAAAAGCAAGAATCATCAACCTCCTTCTCTAAAATACCCTCACTCCTCGTTCCAGAAATTTCAATAACCTAACCCTCAAAGTCCAAAAAGCTCCTTTTGACATCTTAGGCACTTATGATATTAATTGGTCCGATGTGATTTTGAAAGAGTTTAAGCCCAACGAAATGTCCACCAAAGAAAACACTCTCTATCATATAGTTTAACTTACTCGGATTTTTAAGTATTTTGGAGTGGATCTCAAAGGAGAGGAATTTGTGCCAAGAAAGGTTTTTAACTCAGGAAACATAAATCTTATGCAAATTCCAATCATTTTTAAGCCCTATGAAACTTTTGAGGATAAATAAGCTCGAATGCAACAACAAGAAGAAAATCCAATGGAAACCAAAGAAGAAGAAGAATCCTCTTTGGAATGTGTAGAATGTCCAACAAATAGTAGGGTAGTAACTATAGAAACATTTGTCAAAAAACAAGTCAAGTTAGCCAAGAACCAAAAGAAGATCAAGAAGACTCTTACCTAAATGTCTTCTACAATGAACAAGTTCTTTGGCAAAGTAGGAAGAAAACTTAGATTGTCATCTTCCTCATCTTCATCCGCTAAAGTCTAAGTTTATTAGTTTAAGTTATCTATTCGTATTTGCTTTTATTTCCTTTTCGAATCGCATATTTAGTACCTTATATCGTTTGAATGTATTTTCTTTCTAGTAGTAATGAATGGTATTTATTTCTGTCAAATCAATCTTTAATTTACTGTAAAAACACATTAGAATGGTAACGACCCGAACTTCCGCGTAAAGGAAAGCCCGGATTAAATAGATAACACGACAAATCAGAACATAAACAGAAGAACATTTCATTTCTTATTACAACAATTTCATTAGAATACAAGAATATAACGGAGTATGAATAAATCATATACATTTGATCAATTATCAGAGATTTAACTTACATTTAAATACATAGCAGCGGAAAACGATACAAAACACAACTTAAAGTAATACATGGATACAGAGCTTTCTGAATATCGCTTCAGCTGTAAATTAGGATCCTGTGAATATAAATCTGCAAAACCAAAACTACTAGACCCCCGTATGGAAAATAAGGGTACTCAGAGTTTAGGTTAAAACAATAAACTCCAGGTCAGTCATGTGACTGGTGTGAGAACTAAAACAGTTATTATCTTGGTTTTAAAGTAAGGTTAATCAAGGGACCAAACCGTATAACACAGAACGGGTTTACCCCCAAGAATACCAGTGCATAAAACAAGCAGCGCAATGCTAAATAAAGAACAATGAAGCTATTATAAGACTAAGGTCCCATCACACAATGCAACGCAAGCCGGAGGATAGAGTTTTTACCTTATAATAGCCAAAAATGTTTGACACGTGAAATTTCATATTTTATTATTACTATAAGTGTATAGTGTCTAAACAATTTCAATCCTAAGTATCAAGCATAGACGGCATAAGTGCCCCATCCCACTATGTCGCCATATATAGGATTATATTTAAAACCGAAATGTTGTATTGGAAGTTGGATTCCATCTGTGAACCAAGGCAAGGGATCGTCCTTACCGCTTCGAGACAATCTATCCCATGTCTCAGGACCCAGACACTGGTGGGCCCTTGGATCATCAGGGCCGGTCCACATGGAGTGGATTAAAATGCTTGAACAATGCGTTTTCCCACCCTATAGGGCGTAAACTGGTTATATCCCGACCAAACTATTGGCCCCGGAACGACCGATATAACCGAGGCACCTCCTATCCATCATCCACATAAGTAAAACGTCAGTACTTGCAAAACGCTGGCGCCACTCCTACCTAATAGGAAATGCATGTCCTTTCTTATGTCCTCTTCTGTTTCTGGTTCACACCGGGTTGTGAGGCTCGCGAATCAATGCTACACAAAGCTATGCCATATCAAAGCCGTGCTTTGATCATCAACCACAAGACTCTGCTTTTCAATAGAAGCCTTGATTATTTGCATCTCAGCATGCCACACGGGCAATTCACGCTATGCAACCGATGTCTATCAATCACACAGAATGAAATCTGATGTCAGACACACATCCATTTACAAGATCGCTCTGGGTCTGAACGAAACAGAAGGCACCTTATTCCTCGTCCCGTATGTCGAATACATGAGAGAGGTCCTCGCATATCCGGTCGATCTCCAAGTATGTCTGGACGATCACCACTTATTACCTTGTCTTGCGTGTACAGCCCAATCAAGACATCATTAATCATCAAAATGATGTTAAGACCTCCGGTCTTCAACCACCGTCTTCATCCTCGACACATCGTCGAATCAGCTATTCGGAATGGGATAAACCCAGTCTTTATGAATAACTCGTGTATATAATAAACAAGTGTTACAAAAACACAACATATGCCTCATTCCAATCCAGAATATTCTTTATTCAAATATTCACATTCTTTGGGAAAGGTTACCATTAATTTTATCAAAGATAAATTCTTTAAATTTATTCTTTAATCTTCTTTTGGATTTCAATTCAAACCAAATTGTTGTTTATCCAAACTAGTCGGGATTTGCGAATCTTACCGAAGTGATCATTTGTTTAATTTCCCAATCCCAACCTATCCATCCTGTGAAGAAAAACTGGTAATACTTCATATCTAACACCACGGTGTTATCAGTAAATTCAATTACCATTCCATGTTCAAATCTAATTAAAGATTTAACTATCGCCTGGAGAAAAACTGGTGACACTCCATTCTCGATCATTTCAATCTAATTAAAGATTCATTAAAACTCCACTTGGTTTTAATCTTCCCAAAAATCAATATTAAAGATTGTTTAACTTGGGAAATCATATCCTGTCTTTAACTGGGTTAAAGAACCAATGTCATTTAAAACACGGTTCACTATAAACCCAAAATCACATTCCATTAGCCTTTAACCGTAAATTAGCATGTGAACAGTTCCCTAAGTATTAACACCAAAGGCCGAAACCAACATCAGATCAGTACCCAGGAAACCATTCAACTTAACTAATCTCCAGTTAGCTTCTAATTTTCTTAACTTCGTTGGGTCTAAGAAAAGTATTTGTAAAGATACCATTCATGACAACCCAAAATCTCATTCCATTAACAATGGAATCTTCATGGAAAACAAATCGATATATATAATTGATATAAACTTCCATATCCAACCGATAATATAAATGGAATAAAGACAAGGCCTTTTAAATTCCATATATATAAACCATCTTCCTCTACAGAAGCTTACTTCGATTATTACCAAATCGAATTCCATTCAATTCCAATTTAATATGTTAAATTGGAAAACTTTACTTTGGAAAATCTCCTTTAAATCTTAACAAAAGATTTATAAATTCCAAATCCCATTTCACTGTAAATCGGGTTAAAGAACGAATGTCACTAAAACATAGTTCACGATAAACCCAGTTCACATTCCATTTTATTCCAATTATTAAATATAATTGAAACTCTAACAATCTTAACTAAAAGAATAATTCTCTTCATATGGGGTTCAAGAACAGTGTTACTGAAGACACCATTCATGACAAACCCAAAATCCCATTTGATATTAAATATAAGACTCAGAATGGAAAATATATTGGCTTATATTCAATATCAAATTCTGAACTCAACAAACATCGTATTGGAATAATGATATATATATCTTCCAAATTCCTCACAATGCCTGTATAATCACGGAATACAATATCGAAATATTCCAAGGATAATTTCGATTCAAATCCATTCCAATTCATATATTGGAAATCTGGTTATTTTTAAAACCATTTCAAATCCAATTTATTTATTTAAAAATAAATGGATTATAATTCTAGTTAATAACTAGTTCACTTCGATAAAATTCTATTTTTATCCTTTCAAATATGGAAATTTTCATCCCAATTCTTTCCAAATCATTTCTTATGATTTTAAACTGATTATTGATATTTTTAATAATTTTATCAAGGCCCGTACAGTCGATTTCCATAAATGGCCAACGAACTGCACTTACAGCGACCTTTTCCAAATTTGATTCGGACATAATTCCAAATCCAACTGTTAGATTTCTGTAACAACCCGTATTTTTATAACGTATTATAACTATAAACCAAGGCAGAATTAATTTTTAAAATAAGAATGTAGGGAAACGGGTTACGCCATTGCGTTCGTCTCGAAATTCTGCTTGGAAACGAGTCCGAGTTTTCGAAAATCGGAGTCCGTATGACCAAGTTATGACCCTTCGAAGTTTTCAGAAAATTTCAAGTTCAAAACAGCTCAGAATTCGAATTCAAATTTCGAAATTCAAACCTCGGAATGGACTGGGCGGGAAATTTCCCGCCCAAGACCAGGTCGACCTCGGGGTCGACTATGTAGTCGACCTGCCCAGGACCAGGTCGACCATAGTGTCGACCTGGGGGTCGACCTGGTGGCTGAGCCCACTTTTGAAGTTGGATTCACTCTGATGTTTCTGGCCTCGTTTCTGTCTACATTCGTTGACCTGACCCTATATAAACAACCCCTAACACTAGTCTCTCTACACAAAATTCTCTCTGACCTTATGCTGCTCCAATTCTGGTTAAAAAGTTAGAGAAAGGGACTACTTCTTCTACGTCGAAACTATGTTAAGAGAATTACTGATTTGGGGATTTCTGTTAGGACTTGACTAAGCATATAAAGACTCAACATCGACTCTCTTTTTCTAATTCTCGAACCACGATCTGTAAGCCCCAGTTACTTTTAGATTTAAACTGTAAATGTAATATGAATATGTTGTAAATTGAAATTGGACCTGTGTATGATGACTGTTTTACATCCATACTTGTTCATCTTGGACCTTGACTTTTGGGTATATTACTATGACATTGATTTGGGGTCTATTCCTGTTGTAAATCAAAAAGAAAACCCCCTCATATTATCATGTTGAATCTGCTATTAGTCACAACTTTATGACTATCACCTTATGTCAATCGTTACCATGACTATACTATCACCTTATGTCAATCGTTACCATGACTATACTATTACCTTATGACAACTGTTTTCTTGACTAGTACCTTATTTTGCTAGATTTGGAATCTTTATGTTTGAGGCCAATATTCCATATGCCAGTGATGTTATAATCATTTATCTCAAGTCATACCATGCTATGCTAGTAATCACTTTTGCCACCTTATACCCGTCCCTTTTTATATTATTCCCTAATTAGATTTATTTGTATCGATTCGAGCTTACGTGCAATGGGAATACGATTTGGGTAGACTAGGTAAAACATGAATTGGCTTTGAACTTGAACATGAACGTTGTTATAACTTGAACCTTGGTATGGACATGAACTTTAATTTGACATGAAACATGACCTGAAAACTTGACATGAATTTAGACTCGAAACTTGAATCTGGGCATGACACTTAGATAAACTTGAAAATGGCCAACTTGAGGTTGGGTTGAGTTTGCAGTGTAAATCTGCCCGGAACCGCCCGGCAAATCCATTGACTGCAAACAATAGGATCCAATGTGAGTAGTTGGTCATATCGCACGTAAAACCCGAGGTTAGACTATGTTGTGGTGTAAATCTGCCTGGAACCGCCCGACAAATCCAGTAACCACAATAATTAGTCTAATGTGAGAGGTTGAGGTGCATTAATGAATTAATGCCACATGATAGGGTTAAGTCATTGACCACTTGAATATACTTAACCAACTTGACACGATGATTTGATAGGGTTAAGTCATGATCCGCTTGAACACACTTAACCAACTTGATACATGATTCGGATAGGGTTAAGTCACGAATTTGAATGACAACACTTAACCCATTAGAAACCCTAGTTAGGCGGTCCTTTTCAGCAGTAACCCACTTAGATGTATCACGATACCCTGGGACTAGGCAGGGTGGGGCACGATTACTGGGCTGATTGTAAGCGACCAGAACGACGGCTGAGTAGGTGCGCCATTGTAGGTTCAGGTGGACTATGGTCGTGCACGTAGTCCGGAGTTGAAAAAGTAGGCATTGGGCACCCGTAGGTTTACACTGTGCGTGCTTGATTCGTGTCGGTGGTTGGCACCATAGGGCTTGATACACCCTATGGTGGACCTAGCACAGGTAACTACATTTCAGGATAGGGCCGTATGACACAGACACATGACGAGCTAGAACTTGTAGGGAGCCGATCGATTAGTAGATCGTACCGTAGGACCCCGTAATGGGTCACTTCATGATACCGGGCCAAGGGATCATTTCATGATTAATACTTGACATAGGTTAGAACACTAATACAGATGGTGCAGCGAACCTTGAATATGCGATGCTAGACTTGACTTTTCTTGTTATCTTAATTGTCATACTAGTCCTGTTATCATCCTTATGTCTAATTCCAGTTTTCACATGTCATACTACCTTTACTAGTTTTTATACTGAAAGTCACTAGACCAGTCTTATGACTAACCCTTTTCCTTTTGCCTCTTTTTCTTTCTTCCACCCCCCCTCCCCCCCGGTTCTCAGGGAGGAAACACTAGCTCTTACCTTGAATTTAGCTCGCTTTCTGACAGCTCATGTATGGTCTGGTCTTGAGCTATGCTATGGCTGCTTCTGCTATTTATAGGGAATACTTTACTTTTGTTATCTTAAGTTTATGCTTCTTTATTTGGAACTTGATGTAATGGAATAACTTGTACCTTGGATATATGGGGTTTTGACTCTTTTCTTGAAAGTAATAAAAATTTGGTTTTTAATTTCTACCGCTGCTTTATTTATGTTCTGCCTTGTGATATCTCTGTGTATGTTACAATTTCAAGTCTCTAATATTCGGTAGAAAGCTCTTTTCGATACGAACCCAATGATTCCGGTTTTAGGAGAATCCGACGGCCGGATCTGCCGAAATGTCCGTTCGAAGTCAATGGTCGAAATTCGTGAACTACCGCAGCACGGTGCATTATATTCAGGCCATTATATTATATATATAATATATATTTCATCGATTTCCATTTAAAACGTATTTTATAAATCGTTTTAAACTCGTTTTCAAAATGATTTCAACTTCATATTCAATTTCTAATCAAAATTGAATATTCCATATCATCGACATATAAATGATAATATTTTCAAAACATTAGATTTCGAAATCATTTCCTTTTCGATATTCATTACAAAAATGAATAAAATCGATAAAAATATCGTTCACATCAGAATGGCGTTAATCTAATCAACACATCTGTATATATTGAAATATATTCATGCCCATCCCAAATCGGACCTCAAAAACAAATTTTGATCTTTTACTAAATATTATTTTAGAATATTCATTATTTTAAAATAATCGTTATTTTAAATTATTCATTCTTTCTGAACTGGAATCAGATAGAGTCAATTAAGATATAATGTGATTTATATGGATGTCATACACACATGTATACAACAACAATCAAAAACAGTCAACCATCATCCAGAGTGCATTCTACATTGCATAAGCATCAAATATAAATATTTAACGCTTACAACAGCCTATCAATCAATCGATCGACATACAACTAATTATTGGGACTAGTGTATGTCATATGTCATCCCAATACCTGTGTGGGGTTCCAATTAACAAATAATGAAATTTACTTGTGCAGTTGGACGATGTGTAAAATTTAATGTCCCAATCAATATCAGTCAAACGTGTGTACATAAACAAATGGTGTGATTTGTTTATAAATATTTATTTTATTCATATACACGTTAAAAATTATATTTTTAACTATAAAATATTTTATTCCATTCCACATCACATAATCAATTTTCACAACATAATCAAATAAACAAACAAATCTTCCATGGTTTGCGGACGACAGATGTCGGGTGCTGCTAAGCACCGTCTGCATCCTAATATATATTTTAACTAGAAAATAAAAGTGAAAAGTTCTCACCTTTGGGATCCACTTCGTCAGTTTTTATCTAAAACTCAGAACAGTTCAGATTTGAATTTGCCCGAAATTCCAACATACTTCATTTTGGATGCGGTCATTTTTGTTGTGAAGCTCTCGAATCCACGATCGCAACCGATCCTGTTTCATGTGATTTCGTGTTCGTGTGGACAAGTTATTAGCGTACGAACATTGTATTTTAATATTCGAATTAAAAATTGGATTTTTAATTGTTCACCATTGACCATTGGTTGTTCCTGTCGCCTGGGCCCACCTGGGCGTCGCCGCTGCCTATCGGCACCACCGCCGATCAGAGGCGCTGCTCCCCCCAAGTCTCGTCGCCGTTAGAGCTTCCAGTCGCCAAAAATCGAAGAAAGTCCCAATTCCTATCATCCCGCCGATTTGCCACCTCTGATCAACTTCCCAGTCGTGGACCCCCCCCCCCAGATCGGAGCGCCACCTGACCCTCTACGACTTTGTTTCAGGGACCCCCACCTAACCCTGCCTGTGACGGCGCCACCAAGTTGATTTCCCATTCGTGCTCTACCGGAAAATACCCCCCTCCCCGTTTATCTCGAATTTCCCACCACCACGTCGACTTCCAGGTCAAAGGCCTTTAGACAAACTTGTTCATCTCTCTCTTCTCTACAACTTCTTCAACTGGACCATCACTTAATTCTTCCCGGATTGAGCACAATTTGCCCAAAACCGAAACATGATTTCTGGCTTTGGATGTCAATTTATTTTAATCCGTGCGACGATAGGCCCCCAACTTTTTGTTGTAGGTAGAGGCTCCGATGATCTTCAAAACCCAGAAACCATTCGAGTTAATTGTGTATGGATTGAGAGATATAACTGTTTTTTTTTTGGGGGGTTTCCGCAAATTTACTTAAGGGTTGCTGCCTATTTTGAGGTAGGAGGAATTTATGAGGGTTTGGGAAGAGAAAAAGACATTATATAGTAGTGGGGTTTATTATTTTATTATTTTCTTAGTTAATGTTGTCCTCGACCGACAGTTATCGATGTCACGGGCACACGCGAACTCCGTTGGCGACAAAAATTGACATGCTGCTATGTCTTGACGATACGGTTCCAACAAAACTGGTTTTGTCGAATTTCGAGTCCATTTTCTCAGAAAACTCTACTTCTGGCTTAAATGGATGTTCAATTCATAATTTATCTCGTACGGCCACATATCGACTCTAAAAATTCCAGAAAAATTATATCTGGTTTTGTTTTGACGATACGGTCCTAACAAAACTTATTTCAACAAATTTGGAGACAGTTTGAAAAATGATTATTTTCTGGTTGATCCAAATTAACTAAAATTGTCAAAACACGTCTTCCTTCGCCACACTCACATTTTAATCCCAAAAATTATGAATTTTGGAATCTAGCAATAATTTGACATTCCGGATCCAACAGAAGTGGCTTCGCCGAAAACAGAGGTCGTTTGCAAAACGGCCATTTTTAAGGCCTTTATATATATTAAAATATATATAAATTCCACAGCGACTTTTCTGAATTTTAAACTGGACATATCTTTCAAATTATAAAATGAAATCTCAGTTTCTTATATCCGTTAGAAAGATATAGTTAAATAGATTCGAACATTTCTTGTTTCGCTGAAATCCGACTTATTTTGAATCATGTACGTTCATTTGAATTTCGAAATTGAATTTTCAAACTGCCGCGCCATTTCAAGCTCGAATTATAATTAAAAAAATTATTCATTTTAACTTCGTCGAAAATAAATTTTTCGTCGTTATTATTTAAAATAATCCATTTAAAATATTCAAAATTCTTTAAAATTGCCAAAATAAAAATTTTAAATTGGTTCTAATTTTCCTGGTTGTTACAATCTCCCCCACTTAAAATCTTTTCGTCCTCGAAAAGGAACGGAGCTGAAATTTGTTTAACTAATCAACTCAACTTTCAGTTTGGCATTCATTCTTCAACTTTTCAGTTTCTAAGAATTTTCAAATTCTTCAAAAATTTGGCTAACACCCTAAATTTTCGAAAAATTTCGCCATAACCTCCCTTGTACGGGAGCACCGGGAAAATCCCCAAACTGCCACACAAGCCTCTCCAATCAAAATGAAAAAGAAATAGCCAAGCGGCTCATAAAATCATCAAAAGCCCCAAGAAATACAATAAACATGTACCTATTTGTCGGGAAAACAATTTTATTCCTCTGCTTAGCTTCCCTACTATGACCTGTTCAATGTATATACATGTGCATGCATGCAATTTCTATCAATATTCGACACAATTTGGTTATACTTATCATTAATTCACATAATGGTTTTATTGGTTAACAAATAATCATACAACATAACCATCAATCAATTAGTGAATTAATGTTTCAAATTCATAATTCTGATATATATACATAAAATCATGTTTTTGATGCCAAGTCACAACAATATATTCCAACTATATTTTGGTTCTCACACCAGTCAAATGGAAATATATAGATATCCCACTTTCAAAACTCGAACATAAACCGCTGATGCTACGTAGTCATCAACAGAATTATCTCCGGGCGACTAGAGTGTGATTCTATATCTATCCAGTATATTAAAACTTCAAATACACGTGGATCAGACGTATACGCAAAATCTTTATATACTTGATTGTTCAAATCAATATAAAAATAATATTCAAATACGAATAATTAATTTAAATTTTCAAAAAAAAAATTATTTTCATCTTTATTTGAAAACAACTCTCTTCCGACTCATTCTAGGATACTACTGATCCCATCTCCAAAAAGTCATTCTCATTGGGTATTACCAATCCAATCTCTGATGAATTCTTTCGTTTGGTTCTAACGTGTCTTGTTCTCCGAGCTCTGTAAACCAAAGCTCTGATACATAATTGTAACAGCCGAAGAAATCCGGTAGGCTTTGCAACCATCCCTTCATCCCCCAAAACAGCAGGTAAAACCCACCGGGGCATACACTTGTCCCCCAGTACACTTGTTATACGGCGACCCTCTCGATCCTCCCGGCCGCAGCCTAAACAAACCTCGCAAGGGACATGTAGGTGTAAGAGCCCACAGTTCGCCACAAAACCACATGGTGAGACCCCCCATCATGACTGTAACAAGAACTGGTGATACTCCATTCTCGATCATTTCAATCTAATTAAAGATTCATTAAAACTCCACTTGGTTTTAATCTTCCCAAAAATCAATATTCAAGATTGTTTAACTTGGGAAATCATATCCTGTCTTTAACTGGGTTAAAGAACCAATGTCATTTAAAACCAGGTTCACTATAAACCCAAAATCACACTCCATTCCATCAGCCTTTAACCGTAAATTAGCAAGTGAACAATGCCCTAAGTATTAACCCCAAAGGCCGAAAGCAACATCAGACCAATACCCAGGAAACCATTCACTTAACTAATCTCCAGTTAGTTTTTGATTTTCTTAACTCTGTTGGGTCTAAGAACAGTATTATTAAAGATACCATTCACGACAATCCAAAATCTCATTCCATTAACAATGTAATCTTCATGGAAAACAAATCGATAGATATAATCGATATAAACTTCCATTTCTAACCAATAATATAAATGGAATAATGACAATGCCTTTTAAATTCCATATATATATATTAACCGTCTTCCTCTACAGAAGCTTACTTCGATTATTACCAAATCGAATTCCATTCAATTCCAATTTAGTATGTTAAATTCGAAAAACTTTACTTTGGAAAATCTCCTTTAAATCTTAACAAAAGATTTATAAATTCCAAATCCCATTTCACTGTAAATTGGGTTAAAGAACGAATGTCACTAAAAACACAGTTCACGATAAACACAATTCACATTCCATTTTATTCCAATTATTAAATATAATTGGAAACTCTAACAATCTTAATTAAAAGATTAATTCTCTTCACATGGGGTTCAAGAACAGTGTTACTAAAGACACCATTCACAACAAACCCAAAATCCCATTTGATATTAAATACAAGACTCTGGATAGAAAATATATCGGCTTATATTCAATATCAAATTCTGAACTTAACAAACATCGTATTGGAATAACGATATATATATCTTCCAAATTCCTCCACAATGCCTGTATAATCATGGAATACAATATCGAAATATTCCAAGGATAATTTCGATTCAAATCCATTCCAATTCATATATTGGAAATTCTAGTTATTTTTAAAACCATTTCAAATCCAATTTATTTATTTAAAAATAAATGGATTATAATTGTAGTTTATAACTAGTTCACTTTGATAAAATTCTATTTTTATCCTTTCAAATATGGAATTTTTCATCCCAATTCTTTCCAAATCATTTCTTATGATTTTACACTAATTATTGATATTTTTAATAATTTTATTAAGGCCCGTACAATCGATTTTCATAACCGGCCATCAAACTACACTTACAGCGACCTTTTCCGGAATTGATTTGGACATAATTCCAAATCCAACCATTAGATTTAAAATCTCTAATATTTGTTAGAAAGATCTTTTCGATACGAACCCAACGACTCCAGTTTTAGAAATCTAACGGTCGGATCTCCCAAAATGTCCATTCAAAGTCAATGGTCGCGAACTGCCGCAACGCGGCGCGTTCTATTAAGGCCATTATATTATATATATATATAATATATATAATATATATCTCATCGATTTCCATTTAAAACGTATTTTATAAATTGTTTTAAATTCGTTTTCAAAACAATTTCAACTTCATATTCAATTTCAAATCAAAATTGAATATTCCATATCATCGACATATAAATGAAAATATTTTCAAAACATTAGATTTCGAAATCATTTCCTTTTCGATATTCATTATAAAAATGAATAAAATCGATATAAATATCATTCACATCAAAATGTTGTTAATTTAATCAACACGGCTTTATATATTGAAATATATTCGTTGCCATCCCAAATCGGACATCAAAATCAAATTTTGATCTTTTACTGAATATTATTTTAGAATGTTCATTATTTTAAAATAATCGTTATTTTAAGCTATTCGTTCTTTCTGAACTGGAATTAGACACAGTCAATTACCGTATAATGTGATTTATATGGATTTCATACATACATGTGTACAACAACAATCAAACACAGTCAACCATCGTCCAGAGTGCATTCTACATTGCATAAGCATCAGATAAAAATATTTAACGCTCACAACAGCCTGTCAATCAATCGATTGACATACAGCTAATTATTGGGACTAGCGTATGTCATATATCATCCCAATACCCAAGTGGGGTTCCAATCAACAAATAATGAATTTTATTTGTGTAGTTGGGCGATGTGTAAAATTTATCGTCCCAATCAATATCAGTCAAATGTGTATACATAAACGAATCGTCCGATTTGTTTATAAATATTTATTTTATTCATATACACGTTAAAAATTATATTTTTAACTATAAAGTATTTTATTTCATTCCACATCACACAATCAATTTTCACAACATAATCAAACAAACAAGTCGTCAATGGTTTGTGGACGACGGGTGTCGGGTGCTGCTAAGCACCGTCTGCATCCTAGTATATATTTTAACTAGAAAATAAAATAAAAGTGAGAAGTTCTCACCTTTGGGATCCACTCCGTTGGTTTTTATCTGAAATTCTGAACGGTTCGGATTTGAATTTGCTCGAAATTCCAACATGCTTCATTTTGGACGCAGTCAGTTTTGTTGTGAAGCTCTCGACTCCACGATCGCAACGGATCCTATTTCATGTTCATGTGGACAAGTTATAAGCGTACGAACATTGTATTTTAAAATTTGAAATAAAAATTAGATTTTTAATTGTTAGCCGCTGACCATTGGTTGTTCCCGCCGCCTGTGCCCACTTGGGTGTCGCCGCTGCCTACGGGCACCACCGTTGATCAGAGGCGCTGCTCCCCCCAAGTCTCATCGCCGTTAGAGCTTCCAGTCCCAGAAATCGAAGAAAGACACAATTCCGTTCCTCCCGCCGATTCACCACCACTGACCATCTTCCCAGTCGCGGACCCCACCAGATCGGAGCGCCACCTGACCCTCTACGACTTTGCTTCAGGAACCCCCACCTAACTCCACCTGTGGCAGCGCCACCAAGTTGATTTCCCATTCGTGCTCCACTAGAAAATACCCCCCGTTTATCTCGAATTCCCCACCACTACGTCGACTTCCAAGTCAAACACCCTTAGACAAACTTGTTCATCACTCTCTTCTCTACAACTTCTTCAACTGGGCCATCACTTAATTCTTCTCGGATTGAGCACAATTTGCCCTAAACCGAAACGTGATTTCTGGCTTTGGACGTCGATATCTCCCAATCTGTGCGACGATATGCCCCTAACTTTTTGTGGAAGGTAGAGGCTTCGATGATCTTCAAAACCCAAAAACCGTTCGGGTTAATTGTGTATGGGTTGAGAGATATAACTGTTTCTATTTCTGGAGGTTTTCTCGCAAATTTACTTAGGGGTTGCTGCCTAGTTTGAGCGAGGAGGAATTTATGAGGGTTTGGGAAGAGAAAAAGACATTATATAGTAGTGGGGTTTATTATTTTATTATTTTCTTAGTTAACGTTGTCCCCGATCGACAGTTATCGATGTCATGGGCACACACGAACTCCGTAGGCAACAAAAATTAACATGCTACTATGTCTTGACGATACGGTTCCAACAAAACTGGTTTCGTCAAATTCCGAGTTCGTTTGCTTAGAAAACTCTACTTCTAGCTCAAATGGTCGTTCAATTCACAATTTATCCCGTATGGCCTCATATCGACTCTAAAAATTCCAGAAAAAATATATCTGGTTTTGTTTTGATGATACGGTCCTAACTAATCTAATTTCGTCAAATTTGGAGACCGTTTGAAAAATGGCCATTTTCTGGTCGATCCAAATTGACTAAAACTGTCAAAACACGTTTTCCTTCGCCACGCTCACATATTAATCCCAAAAATTATGAATTTTGGAATCTAGAAATAATTTGACAATTCGAATCCAACAAAAGTGGTTTCACCAAAAACAGAGGTCGTTTGCAAAACGGTTATTTTTAAGGCCTTTATATATATTAAAATATATATATATTCCACAGCGACTTTTCTGAACTTTAAACTAGACATATCTTTCAAATTATAAAACGAAATCTCAGTTTCTTATATGCGTTATAAAGATATAGTTAAACAGATTCGAATATTTCTTGTTTTGCTGAAATCCGACTTATTTTGAATCTTGTACATTCATTTAAAATTCGAAATTGAATTTTCAAACTACCGCGCCATTTCAGGCTCGAATTATAATTAAAATAAATTTATTCGTTTTAACTTCGTCGAAAATAATTTTTTCGTCGTTATTATTTAAAATAATCCATTTTAAATATTTGAAATTCTTTAAAATTGCCAAAATAAAATTTTAATTTGGTTCTGATTTTCCGGGTTGTTACAAGAATTAAATAAATTAATATAATAAGAAATAACATGAAATTGAAAATACCCAAAAAGTAACTAGGGTATGTCGACATGTGCAAAATCACATGTCGACGTATATCTGCCAGAAATTCAAATTTGTTCAAAATTTGAATTTTAAATAACTAATTAATGTATATTCATTTTTAACGAATTCCAGACCCTATAAATACCTCCTTCTTCTAGAAAAACATATTTTCAACTCTCTCCTTCTTCTCTAACCATTCCTTATCTATATAATCAAATAATGGCCAATCCTATCCACAATTTGAGTGAGAATATTAAAGAAACACTCAATTCGTTCAAGAATATCCTATCTATAATACTCCATAATCAGTGTCATCTCGAATTGAGTCAAATAAAGATGGTTGAATATCAAGAGAAGCACTTTGATTCCATTCGTTGGTTAATCTCTTCTCTTTTCAGAGACGAAGACAACAACCTCGCTAAAGCACCACTCACTAAAGAAGATGAAGATGGGGAAGTCCTGAAGAAGGATCTAATCTTCAAGGGACACAGATGGGTGGAAGTTCTAAGAGATGTTTGAAATTGTTTGAATTAAATGGCATGCTTTGTTTGAAATTGTTGAATTTGGTTGAATTTTAAAAACTTGCATATATTGATTGGTTTGAAATACTTGAATTGATGAATTGTAAGTATTTAACAAAAAAAAAATTTAAACATATCATATTGGATTGTTTGAAAATACTTTTGTGTCTTTTGTATTGTAATAAAGTAAGAAGAAGTTATTTAGATATAGTTTAGTATAGTAAAGCATAAATTTAGGGGGTATAATTTAGTTTAGTCTAGTTTAATATAGGATGATATAGGTATAATACAATATAGCTTAAATTAGTTTTTGATAATGACAAAGGGGGATGAATTATAAAATAAGAAATAGTCATAGTTTAAGGGGGGCTCAGAAGAGATTCATGGTGAAAGGAGGAATATTCAAGGAATCAGATCAACAAGTAATATCAGGTATGAAAATTTTATAAACTAAGGTTGTCATCATCAAAAAGGGGGAGATTGTTCGAGAATATTATTTTGATGACAACAACCTTGTTTCAGTTAATAACATTATTAATTATAAATATGTACTGACATCCTTGTACAGAATATATATATACATATATATATATATATGTGTGTGTGGAGGATATATATGTAGGATATAAAATATTGAAGACTGTACAGTATTAGAGTTTCAAGATATCAAGGAAATCAAGACTCGTGAGAATCAAGATAATCAAGATTTTAAGTGCTCAAGATTATCAAGTAATAGAGTCTAGTTTATATGTAAAACTCCAGTTAGCACTTTCAAATTCTGATTCCTAATTCTGTTTTCAAATTCTGTTTTCAAATTCCTTTTCAAATTAATTTCAATTTTATTTCAAACTCCTATTCTAAAATGATTTCAAATTATTAAGATTTTACTGATGATTTTAAATATATTTATAGTTTATAATATATATTTCAAAGTTTTATATTGTATAATTTTATGAATATATTTATATTATATATCACTATGTTTTTTATACTTTAGAAACTTCATTTGAAACATTGGTTTTGATTCAAGAATTTCGAAAAAATATATATTGGTTTTGACACTTGAAAAAAGATTTTTAAAATAAAAATAACATACATATGTCTACATACATGTATGGACATGTCGACATATAACTGTCAAATTTTCAATTTTCAAAGGAAGTTTCTTTTAATATTTGAAACGTTGCAGAAACGTTGCAATCTTTCAAACATTATAAACATGGGTTAAATTCAATTTTTTTCATAACTTCTTCTTCTCCATTATAATTGTAACACCCCACCTCCGTTAAGGTCACTCTCAAAGGGAATGCCTTAACTTCGGTGGAGCGTTTTAAGTTACAAGATACTAATAAATTACAAGACAGAAAATTTATGCAGCGGAAAAAGATCAATATTATTTCATAAATACTTGTTCAACACAACAATTCAACAACTATTTCAACCTTCAAAATTATTACAACTTTTCATCTATCTTGAAAACATAAAGAAGAAATACTAAAAATAAAATGACATAAATCCCCAATAAGTGCTTGACCATAGCCATAGCTCAAAAAGGAAAGTCCAAGTCTTACATCTATGGTCTTCAAGCTTTGGCTAACCTGTACTAAGCAAAAGTGTTTCCTCCTTGCGGACCTTGGGGGGAAACGGAAGAAAAGAAGCGAAAGTAAAATGGGTCAGACATAAGTTTGGTAAGCCCAGTTATTTAATAGCATGTAAACAAGTAAAAGACTATGACATGAATAAACTGAACTTAGAATGATACCACAAGGATATGGTAGTCCTAAAACGAGGTAAAGTATGATTTAACTAGATTTTGCTATCGCACCCACTTTTACTTCTCTGCACCCACTAAGAGCTGTTTAACTAGCAATGTATGTTCATGATAAAGTGATCCCAATCATGTATTGATTGGCTCCTACTCGCATTCATGTATTCCCGGTGTCATGCGGCCCCACGTGATTTTTAAGTACTTGTGCTTGTTCCAGTATAGGCAGTCCTTCTACTTTTGACAGGTATAAAGTGAGCGCTTTTTGTGAGCCGATCCACTATTACCCAAATACTGGTATTGCCCCTTCTTGACCTGGGCAACCCATCAATAAAGTCCATCGGAATGCTATCACATTTCCACTATGGTACCTCTAGAGGATGAAGCAAACCACCAGGCTTCTTCTACTCCGCCTTGACCTGCTGGCATATCATGCACTTAGAAACGAATTCGGCTACGTCCCTCTTCATGCCATTCCAAAAGAAAACTCTTTTGATGTCTTTATACATTTTGTCTCCGCCTAGGTGTATGGTCAGCTTTGAATGGTGTGCTTCTTCTAGAACCGTTTTCACTAAATCTCTTACTTGTGGGACGCATAGCCTTCCATCCCGTCTCAACCATCCCTTATCATCAATGGAGTATCTATTGAGGTGAAACGAAGTCTCACCCCTAATCAGCTTATCTATCACATCTACTAGTTGAGGGTCTTCACTTTGTACGGTTCCTATTGAGTAAAAAAGTGTAGGCCGCACTTCCAGTGTTGCTAACAATCCAGGTACAAATTCAGAGGAGGGTCTAAAGTCAAAGTTGGCTATGTACTCCAAGCTTTCCCTTTCTACAAAGAGAGGGCTTAAGGTCAGCTTCCTTCTACTTAGAGCGTCTGCTACCCCATTGCCAGGAGTATAGGAAATCTCAAAATCATATGAGGCAAGAAACTTCATCCATCTTTGCTGCCTCAAGTTGGTATCTTTCTACGAGAAAAGGTACTTTAATGATTTATGGTCAGTAAACAATTCAAACTTCTCACCTAGGAGATAATGGCGCCAAGACTTAAGAGCGAAAACGATGGCCGCCAATTCTAGATCGTGGGTTGGGTAGTTTTTCTCATGCACTTTCAACTGCCTTCCACCGTAAGCTACTACCTTCCCTTCTTGCATCAAGATAGCGCCTAATCCTGTACCGCATGCATTCATGTATACGGTAAACATCTTGCTCCCATCAGGCAATGTCAGAACTGGGGCTGTTGTTAGAGCCCTTTTCAAGCGTTGGAAAGAAATATCGCAATCCAAATCCCAAGCGAAAACTAGGTTCTTCTTTGTCAACCTTGTAAGTGGAGCTGAGATTTTCGCAAAGTCTTTGATGAACTTCCAGTAAAAGCCAGCTAGCCCGAGAAAGCTTCGGACTTCAATTGCGTTTCGTGGAATCTTCCAATCTTGCACAGCAACCACTTTTGCGGGGTCCACGGCTAACCCCTCTTTGGACACCACATGTCCAAGGAATCTAACTTCTTCTCTCCAGAAATGGCATTTAGAGAATTTGGCTCTCAACTGATGTGCACGGAGAGTATCCATGACTTCCCTTAAGTTTTGAGCATGCTCTTCCTTACTCTTCGAGAATATCAAAATATCGCCCATGAAGACCACCACATACTTATTGAGGAATTCCCGGAACACCCTGCTTATCAAGTCCACGAAATAGGCAGGTGCATTTGGAAAGCCGAAAGGCATGACAAGCCACTCGAAGAAACCATCCGGGGTCCTAAATGCGGTCTTGTCAATGCTATCCTCAGCCACTCTTAGCTGATGAAACCCAGTAGCCAGATCTAGTTGGGAGAAAACGGATGCACCTACGAGCTGATCAAACAGATCGTCAATTCTTGGGAGTGGGTGCCTATTCTTCTTGGTCAACTTGTTCAACTCCCTATAATCCACGAATAGGCGGAGTGAACCATCGGCTTTGGTCACGAACACTACTGGAGCACCCCATTCAGAAATACTCCATCTTATGAACCCCTTTTCAAGCAGTCTTTAACTTGCTTGCTGAGTTCTTTTCTCTCCATTGGAGCCATGTGTCTAACGAGTAAACCAATGGGTTTTGCATTGTCAACGAGGTATATGCGGAAGTCTATCTCCTGCTTCGGAGGTAAGCCCTTTACCTCTTCAAACACATCCGAGTACTCACAGACCACTCTAACAGACTGCAAATTCTCAACAGACGCATCAAGAGATTCTAGATAACTTAGCATAACAGAATTCATGGGATTATAAGAGATTTCGAGAGTGTTACCGAGGCGAGTCATGAGTCTAACCACTCTCTTTTCACAATCGAGGACGGCACCATTACTGAATAGCCAATCCATGCCTAGAATCAGCCCATAGCCCGTGAAGCCCAAAACATAAGCATTACATTTAAACCCAACGGTTAAAATAGAGATTTCCAAAACCAAACAAATCATTGACAAATAAACTTAGCCCCCAATTGGATTTGAAACAACCAAGAGATCCTCTACTATATGGGTGTCTAGGTGCAGAGATTCAACTAACGTAATAGATATAAAAGAGTGTGATGCGCCAGAATCAAAGAGAGTACG
This sequence comes from Allium sativum, assembly GCA_030737875.1. NCBI lineage: Eukaryota > Viridiplantae > Streptophyta > Magnoliopsida > Asparagales > Amaryllidaceae > Allium > Allium sativum. The sequence goes on along the minus strand of CM060916.1, from coordinate 717,769,876 downwards.
AACATGATTATCAAACAGAAAAACTAAACTCTCAACAGAAATATGTCTACCTCATTCCTGCAGAGGTGCAACGAGAGCATGAACCTGCCCTCCAGAAATGATCCAGTCCTCTATCCCTGCCCTTGCCTTTTTTAGGCAGTACTTAGACAAGTGTCCAGTATCCCCGCACTGGAAACAAGCGCCCAATTTCCTATTTTTCTTTCTACAGTCCCTAGCCAAGTGTCCAGGTATCCCACAGAAATTGCACTTCATCTTCTTACGGGATTTATTATCCTTCCCGCCTTTCTTGGGGTCCGTCTTCTTGTTCTGAGATCCATCTCCTTTCTTGTTTTGAGGCTCTTCCTTCTTCACCTCCTTCTTGCCATCTTTGCTCTCCTCTTGCAACAGAGCCATGTCCATCAGCCTCTCGTAAGTCACTCCCATAGATATATGGGACACTGCCAAACCTTGCAGTGGCTCATTCAATCCTTTGGCAAAGCGGAGAGCCTTCTTGTGTGGAGTGTTTACTAACTCCAGTCCAAATCGAGCAAGCTAGTTGAATTTATTGACGTATTGTTTGACCGACAAGCTGCCATGTTTAAGTGATAGGAACTTCTCCATTTGCAGACTCTGCTCAGCTTGTGAGAGGAACTTCATTTCAAATCTCGCCCTGAAGTCCTCCCAAGTCTCTATCGGTCTTTCAGCATTAGTGACTTCCCACCAGAAGGAGGCCTCATCTTTGAGCAACCACACCACCAACTGTAGTTTCTTCCTCTCATCTACTTCAAAGATAACGAATAAGACCTCAGTCTCCTTGAGCCAATTTCTGGCTTCCACGAATGATTTGCTCCCCTTAAAGTCTTTTCCACCCATGGATCTAAAGTCTCTACAGATCTTTGAGAAAGCATTTCCTCTCGGAGGAAGAGGAGGAGCAGCAGCTGGGGGAGGAGGAATGTCTGTTGGGCCCGTGTCATTGGCCCTAGATTCTAGGTATGTCCTGAACCAGCCAGGTATCGGTACACCCTCTGGAAGGTTAAGATCCCCAAACATGCTAAAACAAAAAGGAAAGAATCAAAACGAAGGATAGAAAGATAGTGCATATGGCTTTGGGGATTATGCCTTTTTAAATTAACACTTTTTCTTGAAAATGCTTCTTTATGACTTCTTTTTGGAAGAATAGTTTCAAAAATTTTATCCGATCTGGTAACCTTTAGCTCTGATACCAAGTGTAACACCCCACCTCCGTTAAGGTCACTCTCAAAGGGAATGTCTTAACTTCGGTGGAGCGTTTTAAGGTACAAGATACTAATAAATTACAAGACAGAAAATTTATGCAGCGGAAAAAGATCAATATTAATTTATAAATACTTGTTCAACATAACAATTCAACAACTGTTTCAACCTTTTAAATTATTACAACTTTTCATCTGTCTTGAAAACATAAAGAGCAATAATGAAAATAAAATGACATAAATCCCCAATAAGTGCTTGACCATAGGCATAACTCAAAAAGGAAAGTCCAAGCCTTACATCTACGGTCTTCAAGCTTTGTCTAATCTGGACTAAGCAAAAGTATTTCCTCCCTGCGGACCTGGGGGGGAGGGGGGATGGAAGAAAAGAAGTGAAAGGAAAATGGGTCAGACACAAGTCTGGTAAGCCCAGTTATTTAATAGCATGTAAATAAGTAAAAGACTATGACATGAATAAACTGAACTTAGAATGATACCACAAGGATTGGGTAGTCCTAAAACGAGGTAAACTAGGATTTAACTAGATTTGGCTATCGCACCCACTTTTACTTCTCTGCACCCACTAAGAGATGTTTAACTAGCAATGTATGTTCATGATAAAGTGATCCCATTCATGTATTGATCGGCTCCTACTCGCATTCATGTATTCCCGGTGTCATGCGGCCCCATGTGATTTTTAAGTACTCATGCTGGTTCCAGTATAGGGTGTATCAAGTCCTATAATGGCAACCCTGAAACGATTCAAAGATGCACAAGTGTACGCCTGGTGCCCAGTGCCGGCTTTTTCCACTCCGGAGCCCGTGCACGCCCGTACTCCGTCGGAACCTAAACAGACGTACCTAACCGCCGCCCTTTTGACCGCTTATATTCAGCCCAGTAACTGTGCCCCACCATGCCTAGTTCAGGGTACCTTGATACATCCATGTGACTGCTGAAACAGGTCCCCGTTACTAGGGTTTTTCTAGTCAACATGCTAAATTGGTTAAGTGTCCTTAGTTTGACTTAACCCCTATCAATCTTGTCTAGTTAACATGTTAAGTTGGTTAAATGTTTCCTCAATTACTTAACCCCACCAATCTTGTCTTGTTAACATGTTAAGTTGGTTAAGTGTTCCCTTAATTACTTAACCTCACAATTTCTAGCTTGATTGTTCATGAGCTTTAATTAATTAATTAATTAACTAAAGCACCTACCACTCACATTAGACAGGTATTGTTGTGGTTACTGGATGTGTCAGTTGGTTCCGGGCAGTTTTACACCACAACTCAGTCTAACCTCGGGTCTTTCTGGGCTTGATGCACTAACCTCTCACATTAGACAGGTATTGTTGTGGTTACTGGATGTGCCGGTCGGTTCCGGGCAGGTTTACACCACAACTCAGTCTAACCTCGGGTTAGGCATATTCATCTTTTACATTTTATATATGTGAATTTTCTACAAGTGTTTCATGTCACATATTTTAATTATGTCCAAGACTAATGGTATAAATTATACCATTCATGGCCTTAACCATTTACATGGTTTTGGGCCCATCTACATTATTAACATGTTTTGATTTAAAAACTATCCCAACGTTACCCCTGTTTGTTCGTTTGTATTAATCACATAAAGTCATTGAGCCCGCATATTAGCCCAATTTATAAACAAGAGGTAAATAAGGGAACATGCATAATATAGATTCAACCAAACATGTAAATTTTGCATAAAACTTTATTCATATAATTTAACATGTCACATGAACTTGCATATAATTTAGACTTAGATAATCATAAGCCTAAAACATGTTAATACGTAGATCTAGGCATATGTGAACATAACCTCAATTATAAACTAGCATATGACATAATCATGACATGTCCAATCCCAAGGCATGTATAATTTTAACATTAACATATAGGTGTGAACTAGATCTAACAAGGTGAACTTGCATAAGTCCACTTTACAAACATGCATATAAATATAGATCTAGTTTTGGATCTAACATGTAACTTGCATATGAACATATGTATAATTAGATCGTGACTTGGATCTATCATAAAATATATAACTTGCATTAATCATATGAACCTAGATAGATCTTGACATGGATCTAACATAAAACTTGTAACTTGTATATGAACATATATATAGGCATATGGATCTAACATAAAGAATATGAATATATATATATGTAGATCTTGACTTGGATCTAACATAATACATACAACTTGCATTAATCATATAAACATATATATGTAGATCTTAACATAAAACATATAACTTGCATATGATATTGATAATTTCATTCTCAATCTTTAATAGATCCAACACCAAGTCCAATAAGCCACAAACATTCCAAGACAATTCATGATAAAATCATCACAAGAAACAAACATGAATTAGCATCGTCAATATTATACAACATGGTATAATTCTATTTTTCACTTTATATCAAATCACGACTTAAATTTATTTACATATAAAAGATAACTATACTTACAAAAGACAATCTTAATTTCTGGAATCTGTATTCTGAAGTTGAAATGCTCGCCTTTGATGTAGACAATCGTTGTTTAGTTTAATTTTGATTTGATTTGGTTTGTCTCTTTTAATTTGCTTCAAGTTGAACGGCGGCTACTCGAGATTGTCCAACGGCATCATAAAGGCTCTTGGTTTGATTTTTAATATGATTTATTGGTGAGGTATTAGGTTGCTTATATAGATAGGAACCGTCAGATTAACCTAGAGCAAATCAAATCCATTCAGACAAGATAGAATAGCCACATCAGCCCTAATGACTCAGCAAGGAGTCCATCAGAACCAATCAGATGCCACATCTTCCTTAGAGTGAATCGGCCCACGGGTTGACAGCCAAACACCCTGAATCAACCCCTAGTCGACCCAACGGAGCTCGGGTCGACTTCAAAAATGGGCCGGTTCGGTTATTCCTGTGACGGCTCTTGGTTTGATTTTTAATATGATTTAGGGTTGAGGTATTAGTTTGCTTATATAGAAGTTTGATTTAATAGGAACCGTCAGATTAACCTAGAGAAAATCAAAGCCATTCAGACAAGATAGAATAACCACATCAGCCCTAATGACTCAGTAAGGAGTCCATCAGAACCAATCAGATGCCACATCCGCATTTGAGCGAATCGGCCCATGGGTTGACGGCCAAACACCCTGAATCAACCCCTAGTCGACCCAGCAGAGCTCGGGTCGACCTCAAAAATAGGTCGGTTCGGTTATTCCCGCTCCCGATTCGCTGTTTTGAACTTTTTTGCATATTTATTTATTTAATTTATATATATATTTATTTATTTATCATATGCATACAAACTTCAAGGCTTAATAACTTCTTCATAAGGTATCCGTTTTATGCAAACCAAATGTCTATCTTGACCAAAAGTTTGAGACGAACGTAATAGCGCAACCCATTTCACTTAATTCTTCTTCTAAAAATTAAGTGTTCTTGAATTTGTTAATTTTAATATTCTCAGAAAATTCGGGGTGTTACAATTATCCTATCTTATACCACCATTATTATGCATAAATTTCTTGATTTCTACACTTATAGTATGCTGATTTCTACTCAAATTATATCAAACTTCTTCTCTTCTGAATCTTTATCAACTACACTTTGTTTGAAGTGCTATTCAAGAGTTCTAGGGTTGTTGTAATCATTTGGGAATTGTTTGGAAACGGGTGTGCTCCTTGTAGCCCGTAAATCAAGGAAAGTGAGTGTGTGAATCTTGTAGCCGTGAAATCAAGGGTGGTGCAATCAGTGTGAACCTTATAGCCGCGAAATCAAGGGTGTTGTAAAATTGATACTAGTATTAATAAAACTTTGCACAATCCTACATTGCGTGGAACTGGACGTAAGAGTAATCCGAACTAGTATAAAATCCAATGTGTTCTATCCTTTTCTGCATTTTATATTTACTTATATCTATGTCTGTGATTGTTTCTATGCTTGTGACCATTTCTGGTGTGATAATCATTGTGTGATTCATGTAGTATTTCTAGATTGTTTAAGTTTTCCATAATCTCTTTAAATCACTGTCCCTCCTCCCCTCTTAAGATCCTTAATATGCATTCCCTAACACCTATTCAAGATGCACTCCCTCTCAGCTTTAATGTACAATTCCAGGTTCTAGATTTCAACATTCTTCCTAAAGATCAACACCTGGAGATGCCTCGCACACCTGTGCATTTCCTGATATTGGAAATAGGCATCATACACTTTGTCATAAACATCCTTGTCCATGTTCAAAGGGATCTGGTGAATGTCAGGAAACCACTTGTGCTCTTCAAAGTAGAAGCTGGTAAATGCCTCCTTAAGTATTGCTTTCTTCCGTTTGGGAGTAAACTGGGAAATTTCTGACATGTCGGGTAACTACTGACCCTTTTTTGACACTCCTTTCTTCCTGGATCTCCGATCCCCAGGCACGATCTCCATACTTCCAGGTGTGGTCACGGGCGCAAATGGTGGAATGTAAGGAGAGAGCATCAACGATTGCAGCCGTGTGCTCGCTATATCTAGCCTCGAATTTGTTCCAAACGATTGAATGATAGTTAGTGGAGATTCCGAAAGTCGAGGTTGATCTCTATGACGATGTTCACTATCGCGGTAATGAGGGCGAGCGAAGAGCGTGAACAATTTTGTCCCTCTTATAAAACTACCTACTCTCCCGCTCCTTTTTGGCGGGTGGCCCCTAGATCCTTGAAATCTATCACCATCTCGAGCCATTTCACCTTCACAAAACAGATTCAAAGTTAGAAAAGAACATTGCATGCACACAACAAATGCTGTGTTATGTAGTGTTTATGAATTTGTGTCCTAAATGTTCTCTCTACGGACTAGATTTAAGCCCACTTGAAGAGGTGACCACCCCAACGTTCAGTGTTAGGCTTCCCGTGCTTGTGCCACTAGGCCAAGACAATGTAACATCAAGTGGAAGTTTGTCCAGGTCTTTAAACTGACCCTCCAGCGACGCGGTAGTCCCAAAAGTAGTGACTAGAGAAATCGGTCTGGGCGACTCTCCCGACCTCGTCTCAACTGTCGTAGACGGGACGGGAGTGGACTGCATACCCTCTTCTGTAATAACTATCTCCTTATCACTAGCGTCGTCCTCACTAGGTCCTTCTTGAGGTATTTACAACCTTGCATCCTTTGGACATGACAGAGGGCACCTTCCTTTTGCGGCCCGAAGGACTTTCTCCTCCCTTAGTTTCCGCCTTTTCTTCCTCTTCAATGGGACGGGTCATTAAGCGATTTGCGGGTAGTAAGCCCAATTGATGAAGAAGTTGTTCAGCCAAAACATTCTTGGTGGTGTGAGCCTCAGTCGGAATACTTCTCAGCGCTTCTAGACGCTCGTGGTATACCGTACCTTTGGGAACAGGAGGAACGCCTGTCACATAAACACAAGGTTAGTCTAGAGCTTACAACTCGACTGACTTCAAACCCAAGGAAAAAAACGCTTACTTCCGGCCAACCATCGCCTCGCGAATCCTGTGGGACAACATACATAAAACCAATCATATTAAAAAACAATGAGCCTACTCCATGACCCCAGGATAAAATGGGTGTTGGTTTGTGCCTCCAAGTTAACCACGGAAGGTGCACTAGCAGTTGTCCTCTTCATCTAGAATAGAAATCGGATATCCTCTCCACTAGGTACTCCATGCTGGTACTCCCTAAACAAATTGTAGATACCAAGGAGGAAGGTGTATGTGTTTAGATGGAACTGCGTCGGCGCAAAGTGGAAGTAGCACAGTAGATCCTGAACGAACGCTTAGGACGGGGGCATACATCTAGAAGCACACATATGTCTATTCCAGGCAGTGTACCCTTCTAGGGGCATGCACCATATCTCCTTCTTTGGGAACTCAAACATTGTCCTAGGGTATGTTATACTTCTTGCACACATACGTCAATGCGACTTCATCCATCCTTAAGGCACCAAATCCGACAGATCGTCAACTATGGAGGCATCTTCCATCATATTCGATGCCTCGAGAACGTCTTCCCCTATTATCTACGTCATCTTCCTCTTCAAGGTTAGCTTATGCCACTCCAGTCCCTTCTGGTATCACTGGCTCGGCTGGGTGCCCGGCCATTTGTCGTGGATTTTCCAACTACACACCTTGGTCAGCTACTTTAAGAGAGCTTACGAGATGGGATGGGGTGGATGCTTCTGAAGTTTCAACCTCGTTGTCCCCTGAACTAGTGTTACTTGATGACCCGGACAGGGACGGTGAGTGTTCTAAAGCTTTAGCTTCCAAACCATGAAGTCTTTGGGAAGATCTTGGTGCTATTGCAAACTATAATTTTAACATAGTCGCATTAGATATCACGTTGAAAAACCTGTTCCCCTCGTGTTGGTGTAAACTAACATGAATGTGCAGTGTATTGAGATGCTGATACGATTATAATAAAAGGACCTGGAACACAGCGATGTTCACTAGTCTCTAGACCTATAATCATCGTCGTTGCCGACCAATATCGTCAGGTTCGCATCGAGTTGCAACCACGTCGTGATTGAAGTTGGAAGTCAAGTCTAAAGATCGATAGTTAGTCATATGTTCATGGTTCGAGTTTATGCTCTAACCATATGTGCAAGTCTGAATTATCATCTCTTATCGAGCGTAAAGTCATCACCAATAAATACATTCAAACCTAAGTCCTATCCAATCATGCACCTTCGCAAAAACGATGCAAATCAGACAATAGGCCTCAACGGATTCGAATTTCCACTAGGGTTGATAAGATGCATCCAAAAATATGGGTAGTCGAAATTTACTAAGTACCAGGGACGTAAAAACCGCATCCCCGAAACCTGGAAACTTTGCATCCCACTAACGCAAGACTTCGCATCTGGCAACCTTGGGGGATCGAAACTCACTACGTCCCAGGGATGCGATTTCACATCCTATAGGCAAGACAATTCCGCATCCCAAGGTTGACCTTGTATTTCGCATCTCCCTGCCTCCTCGGAAACTCGCATCCCTTTAAACAATACTGGCCCGTGTTTGCTTCGCATCCCACTCGGGAATACGAAATTAACATCCCTCAGATGTGAAAAAATGCATCCCACGAGGTGAAAGATTTTGCATCCCTCGGATGTGAAAAATCGCATCCCACGTGATGTGAAATCTTGCACCCTCTAGACATGATGCAAAGCAACCCCTTCTCCTCCTTCATCTTCCCACTCTCGTCTTCCCTTCGGCTCCTCGTCTTGTTCTCTGAATCCCCTCGGGGTTTGAACTCGAAACCTATAAACCTTGCATCCACCTCTTACAGGAAAGCCTCACCTCCTCCAACCATGGTTTCAAGCATTGAAACCACGTATCCATGATCCGAAATAGAATTAGGCAATGATACACATAAATCGAATCGCGTAAGATTCTAGCCCACCTGTTTATGCATGATGATTCGAAGTCCTAAGGGAGGCGATGTGTTTCAGGATTTCTTCTCGAGTCTTGGGTCCGAAAGTATGTCAGGTAAGGGGGAGGAGAAAATTGCATCACGGCTTTTATATGGAGGGACAGAGGCCAAGCTTGCTTGGAAAATATCATATACCCTGGGGATGCGAAAATTCACATCCTACCAGGGATGCGAAATTTCATATCTCGCCAGGGATGTGAAAATTCGTATCTCCCCTCGGGAATCAAGATTTCCCATATCTTCACATAAAATAAAAAAGATAAAAAATATAAAAGGGAAAGTGGAAATCGAATTTCCAACTCTGTTGAAATTCTGGACTCACGACTTCGACTACGACTACATGTATGCATTTTCAGAATTATAATTACTGAGACCAGTTCGATTCGCTAACTAATCATATGCCTGTAAGTTTAATAACTCAAGAGCATATGCAAAGCGATTGAATTCACGATTCGATGCCATTTTCAAAAACCAACTCATGGAATCATAAGCCAAAGATTATTTAATGGTTATGTTCTATTTCACTTTCTGATCGCATCGCGCGAAATCAAGTGATAACGTGTGAGTGTATACACGATACTACATCAACAATGACTTGTTTACGTTCAGACGTAAGCGGGAGTCGACAAGTAACATTTAATTCCATTAGTCGATAGGAATTAGTGAAGCTACCAGAGAATCAGAATTCTCAACGGAATGATCACGACCAAGCGCTCGAAAAAGCTTGGAAATCTTTCCAGCTTCCAGAGATAATTATTTCAACCCAAAGCACAACACATCATGACAAGACATACTTTGGGGGGGAAGTATTAACCGGCCTTTTGGACTGGTTCCCAAAGGCATATAAGGCCCACTCAACTAGGTCGATCGCGTGGCACCAAAGCCCGAACTATCGCCAAAACACTAAGGATCCAGGCCCGGAAGAAGTCGTGCGAGCATAGGTCTCACAACCCCTCAACAACACCACTTCGCATCCCTCATTTCGCCTCCCCCAAATTTCATATCCCTTGCATTTTCGCAATATACAAGTTACTTCGCATCCCCCAGGAAGGCACCTTCTCAAGATTTTGAATTCCCAAATCGCTCACACCCCATTCGCATTTCGTATCCCAGGGATACGTGTCTCGTATCCCCATAGGGATACGAGATTTTGTATCCCCAAGGGATACGAGATCATCGTCTCCCCCCAAGGTGATACGAAATTCCTCATTATGATATCACGAGATGCGAAATTCTCCAAGCTGCTCCTCCAGGATGTGAAATTCCTGCTGTGGTCCTCAATCTCACCTACTCCCGCCTAATCCACTACCTATAAATACCCCCTACCTCATACTTCAAAAGGGTAGGCATTTGCATGATTTGACATCTTTTGAGGGACCTTGGACACCCTTAATAGTAACCTAAGCCTTGAGGAAGAAGAAAAACTATTTCACCCAAGATTTCCTATATACAAAATGTGACTCCCGAAGACTTAACCAAATTTCGCAGACAAATGTTACGATGATGTCCAATACTTGTAACATTTCAATTGTGAATAAAAATTTGCAGACGCTTCAAAGTGGACATACGTTCAATATGAATCGAACAACTATAAATTCATGTGTCATTTGCTTACTACACTTACTTTTTATGTACTTGTAACATTATTCTCGTATAATCGAGAATCTTTGGGTGTGATGACAATTTTGTGTGTCAACACCAGCAAGCATGCATCAATTGACATCAATTTTAGCTTGAGTCAATATTATACAAGTACATTGCAAGTGTGAAATCTAAGTGCAGACTCTATGCACCACTATCCAACATGATGGTATAGTTCGACATTAGAGAAGATGCAACATGAAAATGAAACAACGACAAGATATAAACAACTAACCATAATATTAACTAGACAGATTTAGAACATTTCATGTGATATTAACAACCTACAATCGAATATTAATCCTGAATAAGATATTCATCTTTCGAGGATATAATGGCATCGAACGACAAATTTGGATAGCGACAGGTCTAAAGAAAATGAATACACACATAGGTACACTCGAGCACACACGAGCACTGGGAACAACGAAAAATGGACAACAACTGAAATGTTAACTTTGTTTTCTTTTGAACAGCAAAAAACCAGAAACTAACAAAGATTTAAAAGGGGGAGAGGTTTAGATGTGTAGCTTGTGGGTCGTGCAAGGCGGTTCAGGGTGGCAGGAGTATTCGAGGGTCTACGCAGGTCTGAGCGATGGATGTAGGTCCAAATGCTTGGGGGTTTTTGTTGTGTTGTGTGTGGACGTGGATGCCAGATAGAGGGAGGAAGCATGGTTGTGGGCACTGTAGGGTTTGTAGTAGTGCTGTAGACTATGGGGAGGAGGAGAATGGCGGTAGTTGGACTAGACCGAGTGGACTTGGCAGATGCGCTGTTGTGTTGCCTGGACTGGGTAGCAGGTGGGGGAGCAGAGGAAGTAGGTCTGTTAGAGGAAGGAGGCTATAAGAAGAGTGGATCTAGGAGGAGTGCAGGTCGCTGGTGATGGGTATCTAATAGGCGGTCTAATTGCAGCGTTTGGGTATGGTGGATCTAGATGTTGTTTGGCTAGCATGGGCGACGTCAGTGGCAAAGTCGGTGGGAACAAGGTCCAGCAGCGACTAAGAGAAAATGATGAGGATTCGAACTTTTTTTTCCACAAAGGCTACAGGGTTTCTATGCATTTTTTATATGCATATTTATATATAATGGTGTTTCAAAAAGGGAAGATGGAGCAGATGTTGAAGAGGATGACGTTAGAGTAGGATCAAAAGTAGTGGAAAAGAATAGGTGAAACCAAAATTATAGATCATGTGACTAATTTGTGCAAGCATACAGGTTGGTCTAGTCAAAACATAGCATGTCCTATACCCTATAGTTTAAAAACTGATGTTTGTAGATGCCAAAGATACACAAATAACCAAGTATGAACAAAAAAATATAATGTACATGTTATGTAGAATATTATATATATATATATATATATATATATATATATATATATATATATATATATATATATATATATATACACACAAATTTCGGGAATCAATTTGTGAACAAAAAGGACAAAAATATATACAAACATATACAAAAGAAGGAAACCGCAACAACCTTTATTTTGTGCATTTCTAACACAAAATCGCTATGGTGAACATTCATATGTCAAAATTTTGTGAAACAAAAAATAACTTTCTCTTCAGAATACAGTCTAGTATTCTTAGTCAAAATTCGCTCAAATTCTGACAACGTTTTATTTGTAGCGATTTATTAAATGTTTAGTTAAATTAACGTGAACAAAACAAACTTGCGTATTTTTCTACAAAATTCATTCCTCTGCTATGTCTACTTAGAAGTATCTCAAATATTAAATTTTGGATTTTTATTCAGACTTTAAATTATTATTATTGTTTACGATATATCGGTTGCTGTTATCGCAAATCGATCGTCAAAAATCGATTCATACAGAGCGAGCGAATTTTGATGTTTTCGATATATAATTGTTTAGAACACTTCTATATGAAAATATTAAATCTTGGGGATCAAGGTTTCATTATAAATCAATTTCATGTTTCCATTTTAAAATATATACATTCTAAATTAAATTTATCATGTAATTCTTATTTTCAAATAAAATGTACCTAATATAACGTTAGCACTCAGCTTCGTGATAATTTCTTATTAAAAATCACATTGAACAGTTCATTATGATTAGTCATCGCATTTACTTCTATATTAAATTTTTGAAAAATTATGAATTCATCAGTTAAATTTACGTACAATATTTCAAAGTTAATTATTTCAAATACACATACAACTTGATAATAATTTCCATTGTTATAAATCACCATTCACCTTATTATAAATTGTTATTTATTAGAAATAATTTTGAAATCGTTCATTAAGACCATCATAAATTTTATTTTAAAACCTTTTTAAATTTAATAATTAAATTTAATTCAATATCTTAAATGGTCGAAATTTATGGGACTAATGCATCAACTCATTGGTCACATGTATGTTTGCTATCTACAAGAAACATGACATTTGCCAAATTACTCACTCAAATAATTGAATTACAAGCAAACTTCCATGGTCATCAAATTAAATCAATTCGATTAGGTAATGCAGGAGAATTCACTTCTCAAGTATTTGATGATTATTTTTTGTTACTGCGAATTGAAGTTGAACATCTAGTAGCTCATGTTCACACTCAAAATGATCTGGCAAAATCATTAATTAAGCGTTTGCAACTTATTGCAAGACCATTGCTTATACAATCAAAGCTACATGTTTCAACTTGGGGCCTGCAATTTTGCATGCATTGAAATTGAATAAAATTAGACCAACAGCTTATCATCAATTTTCATCATTATAGTTTTTAATTGGACCACAATCGAATATTTCACATCTATGAAAATTTGGTTGCGCTATGCATGTGCCTATTAATTACCCACTTCATACTAAAATGTGTCCTTAACAAAGATTGGGAATTTATGTGGGATTTGATTCACCTTCTATAATTCATTATCTTGAACCTTTTACAGGTGATGTCTTTATTGCAAAATTTCCAGATTGTAAATTTGATGAGACAATTTTCCCATCGTTAGGGGGAAAAAGAACATTCCAATAGAACGGTGTGAAATATCGTAGAATTACCCATCTACGTTTCATTTGGATCCACGTATTAAACATGCCAATATGATGTACAAAGAAGTTTGCATATTTAGAATATTGCAAATCAAATGCAAGATGCATTTAATGATGCTATAAAAATAACTAATTCTCACATTCTAACAACAAATGCACCAACTAAAGTTGAAATCCCAAAAGGACCAATAGCAGAAAATGAATTTAAAGCAAGACAAAAACATGGAAACCGATATGTTTAAAAGACTTAATTCCTAGGAAAAGAAAGTCTAACATAAAACATCAATTGCTAAATCTTTCGAAGAAGTTATGTATAATCCAAAGCATAACTTGAATGAAAATCCCAATTCTCCTAAAATTTGTGAAGGAACTATTATTATCCAGAAGGAATAATAGAAGCTTCCAAAAATAAAATGGTACCTAATAATCACAATGAGATCTCAATATTTAATATAAGTTATGGAGAAATGTGGGATCGAAGTAAAATAATAATTGGTGATGTATTCACATTTGCAGTAGCCAGTTAAATAATTTAAAGTCATGATTACAATGAGAATAATGATACTGAACTAACTAGCATAGTTGAATGTTGAAAAAGACATGATTGGCCAAAATGGAAAGATGCTATTCAGTTTGAGCTAGATTCACTTCCAAAACATGGTGTATTTGGCCCAATAGAGAAAATATCAGAAGATCTTAAACCAGTAGAATATAAATGGGTATTCATTAGAAAATGAAATGAAATAAATGAAGTTGTGAGATACAAGGTACGGCCTATTACGTAAGGTTTCCTGCAGAGACTAGGCTTTGACTTTAAAGAGACATGCTCTACTGTTATGGATGTCATAACATTTCGATATTTGATAAGTCCTATTGTTTCTGATAAGCTTGATATAATATTGACTAATGTTGTGACAGCTTATCTTTACAGTGAATTAGATATCGATATTTACATAAAAATCTCAAATAGATATAAGTTGCCTGAAGCAAAATCAAAGTCGATGTACTCATTAAAACTGAGACGATCATTATATGGTTTGAAACAACTAGGAAGAATGTGGTATGACCATCTTAGTGAATATTAGATTAAAAAACGGATATAAAAACAACATCTTTTGTCCACATGTCTTTATAAAGAAATAGATATAGGGATTTTCCATTTTAACGGTATATGTTGATGATATAAATTTGATTAGGACTCCTGAAGAGATTGACTAAACAATAAATTACTTAAAAAGGAAATTTGAAATGAAAGATTTTGACAAAACTAAATATTATCCTGGTCTACAGGTCGAGTATAGTACATACGACATCTTAATCCATCATTCAAATTACATTTGAGAAAATCCTAAAGCGTTTTCAACTTAATAAAGCACACCACTTAATATGCGTATGGTTGTAAGGTCATTAGATGTTAAAAAGGTCCCTTACCGCCCAAAAGAAGGTGGTGAAAAAGTACTTGATGCAAAAGTATCATGTCTTAGTGTCATTGGTGTATTGTTATATTTAACCCGGTGCACGAGACCGGTTATTGCATTCTCGGTAAATCATCTAGCAATATACATTTTGGCTCCAACAAATGACGTTGGAACGGTATAAAACATGTCATGTAATATTTTCGTATTACGATAGTTTTAGGCTTTTTTTGAATATAAATAATATTACAAAAGGGAGAATCAAGCCATTCTCCAATGGCTCAAAAAAATAGTTTATGTAGAGATGGCTACAGAAAATGTGTACACACAAAAGTAGAAGATACAAACTAGCAATAGCTCAAACAAAAAAGAGAATGACAAAATAAGCTCAAAAAACAATCCAAGAAGGTGAGCCAATGCTAATTTGACGCCAGAGGCAAGGGCGACGCTGAAGGCACAACTGTTACCTAGAAGACGGGCAAGATCTAGGACAAATTAAATGCCAGACACTAAGGTCCACAGGCGCCAGCTAGAATCTCCAAATCAAAAACACCAAATAACTCCAAATACTCTAGCTCTACTAGCTCCATAGGTCCCAGCATAAAACCAGCACCTCCAACAACAATGAAAGGCGACACCGAAAACCAATAAATCCAGGCCCTGCATAACAAGCAAACAACATAAGATCCAAAGGGGGGAGTGTGTAAAATGTGTCGACAACATGGATGAGCCCACAAGCAAAAACCAAAAGAATCAACCAATACCTGCCATGGAAGGAGTCAGTACCAAGGTAACACCAAAAGTACCGGCAAATCTCCTAGAGCGGGAGCCAATAACACCCTTGAAAGGCTTACCTTGAAATGCAAGGAAAACATCATTCCTTACCCTCTGAATGATGGTAGGAGGATCCATAGGCACTTCTTCATATATTTCCTTATTCCACAAGTACCATATATGCCAATAGATAAGACAAGGGATAATACGAAAGAGGATCGAGCGAATCGATTTAACAGAAATGTCGGTCCACCAAAGTCTTAATAAATCCGCAAGTGAGGAGGCATTATCTCGACAATCCACCAGATTCCCGAAGTAATTCCAAACAGATTTGGCATAAAATCCAACGAAAAATAGATGAACACTAGTTTCCATAAAACCAGAACTGCAACACCTATAATGGGAAACGATTGGGATATCGATTCTCTGGAGGTTCTCATCTATTGGTAATCCTGCATGCATGGTTTTCCACATAAAAAGAGTGACCTTCGGGGGGAGCCTGACATCCCAGATGAAAGAGAAAAGGTGAAGATGTGGAGCGAGTGTCCTCGCCGAATTCCATGCTGCCTAAATCAAAAAGGGTTTACCATCCCAAACGGTTCCACCACCATGTGAATCCTATAATACCTTCATGGATTGCATCCATTTCTGCATCTCACTAGCGTAGGATGAGACAGCGGAGTAATTTGTACCCAAAAGCCTATGGTACTTGGCATGGAGGAACGTCGCCCAGAGAGGGTCGTTCGCTCCAAACCTCGCCTACAGCTTGCAAGCAAAGGCAGTACAAATGTCCTTATGGTTACAGAGGCCCAGGATTCCCTCACATTTGGGACGACAAATGGAGTTCCACTAAATCCAATGGTGACGATTAGCGTTATCGTTGTTTCCCCAGAAAAAGGACGATGCCAAAAAGCGGAAGAAAGAAGACGTAAGAGTCATAGCAGCAAAGACTTGAGAACCTAACGAGTCAAGAATAGACTTATTGAGAACAAATATACCTGCCTGAGAAAGAAGAGTAGCATTCCAACGAATATTCTGACCTCTGACTTTGTCAGTCAGGGGATCGAAGATGGCGTTAAGCTTCCTGTCTCGATACAGAATATTACCGAGATAGGGTAAGGTAAGGAAACAGCCTTGAACCTAGTGAAGGACTCAATCCAAGAAGATTTAGTCGAAGATAGATCTTTCACAGGGATGAAGCAGCTTTTAGCAGAGTTAACAAGTTTCCCCGAACTATGCTCGTACTGCTGAATAAGACAAACAGGATGACGGACAAAGCGATGACTACCATTAGTAAAAATGATGATGTCGTCGGTGAAAGATAAGGAAGATATAAGCGGGCAGCCCATAGGGATGTCAAACCTGTGAATTTGCCTAGCTATAGTAAGTGAATGCAGACCACGTACGAAAGCCTCAACAACGATGACGAACAAAGAAGGGAAGAGGGGGTCTCCCTGGAGAAGACCCCTGCCCTCCTTGAAAAATCCATTGGCCAACTGAAAACTAGCAGTTGGAGATCAACCTACAAAAAAGATCGATTAGGATTTTCGGAAAGCCGAAAGCCCTAAGGACCGTGATAACGAAGAACCAAGATAAGCGATCGTAAGCCTTCGCCATATCCAGCTTAATGACCACATCAGAACCCCAGACCTTCCTATCGATCTGAGAAACCATCTCCTAAGCTAAAATGACGTTATCTGTAATCAAGCATCTTTTTACAAACCCAACTTGAGAGGAAGAAATAATTTGCTCAAGAAACGACGCTAGTTTAGAAGGGAGTACCTTAGAGATAACCTTATTTGAGAAATTGCTTAAGCTGATTAGGCGAAAATCCACGCTGGAACTGGGATTTTCACACTTGGGAATAAGAACTAAGATGGTGGAAATCCAGCCTTGTAATGACCTGCCTTTTTGACCGCTCTAAGTCGGTATTTAAACCAACTCAGAACATTCAAAACAACATATTATTATTGAGCTTACTTGGTTTAAACAGAACAACACACAGAATCACAGACATAGAACACAACAATATATCTCACAAATGGGATTTTATATACAAAAATATCATAGTACAATATATTAATATGCTGCTGTAATGGCCTGCCTTTTTGACCGCTCCAAGTCGGTATTTAAACCCACTTAGAACGTTCAAAACAATAGATTGTTATTTAGCTTACTGGGTTCAATCAGAACAACACACAGAATCACAGACATAGAAGACAACAATATATATTACAACCGGAATTTTATATACAAAAATATCAGAGTATAATATATATATATATATATATATACATATATATATATATATATATATATAGCAAACGCTTCATGTGCAATATTTGAATTATACAAATTTTATAATCTTACATGGCTTTACTAAAATAATCGCAACAACACGTTTTCACAAACCTTCACCGTTGTCTACTGCAAATCTAAGCTGTAATTACTCGGGTCTGACCTTGAGTAATTACAACTTAGATTTGAAGTGGACGATGGTGAAGATTCGTGAAGACGTGTTGTTGCAATTATTTTGTTAAAGTCATGTAAGATTATAAAAAATTTGTATAATTCAAATATTGCACATGAAGCTTCTGTTGTGTGTGTGTGTGTGTGTGTGTGTATATATATATATATATATATATATATATATATATATATATATATTGTACTCCGATATTTTTGTATATAAAATTCCATTTGTGTGATATAATGTTGTATTTTGTGTCTGTGATTCTGTGTGTTGTTCTGTTTAAACCCAGAAAGCTAAATAACAATCTATCGTTTTTAACGTTCTGAGTTGGTTTAGATACCGACTTAGAGTGGTCAAAAAGGCAAGTCGTTACAAACCTAAAGGGGGATCTCGCCTAGATAAGAAAAACTGAACAGCAAGACAACTATTTGATGGGAATGCTGATGCAAGTTACCTTTCTGATCCATATAATGTAATATCGCAAATTGGGTATGTGTTTAGTAATAGCAATGCAGCTATTTCATGGGGATTAACGAAGTAAACGCCGGTAGCAACATCATCCAATCATCCTGAAATATTAGCACTTCATGAAGCAAATCGAGAATGTATTTGGTTAAGATCATTAATTGAGCATATTCGAAGTATGTGTCAACTTCCATCAATTACAGATCGATGTACTATTATTTATGAAGACAATGCAGATTGCATACATTAGATTCAAGCAGGTTATATTAAGGGTGATAGGACAAAACATATTTCTCCTAAATCTTGTTTACACATGAACTACAAAAAACCAATAAGTTAGTGTTAAAGGAAATTCAGCCTAAAGAAGATGCAGCATACGTACTCACAAGGGCACTTCTGAAATCAACATTTTAGAAGACGGTTCATAAAATTAGTATGTGTCACCTTCATTACCTGACTAATTGAATAATATGTTATGAATAAGGATCACATATAAAATTATTTTAAAATGTACTATTCCCACTAGGTTTTTGTTAGTAAGGCTTTTAACAAGGTATTATCTTGATTCAAAAGTACCAACCTTCATTGTAACATTATAAAACATGTTACCTAAAGTTGAAAAAAAATTATACTCTTTTTCTTATTTATGATTTTTCCTACAGGGTTTTTTGAAAAGAGGTTTTTGATGAGACAATAAATCTTATTATCTTTGGATGCGCATATTAAAGGGGGAGCGTTGTTATATATTGGATAATTAAGGGTGAATGTGCTTAATGCGCGAGACATTATTGTAATTATCAGGACTTATGGTGTCTATAAATAGAGAGCTCATGTGTGTTGTAAACGTATCTGAATTAATAAAAATTCCTCTCTCTTTGATATCTTATGCTCTTGTTTTGTTTTATAACAAATAATTATAATAAACTGGCCTGTGTTGAACACACTATTAAAATTTAACATTTTAGGTCTATGGTCGTCATCTAATGAGGCTGGCCTTGAAAAAAATAAGGCTTAGGATAAAAGTTATTGTTAGACCTGGTAGATATTATGTCAAATCCATTTCTAAATGGTTGAAAATGCATTAACTAATTACTAATGATATTTTTCAAAAAAAAAAAAATTATTTAAAAATGTAGGAGTGATGCATTTTGAAGAGATAGGAAGAAATTTAGATAATAATATATTATTATAAGACGTGGTGTCTTCTAAAATAGTGTTTCGACATAGAATTTGACAAAAGTTTTTTTGGTAATAGTAGCATTTTTATTCCCAATAGTAATGTCAATCAGCCTTTAGCGAAAAGGGTTTTATCATATGTCATTTTATTAATTTGTAATGCAAAGATAAGAGTTTGCTTGGTTTGAAAACGAAAAATCCCAACTTTAGGGGATCCCTTTCTATATTGATCTCAATTCCCTATTAACCTGTTATAGCATCATAATTCACTAATTATCGTTTTATCTCCCCTTAAACATGCTTAACCCATCATAATCCATCTTCCCAAATACTAACTATCCATTCACAAACCACTTCAGCAAAACCAACAGCAGCAAGCGAACCCCCGAAATTCAATTTCCCGGATGGTGCAAATGGTAAACCACAGCAAGTTGCTAAATCTGTCTGAATCGGTTCTACCCCGAAATTCATTTTCTAAATTGCTGAATCCCTAGTCCAGCCGCAGTCTCAGCAAAATAGCATATTGACAATTTTCCTTTGAGCTAACATAGCTTGATACTATGCCTTTTTGGAATAAGGAGAGTTGTTGATGTATCTCAAAGCTTTCGCACCTCTTTCCAGCAATTCAGGGTCAAACCCGCTTGACTACGAGTTATCGGCATAAGTTATTTCCCCAGCGGTCCCCGCTATGACCACTGCAATAGAAGAGGCAGTGGAGAAACGGGTGGCTACAAGTCGATGCATTTCTCAACTTGCGGGTGTAGTAGTATCTAGCTAGCTGCATCAAGCATATTTGCAATGAATTTCTCAAATGTTTTCATTTTTTAACGAATCAATTAATTGATAAATAAAAGAATTCCATGAAAGTTCCTTTAGCATAACAGCATGTTGTGTCATTGCATATCTATATTCACTGTATACTCTTACTTGACCATTTTCAGCTAATTTAAATGTTTCCTTTCTAAGCTACAACAGCATCGCTCCCATTTTCTGTTGAATTTCAAGGAACATAATTTTTGTTGTTGTTGCAGTTTATCTCAAATTTGAGCGATAATCTTACGCATTATTATTATTTGTTGAAGGTGGACGATTCAGCATTATACTTAGGTCTACTAGGTCTCTTTGCTAATGAACTAATAGGTACTGGTGACTAGACTCACTAGAGTGACCGCTATTGGTGGCTGGTAACTGGAGCAACTGCTGTTAGCGGGCTGGTGACTAAAGTGACTAATTTCGATGGGGATTTGACAATAGAGGCGGTAGGAGTAGGAGTGGTAACCGAAGTAGCAGGAGGCGACATTTTTGAAGAAGAGGCGGGAGACTAGGCGGTGACGATGTAGTTTGATGAAGATGAATTTAAGTTTGATTTCGGAAAATAACCGGCTATGACCAGTTAGAAGGTTTTTTGGATTAATATGGAAAGAGATCCTCATACTTGGGATTATTTAAAAACAATCCAAATTTGGGATTATTACGAGAAGACACGTTAAACTTTGGATTATTAGTGTCAATTAATCTTAATAATAAATTGGCTTGTGTTGAACAAACTATTACAATTTAACATTTTGGGACAAAGTCGTCATCTAATAAGGCTAGCCTTGAAAAAATAAGGCTTAGGATAAAAGTTATTGTTATACTTGGTAGATACTATGTCAAATCCATTTCTAAATGATTGAAAATGCATTAACTAATTAGTAATGAGTTTTTTTTACAAATACTTTTTATTGAAAATGTAAGAGTAATGCATCTTGAAGAGATTGGAAGAAATTTAGAGAATAATATATTAGTATAAGACGTGGTGTCTTCTAATATAATGTTTCAACATAGAATTTGACAAAAGCTTTTTCTGGATATAGTAGCATTTTTGTTCCAAATAGTAACGTCAAGCAGCCTTTAGCGAAAAGGGTTTTATCATATGTCTTCTTATTAATTTGTATTACAAAGATAAGAGTTTGCTTGGCTTGAAAACGAAAATTTGAGTTTTGCATTTAAAAAAAATAAACATTGAATAAAAGGACGGCAAGGATGAAATGAAGGATGTAGGGGGACTTAAGTGACATTAGTGGCAAAATAGGAAGAGGAGGAAAAATAACGGAAAACAACAAAAAAATCATTTTCAATTTTACATGTTATGACTATTTTTTAAACTGATCGTTTTTTAAAAGTCGTTACATTTTATCATAAAAATATCTACTATTAAAAAATATCTACTATTAAAAAGTACAAATGAAACAGACTTAAGTATTTTTATAATTGTGCAAGAGTATGTTAGAATTTTTTTTATTTTTATCCCATTATTATCACAAAACCAATTGGCAATGTGATGGAAAACATCTTAGTTTATATCCAAGATCTTAGTTCAGTATCACCCGATGTGGGACAACTTTGAAGCACCATTTTAACACATCCTCTTGCTTCAAAGTTGTTGACATCGAAGCACTTTCTCTTCGATTTTGTGATGAACTTTTTCATCACCTTCAATTGGTGAAGCACTTTCTCTTCAACTCTACTGAAATCCTGAGCTCTAATACCATGTTAGATTTATTAATCCCCTTATTATCACAAAACCAATTGGCAATGTGATGGGAAACATCTTAGTTTATATCCAGGATCTTAGTTCAGTATTTCCCGATGTGGGACAACTTTGAAGCACCATTTTAACAGAATATAGCAACTAAAATACAATTTTGATCCAATCTATTAAATCATAATAAAGCTTAAGAATTTTAGGCCCTTTCATTAATTCTAGGAGTCCTCTCTCTTTTCCTTAATTCTTTCTGGATATTTTATTTTCAAATGGGTTTATCATTTTAAACTTATTTACCAATTCTCTCGTATTATGTTAACCTTTGGTATGGACAATTTAAAGTGTACACAATTATTTATGAACAGTTAGCCCTTAATATTATATTTTTAAGTCCACATATTCATATTAATTGCAAAACACAATTTTTAAATAATTTATATAAATTTAATAAATTAATATTTTTTTAAACATTAAAGAATGAAAATTTTATATTTTTTAAACAAAATACCTACACTTCAAATTTTCTATAATCATTTAAGTTCTTCTTAATTTTGTTCTAATATTTTACATTCAGTACCATATTTTATAACTAGACTTGATATTAAAATTATTTAAATAATTTAGCAAACTATTATTTATTGATTCAACTAATAAATCACATCAAAATTAACCGTGTTCATGTTATAAAAACAAGAAAATAATAATTCAAACATGTAAACACGTCAATTACATAACATAAATAACAACCACAAGTCAAATTTTAACTCATTTGCATCAATATATTTATCATGTATCGCATTGTAATATTAATGTCGAGCGCCTACATTTCCAAATTTATTTAGTTAATTACAAGACACCTCACAGCTACCGAGGGTAAGGTATATTCTGATGTTGGGTTTTCGACAATTACTTTTTGTTGACTATGAATTTTTATGTCTTATGGTTTGCGTGGTGGTTAAATTGGGGTTTGGTATGATGTATCGGTGTTTATTAGTACTGTTTTTGCTTGGTTCGAGTGGAGTTTTTGGTGATGTTTTTCCTGCCTTTCCTTATTTTTGTTTCATCATACCGCTAGAAATATTTGTGAAGCTCAACTCACTTTTTTTGTGTCTTTGGTGGTGTTTTCCTCTTTATTTCCAACCATCACCTTCCTGAGTAGTAGTCAAGTGCTTTTGGGTTGAATGTGATGGCCATGGCTTTGCTATGGCTATAATCTGTTTGGTTGAAGGATATGCCTCGTGTTGTGTCATAATGTTCCAATGTCAATCTCCTCCTCTTTGGTGAAGTGGCTAGTGTATTGTTAAGTGGGTATGTCTGATGATCTTGAGGAATGTCATGTTGTTTCATGTTAAATATTCACTGCAATTGGGATGGGGCAGCTGCGGTTGTTCTAAGTCCCTATGCACAGTGTAGTTACAGTGTAATGCTACAGCGAGCTATGTACGTTACTTGTTTATGATGTACTTTAGTTCTTTATATGTAATGTCACTTCGATTGAAGTATGTGATTGTATATTGCTATGCACTATGTCATTTTGCTCCCTACGTCGTGTTTAAGGTCAAACTGTAGTCTAGATTTATAGCCTAGCTCCATCTCTGTAAACTAGTTAAGCTGTAGTGGACAGTCCACTATAAAAAATGAATTAGTAAGTTGGCTATCCGCCAATCTCTTGTACATATTTTGTAGTTATTATCTGTTATCATAATAAATGTTACGAAACACTATAAAAACCGGTCGGTCTTACCCAAAAAAAGACACCTCACGGTATTACTTGACATTGTACACTTAAGTCAATATGTTTAAATTAATTGTGTGGTTTTGAATTTAGCAAACGAATTCAATCAATAAATTATTGTTAGTTTATCTAATTAATGCTAAATATGAAGTTTTAAATTGTATACCATTTTCATGTCAGCAAATAAGACAAAATAAGTTTTTCCTTGAAGTATACAGTTAAATAAGTCATGAATTTAAATAATATACATAAACAATGATAACAAATTCAAGATATTATAAGCTTATCTTGATAAATTTATCATAAACTAAGGAAAGCAATTTTAGCTTTAAATACCTAAATTTTAACATTCATACAATTATTTGTTGCACCTTTTCAATTCTTTCATAATATTTTATACTTACATCGGTATGGCTAGACAATTAATGAAACTTAAATTCAAATTATTTAAATAACCTTAGTGAATATATAGCCAATTTTCTAATAGCTCTTACAAATATATGCTAATTTTACTATATTTATTCATAACTAAAAAATATAGTTTCAAATACAACTATAAAGATGTATTAGTCATAAAACATAAGTTATGAATATCAACAATAGTGACAAAGTTAATTTGTAATCAAGTAATGATTCGTTTATATCAAGAATTTTCAGTATATTATGTCATAAAATTATTTTTTAGCATCAATAACTTCATAACAAATTTGTACTTTTTTGCATATTTTTTCAACTATATAGTTAACCTAAGTTAGTTATTTCAATTTAAATATTTAATAAAATTTCGCTAAATTCTATTTTCTAATTTATTAAATAAATTACCAACATACATCAATTTCAACATGTATAATATATTTGTAACAACCCAAATATTAATGAATAATAATTATTTAACAATTTTATTAACTAAAGAATAAATAAAAAATAAATAGGAATTGGACAACGGGGGTCGTGCCATTAGGTCCGTTACAATTTTCTAGTTCGGATAGACTTTTGGTTTGTATAAAACGGACTTAAAATGAATAAATTATGATCAGTTAAAGTTTTAATTTCGAATTAGAAATTAAAATAGAATAAAATAAATAATTAACCACCTGAAATCAGTGCAACTACTGGGATGACCCGTGGGTCGACCCAAACTCTAAGTGGCTCGATCTAAGTAGTGCAGCTTGGAATTTTTTTCGTGCCTAATACAGACCCGAACGTTGTGGAAGCTTCGAGACTTTGTTTTATCCGATGTTTGAAGATGAAAATCTAAAATCCTAAGGCCTAAAATCCCCTGACTCATATACAAATAAGCTATATTCTTTCCTTATTCCTCACAAATCTCATTTTTCACTTCTAAAGCTCCACAATACCCTTCTTCTCCAAAATAAAAATAGATTACTCACGCACCAAATTGGAGTATTGTTTTTATGTAGATTTGGGGGATTTTCTATCGGGGCCTTTGGATTTACTTTTCTTAGGCGAGTTTTCAATGATTTCAAGATTTCCTATAATTTGGAATTAGAACTTTAAAATAGTAGTCGTGGTTTTTTCAAATCAGGATTATTCTCTATTCTTAAACCCAGATTATTACAGCTTGATTTTAGATTATGTGTTTCTACTTTCTTTTTGAACTCCTTTCGTCTATTTTGCAAACTATATTCAATTTTTTGTAAGCTGTTATTCTGGATCGATCTCTCCTTTCTTTATTTCTAGTTTTTGCAGTTGCGCTAATCATATGCCTAAAAAGAGCATACGAATATGATTGATACATGCATGAACATATAAGCCTAATATTTGTGTTTAATTATTCCTCTTTTTCTTTTTTCTTTTTTGCGCTTGGGTTGGGGAATAAAATACGTTGAATAGAAATAATAAAAAATTAACGCTTAATTTGAATATGTTGAAGCTGCAAATATGAAAGGAATAATTGGATTAAGACAACTGAACTGAATTAAGGCCTATTTGACATATTTTGACAAAAATAAACTGTAATTAGAAAAATTGCATAATTATGATAACTGAAATCATAGTAAAAATAAACATGTTAATTTGTAGTTTGAGACTAGTACTCCTTGTTGTCAGGCTTTAATAAACATGTTAATTTACACTGTATTCCCAGAACTCCATGTTGTCGGGCTTTAGCCTAGTACTCCTTGTTGTCGGGCTTAGTATGAACATGTTAAATTGTATGCGTGGTACTCCTTGTTGTTGGGCTTTAGCCTAGTACTCCTTGTAGTCAAAATTTAATATAAATATGTTAATTTAGTATAAGCACATAGTACACCTCGTTGTTAGGCTTAATAAATTAAATTAAATTTGTTTTGGAGGCCAAATCAAGGGTTAGAGATTTGAGCCAAGTTATTTGTTTGTTGGGATCCATTCCATGTAGCGTACTCTTTTTATCCGTTCGGTCTCACTTTGAGGCAAGGTCACACACCATGTTATGTTATCGATGTAAGTCGGTCCAGTTAGAGGGTGTGAGTGCATTCCAGTGAGTCAGCATATGTACACTGCCTCGATTAGAGGACATAAGGAACTTGGACATCCTGTGGATATGGTTATGCCAAATCGCTTATGGGCTAAGGCCTTCGTAGTGGACATAGATTATCCACAATTTGTCGTAGCTAGTCATTTGGGTAGTAGTAGGAATTCTTTTCTGAATTTGTTTCTATTTGTAGAAGTGTAAAACAATCATCATCATTTTCTAATCTTTCGAATGAGGATACTTATATCACTTACGATATGCCTATTTTATTTTTTTACTTTTAGGTGTGCATAACACTTATCCCTTTCATAACATTAGACTACTATTTTACCTATTTATCTTCCACTTATCAGTTGTGCTAGTAATCACTACAGCTCACCAAACTTTTCGTTTGGCCCATTTTGTCCTTTTCTTCTTTCCTTTTTCTTCCCCCAAAACTCTCAGGGTGGAAGTGCTTAGCTCAGATTGCTTTGTTGATTTTTTCTTGGAAGACTCTTATAGAGATGTATTGTTTATTTTATTTTCTTTCCACTATTTTCTTGTACTTTTTGGCTATTTGGGGATACTATTGTTTTGCACACTGATATTGCTATTATGACTGATATTTGAGACATGGTACTTTATGGCAATTTGGTTTGTTTGAAATAAAGAGAATGGTTTTATCATTTTGAAATAATTGTCTTTTCTTCCATTATGAATTTACTATTTTATGTCCTATGAAATCTTAGTCTTTGTGATGTTTATTGTCTTTAAACCTATAATGTTCTGTATTTCTTAACGAGATTCAATGATATGATAGTGTTAAGGGGTGTGGGGTGTTACACTTGGTATCAGATCTAAGGTTACAGGATCACTAAAAAAATTAAAAATAAAACTTTTAGAAAGAAAAACTATTTTTCAAAAGCCAAAAGTTATTTTTGAAAATAAAATATATCCCCTCTAATCAGGTTACAACATTCCTTTAATTCCTTTGAATTTTAAATTTCTATCCTTTCTTTTGCGCAGCATGTTGGGAGTCCCTAATTTTCCTAAGGGCGTTTCTATTCTCAGTTGGTTCCATAGATATTTATAAGCTATGGCACCTTGTGAGGGACAAGAACATGCATAAGCTCCAGCACCTGCTACGATGGTTCCTTCCAACCTACTAACAGCCGCAAATTTCTCTAGGCTTTATAAGGACTTCTCTAACTTATGCGGTAAGACTTTTGTGCGTACTTGGACATTTGTAGAGGCGTGCACTTGGATTCGAGAGACTGAGAGGATTATAAAGCTATTAGAGCTAGAGGATAGGATGAGAGTTTGACTTGCAGCTGGGCATCTTAAGGAAGAAGCCTCATTTTGGTGGGAGACTATAGAGGCTGAAAGGGGAAATTTGGACTGGGTTGGATTCCGGAATAGATTTGAGAGGAAGTTTCTATCTTCTACGAAGGAAGGGATGCAGTTAGATCAGTGTTTGAGCTTGAAGCATGGAGATTTGTCAACAAAGGAATACATCAACTGGTTCAATGAGCTATCAAGATTTGGTATGGATTTGGTTAATACTACTTACAAGAAGGTTGTTCAGTTTGCAAAAGGGTTGAATCGACATCTCTAAGGCTGGGCGATGACTCACATTCCTATGTGAGCCACATTTAAGGCATTGATTGAGATGGCACTGATGCATGAGGATAATAAAGAAGTGGTTAAGGATGATAAGAGTGGAGCTTCTAAGTTTTCTGGTCATGAATAAAAATTCTGGAATAGGAAAAATAAGAATAAGCAAGTTTGGAATCCTAAGAAAGGGCAAATCAAAACTGAGATCAAGTGCCATGGGTTGGAGTATTTGGACACCTCATTAAGGATTGCAGGAAAATGATAGTAAAGTGTTATAATTGTGGGCAGCCAGGACATCTGAGTAGGGAATGTCCATAGAGGACTGAACAAAGTACTGGTACAACACATCAACTCAGATGCATATTTTGGAGGCAGCACCGACCAGTAGTGGCCTGGATAGAGGTAGGAAAGTCTACGTTGAAGGTTTGGTCTCTATCTTTGATTTTCCTATTTGCACTCTTCTTGACTTAAGTGTTTCTCAGTCGTTTATTTCTAATACTTTGGTTGACTGCTAGCACTTAGAAATTTCACTAGTTACCGATCCTATAGTAGTTTCAAACCCTACAGGTGGTTCGTCACACTTATCTATGACTTGTAGGGTTTTAATATTTATATTTTAGGCATTGAGTTTGATTGTGATGACTATATGTTGGGATTCTCAGGGTACGGGATGATCTTAGGGATGGACTGGTCTGCTATGTATGGGGCTGTACTTGACTGCGAGAGGAGGGACGTTAGTTTGATGACATGCAGTGGTAGGACCCTAGAGATTTCGTGCGACTCGCGAGGGTCAGTCATGTTGAGTTTTCTTTACTCCCTAGATTCTTTTGCTGATGTTGATTTCGTGCCTATCATCTGTGAGTATCCATATGTTTGAGGAGGTTAGAGGATTACCACTTAAGGGAGGGATCGATTTCTGGATTTATCTTAGTGAGAACGAGAAGCCAGTAGCATTACCTATTTGACATATGGCTCCAAGGGAACAGAAGGAGTTGAGAAAGCAAGTGGGTGAGCTTTTGAAGAAAGGTTTTATTAGATGGAGTATTTCTGAGTGGAGAGCACCCACTGTCTTCGCCACTAAGGCTGATGGTTCCCTCCGTCTGTGTGTGGATTAGCTTGGACTGAACTAGCTCATAAAGAAGAATCATCGCCTACTCCCTCGAATAGATGATTTGTTTGACCAGTTAATGGGCGTGACTGTATTCTCTCAGTTGGATTTGGCTACTGATTTTCATCAGTTACGCGTCGCCGAGGATAACATTGATAAAACAGCGTTGTACTCCTGATGGATTCTTCAAGTGGTTGGTTATGTCTGTTGACACCAAAAATTGGTTCAACACCAAAAAGAGAGATTTGTGTAGAGATCAAAATGAAGATTAACAAATATAGGGAATGCAAAACAGAAAGAATCACACACAGATTTATAGTGGTTCGGCGTTAAAGAGCCTACGTCCACTTTATAAACTTTTATAGATCGTTTCAACAGCTAAGAAAATGTTTACAATGGTAGAACAAAAGAATTAAAATTATAAACAGTTTTTACTATCGTTTCTCTTTGGTCAGGAAATTGAAGATGGATCACCCTCACTGAATTGAAAATGGAGTATTTATAGATGATATAATATCAAGCCACCTTGAGTATGTGCCGTGAGAACCAAAAAGATAGCTAATATTGAATGAGTCAGTTTTCTCCTGAAGAGTTGGTATTCTCCGCGAATTATATGCGTCAATTGGTGTTGAACCCTTCCAGCTTGAGCAATTTAAAAGGAAAATTTGGGGCGAGCTGATCCTTAGGCAGTTTTCTGGATCTCATCTGAGGATGGCAAGGCTAGTCAAGCCTGGTCATGCCAAACTCCTCAGGGTCGCGTCAAGGGAAGAGTGCCTTGCCGTTGGGCCTCACAGCTCCGTCCACACCGAACGCTTTAGCAGCATTCCTACCTCGTCATTTCGCCTTGATGGACTGCCCGAAAGGCCCGTCAACACTTTGCCCCCTCCCCCAAAGTATATTGTTTCGGAAACGGAACATACTTTGAAAACATGTGTCCTGAACAAACTTTTTTTACCTTAACCAGATTTTCAGAAGCTGGGCCGAGTAGTCCATCCGATGGACCTTGAAATCTGCAACGGATCCGCAAATTGCTTCGGGGACCCCAAGGGACTCAAGCAATGATGACGTTTTACCTGGTTTTCACCTCACTGGCAGACCCTTGAGTTAACAGCTACTTCACACGCCAGTCATGCCTAATCTGAAGGTTATATTAACTAGGTTTGAATAGTCTTTTTACCCTACTATATAACAAGGGAATTCTTCCTTATCCCATTCCCCTCTTGTCTTCTGCTGCAAAATTTTACTTTACTGCTTGAAGTGAAAGATTGGAAATTGTTCATCGCCTTCGCATTAACCCATCTTTCTCAGGTAAAAGATCTCTTCTTTATGCCATTTTCATCATATCAATGTCATTTTGGCATTAGATTCCTTTTTCCTTATTTCATCTTAACCTGGTTCCTATGAGATCCATGGTCAGGGTCACCAATGCCAGTTCGCCTTATCAAAGGCGCTACAATGGCTTCTGCCGATTCGATCAGTCCATATGGGGGACGAAGTTTTCCATTTTTCTGTGGTTTGGGCGAAGTTAATTCCTTCTTGAATATGATTCTTCTTTTATTTCAAATCAACAGTGCCTTGATCAACCATGATTGAGTTACGGGGCGACCCTAAACAGGAATCAGTCAAGAACTTGTCTTCTTCTACCCAATTTGATAGCTTCTCCGGGTCCTCGGTCGACTCGAGTCCAAACTTAAACAACGGTTCCCAGAATCAAATGACAGGGGGCACGAGTCTCGCTGAAGTGGCGGTCGAATTGAATGTGGCGGACCGAATTCTGATGGCACCTGACATGCATCCAGAGGCTAAAATTTTGAAGAGTCCTCCAAACGCCTTAGAATCAGAAATAACTCGCACATGGCTAGAGAGCTTGACGACTAAACACAAGATTCCCTTTACAGACGTTCTTCTTCCACAAGACACCGCTCTAGCTCACAATCCCCCGGTAGGCTACATGGCGATGTCGCTTCGGATGTGTAACATAGGAGACATTCCCCCTTTTCATCCATTCATCGTTGACTTCTTGCGACACATGAACTTAGCATCCATGCAATTTCATCCGATCGACTACGGCAGCTTACTATTTATGTACTTCTTGCTCATGAGATATTTGAGTTACCCCCAACCTTTGAGGACCTGAATTTCTTTTTCTGCTTCAAGAAAAATGAGAAACAATCTCCTTCTCTTCTTTATTTTGTGTCTGCTTGGGGTTGGAAGATTATTGAGGATATTCCCAGCAAAGCGAGTGATCCAAAGCGGGAGTGGTTTTGGATTAAAGAACACCTGGGATGCACCCGATATTGGCTTCAGTGTAGTAAGTCCATCTGTTAATTTGAACGTTTATGACGAACCTTCATTTCTCTCTCCTTCTCCTCAATTTTCCTCTTTCGTCCCCCCCCCCCCTTTTTTACGTTTGATTTCTTCTCCTTTAATAGGATATTATCCCGCAAGGTCCGAGGGGGAGGTGTTCGAGAGAAAATACAGGCAACTCATCAATTTAGATATCAAAAATCAGCAGTTTTGGGATTGTTTGTCAGACCAACACCTTCATCAATATGCTCTCCTAGACGAAAACAGATCCATCGGGCCCCATAAGGAAGGAGCCGAGTTAATTGCCCCTAGTCAGAACGAGACGACTCCATCAAAAATATAGTCAGAGGATGACAAGTCAACTCCCTTAGTCGGGGGAATCCTCTGCTCGCCCTTTACTCAAGGAAAAGAAGAATTTTGGGTTGAAGAAACCTGCGTCTAAGGCACTGGTTAGAGAGGCTGAAAGTCGAGAAACCAAATGCCGGATGCTCGAATGCTGAGGAAGGGAGGGAGTTTCTATTGACAAATCTTTGATGAAAAAAGAAGAGCCAACACGGGAAATCACCGTTAAAAACTACTTGAGGGGCCCTATGGTCGATAAGGATTCCCCTCTGTCCTATAGCTTGCAAGGACAGCATGTCGCGTCACCTTCGCCTAGGTTAAAGTTATTGCAGATGCCCTGTGTCATCCTTTCACCGCAGAGTTTAGAGCCAAATTGATTTTTTGACAACCAGTCTGAAGGGATGTCAATCGGGCAAGAAAACATCGGAGATATGACTTCGCTCTCATCTTTAAGATCATTTTGAACGATTTGTCATATATCGTTCGTGTTGCACGTCACAACATTATGTTCTTCACATTCAACTTAAATGTGGATTGTTTTAACTGCTATTCATTCTTTCTTTTCAGGAAACATTGACGAGGAGTTTTATAGCAATCTTTTCACCTCCCTTCTAGCAGATGTCAAATCATACGAGCCCATCTTACAACACTTTGGGAAAGGCGACGACATGACAGTTGACAACAGCTAAAGGGAGAAAGAGGAGAAAGACGGAAATATGGAAAAAGACAAAGAGGTAGAAAGTGAGAAAAGTGAGAGCAACAAGGAGGAAAAAGATGACGGGAAAGCAGATAAAAAGAAAGAGTCGGCCCGAGATCGAAGCAGGCAGAAGAAGAGAAGCTTAGAGAAACATGTCCGAATATCGGAAGATATAGAAGAGGTAGGAGGTATGCTCAAAAATAAAAAAGATAATGAGTCCTCTAAGCTTAGAGTTTCCCCATGTCTTCGTAAAAAGGGCCTTAAAGAAAAGTAGAAATCCGAACATTCCCGGGCTGCACTAAATAGGCTTGGATCTTTGGTCGAGCCTTCTTCCGTCGATTGAATCAAAAAACTGGAAAGGGATTTTCTGGATTTCGTATTTGCGGGGTTGAACCTGTCCCCGAGTTACAGCCACTATAGGGTGGTTTCTGTCATCATATTCGTAACAACCTTGATCATGTCCTTTCTCAATACGACATACTGCGTGAGTACGCCGGGAAAGTAAGTGGAGTACTAAAAGGGAAAATAACCGAGATTACCAGTTTGTAAAGGGATGTGGTGAAGGACAGGAAGGCTTTCGGTTCTCTTGAGAAGAAGGTTAAGGGCCTGGAACTACAGGCGGCTGCTGACAAAGCGGAGCACGAAAAGATTATAAAGAATTTGGATGCCCGGGTCAAGCAGGGGAGTCGGGAGTGCGACTCCATGAAAGGTGAAATTGAATCTTTAAGGGCTGACAAGGTTTGACGATATTTGGAAGTGTAGAATTTCAAGGCCACGCTTCATTCGTCCGAATTGGCCGAAGGACTGGCCGAACAAAATGCTGCTGCAGCGATCGAGTCAGCCAGTAACCTGAGACTCCAGCACGACATTGGCATCCAAGCGGTCGAGTCAAAGCATACTCAAGAAAAGTCCGAGTTAAAGAAGGGGCATGCTCATTAGGTTCTCGAGTTCTTTGTTAAGTTCCTTCGTCACGGGGATCTATCCTGGAAGCCGAAGTATTCCATGGTTTTTGCTGATGTGTGGGGAATAATCCTGGGTGAGGAAAAAAGAAAAGCGCGAGGGTAGCTAGTATACGAAGGAATTTTAATGACTCAAATTCTGAACGAGAAAGAACGGGCAATGCTGGTCGAACGGAGAAGGCAGGAAGAGATTGCAATAGCGGCAGAGCGTTATAGGTTAAAAGGGAAGTCATTCCCAGTAGAGGAAAATGATAGCAGCCAGGTCGAGACGTCCGCCATCGCTAACATTAAGAGAGGCCCGTCATCTTCCCTTCCGCCTGACCCAATCAGAGTTGCTAAAGAGAAACCAACCGAACCTGATGTCAAAGGTAGGGTTACTTGTTGATTTTAAGCCTATCTATCCCACCTTGATCTACGCATTACCTTCTCCCATTCCTTCTTTTAGGCATCGCTGAAGCAGGCAAAAGTGTAGAAGTGGATGCTGCCACTGATGAGAGAGAAGACGACGGTGATATAATTAGAGGATCGAAGGCAAGGAAAATTAACATAGGGCCATCAAAGGACGACGATATCAAAATAGTCTCAGAAACGAGAAAAGGTGATCGCCCTCCTCTGGCAAAGGTTCAAGCACAAATGGAGATGCAAATTTCTGCTGTAAAACCTAAACCGTCCAAAGATGTTATGAACACTCAGCCTGCTCGAGCTATTCCCCCAACTATCCTTTCTTCGGTTGAAGTTCCTCCATTTCCAGATTCTGTTAACACACAGGGCCCGAGCACGGGGAGATGCTGCCCTCATCTTGAGCTTTAGTTGTAAAAAAAATTTAGTCTTTCAGGAAGTCTTATGCGGAATAGGATCCTCGCGTCTTTGTAATTATTGAACTTCGTGTCTTGAAGACAATGCTTGAAATGTACCTGTCATGCAACAACATTTTGTAATCATGATAACACGAATGATATTTCATGTGTTCTGCAAAAAATATTATTCAAATTTCTCGTCTTATCTTAGCTTCGACGGTTATTTAGACGTTTCCCTAACCGGAGTTGTTTGTCGGCTTTATCATCCCTGGTGTCAGGGGAGCCATTTGGAACAGCGAACCATTTAGTCACGCTCATGCGGATCCAACCCTAATCAGGGGTTGGGTGTCATTGAGGGGGTTACACTTTCAGTAATTTATACTCACCCTTCATAGTCAGTAAGAGATGGGGGTTTTGTCAAGATTCGAGCGATCTCTAGTCGAGGTGCATCTTTCACGCTCTTTCGTCATTTATACTCGTCCTCAAGTCGTGAGGATTAGAGTTGCGTCCATATGATTAGTTATAGTATTCAGTTAGCGTCACCGTTACTTATAGTTTCCAAAGAAGGGGCCAGAAACTAATCAATCAGTCCAAGTTTACAACAAATAATTAGAGCAAGAACAGAGCTTTTTATTTATAAACTACTTCAAATGACAAATTATTGCTTATTACAATGCTAAAACAAATAGGAAAATAAAAATATTTGGAAAATTTAAGAAAGATAAAGTCGTAAATGCTCTGCGTTCCATGCTCTTCGGAAAAGCTCGCCGTCAACGGTCGATAATCTAAAACTTATGTTGTCCAGTTTTCATTGAATGACGTAGGGTTCTTCCCATTGAGGGCCCATATGAATGGAAGCCGGGAAGATCTGCTTCAAAACAAGGTCGCCTATTTCAAAAGTCTTCGGCCGGACCTTTTTGTTGTAATATCGCGCGACCCTCTGCCTATGGGCCCTTGCACGAAGATTTGTGTCTTCCCTTTTTTCATCAATCGTGTCCAATGACGTCAAGAGGAGTGCTTTGTTAGTTAAAGGTTCGTAGTAAGTCATTCGATGTGACGGGACTTCAAGCTCTATTGGGAGACTGCTTCCGAACCATAGGATAAGGCGAAAGGAGTATGACCAGTTGCGGTTTTATGGGTGGTTCTATAGGCCCATAAGGCCAGTGGCAATTCATTAACCCATTTTCCTTTTGCTCGTTCTAGTTTCTTTTTTAGAATGGTCTTGATGATTTTGTTAACCACCTCGACTTGTCCATTGGACTGGGGATGTGCAACCGCGGTATACTTTTTCTCAATATGGTATTTCTCACAAAAATCCCTAAACTCTGAGCTATCGAACTGAGTCCCGTTGTCAGTGATGATGGTTCGAGAGACCCCATACCGGCATATAACATTTCTAACAATAAAGTTGATAATCTTCTTAGTCGTTATCATGGTCATCTGCTCGGCTTCTACCCATTTTGTGAAGTAATCTACCGCTACTACTGCATATTTAGCACCTCCCTTCAAAATGGGCAAGGTTCCGATAATGTTTATTCCCCAAACAGCGAATGACCAGGGGCCATCCATTTGGGTGATCTCCGTCGGGGGAGCTCACGGAAATTTTGTGAATCTCTGACATTTGTCACATCTTTTAGAGTAATTGGCGGCATCTTTATTAACAGTCAGCCAAAAGTATCCATAGCGCAGTATCTTCCTGGGCAAAATTTGCCCCCCAGTGTGCGCCCCACAATCTCCTTCGTGTACTTCCTTTAGTATCTTCTTGATATCATCGTTGGCCACACATCGAAACATTGGAACGGAGAAACCCCTTCGGTATAGCTGGCCTTGTTGGATCACATATCTAGAAGATTGCCACACCAAAGCTCGTATTTCATTCTTTCTTTCAGGTAATGTGTCATGGAGGAGGAAACTATTGATGGGGGTCATCCATGACTCTTTCTCGGGTTCAGTTTCGACATGATCGATCTCCTTTTGCTCGATGCTCGGTATACTAAGGGATTCTATGGGGACTAACTCCGTTTTGCCAGGGTGGTCTGAGCTGGCAAATTTAGCCAACCTGTCTACCTTCTGATTCTCTTTTTGAGGAATGTGTGAAATGTTTTATCGACCAAAATTTTGCAATAATTTCTCAACTTGTTTAAGATAAGAACTTAGCCGCTCTCTCTTGGTAAGATATTCCTTACAAACTTGTCGTACCACAAGTTGTGATTCACAAAAAATATCGAGCGACGCTATCTTCAAGTCCTTCGCGAGCCTTAGCCCGGCAATCAGGGATTCGTACTCAGAATCACTGTTTGTTGCAAGAAACTCAAGCCTCAAGGCATAGTAAACCGGTCGTCCTTAGGGGAAAGTAATACTATGTCGGCCCCCGACCGATGCTCATTTCGAGCTCCGTCTGTATATAGCTTCCAAGAGATTGGTTCAGGTTTGACCCTTAAAGGCTCAGGATTATCATTCCGATCTTCACCCTCTGGGGCGGTGAATTCCGCTATAAAGTCAGCCAAGGCCTTCCCTCGGATCGACTTTCGAGGCATAAAAGTTAAGTCGAACTGACTTAATTCAATGTTCCATTTTACAATCTCCCACTGGCTTCCAGTCACAGCAAAACTTGCCGAAGGGGTTGGTCGGTAAATATCTTAATTGGATGGACTTGGAAATAATGTCGGAGATTCCTTGAAGCGATCAATAAGATATATGCATGTTCTCAATCTTCAGATAATTGCGCTCGGCACCTGTCAATTTTTTGCTTACATAATAGACCAGTCGTTGTACCCACTCTTCTTCTCGAATTTGGACCGAGCTGATCGCATGTGCAGATACCGCTAAATAAACGAATTGGTTTTCGTGGTCGATGGGCTTAAGAGAGGATGGGTGGTTTCTCTAGGTGATTGAGTAAACCTTGGAAAGCTTCGACACAGTCGGGCGTCCAAGCAAAGTTTCGCTTCCCTCTTTTAATTAACTCAAAGAAGGGTTTACATTTATCAATCGCCTTTGAAATGAACCAACCCATAGCTGGTATCTTACTGGCCAGGCTTTGGACATCCTTGATCCGTTTAGGCTCTTGAATTCTTTTAAGGGCCGAAATTTGGTCGGGATTAATCTCAATTCCTCGAGAACTCACAATGAAACCCAGGAATTTGCCCGAAGCTACTCCAAAGGAACACTTCAAAGGATTTAATTTCATATCATACTTCTGGAGGATGTCAAACATCCTTGAGAGATCATT
Organism: Allium sativum; assembly: GCA_030737875.1. NCBI lineage: Eukaryota > Viridiplantae > Streptophyta > Magnoliopsida > Asparagales > Amaryllidaceae > Allium > Allium sativum. The sequence continues at coordinate 717,732,485 of CM060916.1, read as the reverse complement.
CACATTCTCGGATGATTGTTTCAATTTTACTGACATGACATCCACATATACCTCCATCGTTTTCCCTATCTGGTCATGGAACATTCGGTTGACCAGCCGTTGATAGGTTGCTCCAGCATTTTTCAGGCCAAAGGACATTACCACATAACAATACAGTCCAAGGTCGGTGATGAAGCTGGTATGATCTTGGTAATGTAAATGCATAGCGATCTGGTTGTACCCTGAGTACGCATCCATAAACGAGAGCAGCACATGTCCTGCGATCGAGTCGACCAACTGATCGATCCTAGGCAGTGGGAAACTATCCTTAGGACATGCCTTGTTTAAATCAGAAAAAACAATGCAAGTTCTCTACTTCCCATTAGCCTTTTTTACAAGTACTGGGTTGGCTATCCAATCGGAAAAGATCGAGTCTCTAATGAACCCATTAGCTTGTAACTTACTAATCTCCTCTTTCAAGGCCATCGACCTTTCAGGACTGAGCATTCGTCTTTTTTGTTTAACCGGAGTGTACTTCGGGTCGATGCTAAGGGAGTGAGTTATAATGGAGGACAATTCCTTCGTCCGGAAGGAATCTAGATGGGATCAGATTTTTAGGACCCTGGTGGGGTCATGGTTCCGACCAGGATGTTCTCTGTAGTTGTTATGCTCTCATGTCTTTCGTAGGAGGAGACTCGACTGTTGGTTTTTTTCTGCCCTTATACTAGAGATCCTTCCACTCCGCCAAGTAATAAGCTCTCCCATCTACCCGGTCTCTTCGTACCTTACCAATTCCTCCATCAGTTGGGAACTTCAATAGTAGGCACCATGGGGCGATAAAGGCTCTAAACTCCATAAGCGTCGGTCGTCCCAAGAACGCATTATATCGGGAGTTGACATTCATTACAACGAATAGTAGGGGCCTTACTCTCCTTCGATCTCCGTCTCCTAATTCCATGGGCAATTTGATTACTCCAATGGGCTAGGTGGAAGATCCGTTAAAACCCTGTATCTCACCAGAGCAATGCTCCAAGTCTTGCAGCTCTAGCTTCATCTGTTCATAGGTTTGTTTAAACAATATATTGACCAAACTTCCACTGACGATCAACACCTTTCTTACTATTGTTGGGCCTAGAGTTGCGGTTTATTACAATGGGATCGACCGTCAGAACTTCAACGCCTATCGCTTCTCATCCGCGGAAGACAACATCTCATGTCTCGGTCTTCCTCTGCTTCATGGGATTCCCCCCTTCGGGGACGCTAGCTTCGGCAACATCAAGGTGCTTCACGGAATTCACATATTGTTCCATAGCCTTGATACTAAAACCGGTGGGGTGTGGCCTCCCTATTATGGCATTGACAGCCATTCCTTTCCCCTTATCTTATGCAGAAGCTCGAGGAGTGAACTGACTTTGCCTGGGGGTTGAAGCCCCTTGTCCGCTTTCTCTTGGGGCCGTCTTATATTCGTCAAGCTTTCCTTCCTAAATCATCTTTTCTATGATGTATCGAAGATGCCGACGCTCATTTGTTGTATGCCCGTAGATGTCATGGAACAGGCAATACTTCCCAGACGCTCGCTCCCTCTCTGTTGGTTCACGAGGAGGAGTTTTCTTACACTGGACCGTGCTATTGGTATCAAGGTAGATGTTTCTAGAGTGTCATTCAGGGCCGTGTAAGTTTCGAAAACCGCGGTCATTTTCGAGGGTTCCTCCTCTATCCTGAGCTTCCACCGGTATCGCTTAGTCCCTCGTTGTTTCGCTGGTCGTAGTTTTCGATGTTTACTTCCACTTTCCCTGGGTTATCACCAGACTGCTTGACCGCGACATTGCCGAGTCGGTGGAATAGAGGCATTTCGTGGTCCATCTTCTTCCTCCAAATGCGCATCCTCCTTTCGTAATCGGATGTGGGCTTTCTCATAAAAGGCCTTAATTGTTGTTGGCAGCTTCCCAATTAGGTATTTCCCAAATTCAGTTCATTTGTCGATGCCATCGACCAGACCCATTAGAACAGTTTCATAGTTGTGTTTACTGACCTCGGTGGCCGCGTGGTTAAATCGGTTAAGGTAATTTCTCAGGGATTGTCCCTTTCCCTATTTAACTGCTGAGAGTGCCATTACATGCTTTGACTTGGTAGCGTGAAGGCGAAATTAAGTAAGGAGCTTCTCACTCAAATCTTTAAAGCTTGGGACAGATTTCATGGGCAAACGCATGAACCACATAAGCGCCATCCCACTCAGGAAGATTGGGAAGGCTTTGCACTTGATAGTGTCATGGGCCACCGCTACCTCCATGTGCCAAGAATACCACATTAGATGTTGTTGTGGGTTAGAGCTGCCATCGTATTGATTCATTTGGGGCATATTAAATCTTCGAGGGAACTTTACTTGTAAGATATTGTTGATGAATGGTGTGTGGCTTCGATCAACTCCCCAGTCTTCGGTCCTATGTCCGTGACTATCGTTCAAAATCTGTCGCACCATTGCAGTTAGTTTTGGTGGGATGGCTAGGTCCGGGTTGGCTTCATTGTTCAAACGGGCTCCTCTGGCTCCTTTGCCAGGGTACGTTGCCTGACCCAGAGTCCGGGCCCCTCCCATCCTCCCCGGGTATCTCGGTCAATCACAAGATTACTAGGAGGCTGAATGGGGGCTCGATTTCTTCGGGAAGAATCTGTGGTTGAGGAGAAACTCCTGGTCGTGGGCGGACACAGGATTGATAATTTCTACCTCGGCCGGGTCGGCCTCGGTTTGTTCATTTGCCTCTTGCTGGTCCAGATGTTCCTAGAGACGCAACTGCCGTACATTTTCATCCCTTTCTAACGGGCGTCTAGTCCGTCGTGGATCCCTGTCTTTGTCAGACGACGAAGAGTCTTCGGATACGTGATACAGCTGAGGGAAAGGAAGCTGATGTTCCCTGACTTCTTGGGGTTGGTTCTTGAGCTCCCCTCATTGTCTTGTTATGCGAGTCATATCTTGCCGCATGGTGGCATTCTCTCGAGCATGGGTCTTTAGAGCCTCCGTCTCCCTAAGTTGAATCATTACAATCGTAAACTCATCTCAAGTAGCAAAGATTGATGAGGGAGTTGGATCTGTCATGGGAAGCAAGGCAGGTTGATCCTAAGCAATTTCGAGGGCAGCAGATCCGCCAGCCGCCTCTGTGGAGGTTTCAGCTTGTGGTTGCTTTCCAGTGTTGCGAGCTGATTTTCCAGCCATAATTCAACAATATAGGAATGAGGATGAGATTTCTGTCTTGGACTTGGTGATCCGAAAGTAGAGCAAAAAATTTGAACTAAGATGAGAACTACAATTCTCAGTGAAAGCACCAAAATGTTGACACCAAAAATTGGCACAACACCAAAAAGAGAGACTTGTGTAGAGATCAAAATGAAGATTAACAAATATAGGGAATGCAAAACAGAAAGAATCACACACAGATTTATAGTGGTTCGGCATTAAAGAGCGTACGTCCCCTTTATAAACTTTCATACTTCATTTCAACAACTAAGAAAATGTTTACAATGGTAGAAAAAAAGAATTAAAATTATAAATAGTTTCTACTATCGTTTCTCTTTGGTCAGAAAATTGAAGATGGATCCCTCTCTCTGAATTGAAAAAGGAGCATTTATAGATGATATAATATCAAGCCGCCTTGAGTACGTGTCGTGAGATCCAAAAAGATAGCTGATATTGAATTAGCCGGTTTTCTCCTGAAGAGTTGGTATTCTCTGCAAATTATATGCGTTAATTGGTGTTGAACCCTTCCATCTTGAGTAATTTAAAAGGAAAAGTCTGGGGCGAGCTGATCCTTAGGCTGGTTTTCCGGATCTCATCTGAGGATGGCAAGGCTAGTCAAGCCTAGTCATGCCGAACTCCTCAGGGTCGCATCAAGGGAAGAGAGCCCTGTCGTTGGGCCTCATGGCTTGGTCCATACCGAACGCTTCAGCAGCATTCTTACCTCATCATTTCGCCTTGATGGGCTGCCCGAAAGGCCCATCAATAATGTCATTTGGGCAAACCTACTGTAACACCCCGTATTTTTAGTGTAAGGTAATAAAATAAGAATAACTTAATTAAATATTCAGAATTTAGTAAAACGAACTACTCATTGCGTCCATCTCGAAATTCTTGTCAAAATCGACACCTGGTTTGCGTAAATCGAACACCGTATGAAGAAGTTATTAAGGCTCGAAGTTTGTATATGCGCAAGAAGAATATATATGTGTATATATATATAAGGTTCAGAAATTCAAAAATGGGTCCAGAAATTCGAAAATTGGTTCAAAATTCAAAATTTCAAAAGGCGGCAGATTCCCCATCCAGGTGGGTCGACCACCTCAAGGGTGGGTTGACACCAGGGTCGACCCACTCAAAGGTGGGTCGACCCACTCAAAGGTGGGTCCACCCACCTGCGGTAAATTTTGCCATATTAGGGTTTTGTGATATTTTGACGATTTGGATGGCTTTTGGGCAAATCTGAGGGTCCTGGTTGCTCCATACATCTATAAATATGACCCTAGACCTAACCTTAAGCCTCATAATTCGATGGCTACGCCGGAATGCTGCCATTACTCTCTCTCTCCCTTCTCAAATCTATTCTGAAAATTAAAATGTTAAACTAGGAGAATTATGAATTCAGATCTGGAAGAGGGAATCAACGTTAATAAAAAGATCATTGAATCATAGGAGCAAGGTAAATTTCTATGAACCAATCTATTTAAATTCTTTTTCTTTCCCTTCTCTTTTCATGAAATAATAAATCCATGGTCGTTAGGTTGTGAATCAAATTAAAAGGAAAAGGGGAAACCATGGATGATAGAATGGATCGGATCCAAGATTTGGGGAAAGCATGAAAGATGAGTGGGTTTAAAATATACTTTTTGAATAATAGTATCTCTATCTTTTGGCATTCCCCATAATGAACATATTAGAATGTTTAATTTGACGAAATGCATTACTATGCGAAAATGGATAATATGTTCAATTAGTTAATATGTTGAGATGAACATTTACTTGAATGTTTAAGAAAAATGAATACCTTTGTATAGATCCATTTTATGAACCTATGAATAGGGTAAATGATACTGTATTGGAGAACTACATGTTATTTTAAAAAAAGTTAATTACATGTAGAAAGGCACGCGGCATATATTGGGATTTGGGGCATAATTTGAAATGGGATTTTGGAACATAACAAATATTATGTTTAGAGACTTTAATTTGGAGGCGCAATCTGATATGAACATAAAAGGTTGAAAATTCATACGTAAGATTAGTTGAAATGTTGGAAATGTTTATATGTTATAGACTTGTTAAAAATATTGGCAGTAACTACCACTATTCATATCGCATATTGACTTGTTCCATTTATATACCATAGCCCTTACATATGTGAATTAGAATGATTGTATGATTATATGCATAGAATTGAATAAATGAAGATGAATATGCCTAGGATTACAATTAGAAATCGTAACTGCACTTATGGCACGAGGTTAGGTTGCATTAGTGGTGGAAGTCTGCCCGGACCCGACCGGCATATCCAACAGCCACTAATGTTAGACCTAATATGAGAGGCCTAAGTGAAAGATTAAAAAAACATGTAATGGTGCTAAGACACAAGGTTAATTCAACTTGTGGTAGAAATATGCCCAGACCCGCCCGACAAATCCAGCATCCACAAATGTAGGCTTAATGTGAGAGGTCTGGTGCTTATATATATATATATATATATATATATATATATATATATATATATATATATATATATATATATATATAACAAGATATGAATAAATGGCAATGGTGGTAATTAAATTTCTAACTCAGAAAATAAGAAAGGAAGGGATGAAATGAACTGAGTTAATATGATAAGAAGGAAAAGTGATGTATTTCCCTATATGAATTATTTTTGAAAACATTGTTGCAAGTAAGCCACGGTAAAAGAAAAGTAAAGAAATTACTTGGTACCAACGGGTTTAGATTGGGAATATGTTATCAAAATAAATCATTGATTCCTTCTATCAAACTGATAAGGTGCATGAAGTGTTTTCCTTAATACAATAAGGAATATATATTACAGTGAATGAAGAATAATGGTTTACAATGGTAAATGGTTTAAGAGGGGAATGATAATAACCTATTATAAATAAATAACATGTTATATAATAGGTAGACTTGTTCTAGGGACAAGTGAATATTATAATAAACTAGTAAGGGAATGGGAATCGGATAACTGGTGAATTGAGTTAAGGAACACTTAATTATAAATTAAGTAATCAGAAAAGGGGAAAACTTGAAACCATTTAAGAAAAGGGGGAAAATATATTGTACTTAATTATAAATTAAGTAATATGTAAGCTTGGGAGTCTAAAACCCGTTGATAAGAATGTTTAGGCTTGTCCTAGGGATAAGAGGAAATTATAACATAGGTTATAATAAACGAGTAGAGAAGCTTATTAATGGGCCTTAGTTAATAGAACTAAGTTAATAAGTAAACAACGATAAGTTGTATTGACAATGTAAAATGGAATTATGGTTAAATGAGAAAGAATGAGGAAAACTTTTGAAATGCAATAAGTTATATTTAATCATAAATGGTAAATGACATGTTAATTAGAAAACACGTGAATTGGATATGCTTAATTACATATTAAGTAAAACATGTTATTGTAATGATGAAATCAACAAGAAGATAAAAGGGTTGTGGATTACAGATCTTGGGCCACAATCTATAGAATAACATGTTGTGGGCTTATTAATAAACTTAAATGGATTAAGTTGTATGACTGAAATTAATAAGCAAGAGAACGTGGTAATTTGAATAAGAATTCAATATAAATTGGAATAACCAAGTTTACTGGAAACCTGATAAGGTGAGACAAGTGCATAAAAGAATGTTTAGACAAAGGGTCTAACAATATGCTAAAGCAAGGCACTTAGACCAGTCCGTACGGTTGAGGATGAATAACCCAACGGGGTAGATTATCGAGGTGTTTTAAGGCACGAGGGGAGCGCATATTCATTTGATTGTTTTGACGGCTCCAAAGGACTGGAAGGGGAAGTACGCGGTTTCCTGATTTACGTAAGGTGCTCCTAGTAGTCCTCTGCGCGGTGACAGATGTCTTAGGCTGTGCTCGCAGAGGTTGGGTCTGCGCGTAACTACTAGGTGGGTGGGCCTTGACTGCAGATGTAGCTATGCAGTCAGAATGTTGTGACGTGGTGACACCAGGGTGGTTCGGCGGTTTCCTCACAAGGAGGCAGAGGGTCACGACCAACAAGGATAGTAGACCGTAGGACACCCGTCATCGGCAGCCAGTGGGATGCGAAAAGACTCAATCTAAGCCCAAGATACAATTTCACCCTTCATTATCGGGGCAAGTGGTTGAGGGGAAACGCCACATGGATGTTTAGATTGTTTGCATAGAGGTAGTCACTTAGCTCTGGTAGTCTTTACTAGTTGAGGGAGGGGCCAAGGTAGGGCCATAGACACCACGAAAACAAACCCTAAGTATATCTGTATATAGAGGCTCTTTAAAGACGGGCTTGTATAGGTATGGAAAAGCTCCTGACCGAGTTTCGTGCTTCTTGTATCGCTCTACCATGGAACTCGTTGCACATTAGAGGACGTTCAATTGAGGCATCGAGCTACAATTTAAGATACGTATGGTGGACAGTCTAGATACTTGCATGTCGGCTCTAGGTGGTGTATTATAGACTTGAGGGCATAACTCCGGTATGGAGTCTGATTCGAACAAAGGTTGCAGTCAGTACGTTTACGTAGCATAGTAATGATAGATATATGCGAAACGTAATATTGTTATCCATACGTCACTACGACGTAGGATGAGGGACTGCGTATATTCTAATGGTGTTACGTTGGGAACTGTGCGAGTGGGATACTATGGGGTGTACGTTAATATTGGGGGTATCTACATATATATGGTATTAGGTTAACCCACTAGGAAGTAAATGGGTGTGACGTATGTGTAAGCCTTGAGTGTTATTAACCCAAATAACCTAACAAATAAGAAAATATGATTGAACGGTATATGTAGGATTATCCAAAGTGTATAGTTTAAATCCAGTCACCAGAACTTGTGTTCTGACCCCGTCCTCATTACATACTCATAGGTTAGATTTTTGACAGAGACATGATAGCTTTGGATATTGGTTAGGTAGTATTAATAATACAGTAAGGCTATGTTTTGATTATACTATATTTTATCCATTCCGCTGCGAGATATTTTCTGAGTTATGATATGTTTTATGTCTCTGTCTTTTCTGCAGGATACCAGAACAAACCAATCTGAGTTTCTATAGATTGGAATTTTGAAAAAAAAAATCGGTCTGTCGAAATTAGGGTTGTCACATTTGGTATGAGAGCTTAGGTTTAGGATTCCTATATAAATAATGAGTGAACATATTTGTATTTTTTTAAATACAAATATTATATATATACCTAGATCCATAGGGGAACCCACTAAATTGAAAGAGTATAATGCGGTAAGAATGGGATGCTTGTTTTGTGCACTAAAGGGATGAATATGAGACCCTTAAGTGATTTGGTGGAAAGTGTACAATGTATTTTGTATGGAAGGAAAGTGAATCCCATATAATTAGTATTTCGGGTTAGTGGTTTTGGCAGTAAAACCTTATAGATTGGAAAAGGTTAAAAAGAAAAAAATGGATTAGGAATATATATAGTTGGGAGAAGTGACCTTGGGGAGTGTCTAGGAAAGCCTAGAAAATTGGAAACTCGCTTTAAGTCTAACCCCATTGTTAACTTTTTGAGATTATAAAAGTTTTGTGAAATAGGTTTATAGTGTTATCAAGTTTTAATCTTAAAAGTTATTGTTTTAAATATGTAAAGTATACAACTGGGTCTTAATGTAAAATGGGGTATATTTTGCAAATAGTAATTTCTTGCGAAAATTTTGTCTAATGTAAAATTCTCTCAATAAAAGGTGCATAATATAGAGAAAGTATTGCTCACTAGTTTTTTTTTTTATATTTCATACAAGAATCTTTAATAAAGAAAGATTTTAAATCTCTATTCTTATGACAACCCTTTATGATAAATTATTTTAAGATAATTTTGTTGGGTGGACAAAATAAGTGCAGGAATTAAGAATAAAGTGGATGTTTGCACCTTGTAGTAAGAGACTAAACCGACCTTATAGGTAAGAACAAGTCATAAACTCAATGGAGAAAATAGTTGTTCGTATCTACTCTAGTTTTGTGATTTGAAAAAAAATGATGATTTACATTTTTAAGATGATATGTTTTTATGGTTTGGCAAAAGAAAATTTTCATGAGGAAAATAAAGTTTTGACACTTTTAATTTTTGGAAGAAAAAGGGCCAAACCATGTTTTAAAAAGTATGGGGTAGGTAAGGATTAGTGCCTAGGAAATACAGGAAAAGTTTTGAGGCTATAAAGTAAATAGCGAGACTTATCTTGGAATAATAGTGAGTTCCCGTAGAATGCGTTAGCGTTGGAAAGCCAAAGATGTTGCTTGAAATAATTGTTGGAACACAGCTAGGACTAGTTGCGACTACTAGATGAAAAGGGCAAGTAAGTGTTTAAATCCCGTTGCTAATTTTCATGTTAGGGGTAAAACTCGTTATCGCATTTCTGTTGGGATCATTCCGTTATTTTGTTGGGTAGTTAGGGTAACACCTAAACCTGTCGTAGATCCCATAGTTTGGACTTTCTGTTTGAGGGGAGGACATAGTCCCAAGATTCTTGGCCCTTAGTAGTAGTTGTGTAGGGTGTCTGTTCTCCTTTTTTAGTTGCAAGACTAGAGGCTTATTTAAATTTAAACTAAGATCAGATAATTATATAAGCTAAGAAAAGAGAAAAGGTACAACTGAAAAGGAAACAGAAAATTCAGTAAAGCAACAAAAATGGAAAATTATGAGAAAAGATGGATAAGAATAAAAATTTCCAAGATAAGATAATCAGTAACAAACAAAATTTTCTTATGTGGACTATGCTTGGATAGGAAAATAGGGAATCTTTTACAAATAGTTACATAAAAATCCAAGTACGGTTAGAAAAAGGATAGAAAAAGAAAAGCGGGGGATGTGGAGTTTTCCACCCTTTTGTAACATAAGAAATTGAATGTTGAAAATTAGATTTTTATGAAATTCGAAAAGTAAAGTTGGTTGGTAGGATTATGGATGCAACAATTGGATGAACTATGCTCTTACTCAGTAAGAGTGTAAAAAAATTTGGATGAAAAAGCATTTTTATTTTCAAAATATTGCATTCATATAGAACTGCCAGTATATTTAGGATGTGAGCATCATATTTTAAAATGATTTTTGGAAAGCTTGCATACACATAGGAGGTACCGATTAGGCATGGATGCATTATTATGTTGTACTTCACTTTGCACAAGTGCACAATGTTTCCAAAAATTGGATGCACACATGATGGATGTATTTTATGTGAGGGGTTAATTTATTTTACCCTTATCAAATTTCGGGGATGAAATTCCTAAGGGTGGGAGAATGTAACACCCCGTATTTTTAGTGTAAGATAATAAAATAAGAATAACTTAATTAAATATTCTGAATTTAGTACAATGGACTGCGCCATTGCGTCCGTCTCGAAATTCTGGTCAAAATCTACACCCGGTTTGCGTAAAACGGACACTGTGTGAAGAAGTTACAAAGGTACGAAGTTTGTATACGTGCAAGAAGAATATATATATATATTAGGTTCATAAATTCAAAAATGGGTCCAGAAATTCGAAAATCGGTTCAAAATTCAAATTTCAGAAGGCGGCAGATTTCCCGCCCAGGTGGGTCGACCCCCTCAAGGGTGGGTCAACACCAGGGTCGACCTCCTCAAGGGTGGGTCGTCACCAGGGTTGACCCACTCAAAGGTAGGTCTACCTACCTACGGTAGATTTTGGCAGATTAGGATTTTATGATATTTCGACGATTCGGATGGCCTTTGGGCAAATCTGAGGGTCCTGGTTGCTCCATACACCTATAAATAAGACCCTAGACCTAACCCTAAGCCTCATAATTCGATAGCTACTCCAGAACGCTGCCATTACTCTTTCTTTCTCGCCCTTCTCAAATCTATTCTGAAAATTAAAATGTTAGCCTAGAAGAATTATGAATTCAGATCTGGAAGAGGGAATCAACGTTAATAAAAAGATTATTGAATCATAGAAGCAAGGTAAACTTCTAAGAACCAATCTATTTAAATTCTTACTCTTTCCCTTCTCTTTTCATGAAATAATAAATCCACGGTCGTTAGGTTGTGAATCAAATTAGAAGGAAAAGGGTAAACCATGTATAATAGAACGGATCGAATCCAAGATTTGGGGAAAGCATGAAAGGTGAGTGGGTGTAAAACATACTTTTTGAACAATAGTACCTCTATCATTTGGCATTCCCCATAATGAATATATTAGAAGGTTTAATTTGATGAAATGCATTACTGCGCAAAAATGGATAATATGTTCAATTAGTTAATATGTTGAGATGAAAATTCACTTGAATGTTTAAGAAAAATGAATTCCGTTGTATAGATCCATTTTATGAAACTATGAATTGGGTAAATGATACACTATTCGAGAACTACATGTTATTTTAAATAAAGTTAATTACATGCAGAAAGACACGCGACTTATATTGGAATTGGGGCATAATTTGAAATGGGATTTTGGAACATAACATATATTATGTTTTGAGACTTTAATTTGGAGGCGCAATCTGATATGAACATAAATGGTTGAAAATTCATACATAAGATTAGTTGAAATGTTGGAAATGTTTATATGTTATAGACTTGTCAAAAATATTGGCAGTAACTACCACTCTTCATATCACATATTGATTTGTTCCATTTATATACCAGAACCCTTACCTGTGTAAATTAGAATGATTGTATGATTATATACATAGAATTGAATAAATGAAGACGAATACGCCTAGGATTACAATTAGAAATTGTAACTGCACTTATGGCATGAGGTTAGGTTGCATTAGTGGCGGAAATCTGCCCGGACCCGACCGGCATATCCAGCAGCCACTAATGTTGAACCTAATGTGAGAGGCCTAAGTGAAAAATAAAAAACATGTGATGGTGCTAAGACACGAGGTTAAGTCAGCTTGTGGTAGAAGTCTGCCTGGACCCGCCCGACAACTCCAGCGTCCACAAGTGTAGGCTTAATGTGAGAGGTCTGGTGCTTATATATATGTATGTAAATATATGTATATTACAAGATATAAATAAATGGCCATGGTGGTAATTAAATTTCTAACTCAGAAAATAAGAAAGGAAGGGATGAAATGAACTGAGTTAGTACGATAAGAAGGAAAAGTGATGTATTTCACTATATGACTTATTTCTGAAAACGTTGTTGCAAGTAAGCCACAGTAAATAAAGAAAAGTAAAGAAATTACATGCTACCAAGGATTTAGATGGGAATACATTATGAAAATAAATCATTGATTCTTTCTATCAAACTGATAAGGTGCATGAAGTGTTTTCCTTAATATAATAAGGAATATATATTACAGTAAATGAAGAATAATTATTTACAACGGTAAATGGTTTAAGAGGGGAATGATAATAACCTATTATAAATAAATAAATTTTGTATAATAGGTAGACTTGTCCTAGGGACAAGTGAATATTATAACTTAGGTTATAATAAACTAGTAAGGGAATGGGCTAACTGGTAAATTGAGGTAAGGGACACTTAACTATAAATTAAGTAATCAGAAAAGGGGAAAACTTGAAACCAGTTAAGAAAAGGGGGGAAATATATTGTACTTAATTATAAATTAAATAATCTATAAGCTTGGGAGTCTGAAAGCCGTTGATAAGAATGTTTAGGCTTATCCTAGGGACAAGAGGAAATTATAACATAGGTTATAATAAACGTGTAGAGAAACTTATTAATAGGCCTTAGTTAATAGAACTAAGTTAACAAGTAAACAACGATAAGTTGTATTGACAATGTAAAATGGAATTATTATTAAATGAAAAAGAATGAGGAAAACTTATGAAATGAAATAAGTTATATTTAATCATAAATGGTAAGTGACATGTTAATTAGAAAACATGCGAATTGGATATACTTAATTACTTATTAAGTAAAACATGTTATTGCAATGTTGAAATCAATAAGAAGATAAAAAGCGGTTGTGGATTACAGACCTTGGGCAACAATCTAGAGAATAACATGTTGTGTGCTTATTAATAAACTTAAATGGATTAAGTTGTATGACTGAAATTAATAAGCAAGAGAACTTGGTAATTTGAGTTAGAATTCAATATAAATTGGAATAACCAAGTTAACTGGAAACCTAATGAGGTAAGACAAGCGCGTAAAAGAATGTTTGGACATAGGGTCTAACAATATGCTAAAGTAAGGCGCTTAGACCAATCCGTACGGTTGAGGATGAATAACCCAACGGGGTAGATCATCGAGGTGTTATAAGGCACGAGGGGAGCGCACATTCATCTGATTGTTCTGACGGCTCCAAAGTACTGGAAGGGGAAGCACGCGGCTTCCTATGGTATGTAAGGTGCCCCTAGTAGTCCTCTGTGCAGTGACAGATGTCTTAGGCTGTTCTCGTAGAGGTTGGGTATGCGCGTAACTATTAGGTGGGTAGGCCTTGACTGCAAATGTAGCTATGCAGTCAGAATGTTGTGACGCAACATTCTGACACCTGGGTGGTTCGGTGGTTGCCTCACGAGGAGGTAGACGATCACGACCAACAAGGATAATAGACCGTCGGACACCCGTCATAGGCAGCCAGTGGTATGCGGAAAGACTCGAGCTAAACCCAAGATACCATTTCACCCTTCACTATCGGGGTAAGGGGTTGAGGGGAGGCGCCACATGGATGTTTAGATTGTTTGCATAGGGGTAGTCGCTTAGCTCTGATAGTCTTTACTAGTTGAGGGAGGGGCCGAGGTGGGGCCATAGCCACCACGAAAGCATACCCTAGGTATATCTGTATATAGAGGCTCTTTAAAGACGGGCCTCTACAAATATGGAAAAGCTCCCGACCGAGTTCCGTGCTTCTTGTATCGCCCTGTCACAGAACTCGGTGCACATTAGAGGACATGCGATTGAGGCATCAAGCTACAATTGAAGATATGTATGGTGGACAGTCTAGACACATGCATGTCGGCTCTGGGTGGTGTATCATAGACTTGAGGGCATTACTCCGGTATGGAGTATGATTCGAACAAAGGTGGAAGTCAGTACGTTTACATAGCATAGTAATGACAGATATATGCGGAATGTAATATTGTTTTCCGTACGTCACTACGACATAGGATGAGGGACTGCGTATATTCCGATGGTGTTACGTTGAAGACCGTGCGAGTGGGGTACCATGGGTGTACCTCAATATTGGGGGTAGCTACATATATATGGTATTAGGTTAACCAACTGGGAAGTAAATGGGTGCGATGTATGTGAAAGCCTTGAGTGCTGTTAACCCAAATAACCTAACAAATAAGAAATTACGATTGAAAGGTATATGTAGGATTATCCAAAGTGTATAGTTTAAATCCAGTCATCAGAACTTGTGTTTTGACCCCCTCCTCATAACATACTCGCAGGTTAGATTTGTGGCAGAGACATGATAGCATCATATACTGGTTAGGCAGTATTAATAGTACGGTAAGGCTATGTTTTGATTATACTATATTTTATCCATTCCGCTGTGAGATATTTTTTGAGCTCCGACATATTTTATGTCTCTGTCTTTTCTGCAGGATACCAGAGCAAACCAATCCGAGCTTCTATAGATTGGGATTTTGAAAAAAAAATCGGTCTGTCGGAATTTGGGTTGTCATGTCAACACACCAGCATATTTCATGGGCTTGATAAGTAGGATAGTCAGAGATGTTTTGAATCAATTCGTTGTAGTTTCTATGGATGATATCCTTGTTTTCTTAAGGAACGAAGATGAGCATGCTTCGCATTTGGAAGAGGTTTTCCATACTCTCCGAGCTCATCCTTTGGAGGTGAAATTCTCCAAGTGTAAATTTTGGTGGAAATAGGTGGTTTTTTGGGTATATGGGTATGACCCGGTGGGTTGGCTGTTGATCCCGCCAAGATAGTGGTGGTACAAGATTGGAGGACCCCTAAGAATGCAACTAAAGTGATGAGTTTTCTTGGCTTAGCGGGTTACTACAGGAAGTTCATTAAGGACATTGCATGGATCTCGGCACCATTGACCCAACTTACTAAGAAGAATTTAGCTTTTTTCTTGGGCTGTTGATTGTGGGGATGCCTTTAGGGGACTGAAGAATGATCTCACCAACGCACCAGTTCGACATCACCCGATGGATCAAGGATGTTCACAGTTTATACTGATGCCTGCAGGATGGGTCTAGGTGCAGTATTGGTGCAAGAGGGTTGAGTAGTGTGCTACAGTAATAGGAAAATAAGGGCTCATGAGAGGAATCACCCTACTCACAATTTGGCGTTAACTGCTATAGTTTTCTCACTAAAGTCTTGAGACACTGCCTACTTGGCGATAGGTAAGAGCTTTTTACAGATCATATGTCACTCAAGTATTTGTTCCCTCAGAATGATCTCTATTTGAGGCATCAAAGGTGGATGGAGTTCTTAACTTTTTATGATTTCAAGATTTCTTACACCCATGGCAAGGGAAATGTAGTGGCGGATGCTTTGAGCAAGCAGAGGGCGACATTGAGTCCTTTATTTGTAGAGTGGTGGAGTTTAGAGTACATAGCAGCATTCGATTTTCGACCGTCTTTGGATTTCACTCCACGATTGTTGACTTCTTTAGAGGCGCTTCCTACTTTGCTAGAGCAAATTGGGAAGAGACAGAGAGAGGATCCCGAACTCTTAGATATTTTAGATAGATAAGGTAGAGGAGAGGTTTTTAAATAGCTCCTTAGATATACTATGGACTTCAGAGGCTGGCTTCGTCGGGATGGTAGATTGTGTGTACGCCGCACAAAAGATTTGATGAGTACGGTTTTAGACGAGGCTCATCACTCTCGGGTGACTATCCATCCTGGAGGTTAGAAGATGTAACACCTCGTATTTTCTGTGAATGTATAAGTAACAAATCAGAGAATAATTAATTTTTAAATTAAGAATCAAGGGAAACGGGTTGCGCCATTGCGTTCGTCTCGAAATTCTTCTTGGAAACGAGTCCGGGTTTTTGAGAAACGAAGTCCGTATGAGGGAGATATGACCCTCCGAAGTTTCAGAAATTTTCAGAACCGAAAACAGCTCGACATTTGAATTCGAATTTCGAATTCAAACACCAGCGCAGACTGGGCGGGAATTTTCCCGCCCTGGACCAGGTCGACCTGGGGGTCGACACTATGGTCGACCTCCCAGGGACCAAGTCGGCCCTATGGTCGACCTGGGGTCGACCTGGTGACAGAACCCAGTTCTGAGCCTGGGTTCATTCTGATGTATCTGCTCAAGTTTTATGTCTAGATTCGTCCGCTTAATCCTATATAAATAGCCTCCTAGCCTCATTCTCTTTACACCATTTCATTCTCTCCTTATGCTGCCTCTGAAATATTATAAATAATTAAAATAATGGCGTCGCTACTCTGTTGGAATCAAAACTAGAAATAGTGCATCTTCTACCAAATCCGAATAAGATTAAAAAGAGAACAACTGCAACCCTTCTTCTATAGACCAACCAAGGCAAGTACAGTTATTTTTGGATATGAATTTTAATTATGATCATGACATTGTTGTAAATCTGAATCTGAGGTTATGCATATTCTGTTCTGTTTAGATCTATCCTATTGTAACTATTCTGCATCTCTCTTCTTTCTGTTCTATATCCATTCTACCACGAGCCTGAGCCAAATCTCATAAGAGATTGACACACGAATGCCAAACTATTGGGGCAAATAATGAATGATGCATAAATTGGGCATGACTGATCTGTGACTGTTTTGAGGAAAGAATATAGGCTGTAGCTAGAACATAAATCTGAGACATATGGCTGGACATGTTTGAAACATAAAGGGTATTGAAAATATGACTTGAGGCATAGAAAAATTTGGACATATGACTTAGGATTTGGGCGTAAAGATTTAACTGTAAATAAGCAATTGATTTAGATGAATAGCACATGTTGTAATTCAGTACATAAGTTGGAGGCATATTATATGAGATTGTTTATGACTTAGAATATAAAGGACATAAGTTGTAATTCTAGATCTGGACATACTTTATATATTATATTCTGTAATTTAGAAGAAGGAGGATTATTTTGTATATAACTTAGGCGTAAAGACCTATATTAAATAGGATAACCATTAATGTGAACACACCTAAAAATGGGTTTTGGATATGTGACATGCATTGTAATCAATGGTTATACTTGGCATAATTTATATGTGAATCACGATTAGGGCCTTTGGAGAGTATTCTGAACTATGCAAGTTTAACCAAAACTTGGGACATATGTTATATGGTAAATTATGACCATAACTTAGGCATGTAAGTTTAGGCTCACTCCATGATTAGGCAAGATATGTGAATAAGACTTTGAGAAATGTTTAAATCTGCTATCTGCTTAATATGTTAAATTTGCCTAATCTGCTAAATCTGTTACTTGTTTAATTGCCTAAACTGTTAAATATGTTGAATCGCCTAATCTGCTAATTATGCCTAATCTGTTAAATCTGATGAGTTGCCTAGTCTGCTAAATCTGTTGAACCGTCTGAGCTGCTAAATCTGTTACATCTGTTGAAAAGCTGAATGATTGTAATTTGTGTAGGCTCGATCTAAGATTGTGTAAAACATGTTAATTTGTTTAATCTGCTGTGACTTGAAAAGAAGCCAAATCTGTTATATTAACAGAATTAGTCTGATAGTTGTATAATCTATAATGGAATAAATGGGTTATAATAAAAATGCTGAGACACGAGGTTAGACTCATGTTTGCGGTAGAAGCCTGCCCGGACCCAACCGGCTTAACCAGCAACCGCAAACTGCTAGACTAATGTGAGAGGTCGTAGGCATAACTAAAATATGCTTAGACACGAGGTTAGGTCTGGCTTATGGCAGAAGTCTGCCCGAAACCGCCCGGCATATCCAGCGGCCACAAGCTACCGACCTAATGTGAGAGGTCTGTGCATTAATATTTAATTAATGCAAACCTGAGACAAATATGATGTCTAAAAATTGTTGGGTGGATAGGGCTAAACCAACTAGACTGATGAATTTAATAAACCTGTTTTGTGAATCTGTAAGCCAAATACAAAGTTAGACAATCTGTAAATCTGTTAAAACTGTACACCTGATCCGTTAGTCTGAAAACCTGTTAACCTGATTTTCTGATCTGTGAACTAGTTGACTTGAACTCTGTATGTCTGAAAATTTGTAAACAAGTTAATCTGGAATCTGTTAGTCTGGGGACACAAGGTTAGGAGGGAAAATACTTGTGTAATCTGTTGTTTGGGACCCATATTAGTCAGTAACCCTTTCTGGTATCAAAATTATGACCCAACAGCAGGTAGGGTCCTGGCACGCTTACTGAACTAATTATAAGCGGTTCATTCTGATAATGGCGAGGGGTGTTGATGTTGCATTCCAACCGGGTCATGTGCGTGCATGGATCTCGGTCTGGCTCTGAGGATGTAAGACGCCGTGACATCTATAAATAGGTCTGTGTCATTCAAAGGTTGCCACTTTAGGAAATGATACACCCTTTTGTGGGGCTGGCACAGGGTATTTATGTATTAGGGATCCGATCGCTTGGGGTAGATTTAGGGTACACTTAGTTCTGTCTGTTTCCGTTGGGGTGCCGTCTGTTTCTGTTGGGTGGTAACACATGTCTGTTTCTGTGTGGTACCGTCTGCTGGGGTGGTAAAGGCCCATTTACTAGTGTACACCTAGTTCTAACATTCTGTTTCCATAAGGATTATTCTGTTTATGTTCATGTACCTTCTGTTCGGGTGGTAAAGGCCCATTATTCTGTTTCTGTTTAGACATTAGGGTAACACCTAATCCTGTTATACTAGTATTTGTGCAGAGAAGTAAAATATAAGTTAGAAGCAAAACTTGGGCTATATCATTCTGTATCTTCTTTTCAGCTTAAGTATATTAGTTACTCTTGTTGATATTGTCTCTTATCCAGCTTTATTTTCATGTCATGATATTATTATCTGTTCATATGCTGAAAGTCACTGGACTTGCCAGACTTTATGTCTGACCTTGCTTGTTTTCGCCCCTTCTCTTTCGTTCCCCCCCCCCCCCCCCCCCAGGTTTGTAGGGTGGAAATCTAGGAGCTTGATTTGGACTTTCTCTGCTTGAAGTATCGCTTGGCCTTGGCTCTATCTTTCCATGGCAGTTTATGTTGGGGATTATGATTTTAAAAAACTATGCATTCTGAAGGCTTTTGTATAAGACTGATATTTTTGTACTTGAATTCTGATATTGTGATTTGAAAAGATGTAACCAAACTTACTTCGGTTTATGTTGTAATAAAGTTATAAATTTTTCAAGTATTGTTTTATCTGTCTTGTAAATTTATGTTCTGTCTACTAAAACGCTCCATCAAAGTTAAGGCATTCCCTTTGTGAGTGACCTTAACGGAGGTGGGGTGTTACACCTGGTATCAGAGCTGAAGGTTACCAGATTTGATAAAAAGTTTTGGAAAACTATTTTCAAAAAGGTTTTTTTTTAAAAGGAAGTATTTTCAAAAGTAGAGTTTATTTTGAAAAACATAATCCCCAAAGCCATATCTTATCTTTCTATCCTTTTTCTTGAATCTCGCCTTTTTCTTTCGTTTCAGCATGTCTGGGGATCTTAACCTTCCTGAGGGCGTACCGGTACCTGGCTGGTTCAGGAGGTACTTAGAGGCTAGGGCCAACGATGCAGACCCAGCAGATATTCGTCCTCCAGCCGCAGCGATTCCCCCTCTTCCGCCCCCTCCTCGTGCGATTGCTTTCTCAAAGATCTGTTAAGATTTAGGGCCATGGGTGGAAAGGATTTCAAGGGAACTGAATCATTCGTAGAAGCGAGGAACTGGCTTAAAGAAACTGAGGATCTGTTCGTTATCTTCGAGGTGGACGATAGGCAGAAGGTACAGTTGGCGGTATGGTTGCTCAAAGAGGAAGCTTCCTATTGGTGGGAAGTCACTAACGCCGAGAGGCCGGTTGAAACATGGATGGATTTTAGAACAAGGTTTGAGACGAAATTCCTCTCGCAAGCTGAACGAAGTCTACAACTGGAAAAGTTCTTATCTCTTAAGCAAGGACGTATGACGGTCAAGGAATACGTCAACCAGTTCAACCGACTGGCTAGGTTCGGACTAGATTTAGTCAACACCCAACATAAAAAGGCTCTTTGCTTTGTTAAAGGATTGAACGAGCCACTGCACAGCCTAGCCATGACCCATGTACCCATGGGAGCAACTTACGAGAGATTGGTGGACATGGCACTACTACATGAGGAAGACAAGGGCAAGAAAGAGGCAAAGAAGGAAGAACCACAGAACAAGAAAGCATGGCCCAAAAAGGAAACACAAAAGAAGGATGAGAAGTCTGAAGATAAGAAGGAGAAAAAGTGCTTTACTTGTGGAAGCTCGACTCATCTGGACAAGGATTGCAGAAAAAGAAAGGGCACTTATTACAACTGTGGTGAGATGGGACACTTCACTAGGGGCTGCCCGAAGAAACGAGGGCAAGGACAGAGGGCAGGACCAACTTCTGGAGGGCAGGCGAACACTCTCGAGGCTAGTGGATAGGATAGAAATAGGTGAACTTTCTGTAGGAGGTTTAATTTCTTTATCTGGTTGTTGAGTTAAAGCTCTTTTCTGATTCTGGCATTTTGATTCTGTAATCGATACTCTGCACTTTAATACTAGTATTATTTTTGATTCCGCTGTAGACTCAGACCCATAAGGGTTAGGACTCATCTAATTATGATAAGTTGGGTATCTGTGTTGAGCGTTAAGTTGACTATGACTCATACATTCTGGTTTTTTATCATGCTTAGTTTCCTAAGAATCATTTGGTAATCTGATCTGTAATAGTAGTCTGTAGGTTTCTGAAAAGGATAGGAGTTTTTACTCAAGGTGGGAAACAGATTTCCAGCTGGGCATTTGTTTAATGGGAGTAATTCTATGAGTATTAATCTGATGTTGATTTCGGTCTTCGGGGTTGATAATTAGGAGTTATTCTCTTAAATCGATGTCTAATGGGAACCTAGCTTTAGTTTTAATTATACTTCCCTCTATCACTCGACTTTATCCTTCGACCTTTAGGTAGAAACTAATGGGTGTAAACATTTGTTTGAGACATTTTATGTTTGATGGTTGCAAGTGGATGCAAGTGGTTGCTAGTGATTGCTCGTGGATGCATATACACACACTAGGCACAAGATCGGCTCAAAAAACTCTCATACTGCATGTGGATGTGTGTGCATTTTTTTTATGGATGCAAAATGATTGACTCAGCAGATGGATGTTGCATATGAATGAACGGTTGTGCACTCATATAGGAATGATATGTAACAAATAGGAAAATTGCATACATGTGGAACTCATGGCACTAACATAATTCACATTAAGGAGGTTTACTGAATCAGTAGACCGCTTGATCTTTGCATTAGATAAGGAACATATACACACACTTTTGCATATGTTCATACAACATTAGAAGTTTTCAAAGCACAATGGATGCTTGTGGATGATGGTTGAGTAGATGGATGAGTGGATGGTAATACACATTTTTCTTAACTTGAAGATTTCGGGGACAAAATCCTTTAAGGAGGGGAGAATGTAACACCTCGTATTTTCTGTGAAATTATAAGTAACAAATCAGAGAATAATTAATTTTTAAAATAAGAATCAAGGGAAACGGGTTGCGCCATTGCGTTCTCGAAATTCTGCTTGGAAACGAGTCCGGGTTTTTGAGAAACAGAGTCCGTATGAGGGAGATATGACCCTCCGAAGTTTCAGGAATTTTCCAAACCGAAAACAGCTCGAAATTTGAATTCGAATTTCAAATTCAAACGTCAGCGCAGACTGGGCGGGAATTTTCCCACCCAGGACCAGGTCGACCTGGGGGTCGACACTATGGTCAACCTCCCGGGGACCAGGTCGACCCTTTGGTCGACCTGGGGGTCGACCTGGTGACAGAACCCAGTTCTGAGCCTGGGTTCATTCTGATGTATCTGGTCACGTTTTCTGTCTAGATTCGTCCGCCTAATCCGATATAAACAGCCACCTAGCCTCATTCTCTTTACACCATTTCATTCTCTCCTAATGCTGCCTCTGAAATATTATAAATTATTAAAATAATGGCGTCGCTACTCTGCTGGAATCAAAACAAGAAATAGTGCATCTTCTACCAAATTCAAATAAGATTAAAAAAAGAACAACTGCAACCCTTCTTCTATAATCCAACTAAGGCAAGTACAGTTATTTTTAGATATGAATTTTAATTATGATCTTGACATGGTTGTAAATCTGAATCTGAGGTTATCCACATTCTGTTCTGTTTAGATCTATCCTATTGTAACTATTCTGCATCTCTCTTCTTTCTGTTCTATTGCCAGGCTACCACGAGCCTGAGCCAAATCTCATAAGAGATTGACGCACGAATGCCAAACTTTTGGGGCAAATAATGAATGATACATAAATTGGGCATGACTGATCTATGACTGATTTGAGGAAAGAATATAGGCTGTAGCTAGAACATAAATCTGAGACATATGGCTGGACATGTTTGAATCATAAAGGGTATTGAACATATGACTTGAGGCACAGAAGAATATTTGACATATGACTTAGGATTTGGGCGTAAAGATTTAACTGCAGATAAGCAATTGATTTAGATGCATAGCACATGTTGTAATTCAGGACATAAGTTGGAGGCATATTATATGAGATTGTTTATGACTTAGAATATAAAGGACATAAGTTGTAATTCTAGATCTGAACATACTTTATATATTATAGTCTGTAATTTAGAAGAAGGAGGATTATTTTGTATATAACTTAGGCGTAAAGACCTATATTAAATAGGATAACCATTAATGTGAACACACCTAAAAATGGGTTTTGGATATGTGACATGCATTGTAATCAGTGGCTATACTTGGCATAATTTATATGTGAATCACGATTAGGGCCTTTGGAGAGTATTCTGAACTATGCAAGTTTAACCAAAACTTGGGACATATGTTATATGGTAAATTATGACCATAACTTAGGCATGTAAGTTTAGGCTCACTCCATGATTAGGCAAGATATGTGAATAAGACTTTGAGAAATGTTTAAATCTTCTATCTACTTAATATGTTAAATTTGCCTAATCTACTAAATCAGTTACTTGTTTAATTGCCTAAACTGTTAAATATGTTGAATCGCCTAATCTGCTAATTATGCCTAATCTGTTAAATCTGTTGAGTTGCCTAGTCTGCTAAATCTGTTGAACCGTCTGAGCTGCTAAATCTGTTACATCTGTTGAAAAGCTGAATGATTGTAATTTGTGTAGGCTCGATCTAAGATTGTGTAAAACATGTTATAATAAAAATGCTGAGACACGAGGTTAGAATCATGTTTGCGGTAGAAGCCTGCCCGGACCCAACCGACTTAACCAGCAACCGCAAACTGCTAGTCTAAGGTGAGAGGTCGTAGGCATAACTAAAATATGCTTTGACATGAGGTTAGGTCTGGCTTGTGGCAGAAGTCTGCCCGGAACCACCCGGCATATCCAGCGGCCACAAGCTACCGACCTTATGTGAGAGGTCTGTGCATTAATATTTAATTAATGCAAACCTGAGACAAATATGATGTCTAAAAAGTGTTGGGTGGATAGGGCTAAATCAACTAGACTGATGAATTTAATAAACCTGTTTCGTGAATCTGTAAGCCCTATACAAAGTTAGACAATCTGTAAATCTGTTAAAACTGTACATCTGATCCGTTAGTCTGAAAACCTATTAACCTGATTTTCTGATCTGTGAACTAGTTGACTTGAACTCTGTATGTCTGAAAATTTGTAAACAAGTTAATCTGGAATCTGTTAGTCTGGGGACACAAGGTTAGGAGGGAAAATACTTGTGTCATCTGTTGTTTGGGACCCATATTAGTCAGTAAACCTTTCTGGTATCAAAATTATGACCCAACAACAGGTAGGGTCCAGGAATGCTTACTGAACTTATTATAAGCGGTCCATTCTGATAATGGCGAGGGGTGTTGATGGTGCGTTCCAACCGGGTCATGTGAGTGCATGGATCCCAGTCTTCCTCTGAGGATGTAAGACGCCGTGACATCTATAAATAGGTCTATGTCATTCAAAGGTTGCCACTTTAGGAAATGATACACCCTTTTGTGGGGCTGGCACAGGGTATTTATGTATTAGGGAGCCGATCGCTTGGGGTAGATTTAGGGTACACTTAGTTCTGTCTGTTTCCATTGGGGTACCGTCTGTTTCTGTTGGGTGGTAACACCTGTCTGTTTCTGCGTGGTACCGTCTTTTGGGGTGGTAAAGTCCCATTTACTAGTGTACACCTAGTTCTAACATTCTGTTTCCATAAGGATTATTCTGTTTCCATTCCTGTACCTTCTGTTCGGGTGGTAAAGGCCCATTATTCTGTTTCTGTTTAGACGTTAGGGTAACACCTAATCCTGTTATACTAGTATTAGTGCAGAGAAGTAAAATATAAGTTAGAAGCAAAACTTGGGCTATATCATTCTGTTTCTTCTGTTCAGCTTAAGTATATTAGTTACTCTTGTTGATACTGTCTCTTATCCAGCTTTATTTTAATGTCATGATATTATTATCTGTTCATATGCTGAAAGTCACTGGACTTGCTAGACTTTATGTCTGACCTTGCTTGTTTTCGCCCCTTCTTTTTCGTTCCCCTCCCCCCCCCCCCCCAAGGTTTGTAGGGTGGAAATCTAGGAGCTTGATTTGGACTTTCTCTGCTTGAAGTATCGCTTGGCCTTGGCTCTATCTTTCCATGGCAGTTTATGTTGGGGATTATGATTTTAAAAAACTATGCATTCTGAAGGCTTTTGTACAAGACTGGTATTTTTGTACTTGAATTCTGATATTGTGATTTGAAAAGATGTAACCAAACTTACTTCGGTTTCTGTTGTAATAAAGTTATAAATTTTTCAAGTGTTGTTTTATTTGTCTTGTAAATTTCTGTTCTGTCTAAAACGCTCCTTCAAAATTAAGGCATTCCCTTTGTGAGTGACCTTAACGGAGGTGGGGTGTTACAGAAGATGTATCGATATACGATGTGAGTATTTCATTCGGTCGATATGAAGAAGTGTGTAGCTGAGTATGTAGCTAAATGTGTGACATTGCATAGAGTTAAGACAGAGCAAAAGAAGCCCGGTGGTCTACTTCAGCCTTTGTATATACCGTTGGGGAAGTGGGAAAGTGTTTTGGATGGTTTGCCAAGATTGATAAAGGAAAAAAACAACGTTTGAATCATCGTGAATCGTTTGACTAAGAGCGCCCATTTCCTCACAATTAAGAGTAAAAGGACGACTACATGGTTGGGTTCTTTGCACATTCAAGAGATCGTTAAACTACATGGTATTCCTTCGAGAGGGGTTGAATTGAATTTTGGAAGATTGACGATGTGCATTTTAGACTTGGAGGGACATGTCAGGATCATTTACCCCTCGTAGAATTTACATATAATAATAGCTTTCAGACCAGTATTGGCTTGGCACCTTTCGAGGTCCTGTATGGACGACCTTGTAGATCTTTGACGTGTTGGTGGGATTTGGCTGACAGATTGCTTCTTGAGCCAGAAATGATTAGGGAAACCTATGATAAGTTGAGTTGACCAGAAAAGGAATGAAGGGAGCACAATATAGGAAAAAAAATATGCAGATAAGCGAAGAATCAATTTGGAGTTTGCAAATGGAGATTTGATCTTTCTTAAAGTTTCACTGCTTAGGAACATGGTAAGGTTTGGCCCCGCGGGAAAGATAGCCCCGAGGTTTATTGGACTATTCTCAGTTATTGAGGGGATTGGTCAGATGGCTTATAGAGTTCGACTACCAGAGAGCAGGGCCGACCCTGGCCTGGTTCGAGCCGTGCGACCGCACAGGGTCCATTAGGTTAGGGGGCCCAAAAAAACTGTATTACCTTTACTAGAGCTGTTTTTTCTTGTTAGGATACTTGATAGCAATTTATCTATGCAAAAGTAGATATGATTGTATGCTTTGTTGACATCAATCAATATATTAAACTGGAGATGTGGCTTGTGTGGACCTCTAGTTGACAGATTGAAAATATGGGTAAAAACTTCATGAATTTGTTGAAACACGCAATTTTCTCCGTGGAGATGCACAGTAGAAAAAGCACATTATTTTCACTTAAGTTCAATTTCGTAAAAAAAAATTAAGGGTCCAAAATTTTAGGCCCGCACTTGGCCCATAAATACTCAGGGATGGCCCTGTCAGAGAGATTATAAAGGATTCATGATGTTTTCCATGTATCGCACTTACGGAAATGCCAATATGATTCAGTGGAGGTAGTAGAGCCCAACGCATTGGAGGTCGTGGAGATTGAGAGTGAAGCATCCATCCAATGAGCACCTCGATATATCTTAGAGTTTGAGACCAAGAGGCTAAGAAATAAGGAAATGAGGTTGGTTAAGGTGCAGTGGGGAGACAATGAGAGTAAGGCCACATGGCAACCGAAGATAAGATGCATATATCTTATCCCTATCTATTTGATGGTATGTTCCGATCTTTCTTTTCGATCTTTAGTTCTTAGGTTCTATCATTTGAATTCCTTTGAACTTGATCTTAGGAGAAACCTATAGATAATAGGATATGGTTGAAACATTTCATTGAGACATGTTATGTTTGATGTTTGCAAGTGGAAGCAAGTGTTTGCAAATGGATGCAGTGGATGCATATACACACACTAGGCATTATGATCGATTAAATAGGACACTTGCATATGCATATGGATGTTTGTGCATTTTTATTTATATGGTTGAAATATATGGATTTCATTATATGGTTGTTGCATATGGATGATGTTTTAGGAACGCGTATAGAATTACCTATTATCATTAGAATTTTGCATACATTTGGATGCACATCACAAACATAATTGCATAAAAAGGAGGACGATTGAATCGGTAGACCGCCTAATCTTGTGCATTAGTTAGAATCATATACACTACATTATTGCATAAGTACATAAATTGCATTAGATAAACTAAGGACAATGGTTACTTGTGGATGATGAATGTAATAACCCGCATTGGCAGAGGTATTATAATAAATTTATTTAATTATTTATATAGTGATATAGTGAATTAAATGGTGGTTTAATTAAATAATAGTGAATATTTAATTAAAATAATAAATTAAATAATATATTAAATTCTGAAATAATCAGAATTGGCTGAGTGGCGATATGGTGTGAACTGGATCATCCGTGATATTTAATTCATCTTGGAATTGAATTAGAATAACGAATATATTATTTGAACGACAGTTTGAATGTATAATTATATTATAATTAAAAACGAGCTTGAAATGGCGCTGTAGTTTGTAATTTGGCGATTTGAACTTCAACTGAATGTATAGAGTTCGTTTTAAATCGGATTTCTATGAAACAAGAAACGTGTGGAGCTGGTGGAGTATATCTTTCTAGTGGAAGAGAAAAATCTGGATTTCGTCAGGTAGATTTTGATTTACGTCCAAATCAAATTTCAGAAAAGTCGCTGTGGAATTCCTTTATAATTTGCGACGCTTTATATACGTTATAAATAGATTTTCAGTATAAACTGAATATCGAGATAATCTGGAATCTGAAATATCAAGCTGTAAATTCTGATATGATATTCTGGAGTTGTACGATATCATATGTGAAGCTATACGATAATATAAATTTATTTATATTTAATTTAATTTTATTTAAAAATATATTTATATATTTAAATGGGTCATTCAAAGCTTTAAAAAAATAGCCAGTTTTGCAAACAACCTTGGTTTTTGACGAAACTAATTTTGTTGGATCCGCAACATCAAATTATTGTTAGATTCCAAGTTCTGTGATTTTTCGGGTCACTGTGTGGCCGTACGGATTTTTAGAGTGAAAAACAATCAGTATTTTGACGGTTAAAAATACGCTGTGTGAGCAAACGGAGTCGGAATTCGACGAAACCAGTTTCGTTGGGTCTGTAATGTCGAATAGTAGTTACATGTAAATTTTCGTGATTTTTGGGTATCGTATGTGGTCGTAGGAATTTTTAATGGCAATTACAATCAGCATAGCAATAAAAATGAATATAAAATAAAAACAAAATATCTAAAAATAAAACCCTATAAATACCACCAACAAACTCTAAACCCTTAAGACCTAATTTCATTTCCTCCTTAGTCAAAAAAAAGGCGCCGTCACTTTTTCTCTTCACAGAAATAAAAATTGAAGCTTCTAAATTCATACAAATTCAAATAAAATCCAAGAAAAGAAGAGACTTTGATCTTCGGACTCCTGGATGGAAAAGCATGAAGTGGGTAACGGTTTCAGCATGTTCGACGTACTGGTTTCTCGCAGGAAAACTGAACACGCAAACTAGGTTTTGGGTTCTTTGAGAATTGAGGTTTTAATTCGAGTTATGAGTATGGTATTTGGGTTTGTATGATGAAATGGAGTGGATTGGCGGAAATTCGAGAATTCTGGTGGCATTCTTATTCAGTCGATCTCTGGGAGGCCACGGCAGTACCCTTTCGAACGCGAGTTGACAGGGGGCTGGGAGTTCGACCATGGTTGTTTGGGAAGAGGGAGATTTGAGAAAGGAGACCAATGGTGCAATTCTTTGGTGAATCGGTTGGGTAATGGAGGAAGGATCGTGGAAATGAGTTCGTGGCGAATACTGGAGCACGGCACTGGTTTGGGGAAGAAAGTAAATGTTCGGGTCTGGTACATTGGAGAGGTAATGGGCTGGAGTTTATAAGTTAAGCCCATTTAAAAGTAAATTAGTTTATCTTTAATTAAAATTGTATATTAACTTATAAAATGTGTGACTGTATCAGAATTTCGAACAGTTGGATCCGTTAGGATCGTATGGACGGACACTACCCAATGGAACTGACTGGGAGTGGATTGGACCTCTTTTGAATTTATGGTGAAATAAACTGGTTGATTCAAATCAAACAACAGTTTATCGTTCTTTAACGATGAATTGCAAAAGTGAGTAAATCTCACTAACTCTGAACAGTTTATAATTTCATGTTGTATTTTTAGAACTGTTAAATATTGGCTGATTGACTGTGTGTTGACTGTTGATTGAACTGCTAGACAGTTAGTTGAATTTCTATATTGATTCTGTTTAACAGAATATATCATATGGAACTGAAAGTGATGTTGATTTTATTGTGTAACATCTGTGGATGCAGGGAAACAAGTTGGAGGAATCCGACTGGATTCCTCAACAGTTATTTTATTGTTTTCATATATTGTGATATATGATGTGAGATATAATCTATTGTCGATTATATGTGTTTGAACGATATTGGTCATCGTGATTTGATGTGTTAAATACCATAACATACCGGAATGGTGGGAAGGGAATTTTCAAAATGAATATTGAAAATAGATTATTTATAAAATCAAAGGATTTTATAAAAAGAGATAATATTTATAACAATCGAAGGAGATTTTATAAAAAGGAAATATTTGGAAAATAAATAGAGTTATAAAAAGGAAATTTGTTTATAACCGAATAGGATGTTAAAAAAAGGAAAAACGTTATAAAAAGGAAAACGTTACTAAAAGGGAAATCATTTGTAAAGTGAAGAACCATTACTAAAAAGTAAATCTTTATAAATGAATAGTTTATTCGAAAAGGAGTTAATCGAATATTAGTTATTCGAATATTAGTTATTCGAATAGAGTTAAAGGAAAGGAATTATCAATTATTAGTTAATCGAAGGGAGTTATCGATTATTAGTTAATCGAAGGAGTTACCGATTATAGTTTAATCGAAAAGAGTTATCGATTTGTTCAATCAAAGTGAGTTATAGAATATTGGTTATTCGAAGGAGTTATCGAATTTAGTTATTCGATGGAGTTAATTGATTAGAGTTAAAATAAAGGAGTTAATCGAATATAGTTTATTCGAATAGAATAAATTGAGTTAATCGAATATTAGTGATTCGATAAAGTAAAAGGAGTTATCGAATATTAGTTATTCGAATAAGAGTTAAATAGAGTTAATCGAATATGGTTTATTCGAATAAATTTAAAGGAATAAATCGAATATAGTTTATTCGAATGGAATTAAAGGAGTTAATCGAATATAGTTTATTCGAATAGAGTTAGAGGAGTTATCGAATATAGTTTATTCGACAAGAGTTAATCGAATAGAGTTAATTGAAGAGAGTTAAATCGAATATAGTTATTCGAAAGAAAGGTTAAGTAAGTAAGTTAGTTAAAGAAATTTAAAGGGAACTTTACCTATTTCAAGGTTAGAAATGTTGTTCAGTTAAGGTCTGAGAGGTAGCTATACCCCAACTTGATTGACTGCGTTTTTAATTTAAAAATAGTTAAGGTTCGAGAGTGAAAGTGGTTAAGTGAATTTAGTAAATAAGTATAGTGGTTTGAGTTGTCGTCGCGATGTTGAATTAAACATCTGTTTAAATCCAAGTATAGAAGATTTGGAAATGTTTTCCAAATAGAATCAGAAACATAATCAAATATTGAAACAAGGAAAATATGAATATAGGTAGATATATAGATAGATATATATATATATGATTGATGATTGATTGATAGAAATTTACATCTGGAAATAATATCGTTGTTTGCACACCTGTTTTTCTTTGATAGTTAACTCACAGACTATCGAAGTTTTGACCATTTTAACGTTGTTAATATGGAGAGACCGGTTGGATTATTATCCAAAGAACCACTCTGTATTGGCATAAGCGTTGCGAATCATATATGCCAAAGATAATTGAAGACGGAGTAAAGTGCAAGGGCTATTGTATAAGTCTTAGATAACAGTGTCTAAGATGGATGTATTGAATAGTGCCTTTGGTTCATCATGTTCCTGGATGACTTGTATGGATGGATGTCTAACAGAGTATTTCCAGACGATCACGTATATTGATTTCTCCAACCGTACCAAGAGTGGAAGCAGAGAAGGAAACTTCTTTTAGCTAACACATAATGTATGGTTGAGGACGTCAATCGGTGATTTAATGGATTTGACGATGTGGCATTCAAAGTGAATCTGGTGTGATGATAAAGCGTAGCTTCTAGCCTCACATCCGGTAATTGACAGAAATCGGGCAGGCAGCATGGCTAAGTCGGTCGCTCTGGAGTAGGGTGTATAATCACATGATCTAGAGTTTCATTTACTTCTAAAAATCTACTGTTGATGTTGTCCCGTTCGGGAAACAGTTGCTGATCCCAACCGTTGGTGATATACATTCGATACACTCAAGCGAAATGAGTGGTCGGTCATGTGTGGCCGGATTGCAAGATGTTCTTATTGAACCCAGTGTATTCCTTTCTAGAGGTACACTAGCGAAAGGTGGTTCCATACCTTGTCATAGTTGGAAATCCATTACCCAATACGTGCTTGCGGTTTTGATTGTATATTATATATGTAGAACGTGAGATGAAAGTGTTTCTGCTAGATGATTGTTATATTGTGGTTGATAGACATTATTATAATATCAAAAGGTTTTGATATAAAGATATTTTGGATTCTCATAAGGGAAAAACCCGTTCCGTTATACGGCGTGGTCTTATGAGATATCGTTTACTTGTTCAAACAATTTAAACTGTTTTACTCATACCAGTCCCATGACTGACCTAGAGTTTATTTGTTTGTTTCCCTAAACTCTTGGGTGCCTAAATTTGTACGGGCAGTCAAGTAGTCAGGATTTATAGATATACTGGAAGAGCTTGGAGCAGGAGGCTTCAGGATTATATAGCTATAGTTATTTCCGCTGTGTTGTAAGTGTTGTACTTTGAAAATGATATGTATATTCAAGTACAGATTTGTATTTCAAAGTTATGTTATGAAATATATTTATTCGTTCCGCTGTGAGATTCGTGTTACTCTGATATTGTGTTCTTCTTCTTCTTCTATTTTAAGTTTCTATCTTATCTTTCCTCGCCCTCTAATTTCTTTCACTAATGACCGGTATTTTTCGATGTTTGGTTAGTCATCATTGAGTTTATGGCGATAACCAAAGTCGACAAAAACCCGGGTCATTACAATGAATGAGTAGATGGTTGAAAAAAACACTTATGTTATTCTTCTACCTTAGAGATTTCGGGGACGAAATCCTTGAAGGAGGGGAGAGCATAACAACCCAAATCTTAATGAATAATAATTAATTAACAATTTGATTAACTAAATAATAATTCAAAAAATAAATGGGAATTAGGCAAAGGGGATTGCGCCATTGGGACTCCGTTACAATTTTCGAGTTTGGATAGACTTTTAGTTTGCGTAAAATAAACATAAACCAAATGAATTATGATTAGTTAAGTTTTTAATTTCGAATCAGAAATTAAAATATAATAAATAATTAATCACCCGAAATCAACGCAACTACTGGAATGACCAAGTCACAACTAGGTCGACCCCTGGGTAGCAAGACCCCAAGTGGGTCGACCCAAGTAGTGTAGACATGCACATTTTTCATGCCTAGCACGGATGAAATGTTGTGGAAGCTTCGAGACTTTGTTTTATCCAATGTTTGAGGATGAAAACCAAAAACACTAAGGCTTAAAATCCCCAGCCTCATTTATAAGTAAGCTATAATCTTACCTCATTCCCCATAAATCTCATTCTTCATTTCTGAGCCTCCACCATACCCTTCTTCTCCAAAATATAAATAGATTGTTCACGCAACAAATTGGAGTATTGTTTATACGTAGATTTTGGGGATTTTCTACCGAGGCCATTAGATTTGCTTTTCTTAGGTGAGTTTTCAATGATTTCAAGATTTCTTTTAATTTGGAATTAGATCTTTAAAATAGTAGTTGTGGTTGTTTCAAATTTGGAATATTCTCTATTCTTAAACCCAAATTATTATGTTTGATTTCAGATTTTGTGTTTCTACTTTCGTTTTGAATTCCTTTTGTCTATTTTTGCAAACTAAATTCATATTTTTGTAAGTTGTTATTCTGAATCTCTTTCTCATTTCTCTATTTCTAGGTTTTGCAGTTGTGCTAAACATATGCCTAAAATGTGTATATGAATACGATTGATACATGCATGAACCTGTAAGCCTAATATTTGCGTTGGGTTATTCCTCTTTTTCTTTGTTTTGTGTTTGGGTTGGGGAATAAAATACATTGAATAGAAATAATCAAAAATTAAGGCTTAATTTGAATGTGTTGGAAACTGCAAATAAGAAAGGAATAATTGAATTAACTCGATTGGACTAAATTAAGGCCTATTTCACGGATTTTGACAGAACTGAACTCTAATTAAAAAAAGTGCATAATTATGATAATTGAAATCATAGTAAATATAAACATGTTAATTTGTAGTTTGAGCCCAGTATTCCTTGTTGCCTGGCTTTAATAAACATGTTAATTTATATTGTATGCCTAGTACTCCTGGTTGTCGAGCTTTAGCCTTATACTCCTTATTGTCAGACTTCGATATAAACATATTAATTTAGTATATCAGCCTAGTACTCCTCGTTGTTACGCTTAATAAATTAAAATAAATTCGTTTTTGGGGCCAAATCAAGGGTTGAGGATTTGAGCCAAGTTGTTTATTTATTGGGATCTATTCCATGTAGCATACCTATCAGTTCAGTCTCACTTTAAGGCAATGACACGCACCATGTTACGTTGTGAACGTAAGTCGATCCAATTGGAGGGTGTGAGTATATTCCAATGAGTCAGTGTGCGTACATTTCCTTGATTAGAGGACATAAACCACTTGGACATTCAGTGGATAAAGTTATGCCAAATCGTTGATGGACTAAGGCCTGATAAACCAAAACCCGTAATGGGCATTAGTTATCCACAATTTGTCGCAGTCGATCGTTTGAGTAGTACTAGGAATACTTTTCCTAATTTGTTTCTATTTGTAGAAGTGCAAAACAGTCGTCATCATTATCTAATCTTTCGAATGAGGACACTTACCCCAATTATGATATCCTTATTCTATTTGTTCACTTTAAGGTGTGCACAGACACTTATCCCTTTTATGACACTGGACTACTGTTTCACCTAGTTATCTTCCACTTATTAGTCATGCTAGTAATAACTACAGCTTTTCGGACTTTTCGTCTGACCCATTTTCTCCTTTTCTTCTTTTCTTTTTCTTCCTCTAGGCTCTCAGGGAGGAAGTGCATAGGTCAGATTGCTTTGTTGACTTTTCTTGTAAGACTCTTGCAGAGATGTACTGCTTATCTTATTTTCATTCCACGGTTTGCTTACTTTTTGGCTATTTGGGAATATTATTGTTTTGTACTCTGAAATTGCTATTATGACTGAGATTTGAGACATGGTACTTTATGGCAATTTGGTTTATTTGAAATACTGAGAATGGTTTGATCATTTTAAAATAAATTGTCTTTTTTTCCGCTGTGAATTTATTATTTTATGTCTTGTGAAATCTTAGTCTCTGTGATGTTTATTTTCTTTATACCTACAACGCTCTGTATTTCATAACGAGATTATATGATATAACAACATTAAGGGATGTAGGGTGTTACAATATTCAAATCGACAAAAATGATTTAAAAAATTCTTGAATATACAAACATATATTGTTTGTATAAGGTATAGAACATAAATTGCACACTGACAATAATAACAATTTTAATTAAAAGTTTATAAATTTCACATTAAAAATTTATTAAATATTGCATAACAAAATTCTAATTTTAACATTAAAATAATAAATATTATTTTTAATAATATTATTATGTGCAACGCACGGGTTACACACTAGTTAAGTATAATGGTAGGGCAGTTGCCATTTGTCCCGCCTTAGCGCCGACTCTGTTTAATTCAAAAGGTCTCTCTTTTGGTGAAGAGGTTAGCGAATAATGAAACCGCATTACTCCACAAACAAAGCTGATGATATTTAAAAATATCAGATCATTCTAGTTTGTTATTTTTAATTAACGTTTTCAATGAAACAAAAATGTGCATGTTATAGTGTTAGAACATAAACAATTAAAAAAATGAAATTAAATTGTAAAATAATATAAAAATTATTTTGTTTTCGTATTTCGAGATATTTAAAGAAAAAGAAAGAAAAAAATGGAGTACAGTTTAATTTCTCCATTCCTCATTGGTTGTTGAAATGATAAAGAATTATAAACTTTTTATCTTGTTTCTTAGTATTTTGTAATGTAAGCTGGAAACATAAAATTCAAAATTATTGTGAAATCAAATGGTGATTAACCATTTAATTTTGTTTTGTATTCTGTGCTCTCAACGTTTATTTTGAAATACAATCACTACGGACGAGAAAATTATAAAATTTAGCCTATTACGACGATGCACGACGAATGGGTTGCAAGAAACATAGGAGGTGATGATTATTTTCCATTCCTTTATTATTTCACATACAAGCAAAGCAAAATAATTATGTTTTTCATTATGTACGTTAGTTTCATTCTCTAAATAATTTGTTAGGGATGTTGGACCGAACTGAGTAGATTGGTGTTTGAGTCATATCCTATAAAACTTTTAAATATGCACGGACCAAACGAGAAATTGACTCAGATATTATTCATAAGAATTGAACAACAAGTGGATATTGTATGTAGAACATTTTTAAATGGATGTATTCCGTATATTGGAGCCCATTGCTCCTGTTTTCAATTTTCCTGCAATGATACGTGTCAAAGTCTTAAGATACAAAAGCATGAGTTTTTGTCTATCGAAATATGCAATATTACTAAACAATAAAACGATAATAATACTACAAAACTTACAAATAGTTCGTACGAGGTTTGAGTCTCATCAATAAAAATCTTTGTTCCTTTTGGTTTGTTTACCTAGGACTGTTCGAAGACTTCATTATCATTTTGAAACACGGGAAAATGTATCAATTTTAGAAAATGTATTTGTTATGTTGAATTTGAAGTTTAGAACCATGAACAAAGTGGTTTGATTTCGCTTGTTTATGGTTAAAATCTGGTGTTCCAACTAGAGCTGCTAGTTGTTTTCACAACCGGATAATATCATATTTGCATTCGCATCCAAAAACAGTTTTAGATAACAGATATCGACATCCGCACATAAAGAGGGATACGGATAATTTTTTTCTCAATCAACTGATTGTTAGAGTTATAAAAATAAATAAATATGATAATATTTTTAATAATTAAATACAAATAATTATATGTGCAACATTATAGCACTTCCAACGCTGCCACGTTTGACTTTGCACAGCCATACGACAATTTTCACCAACATGGTTCAGTCACATTTCATTTTACGTTTTATTTACGTAGCCACTAACGCATGCAGAAGTCCGGTCATACTAAGGTAGCAGTGTTCTAACATGCAACGGTATAAGACGGACAATAAAAAAACATCCACTTAATTTGATATATACGGTGCGTCCTTTGCGAAGACAAAATCGAAATGTCGTTATTTTGAGAACGCTTTCCAATTACTTTGCAGATTTTCTTACGTAATTCTTGACCCAGCTGCGCGATGACTCCTTCGTTCCCTTTTTTTCTTCAACACGTGTTTTTCTGCAATCTTTCTTCGTAGGTCTCCCAGTGCATTGATATCTGCTTTAATATCCGATATTCGAAAAACGGATGCGGATACAGATAAATTAATATCAACCTCCAAAAATTACCCATTCGATCTCTTTTAATATTATATTTAAAATTATATGTATTTTAGAATAATGAATTAAATTTGTTTATTGTTTTACTAAATCGAATATTTATATTACATGCACTATATCCATATTAGCTACTTGAATCCATTTAATTTCGTCATATATATTTATTTTTAACATTTTTATGATCAATGGAATTGAAAAACATTTATGTTATACTGGGTTTTTAATTTATATTTCTTGATTTTAATCGTTGATGGATAGGATAATTATGTGATATTCGTCTGTGTCCGTGGATATGGATATCCAAAAATGATTTTGGATACGATTACGGATATAGCGTTATCTGTATACTGAATTGTATACCGATCTTCTGTGCACCCTTTTAGAAATTATCATTTACCTTCAAAAATCATAAATTATCAATCTTCCTCTTTGTTCTTCATAAATCAAGCTTAAATTGCAACTTTAACCAGTAAAGTTTTTTTTTTTCTTAAAAAAATGCTTTATCGTCTTTTTCCTTCTTGCCTTGGCAGTCGACTTCGAGAAGCAAAGACAAAAGAGTGGGGAACGATATTGAATTTGGTCGCAACAAAAACTTATTTCAAGGCTTCAATCATTTATTTCATTATTACGCTGGGTTGGCTAAGAAATGTTTCTTTATTTTAATTAAGGGATGACTAATTTGAGCTGGGTTGCAGCTGAAATTAATGTAGTTTAGGGCTTAAATTGTTTATTTTGGGCTAAGAAACTATGTATACTATACTTTCTTCCCTTATTTCTCAAATATCTGATTATCTCTTCCCTTTACTTGTTTATTGTAATATGAAACGCTGAGATATGAATATTTTCGAAAGATTAGCACATCCAAACCCATATGATATTGTGACAAAATATCAGCTTTTGCAGATGATATTTGACTGCATTATTCATTATTAACATAAGCTGTTATATGTAGTTTTTAAAATGATATTTTGACTATTGTAGTGTTAAATGTTGAAAATGTTGTTCTTGAATTATGTTTTAGTTACTGTTGACAAAGTGGCGTAAATATTATAGCTTTGAACGATATTTCAGTTTTGTATTCATGCAATTGGTTGAATTGAAATGTTACTATTATATATATATATATGTATATATATATATATGTATATATATATATGTATATATATATATGTATATATATATATATATATATATGTGTGTGTGTGTGTGTGTGTGTGTGTGTGTGTCGTAGTTGATTGATTTTATTATATCACGTGTGCTACAATTTTAACTGAAATAGTTAAATGGGTTGGGTTAGTTTTGTCCATCAAATTATGTATCGTGTTCCTTTTATTTAAATGGGTTGAGTTGATTTTTAATTCCTTCATTTATGTCCAACCTCTGGTACTATTATTGCATAAAAATTCGATCATGCATGTTTTTGAATGTATTACAAGTTCCAAACAACACTCCTAAAAAAATTTGTATTATGTTGATGATGTACTCATGTCTTCCAATGAACGACACTAAACTTCTAGTATTATCTTTGCATAGCACAATTTACTAATCACTCTTCATGTTCTTCATCTAGGCTTTTGAACCCTCGTAATACTCTTGCATATATGGACATTAATTTTTCTTTATAAGTTAAAGTCGAAGACAGAAAGCGCGAATGACTTTCATGGCGCTAAATTCTCAATAAATATTATTTTTAAAAATTATCATTTTAACGAAAATCACTTAACCAAATAGTCGGTTTTCCCCACCGTTTTACGGTAATACTAGTGTTTTGAATAATTAAATACAAAAATAATAAATTATTATATATGCAACATTAAAGCACTTCCAACGCTGTCATGTTTGACTGTGCGCAGTCATACAACAATTTCCAGCAACATGGTTCAGTCACATTTCATTTTACCTTCCATTTACGTAACCGCGTAGTTATCATTTCAACGCGCGCAGAAGTGCAGTCATAGTGAAGTAGTAGTGTTCTAATATGCAACGGCATAAGACGGGAAGTAAAAGCATTCCACTGAATTCCACTGAATTTCATATATGCTGGGCGTTCTCTGCGACGACAACGTAGAAATATCGTTAAATATCATTATTTTAACAACGCTTTCCGAATATTTTTCAGATTTTCTTACGCATTTCTTGACCCAGCTGCGTGATGGTTCGGTCGTTCCATTTTTTCTTCAGCACGTGTTATTTTTTCTCCAATCTTTCCTTTTTAGATTGCGTAGTGATTGGAATATTTGCTCCATCTCATGAAAAGACAATGTCAACAAAGCATTTTATTTTATTTTAAGTTTATTCGCTTTGGTTTTTTTTTTTTTAATTTAACGGAACAGGAAAATAATGTCCAGGACAAAGTTACACATTTTTACATTAGTAATAATGACATATTGAAATTTTATTTTAAATGATAAAACATTAAAATTATAAGTATCAGTTTTACAATGTGTGTGACATAACAACTTAATAATGACATGTTGAACCAGTCTTTGTATT
This sequence comes from Allium sativum, assembly GCA_030737875.1. Classification (NCBI taxonomy): domain Eukaryota; kingdom Viridiplantae; phylum Streptophyta; class Magnoliopsida; order Asparagales; family Amaryllidaceae; genus Allium; species Allium sativum. Next base: position 717,693,223 of record CM060916.1, on the reverse strand, counting down.
CTATGTTCTTAAATTATATGTCGTTTTCTTTGTCTTTTTCTGCGATTGATGTACAATGCACCCCTTTTCAAAAGGAGAAAAGTAACCGGTCAGAGTTGAGGATGTATAGTCGAACTCTGATGGCAACGGAGGTCTTAATGTCTTGCGACTTCAATTTACCTGTCAATTTTGTCCACTTATTGACAACACCAAAGGAGTGTACCGGGCTTCGTGGAGAGAAAAGCAGGTATGTCAATGGATACATGAAAAATCCGAAATTCGTCCATATCCGTATCCAAAAAGCGGATGAATATCCGATATCCGAAAAAAAAGGATGCGGATGCAAATATGAAGACATCCGTATCCAAAAATTATCCGTCCGAACTTTTCAAAATTATAGCTTAAATAATATGTATTTTAGTACGTCAAAAAAAAAAAAAAAATTATCGTTTTATTAAGTTTGATGTTCATATTTTATGTGTAAAATACATAATGACTGCTCAAAATTATTTATTACCATCATAATAGTTAATTTTTAGCAATTTATTAGCCAATGGGATGATAAAATATTTATATTAAACTTAATTTTTTTCATTTATGATTCTTTATAGAATTCATTTTTCCTTTGTATATTCATTAGTCAATCGTCAAGGTAAATGATTCTTTATCAGATCCATTTTTCCTTTGCATATTCATTAGTCATCCATTATATACACACATATGTTGCAGGCGCCTTTATTTGGTAACATCACTTTTACATCCATTTTAGGTCATTTATTTATATTTTAATGAGTTAGAAGGAAGAAAACATTAGTGAAAAGGGAGAAATATAAATATATGGTGAATATGGGGGGGAGGGGGATATAGGGGTGATATACACACACAAATGAATATATATATATATATATATATATATATATATATATAAACACACACACACATAGAAGTTTGACACAAATTAGGGAACACAAAATCTAAACCATTGGATTGCCCTTGATTTTCAACCCTCATGTAATGAAAAAGTAAATATGCAGCTGGTATTTTGTGTCCTTTAATTTGTGTTAAATTCTGGAGATTTCCCTTCTTCCAAGCCCTCTTTTTCTCTAATAGCCCCCTCACTCATCGTGGATGACTCATATGAAGAAATTGTCAACGTCAATCGCCTTTTCTTCCGCTACGAGACCAGGGCGCCTCTTTTCCATGCCTCGTTCTATCCTTTGCGCTGATACTAATTTGCAGATTGACATGCCTACTGCTAAGCTAAATGAACATCTCTAATACTGAGAAAGCTGCCTCGCCCCTTTTGAAGTCTCATGACCAGGCTCAAGTTGCGCAGCAAACCCGTGTAGCTCCCAACCCCCTAATGGGAAGACAAGCAAACATTGAAGAAACAAAATAATCTCTAGCGAGCAGCTTTGATGCTGCTTCTGCTATCGACATACAGTCTCCCTCAGGTAATACTATACTTTCACTTTTTGCTGCTACTGAGATTGAGTCACGGTGGGCTGATACTACTGTATAATTGAGTGAAAAAGGCAGTGTAGACGCGGATTCGGTCCAGATTTGTGGGGGATAAGCTAGGTGATAATGCTGCCTTGAAATCTTGTGAAAATGTAGATTTGTCATTGCATTCTCAGGCAACAATATGAGCTACTGAGGAAGTTGTGAAAATTGATAATGTTTTTGTGGCTGTCTCGTCCTCTAAAGCCAATGTTTTGGGCTCCTTGCGTAGCTCGTTATGTCAGGAAAATTCTCGACAGAATATGCTTGTCGAGCCCAGCTCTTTGCAAAATGTTTTGGCAAGTAATATGGATACTGTGAAATCAAATTCAAGACCCATGAACTGTAATACTGCTGCTTTGCCAAATGTGGCCAGCAATGTTCGAGCAACAAACATAGATATAGCTGCTTCAGATTATATTTCAGATACTATGCCCAAACTTGTTACCACAAACACTAGACTTGGTGTGCATTTTAGGGGAGATATGCCTCTTGGGAATCTGATAGAGTGAAAAATAATGCAGAGGCTGATTTCTGGTTAGAGTTCTTAGTTGGGTTTTTCCTTGATAGTCCTCCTTCGTATACGGTTGCCAAGGAGCATTGTGATAAAGCATGACAGTTGAGTGGTGGACTTCTAGTACATATGGATCGCTCAATGTTTTTTCATGAAATTTTCTCTTTCGGAAAAGCGCCTTCGAGTTTTTAGCTCAGAGCCAACAATCATTAGGGGGGAACCCTTCATTATAACCCCATGGAACTGTTGATCGAGCCAAAGAACGTGCCCTTTTCACCTCGATATGGACCTATTTCTCTCATACCCCCTCTGTCTTGCAATCTTTTATTGTCCTGAATTGGTTATCAAATTATATTGGTAAGCTTAGGTGCATTAAATATGCTAACACAACTTCTAGAGATAATTTTTTTAATGCAAAAACCCTAATTGAAATAATCCCTGATAAAGCACTTCTGGAAATAATTAAAGTTAGAATAGTGGATGACTATATGGTTGAGGTGAGAGTGCGCTATGGATGGACACTCGACAAATGCACTAAATAGTATTCCCATAGCCTTTACCCCACTACTGTACCCCCTTCTGAGCGAATACCACTTCCATGACAACCTATCGTGAAGTGGGTCCACGAAGTTGCCACTCGTACGATTGTTATAAAAGACCCAATTGAGGTGATGACTACCCCTAGTGATAACGAAAGTTTGGAAGATGATGATAGTTCTTCTATTGAGGATCATGGTATCTATTGGAAACCTGGTGACCAGTCTTGGATCTACTACAATTCTGGAATAAGATATGACCCTACTGAAAACATCTGTTATAAGTATGTAACTAACTTGGAGGATGATTTTAGAAGACTGATATACAAAGTTGTAGGTGATGGATTTGAGCTCATCGAGGAGGGTGAGCCAGGTGATATGAACCGGTCACTATTCTATGATATTTCACGGGATTAGGAATGTGAATTCTATTGTCTCAACCCTTATTTGTTTCCCTTAACCTTGTCGTACTCTTTTCTCAGTATGTTAATTTTACAGAATTAAGGGATGGATCAGGTAGTTCCTCCTTTATTAGGGATTAATTGTATGTCATTATTAGTGTAGTTGTAGCATTTTGCTTCACTCATGTACCTTATACTAGTGTCCTGGTACTTCAAACCAGTCTGTAGCGGCTAGACAAAATGTCTGGCTCATGTTTCTCATGCACTCATTATTTGTTATAATGAAAGTGGCTGCGGCCACTATAAAACCGACTGGCTTGCCAAAACATAATGGCATAAGATCTGTTTTATAAATTTGAATTAAAACAACTATGATAAATTTCCATGCATATATATGTACACACACACACACACACACACACATATATATATATATATATATATATGTGTGTGTGTGTGTGTATGTGTGTGTACATATATATGTATGTGTGTGTGTGTGTGTGAGTGTGTGCATACAATTTAACGTGTTAAACATTGACGTCATAAATCGATACCAACCTAAAAAATAGAATGTCGTAGAGGGATAATGTGAAGAAAGTAAAATTAAAACAGAAAGAAATGGACACCTAAGAGATTGTGGCAGTTCGACTGACTCAATCCTACATCCACTCCAAAAATTTCTATTTATTTATGTTTTGTATTTACAAATACAGTCCGTAGAATCCAAGAATAAAATGGTAGAGTTTAGAGGGCCTAAAGAAGATCCAATTTCATGAGCATGTGATCCATATTTATAGACAAAGTCGTAATGGCTACATATCTGCACACTAACACCAAGATTAAATTGAAGCACCTCAAATGTGACAACCCCACAGGAGACTCCCTTAGGAATTTGCACCAATCACCTTCCAGGGATCAACATAAATCCCTAGGATTACCTCTAGGTGGCTGTTGGGCTTGATCCTTGTAGCGACCCGGGAAATCCGACACTAGAATCCAGACACTAACACTTCCTGTGTCCAAAACTCCAGTATCGAAAACCCAGAAAGCTAATAGAAAGAAGTTACAGGGTGAGAAAAGAAAGAAAGAAATATTAGAATATAAGAAATAAGAAGATCAGAATCTCACAGCGGAACGAACAAAATACAATAATCAATAATACTTTATAAAAGAACTGTATATTACAACATCAGAGTATACATTCAGATCAATACAACACACAGCGGAAATAAACTAGTACCAGTATATATATGGAATACGTCTCGACTTCAACTCCTCTTCTGAAGCTCCAAGCGATACCTAACCTGAAAATATACTCGGTCTGACCCGAGCACATTTGAAGCAAAGCAAAATTCACCCGAGTCAGTCTGGAATACTTTCAGTGATAAATTCATAACACAAACACTTGTTTAACTTCAAAAATCCTTTTGAAATAAAAGGATAATAGTAAGACCAGCCCTCACATAAACACGGACGGTTTTTACCTTACTATAATCCAAAACATTTGAAATAAATATCTTCTTCGGATATTATCATAGTGTCTAAATACAGATAGATAAAATCTAGCAGAACGTTTGCATCTCACGCTCCACATATATAGCATACAATCAAAACCGCGGGCGCTTATTGGAGATTGGATTTCCAATTATGACAAGGTATGGGACCACCTGCCGATAGTGTATCTCTAGAGACGAATACACTGGGTTCAACAAGAACGTCTTGCAACCCAACCCACACCTGACCGACCACTCATTTCTCTTGAGTGTATCGAGTATATTGTCACCTTACGTCTTTTTGTCGCGACCACCGTAGTTCCTAGGAGATACAGAAATGAAAAGAAATAACAAATATGAATATTCTCTAGATGGTGACAATACACCCTAATGGGTGCGACCCACATAGCCATGTTGCCTGCCCGATTTTTGTCATTTTCCGGTTGTGAGGCTTGAGGTTATAATCAACTTTTGAAACATCTGGCCACCATTCACATCGTCCATACACGTCATCCAGGAATAGGATGAACTGAAGGCACCCTCCTATCACATCCTAGGAATCACCCTATAGATCAGTAGCGAGCAGTCCTTGCAATCCGTATATTTCAATTACGACAGAATCATCGTTAACTCTAGGGATCAGCCAGAGATGTTTAACAATAGTTCTTCCGCTCATGAGAATTTATGGCCTTCAATTGCTCCATCTCGATCAGCATCTTCGACGTATTCGTATTTATTGGTCAGAATGGTTTTCGAATATAAATTCGATCCCGGTCTTTCCGTACCAATAACGTTGGGTCAGATTTTGATAGTCGGTTATTTAACTATCAAAATAAACAACCATAAAAACAAACGGATCCATTGGTTTATACACAACATCACTTGGCCATTTAAAAATAATATATCAGTTGAAAAACCCAATAATATATTGGTTTAAATATGTTGATCTTCTCAAATCCCTTTTACCTACATACTTAGAAAATTTCTTAATCATATCCAATTAATCTTCAATTAACATTTCAAAATATTGCTATAACATTTCCTATTACCTTATCGATTCAACTTATCATAACGGCATCTTCTTTGGCTTCGTTATTTGGACACCAAAATACCATCTCATCCTTTTCGAATAAACCCCATTTAAATCTCATTTCAATACTTTGAAAATATCACTATAATCCCACCCATCATTTCATACCATCAAGCCCCTTTTATTTCCTTTTACTTCAGAATCTCATTATATATATATATTTCAAAATCCTTCAAATAAAGTTACACTTTTATTTTCCCAAACTACTTTACTTTATCATTTCACCATTACGACTAATATCATCCTTTGATAATCCTGAAGTTGTTCAAGTTAGGGTATTTTAATTACCTCTCAGACCTTGATCAACAACGTTCTTATCTTAAGATAGATATCGGATGTAATACAGAAACCGATACTCATTTTCCATATCACCCCCAAACTCATTTTAATTCCATCTTGATGAAATATCATCTCTTCTTTAAAATGGTGGTTCTATATCGTCTCTTTATAACTTATCACGTTTAATTACTCTGATTCAAATGTTTGATTTCCCATTTCCTATCTCCGCCAGTTACTTAAATTTTCAATCTTGGCTTTTACTTTATTCAAATGTCACTTCTAATAAATCGTTCCATTTATACGTACAATAAAACTCTGGTTATGTAACCTTGTATAACTTGGATTCATAGATTCCAATATAATTCAGTTCAAATCAAGTTAAAACTTCGATTTCACATTAAATCGCTTTATAAACTATAACCATGGCTTTAAACTTTTACAAACTTTCCTTAATATATTTCACATTCCAAATTACCACTTCGATTATTATTAAATGACTAATAATCAAGTGTCAACATTTATTAAAATAAAATTGGTTCCATTACCATTAACTATCCCATTCAAATTAATGAACTAATTTAATAAAAAGTTCAGCTAACGTTGTTAACTTGTTTTTCTCTAAACATGACTAACTCGTTAGTCAATCGTTATCGATCTTTCCATCTAAATTAATTAATAATTAATTAATCTAAATAATTCAATCCACTTTGATTTCTATTAAATTAATATCAATGCAAGCCCGTTATAATTGTTACATTACTTCGGGTCATTTGAATTAGCTAAATAATTTTTTTTAGTAATCACTATATAAGCACGTGCTTCGCGCATGGGAGATTTGGTACAAAATGGTAATTTGTGGTTAAACCAATCGACGCCTATGTGTGGTTGGTTTATTCCCTTTTTGGACTTCATTTACAATAATATATTTAAACCAACCTATATTCGGTTATAAAATAAATTCCATAACCTTATTTCTAGCGATTCACCTAACGGTGAACCGATCTTTATAAAACGGTGTATATTTGGGCCATTAGCTATTTATTTCTCAACCAATACTATATATATTGGTTCAAACTGAACCAAATTCAACAACCAACAGGGTTTAAAGTCGGTGGGTTTTAAACAGTTCATAAAATATGAAATAACAGCATATTAAATATTTGAGGAACCGGTTTGATTCCTCCTACCTGTTCTTCCCTGCAACACAGACCATTATAATATTTCATATCAGTACATAGAAATATTTTAAACGACGATAAAATAATTAACGTCAACCAGTAAAGCAACCATAGACATCCAGAGCATCCAATCAATCAATTAAATTTAATTATACGAATTTAGCACATCCTAGTATTTCAGAATGTGTGAGAATTAACTCACCTTCATTTTCAGTTGATGGTCCACGCGTTGTTATATTGTTTCAACCGAGCGTTCGAGACTATATGAAATTCAGTTGGCTCTAAAACCTTTCAAACCAATTCGGCTTCGTCATCTCTGTCCATTGGATCGCAACGTACTTTGTTGCGTTCAAATCTCGTCACGTATGAAAGAATTATAAGCGTTACAATATTTAAATTGATTTAGATTGATTCTTTAACAATTTACACTCTAATTAATATTGAAATTAATTAGCCTAAGTATTGACTAATCACCGTCAATTCAGTCCACGTCAGCAGGCAGTCTTAAGCATTTTCAATACCAGATGCCCACGAACCTTGATGGCTTCCAACGTTAATTTCTTCTTTACCGATGCAATCCATCTCTCACTGCACTTCAACCCACCAACGCCATGCGGAATAAGAAACTCCACCCTGCTATCGACGTCAGAAAAACTGCTTCATCATCCACCGGACCAAACCGACAGCAGGTACCGTACACCATTTTCTAAAGTCCCCACGTTCCCTTCCTTCCATCTGCTTATACATGGTACCCCGGTCCCTCTTTTTTACTTCCAGGTAATTCGCATTTAAAACTTTTTTCTGCACCTTTGATACAACCGCCTTTCACTAAACCACCTACATGTCTTCTGCCGCATCTCACTTACCTCCTACACACGCACAGCAGAACGCACGCCCCTCCCCTATATATTCTCCTTCTTCAAGAATTTATTCTCCTCCTTCCATGTTCGAATATGAACCCTGCTTCCTTCCAGCTTTTTACTTATTACTTCATCTTCTGCATGTAAAACAAAACAGAACTGTTGCTCCCTATACAGTTGATCCCCTCCTACTGCTATTGTTCGACGCAAATATGAACTCACCCCATACCACTTCTTAACGTCCGCTGCCTCCTTTTTACATACTCCTCCCATGTTACTGAAACTGCACTTCACTATGAAATGCAACAGCCCCGTCTACCTACGCCAGTCCTTCCATTCATCACTTCGCTGCATCTTCTCCCCATTCTCATCTTTTGAACGTCATGCTGTTCCCTTCCACGTATTGTTGCCATTCTCCATAGTGTTTCCACTTCGAAATAGTCGCATATTGCAACATCCTCCTCTTTTCACGCATGCATTTACTCCCCTCCCCCCACATTATATATTTTTCTCAGAAAATAAGCCTATCCCAAAACCTCGCCGTGCTTTCTTCCCTTCGCAAATTCTCAGATCACCTCCACCATTAATCTCTGCCTCACAGTCTCCTTCCAAACCCTGACACGTTACATATCTGGCCACCGTTTCTAACACCTCTCCTTACCTACAGACCCACGTTTTCCTCCCTGTTGTCACTGCGAGCTTCTTCTCCACCGGCCACTGCTTCAGACCACTCAACTCCGAGAAGATGACCAGTTTGTTTGTCTTCATTTTTATTTATTTATTTATTTTTATTTCAAGGATTGGTGGCCATTTTTCACTTCGCTATAAAACCCGGTGGTGAAACTAATTTATAGCATGAGTAAACTTGGATGGCACGGGTGTTGGATTGGCACGCAAGGAGATGGAAACCTTGGCTGTCACGACACTTAAGTTTGGCCCGCAAGTAAACATGTTGTAGGATAGGTCTGCAGAACAAAGACAGGTCTCTGCGCGAATTTTAATCTCTGGTTTGCAATAGACATGTATGTGCAGATGTGCGATTTTGATTTTCCAGGATAGGCTTCAGCAATAGGAGAGTAGACATGCATGTGCTAGTTAATATCTAGACCTGCGTTAAGTTGTAGTGAGAAGGAATGGTGTAAGGACCAGATGCCCATGCTTTGTGCGGTTAAAATCCATGTGGAGATGTATGGGAGGATTTGAAAATAAATGAGTAAGTTTTGAAAAAATGCACGCTGCTCCGTTTTGTCACCTTTCAACATTTAATGAACCATACATTGTTCCCCAGTTGACAAGACCAATGATTTTCCTTTTCCTTTGAAGATGATATTTAGTTTACAATTAACGTACCTCACTTATATAAATATCCGTCTGCATACAACTTGCTATCGACAGAAATAAATATACCGTCGCGCTCAGCAGTGTGTCACGATCCCAAAAATATAATAAAATCGGTAGATTAACTTATATTGTGAAACCCCAAAATGTCGATATAGGGTGCAAAATACTCCAAATAAAAAGTTGCATATTTAATTAATTAAAAATTACAGTAAAATTCTAAAAATTAAATTATAACTACGTCTCAAAGGACTTGTCAAAATTCGAAGCCAATATTTAATTATATTAAATAATCCGTTACGGCGTATAAATGATTCCACAGCGATTACTTGAAAATTTGATTTGGACGTAAAATAAAATCTACAATACGAAAAGTCGAATTTTCTCCTCCATTAGAAAAATATTATCAACTAGATTCAGATGCTTCTTGTTTCATCGAAATCCGACTTAACATGAATTCAGTATAGTCGATAGAAGTTGAAATTCAATTTTACGAACTACCGCGATGTTTCGAGTTCGTTTTATAATTTAAATATAAATATAAACACTCAGTCGTCGTTTAATTAACGATTTCGATATTGAATTCCATAATAATTCAAATATAATATTTAAAACAATTTAAATATACGAATTCAAATGGCCGAAAAATCCGGATCGTTACAATCCTCCTTGGCCTTTAGGTCGGGTCTTCATCGTTGTTTTCTACCTATCTATTAATTGAAGATATTGAGCATTTTTTATTGAGTTGAGTTGCTACTTTGAGTTTCTCAAAGACATGATAATTTGATTTGATCCTCTACCAAAGAAAAGGAATAAGTACTGATATCTTACCTATGGAAGTGCCAATCTGTAACACCCCGTATGTTGAATAACTTGTTGTAATATAAATCAGGACAGAATTAAATTTTAAAATCTGAATCAGGGGAAGCGGGCTATGTCATTGCGTTCATCTCGGAAAAATAGGCGAAATAGAGTCCGAGTTTTCGAAAATCGGAGTCCGTATGACCCAGTTAAGGCCCGAAGAAGTTTTCAGAAAAATTCAAAACAGATTTAAATAAAAAAAATTCAAGTTTCAGAAAAGGCTGGAAAATTCCCGCCAGACTGAGGGAGTCGACCCAGGGGTCGACATGGGTGTCGACCCCCCCCCCCCCCCAAGGGGTCGACCCAGGGGTCGACCCCCCTTTCGGTCTGTGTGACCTGGGTGCACTGATTTGGGATTTGGGCTATGGTTGGTGGCTAATGACGAGATCCGACGGCTCTAATCTGATTTAGGGTTAATCTAATGGCCTAAAACACTGAACTAATCTATAAATACACCCTAAGACTACCCTAATTCATACTAAAATTGGAGACAACGTCGTTATGCCGTCAAAATGCAACTAGAAGGAGCCACCAACAAATTAAAGAGGAAGATAGCTTCTCAAATCAACTTCTAATCAACTCTAGCAACTTAATATTGTTCTTAGGAGTGCTAATCAACAAATAGTGAGTACTATAGCCGTAATGACCAATTGTTGAAATGATTATGATAGGATATAATGAGGTTATGGCTATGAATGTGGATCAATGCAAGTTATGTTATCATATGATATGTGTTCATGATGCTATGCAAGTTATGCAAGTCATATGCTATGTGATCATGAAGTTATGCAAGTTATGCAAGTCATATGCTATGTGATCATGATGTTATGCAAGTTATGCAAGTCATATGCTATGTGATCATGATGTTATGCAAGTTATGCAATTCATATGCTATGTGATCATGATGTTATGCAAGTTATGCAAGTTTTAGGCTATGTGTTCATGATGCTAGTTATGCAAATTGCTATGATAAACATTGATCCATTATGACACCATGTTATGCAAGTTTAGTGTATGATTATATGCAAGTTCATATATGATATGTTATGCAAGTTTGGTGTTTGATTATATGCAAGTTCATATATGACATGTTATGCAAGTTGGGTGTTTGATTATATGCAAGTAACATGTGCAAGTTTACACCTTTGTATGATATGCATACATATGCAAGTTAACCCCTTTGTATGTCATACATACATATGCAAGTTTACCCCTTTGTATGACATAAGTAGCTTATGCGAGTTACCCTCTTTATGACATATGTGATTCATGCAAGTTTGGGTTGATTATTTATGCTAGTCGGGTTTGATGCTATATGCATGTTGACACCTTTAAAACCCATGTTGATGCTGATGTTATGCAAGTTGAACCCATTGTATTTGTGATGAATCTACCCTTTTAAGTATGTCATGTTAGCGAATTACGTGGGGAACGATGGGGTTAATATTCATGTTAATGAAATGGTGAGAAGTTGGTATGATTATGCATACCATAAAGTGGATGGACATAATTGAGTCAATTATGTACATCGTTAAATTTGTAATTAGTTAGGGATAATTAATACAAATTATGGGGGTGATTAATTAGGTGTAATTAATCGACTAAGACACGAGGTTGGACCCTTTTGTAGCATATGACTGCCCGGAACCGACCGGCAAATCCAGCGGCTACAAATGATTGGCCCAATGTGAGAGGTCTTAGGCATAAACTAAATTCGTGACAAGTGTAAAGACATGAGGTTAGACTCGGTTATGGCGTAAGGCTGCCCGGACCCGACTGGCAAATCCAGCTGCCATAAAAGATAGTCTAATGTGAGAGGTCTTTACAACGGTTACGTTCTTAATCAATTAAGAAACACTTAACCAGATAAGCATGTAGTGGGGCATGAGGGGTTAAGTGGGTGCCTTGGGTGGCATGTGGAAATCAAGTAAGTGCCTTGGGTGGCATGTGGAAATCTAGTGGGTTGCCTTGGGTGGCAATAGAAAATACGATTAGAATACTTAACCAAGTGGAAACATGTAGTTAAACATGATTAAAGGGTTAAGTGGGATGCACTAGAAAAAGGGACAAGCTTAGGTGGGTAGCTTGTGGGGGCCCATTTCAACCAGTAACCCATATGTATCTTGTTGGGCTCGACCCATGTCGAGGACGGGACACGCTTACTGGGCTTGACTATAAGAGGCCAAAACGGGTTAGCGGTGGCAACGCAAGTCCAACGGGTTTCATATGCGTGTGTGGACCCGGGCTGGTAGATAAGACGTTGTTGCATCGTGTAGGTATAAGCCGTGCACCGTTGGTTGTATCGAGTTGCCACTTTGGGGAGTGATACACCCCACTGTGGGGCCAGCACGGGTATCTACGGTAGGGAGCCGATCGCTTGGGGAGTAGTGGGTACACCTAGTGGAGATAGGGGCAGACGGCACCTATGTAGTCAGCTAGGGGTACACGAAACTACTAGTTAAATTTTCTAAGTCCTTGGGTGGGATCAACCTTTAAGTAGGAATGACTGGTGTGGTGAAGTTAGTAATTACCCTTGGGTGGGTAGATGCGTCTTTACCATTGTCTTAGTTCATCCTATGTCTAGTTGGCTGCTTAGTGTAGTCATTTATCCCCAGTCATCACCGTACCAAGTTTATATCATACCCTAATTACTTTAATGATTGTATTGTTAAAGTTATAGGGCTCACTCAGACTTATGTCTGACCCCATTGTTTTTATCTTTTTCCCCCTCAGGTCCTCAGGTTGGGCCTAGCACTAGTGGGCTTTGATCAGATTTCTTTATCTATCTTTTGGAGCTTGGACCGTGATGTAAAGCCCAGCTTATCTTTTCTATTATGGCTATTAGTTATGTAGTGGGATTATGTACTTATGTTTTATCAGGATGGATATTTAGTACTTGACTCTTGTTTAGTTGGTTTTGATATGTAACCAAACATGTTTATCTTCTGCTGCAATGAAATGATGTTTTAGATTTCAAGTATTATTTATATCTGTCTTGTTGTAATTTTTTTGTTCTATATTCACTTAAAATGCTCCACCGAAGTTAAGGCATTCCCTTAGTGAGTGACCTTAGCGGGTGTGGGGTGTTACGCGTGGTATCAGAGCTGAAGGTTACCGGAACAGTTAAAATTTTTAGAAAACTATTTTTCTAAAAACATTTTTGGAAGAAGTATTTTCAAAAACATGTCTTTTAAGAGAAAAGTTTTTGAAAGAAAAACATAATCCCCAATAGCCATATATCCTTCCTTCGATTCTCCGTTTTGAATCTCTTCCTCTTTCTCTTTGAATTTCCCCTCCGCGTATAGATGTCTTTTTAAGATAAATAAGGACTTCCGTATGAAGGACGGAAGAACCACTTCAAGGGACTTAGACGTTTGTCGGGCTAAGAAGTTAGTCCAAGGAGGTGGAGGGCTTGTGGGTACCGTTAAGATGGACGAGGGAGGAAGGTTCAAAATAGTTGTTAGGTAAATAAAGGACGAAACCTCATCGTGGTGAGAAGGTCACGAAAGGAGAATGTGAAGGAGAAGGCTAGTTGTTTTGAAGAAATAGGACACCTTATTAGGATTGTCCAAAGAGGTAAGGACAAGGTACAGGATCTTCTGGAGGGTAGATGTATTCCCTCACGGCTGGTATACCTGATGGGGGTAGGACCGTCTAGGTTGAAATTTGGTTCTCTCGATCATCCTGTCCGTACTTTGTTTGACTCCGGCGCATTGCATTCGTTTATCTCATCATCATTAGTTGAGTCACTGCACTTAGACACCAGTCTAGTAGATGATCCCTTGGTTGTTTCAAACCCAATTGGGGGCTCCACTTATTTGTCCATGATATGTTTGGGTTTGAAGATTTCTATACTTAGCGTTGAGTTTAGATGTGATGCTTTTGTTTTGGGCTTCACGGGCTATGGGTTGATTTTGGGCATGGACTGGTTATCCAGTAATGGTGTCGTTCTTGATTGTGAAAGGAGAGTTGTTAGGCTCATGACCCGCTTGGGTAACACTCTTGAGATCTCTTGTAATCCCATGGATTCTGTTATGCTAAGTTATCTTGAATCGTTTGACGCTTCGGTCGAGAGTTTGCGATCTGTTAGAGTGGTCCGGGAATACCCGGATGTGTTTGAGGAGGTGAAGGGCTTACCTTCGAAGCGGGAGATAGACTTCCGAATATATCTGGTGGACAATGCTAAACCAGTATCTTTGCCAGTGCGCCACATGGCTCCTCGTGAGAGGAGGGAACTCCATAAGCAAGTAGGGGAGTTGCTTGAGAAGGGGTTCATAAGACGAAGTATATCGGAGTGGGGTGCTCCAGTAGTTTTTTCCACGAAGGCGGATGGGTCCCTCAAACTTTGTGTAGACTATAGAGAACTCAACAAGCTCACAAAGAAGAATAGACACCCATTGCCGAGGATTGATGATCTCTTTGATCAGTTGGTTGGCGCCTCAGTGTTTTCGCAGTTGGACTTGGCCATGGGGTTTCATCAGTTGGGAGTGGCTGAGGATAGTATAGAGAAGACTACCTTTAGGACTCCGGATGGTTTCTATGAGTGGCTTGTGATGCCATTTAGTTTGACGAATGCCCCCAGATACTTTGTTGATTTGATGAGTAGGGTGTTCAGGGAGTACCTAAATAACTTCGTAGTGGTCTTTGTGGATGACATCTTGGTCTTTTCTAAGAGCGAAATAAGTTTTCGTATGTGCTTAATAGGTTAAGCAAAGCCAGTTATTTGATCAACGGTGGTTTTGGAGCGAGACTGGCAAGGACATCCAGAGTTGGACGAGTGCTTAATTATTTAGCCGTTTTTACTAGTATCATCTCACGTAGGTCGTCTGAATTCGAAGGAGGTATCCCTTGGGTGTTTGTCTGATATTGGTTTAGGCCTTTGGGGCTTGCACTTGGGGGATGTCGAGTTCGACTAGGATGGTCTGCGTGAGAGATGGATAGTTGTGACGATTTTGCATGGGAGAATATCCTAGTTTTCTCCAGAGGTGGAGAAGAGCATGCCCTACATCTTAGGGAAGTGTTGGAGGCTCTTCGAGCGCATAGCCTTAAGGCTAAATTCTCTAAATGTCACTTTTGGAGGAAGGAAGTGCGGTTCTTGGGGCACGTGGTCTCCAAGGAAGGGATAGCTGTGGATTCCGCGAAGGTAGTATCCATCCAAGATTGGAAGGTTCCGAAGAATGCTACCGAGGTGAGGAGTTTCTTGGGGTTGGCTGGCTACTATAGGAAGTTTATCAAGGACTTCGCGAAGATATCAGCCCCATTAACTCACTTGACGAAGAAGAATCTAGTCTTCGCATGGGACGTAGATTGTGATGATGCGTTCCAACGGTTAAAGAGAGCTTTAACCACAGCTCCAGTCTTAGTGTTGCCAGATGGGAGTAAGCCATTTGTTGTTTATACCGATGCTTGTGGGACAGGACTGGGCGCAGTCTTAATGCAAGAGGGAAGGGTAATAGCCTACGGTGGAAGGCAGTTGAGAAAGCATGAGAAAAATTACCCTACCCAGGATTTAGAGTTGGCCGCTATTGTTTTTGCGCTTAAGACTTGGCGCCATTATCTTCTTGGAGAGAGATTCGAATTGTTCACTGACCACAAATCATTAAAGTACTTGTTTTCTCAAAGGGATTTGAACTTAAGACAGCAAAGGTGGATGGAGTTCTTAGCATCCTATGATTTCGAGATAGCGTATACCCCTGGCAAGGGTAACGTGGTGGCGGATGCCTTGAGCAGAAAAAGGTTGTCCTTGAGTCCATTGTTCGTGGAACGACGAAGCTTGGAATGTATCTCGATGTTTGATTTCAGACCTTCCGTTGACTTTGTACCCGGTTTGCTAGCATCCTTAGAGGTCAGACCTACTCTTTTGGGGCGGATTGGCGAGGCACAGCGGGACGACCCACAGTTGGTTGAGTTAGTAGAGAAGCTCATAAGGGGGAGTCATCCAGCCATTTGAGTAGGTACACCCTAGACGATAGGGGGTGCTTGCGTAGAGACGGTACACTTTGTGTACCGCAAGATGAGGGTTTGAGGAAGGCTATACATGATGATGTGCATCGTTCAAAGATGACTATTCATCCCGGTGGGGACAAGATGTACCAAGACATGAAGCGAGTTTTCTTTTGGGCCGGTATGAAGAAAGATGTGGCCGAGTATGTCGCTAGATGCTTGGTGTGCCAACAAGTGAAAGCGGAGCAAAAGAAACCCGGTGGGTTGCTTCACCCATTGGAAGATCCGCAATGGAAGTGGGATAGCGTCTCGATGGATTTTATTGATGGGTTACCAAGATCGAGGAAGGGTAATACGGGAATTTGGGTTGTGGTAGACAGACTTACTAAGAGCGCCCATTTCATACCCGTGAAGAGCAAGAGGACTGCTCCATGGCTAGCTTCAGTTTACCTTCGAGAGATAGTTCGGTTGCATGGGGTACCTTCTAGCATAGTGAGTGATCGAGATCCCATCTTCACTAGCGAGTTTTGGAAGAGTTTGCAAGAGGCAGTAGGGACTCAGTTGTGTTTGAGCACTGCATATCATCCTCAGACGGACGGCCAGACCGAGAGGGTAAATCGTGTTCTAGAAGACCTTTTGAGACTATGTATCTTAGATTTTGGAGGTACATGGGAAGAGCATCTTCCATTGGTGGAGTTCGCGTATAATAACAGCTTTCAGTCTAGTATTGGTATGGCTTCTTTCGAAGCTCTTTATGGAAGGCCTTGTCGATCACCTACATGTTGGTGGGAATCTACGGATAAGATCTTCCTTGGGCCCGATATGGTTAGAGAGACTTCGGAAAAGATTGATTTGATTCGAAGAAGGATGAAAGCAGCACAAGATAGGCAGAAATCTTACGCGGATAAGAGGAGGACGGATCTTGAGTTTGACGTTGGGGACATGGTCTTTGTTAAAGTATCTCCATTACGGAATGTTGTTCGCTTTGGGCCCGTTGGGAAGTTAGCACCAAGATTTGTAGGACCGTTTCCTATTAAGGAAAGGATTGGACGGATGGCATATAGAGTGGATTTACCCGAGAGACTTAGTGGGGTACATGACGTATTCCATGTGTCACATTTGAGGAAGTGCCTACATGAGACCGCAGAGGTGGTAGAGCCGAACTTGCTTAGAGAAGTGGAGGTAGAGCGTGATGCGACGATTCGACGAGCTCCAACCCGCATCCTTGGGTCAGAGATTAGGAAGTTGAGAAACAGAGAGGTTCAACTAGTCAAAGTGCAATGGGGAGAGGATGAGAGCAATGCTACTTGGGAAACAGAAGCGAAGATGCGTTCACTGTACCCATTCCTTTTTGAGGGTATGTCTTTAACTTCTCCTTTATCGTTTGTCTAGTACTTTTCTTATCTTTAGTATGTCCTCTCATTAATATCTTTGACCTTTAGATAGGGTAAACCTATGGTTGAAACATGTGTTTGAGACATGTTATGATTGATGGATGCGTGTGGATGCAAGTGGTTGCTAATGGTTGCTCGTGGATGCATATACACACACTTTAGACACTAGATCGGTTCAGTCACTTCATATTGCATATTGCATATAATTGTGTGTAGGTAGCTATATTAATGGATGTATAATGGTTGTGTTATCATATGGATGATGCATTTTGGTGTATGGTTGTGCACACATGTAGAAATAGTATGTGTCGACAGGGTTCTTTCGCATACATATTGGATGCATGGCACTATCATGATTTGCATTAAGGAGGTCAACTGAATCAGTAGACCGCCTGATTTTGCATTAGACAGGGAACATATACACACACTTTTTGCATATGTTCATACAGCATTAGAAACTTTAAGGACAATGGATGCCAGTGTTTGATGGTTTGAGTAGATGATTGTTTGGATGGTAGGATACGTTCTTCTTGATTTAGAGATTTCGGGGACGAAATCCTTTAAGTAGGGGAGAATGTAACACCCCGTATGTTGAATAACTTGTTGTAATATAAATCAGGGCAGAATTAAATTTTAAAATCTGAATCAGGGGAAGCGGGCTATGCCATTGCGTTCATCTCGGAAAAGTACGCGAAATAGAGTCTGAGTTTTCGAAAATCGGAGTTCGTATGACCCAGTTAAGGCCCGAAGAAGTTTTCAGAAAAATTCAAAACAGATTTAAATATAAAAATTTCAGGTTTCAGAAGAGGCGGGAAAATTCCCGCCAGACTGAGGGAGTCGACCCAGGGGTCGACATGGGTGTCGAACCCCCCCTAAGGGGTCGACCCATGGGTCGACCCAGGGGTCGACCCCCCCCCCTGTCGGTCTGTGTGACCTGGGTGCACTGTAACAACCCGAATTTTTAGCAACGTGTTATGACAAGAATCAAGGCAGAATTAAATTATAAAATCTGAATCAGGATAAACGGCTTACACCATTGCGTTCGTCTCGGAAAAATACGCGAAATAGAGTCCGAAATTTCGTAAATCGGAGTCCGTATGAAGAAGATATGGACGAACGAAGTTAGGCAGAAAAACCGAAAACAAGCCAGAATGCACTGGCGCACTTGTGAAGTGCGCCAGCACAAAAATACACTGGCGCACTAGGGAACTGCGCCCGTGTCGAGCCAGAAACCTGCACAGCCTTCTGGCTTGAACCTGGCTGGCCTGGTGCACCTGTTTTGGCCCTTGGTCTTGTTTTGGAGGCTTGTGACGATTTTTGAGGGCTGGGATCTATCCTAGGGTTAATCTAAGGGCCTAAAACTACCCTAATCTCTATAAAAACACCCCTAAGCCTACCCTAAACCCTCATTATTCATTCTTGCAACTAAACTATGGCAAAATTTTCACTCTCATGGCCTCCACCCTCATTCTAAAATTCCTAAGTAAATTCCTATGAGAGGTTTCATGATCATGAGAGTGTTAGAGAGTTTCTATGTTAGTATGAGAGCCTCTCAAGTTGATTTCAAGGCTAAAGCTTTGATCTTTGTTCATAAAGATGGGGTTTTTATTGATTTAGAGCTTTCATCTTTGGGTTTTTGGATGATGACATGCATAGGCTTTGTCTCAATCTTTCATTTAAGCGATTTGTGCCTTCATAGCAATGTAAGCCCTTCCCTACTCTTAGATATTAACTATGAAGTTAAATGTTCATGTTGAAAGTTTGGGTTTGATTAATTAGAATGATGCATGCTATCATGTTATGCAAGTTTATGAAGTCATTATCTTGATCTTATGAGCTAAAAGCCACAACCTTTATGTTGAAATGTTGCATTATGCAACATGAGAATCTTCATAATCATTATGTCAACTTGCATATGAAGTCATAATCCTTATATGATGATATATGCGAGTTTCTAGCCATCATTCCATGTCTTTTGTCACCATGATTCGCTTATGTACCAAGTTTGGGTTGATGCATGTTTTTGAGGCTTAAGAATGTAACATGCAAGCTAATGAACACATTTGTGCCTCATTTGCCACCATGATTAACTTGTGGCTTAATACCCATTTTTGTCATTCCTTTGCCAAGTCTCTTCTTTTAATCCATCACGTTGTTGCGAACGTATATGCTAGTTTAAAAAGCGTTGGGGTCACATTATGGGGAAACATAATGACATGAATATGACTTGGGTAAATGGGTATAAACATGACAACATGTAACGTTAAATATGACATGTGTTTATACTTGAAAACATGACTTGAAGTATAACATGGAAGTTGACATGTAAGTATGCATAAAAACATAAGCTTGGGAATTTACCTATTAAGTTAGGTCTACCCATTGGGAATTTACCTATTAAGTTAGGTCTACCCAATTGCTTGAAAACTTGACTATGAACATGACACTAGACTAAACATAAAAGTGGCCAACTCGAGGTTGGGTTGAGTTTGCAACGTAAAACTACCCGGAACCGACCGGCCAAACTAGTAGTTGCAAACAATAGGACCCAATGTGAGAAGTTGGTCATGTTGTGCTTGAACCCGAGGTTAGACCAAGTTGTGGTGTAAAGCTACCCGGAACCGACCGGCTTAACTAGTAACCACAACAAAGTCTAATGTGAGAGGTTGGGGTGCATTAAGTAATTAATGCCACATGATAGGGTTAAGTTAATTTGATTAATGACTCTTAACCAAATATGACATGGGTAAATGGGTTAAGTAAATTGGTTAGGCTAATGATACTTAACAAAACATGACAAGGTTGGGTAGGTTAAGTGATTTGATTTGCCTAATGACGCTTAACCATTTTTATACGACTAGTGGACGGGGATTAAGTTAACCAACATTTAATCAATCCAACATGATAATTTGGCAAGGTTAAGTAAGTTTTCTTAATGACACTTAACCATACAAGATGATTAGGGGATGGGGTTAAGTAATTTGCACCTAACTAATCCGACACGGTAATTAGATGGGGTTAAGTAATCCACACTTAACTAATCTAAACACGGTAATTCGATGGGGTTAAGTTAAACACTTAACCAATTTAAACTCGGTAATTCAATGAGGTTAAGTAACCAATACTTAACCAACTTAACGTGATAATTTAATGGGGTTAAGCAACTTATACTAAACCAATTATACATGATGATTTGATGGGGTTAAGTAACTTACACTTAACCAATCTAATACGCGGACCTGATAAGGTTAAGTCACAAGACCTTTTTAGAATATACTTAACCATTGTAGTACGATTAGGGGATGGGGTTAAGCCAACCTATACTTAACCAATCCGACTCGATAATTTGATGGGATTAAGATAATCTATGCTTAATCGATCTAGCAAGATAATCCGATAGGATTAAGGTAAGCTAGTACTTGACCAATTTGACTTGATAGGGTTAAGTCATGAGCCTCTGGGTACACTTAACCAACTTGTGGGACTAAGTCTTGAACTTAAATACTTAGCCAATCTTTGACGTGATTCGTGGGCGGGTTAAGTCATGGACTTGAATGATAACACTTAACCAAATAGACAAACCCTAGCTAGAAGAACTAGGTAGAAAACCGTGGTTAATCAAGGATAACGGGAAAGGAAGCTAAGTGGTAAACCTTAGTTAAGGGTAACTAAGTAATAATTCTTAGCTAAGGACATAGGACTAATTCTCAAAACGATGAGTAACCTGATACGGTAGGTCATCGCTTAGTATACGAGGGGGAGCAAGTTATCTGACTTGGATAAAAGCTCCAGCGCACTGGGTGCCGAAGTGGAAGCTTCGGGGGACGTGAGGATATTCTGGGGATCCCTCTGTGGGCTGCCAGGTAATTATACTAGGCCCATGAGAGGTTAAGGTCTGCGTTAGAAGGACCAAGAGTATGCCTTGGTTGCTATGCGAGCAACCTAAAGACTGGGATGGATTAGCGTGGAGTCGACGATTCTTGTTTTTGCCCTGGATAGCACATCGCCGACTACCTACCATCTTTAGTCAATCGTGTACGTGCGGAAAGGCAGGGAACCCCCAACAGACCATGTGCTTGCTATCGAGTCATGGGTGAGGTTGGCCCGTAGGAAAGTGGGCTATAGTGGGGCCGTGGAGTGGTTCTTATACATGAATTTTCTTGGATTGCCTTTCAGTAGTTGAGGGAGGGGTCACGTGGGACCATAGCCACGGGTACAAAAACAGACCTTGATATCTGCATCGGCAGACGATTTAAAGCTCCCGACCGAGTTCCGTATTTCTTGATTTGCCCTGGCACGGAACTCGGATGGCACATTGGGGAACATGTGCATCTAGACATGGAAAACGATTCACGATACATACGTGGGATCAAGGGCGCGGTTGACGGGTGGCGTAATCCCTAGTGGTCCTAGGTGGCCAAAACCCAAACCGAGACACGGAAACGTTCATTAGGTAGCATAATCCCTAGCGGTCCTAGGTGGCATAAATCCTAAGTGGACGCGCGATAGTTCATGGTAAGGAAACACAACTAGATCAAGGGTTGCAGTCCAAAACAACTTCAAGGATAAACCGTTTACATGGGAAAGCCCGTACAGCCTACGGCAAAGAACTGAACTTATACATGGAAAGAAACATATGAGTTGAGTAACCTATATATGCGGCATATTAGGTTGACAGGGACCATTACAAGACTTCTGAGTAAGGGTCATTCACGGATAACACGTAATACAGTTGGGATACTAGTACGGTAGGTGCAGAGCAGATATACAGGATAGATACCAGGGACGTTATACGTGATAGATATCTTGGAATATTATACTTGATAAGAACCTGACGATGTGATACTTTGTTTTGTCTTGACATCGTAATTTATCATGACATCTTAGTTTATCTGAGTTCAGTAGTTCATCCTGTTATTTTGATTTAGCTTACCTATCTTGTTATCATGCTTATGTTCATCTCAGTTTCTCATGTCAGTTAACTTTACTAGTTTTTATACTAATAGTAGATAGGGCTTACTCAGTCTTTTTGACTGACCCGTTTTGTTTTGCCTCTTTTCTTCCGTTTCCCCCCCCCCCCCCCCAGGTTACAGGGAGGAAACACTGCTGTTTAGTTCGGACTTCTTCTGCTTGAAGGTCATCATGGATGGCTTGGACTTTTTCTGGCTATGGCTACTTTACTGTTTTTATTTGGGGAATAATTTATGAAAATGTCTTTATGCTTCTTTACTATTGCAAGACAGGTTTTGATGTACTCTGATGTAAAAGGCTTTTGACCTTATTTATTCATGTTATGAAAGTTTGATTTTACTTCCGCTATTTTATATATGTTCTGTCTTGTAATATTTCAGTGCATATTTACCAATAATACTCCTCCAAACCTAGTGCATTCCCTTTGTGAGTGACCCTAGCGGAGTTGGGGTGTTACATTTGGTATCAGAGCAGAAGGTTACCAGACTGGGCAAAAGTTTTTAAAGACCTTCTGAAAACTATTTGAAAATCGTTTATAAAGAAGCATTTTTCAAGAAAGTTTTCTTTTAAAAGAAAAAGGCTATTCCCCAAAGGCCATTAGCACTATCCTTGTTTCCTTAATTGAATCTCTTTTCCTTTCTTTCCTCCATCTGTAGTCACAGTGGTTTTAACTGCGACTAGTCTTTTCTATCTACGAAAGTGCTTTCCATGCGATGGAGGTGGTTCTCGAGAGACCAGTGGCCGCGTTATAAGAAAGGATAGTGAGAAAGAGGATAAAGGATGCGAGTTTAAGGATGAACAACTTGTTGGTATGGCTCAACCCAGAATGAGAGAGAAAGATGAACAATGAAACCCATGACGAGAGAGTACCTTTGGCATGGTGGAACGGGACGGATAGTTAAGTATCATGGGACAAGGACAAGTTCATCGGGAGGGCAGTAGTATGCTCTCATTTCTAGAGTACCTCGGAAGGAGGGTAACGATCTCGTTAAAGGTTTATCTTTTCTTCTCTACCGTCCCGTTAGGACTTCGTTGTTCGTATCATTTAAGTCTGCTTCGATAGTTGAGTCTCTGCACCTTAAGTACTAGCGTAATAGAGAATCCCATTTTTGTCTCAAAGTCCTATTGGAGAATCAGTCCATTTATACATGACTTGTTTGGATTTGAGAATGTCTATGCCAAGTGTTGAGCTTGGAAATAATGCTTATGTTTATAAGCCATGGATGGATTCTAGGGATGAAGTGGTTATACAGTAGGGGATGCCACTCTCGGTTTTGATAGGAGGGTAGTTAGACCTTTTGACTAGCCTTGGTAATACCCTCGAAGTATCGTGTAACCTTTTTGAGGTTCTGTCATGACTAGTTACTTAGAATCCCTTGATGCCTTTATTGGAAATTTGAAGCCCGATCGAGTGGTGTTCGCCGATAAGACGGATGGTTTACTCCACTTATGCGTGGGTTATAGAAATCACCCTAGTAAGTGCGCTTGATAACCTGGTTGGCATCTGTTTACTTTCAAGAGAAAGTTCTTCTACGTGGAATACCTTGTGGTACGAGGTCCGAGATTCACTAGTGAATTTTGGAAAGCTTGCATGAGATCATGAGTACGCAGTCATGTTTGCGCCAAGTGTGCAAGTGGAACGAGAGGCGACGAAGAAATGAGTTCCATCTCATGTTATGGAAACAGGAAATAGGAAGCTACGAAATCGCGAAGTTAAAAGACGGTCAAGGCACAATAGAATTAAGCTCGAGGAAATACGACTCTGATGGTCAAAGACTATATACGCGCATGATATCTCTTTTGGGAGTATATCCTTGATCCCTGTTTTCTGTAGAGCTTACTTGTAGGCTATCTTTTGTGGACATCCTCTCGGTCCTATTTTCTGTTACAAACCCCGTAAGGAGTTTGTCTTGTTTTTCTTCTCGACCCTATTCCAGGGAATCCTAGGTAGAACCCTATGGATGTAAACATGTATTTGAAACATGTTATGATTGATATGGTTGCAAGTGGTTGGTCGTGGATGCGCGAATACACATTAGATACTAGCTCGACTCGGTCACATTTCATATTGCATATGCACGAGTATTTATACTTGTTTATGGATGAAATCGAATGTATTATCATGCGGTTGTTGCATATGAATGAATGATTGTGCACGCATATAGTATCTATATGACTGGGACTATTTGCATACATGTTGGATTCATGGCACTATACATATTTTGCATTAGATCACTCAGGCCTGATCATTTACATTAGATAAGTGCATATACACACACGTTTTGCATATATTCATACAGCATTAGAAATCATCTAAGGACAATGGTTGCTTGTGGATGATGTTTTGAGTAGATGGATGATGGATGGTAGGATATGTTCCTCCTAACTTGGAGATTTCAGGGACGAAATCCTTTAAGTTGGGGAGGATGTAACAACCCGAATTTTTAGCAACGTGTTAAGACAAGAATCAAGGCAGAATTAAATTATAAAATCTGAATCAGGATAAACGGCTTGCGCCATTGCATTCGTCTCGGAAAAATACGCGAAATAGAGTCCGAAATTTCGTAAATCGGAGTCCGTATGAAGAAGATATGGACGAACGAAGTTAGGCAGAAAAACCGAAAACAAGCCAGAATGCACTGGCGCACTTGTGAAGTGCGTCAGCACAAAAATACACTGGCGCACTTGGGAACTATGCCCGTGTCGAGCCAGAAACCTGCACAGCCTTCTGGCTTGACCCTGGCTAGCCTGGTTCACCTGTTTTGGCCCTTGGTCTTGTTTTGGAGGCTTGTGACGATTTTCGAGGGCTGGGATCTATCCTAGGGTTAATCTAAGGGCCTAAACCAACCCTAATCTCTATAAAAACACCCCTAAGCCTACCCTAAACCCTCATTATTCATTCTTGCAACTAAACTATGGCAAAATTTTCACTCTCATGGCCTCCACCCTTATTCTAAAATTCCTAAGTAAATTCCTATGAGAGGTTTCATGATCATGAGAGTGTTAGAGAGTTTCTATGTTAGTATGAGAGCCTCTCAAGTTGATTTCAAGGCTAAAGCTTTGATCTTTGTTCATAAAGATGGGGTTTTTATTGATTTAGAGCTTTCATCTTTGGGTTTTTGGATGATGACATGCATAGGCTTTGTCTCAATCTTTCATTTAAGCGATTTGTGCCTTCATAGCAATGTAAGCCCTTCCCTACTCTTAGATATTAACTATGAAGTTAAATGTTCATGTTGAAAGTTTGGGTTTGATTAATTAGAATGATGCATGCTATCATGTTATGCAAGTTTATGAAGTCATTACCTTGATCTTATGAGCTAAAAGCCACAACCTTTATGTTGAAATGTTACATTATGCAACATGAGAATCTTCATAATCATTATGTCAACTTGCATATGAAGTCATAATCCTTATATGATGATATATGCGAGTTTCTAGCCATCATTCCATGTCTTTTGTCACCATGATTCGCTTATGTACCAAGTTTGGGTTGATGCATGTTTTTGAGGCTTAAGAATGTAACATGCAAGCTAATGAACACATTTGTGCCTCATTTGCCACCATGATTAACTTGTGGCTTAATACCCATTTTTGTCATTCCTTTGCCAAGTCTCTTCTTTTAATCCATCACGTTGTTGCGAACGTATATGCTAGTTTAAAAAGCGTTGGGGTCACATTATGGGGAAACATAATGACATGAATATGACTTGGGTAAATGGGTATAAACATGACAACATGTAACGTTAAATATGACATGTGTTTATACTTGAAAACATGACTTGAAGTATAACATGGAAGTTGACATGTAAGTATGCATAAAAACATAAGCTTGGGAATTTACCTATTAAGTTAGGTCTACCCATTGGGAATTTACCTATTAAGTTAGGTCTACCCAATTGCTTGAAAACTTGACTATGAACATGACACTAGACTAAACATGAAAGTGACCAACTCGAGGTTGGGTTGAGTTTGCAACGTAAAACTACCCGGAACCGACCGGCCTAACTAGTAGTTGCAAACAATAGGACCCAATGCGAGAAGTTGGTCATGTTGTGCTTGAACCCGAGGTTAGACCAAGTTGTGGTGTAAAGCTACCCGGAACCGACCGGCTTAACTAGTAACCACAACAAAGTCTAATGTGAGAGGTTGGGGTGCATTAAGTAATTAATGCCACATGATAGGGTTAAGTTAATTTGATTAATGACTCTTAACCAAATATGACATGGGTAAATGGGTTAAGTAAATTGGTTAGGCTAATGATACTTAACAAAACATGACAAGGTTGGGTAGGTTAAGTGATTTGATTTGCCTAATGATGCTTAACCATTTTTATACGACTAGTGGACGGGGATTAAGTTAACCAACACTTAATCAATCCAACATGATAATTTGGCAAGGTTAAGTAAGTTTTCTTAATGACACTTAACCATACAAGATGATTAGGGGATGGGGTTAAGTAATTTGCACCTAACTAATCCGACACGGTAATTAGATGGGGTTAAGTAATCCACACTTAACTAATCTAAACACGGTAATTCGATGGGGTTAAGTTAAACACTTAACCAATTTAAACTCGGTAATTCAATGAGGTTAAGTAACCAATACTTAACCAACTTAACGTGATAATTTAATAGGGTTAAGCAACTTATACTTAACCAATTATACATGATGATTTAATGGGGTTAAGTAACTTACACATAACCAATCTAATACGCGGACCTGATAAGGTTAAGTCACAAGACCTTTTTAGAATATACTTAACCATTGTAGTACGATTAGAGGATGGGGTTAAGCCAACCTATACTTAACCAATCCGACTAGATAATTTGATGGGATTAAGATAATCTATGCTTAATTGATCTAGCAAGATAACCCGATAGGATTAAGGTAAGCTAGTACTTGACCAATTTGACTTGATAGGGTTAAGTCATGAGCCTCTGGGTACACTTAACCAACTTGTGGGACTAAGTCTTGAACTTAAATACTTAGCCAATCTTTGATGTGATTCGTGGGCGGGTTAAGTCATGGACTTGAATGATAACACTTAACCAAATAGACAAACCCTAGCTAGAAGAACTAGGTAGAAAACCGTGGTTAATCAAGGATAACGGGAAAGGAAGCTAAGTGGTAAACCTTAGTTAAGGGTAACTAAGTAATAATTCTTAGCTAAGGACATAGGACTAATTCTCAAAACGATGAGTAACCTGATACGGTAGGTCATCGCTTAGTATACGAGGGGGAGCAAGTTATCTGACTTGGATAAAAGCTCCAGCGCATTGGGTGCCGAAGTGGAAGCTTCGGGGGACGTGAGGATATTCTTGGGATCCCTCTGTGGGCTGCCAGGTAATTATACTAGGCCCATGAGAGGTTAAGGTCTGCGTTAGAAGGACCAAGAGTATGCCTTGGTTGCTATGCGAGCAACCTAAAGACTGGGATGGATTAGCGTGGAGTCGACGATTCTTGTTTTTGCCCTGGATAGCACATCGCCGACTACCTACCATTTTTAGTCAATCGTGTACGTGCGGAAAGGCAGGGAACCCCCAACAGACCATGTGCTTGCTATCGAGTCATGGGTGAGGTTGGCCCGTAGGAAAGTGGGCTATAGTGGGGCCGTGGAGTGGTTCTTATACATGATTTTTCTTGGATTGCCTTTCAGTAGTTGAGGGAGGGGTCACGTGGGACCATAGCCACGGGTACAAAAACAGACCTTGATATCTGCATCGGCAGACGATTTAAAGCTCCCGACCGAGTTCTGTATTTCTTGATTTGCCCTGGCACGGAACTCGGATGGCACATTGGGGAACATGTGCAACTAGACATGGAAAACGATTCACGATACATACGTGGGATCAAGGGCGCGGTTGACGGGTGGCGTAATCCCTAGTGGTCCTAGGTGGCCAAAACCCAAACCGAGACACGGAAACGTTCATTAGGTAGCATAATCCCTAGCGGTCCTAGGTGGCATAAATCCTAAGTGGACGCGCGATAGTTCATGGTAAGGAAACACAACTAGATCAAGGGTTGCAGTCCAAAACAACTTCAAGGATAAACCGTTTACATGGGAAAGCCCGTACAGCCTACGGCAAAGAACTGAACTTATACATGGAAAGAAACATATGAGTTGAGTAACCTATATATGCGGCATATTAGGTTGACATGGACCATTACACGACTTCTGAGTAAGGGTCATTCACGGATAACACGTAATACAGTTGGGATACTAGTACGGTAGGTGCAGAGCAGATATACAGGATAGATACCAAGGACGTTATACGTGATAGATATCTTGGAATATTATACTTGATAGGAACCTGACGATGTGATACTTTGTTTTGTCTTGACATCGTAATTTATCATGACATCTTAGTTTATCTGAGTTCAGTAGTTCATCCTGTTATTTTGATTTAGCTTACCAATCTTGTTATCATGCTTATGTTCATCTCAGTTTCTCATGTCAGTTAACTTTACTAGTTTTTATACTAATAGTAGATAGGGCTTACTCAGTCTTTTTGACTGACCCGTTTTGTTTCGCCTCTTTTCTTCCGTTTCCCCCCCAGGTTACAGGGAGGAAACACTGCTGTTTAGTTCGGACTTCTTCTGCTTGAAGGTCATCATGGATGGCTTGGACTTTTTCTGGCTATGGCTACTTTACTGTTTTTATTTGGGGAATAATTTATGAAAAAGTCTTTATGCTTCTTTACTATTGCAAGACAGGTTTTGATGTACTCTGATGTAAAAGGCTTTAGACCTTATTTATTCATGTTATGAAAGTTTGATTTTACTTCTGCTATTTTATATTTGTTTTGTCTTGTAATATTTCTGTGCATATTTACCAATAATACTCCTCCAAACCTAGTGCATTCCCTTTGTGAGTGACCCTAGCGGAGGTGGGGTGTTACATGCACTGATTTGGGATTCGGGCTATGGTTGGTGGCTAGTGACGAGATCTGACGGCTCTAATCTGATTTAGGGTTAATCTAATGGCCTAAAACACTTAACTAATCTATAAATACACCCTAAGACTACCCTAATTCATACTAAAATTGGAGACAACGTCGTTATGCCGTCAAAATGCAACTAGAAGGAGCCACCAACAAATTAAAGAGGAAGATAGCTTCTCAAATCAACTTCTAATCAACTCTAGCAACTTAATCTTGTTCTTAGGAGTGCTAATCAACAAATTGTGAGTACTATAGCCTTAATGACCAATTTTTGAAATGATTATGATAGGATATAATGAGGTTATGGCTATGATTGTGGATCAATGCAAGTTATGTTATCATATGCTATGTGTTCATGATGCTATGCAAGTTATGCAAGTCATATGCTATGTGATCATGATGTTATGCAAGTTATGCAAGTCATATGCTATGTGATCATGATGTTATGCAAGTTATGCAAGTCATATGCTATGTGATCATGATGTTATGCAAGTTATGCAAGTCATATGCTATGTGATCATGATGTTATGCAAGTTATGCAAGTTTTAGGCTATGTGTTCATGATGCTAGTTATGCAAATCGCTATGATAAACATTGATCCATTATGACACCATGTTATGCAAGTTTGGTGTATGATTATATGCAAGTTCATATGTGATATGTTATGCAAGTTTGGTGTTTGATTATATGCAAGTTCATATATGACATGTTATGCAAGTTGGGTGTTTGATTATATGCAAGTAACATGTGCAAGTTTACACCTTTGTATGATATGCATACATATGCAAGTTAACCCCTTTGTATGACATACATACATATGCAAGTTTACCCCTTTGTATGACATAAGTAGCTTATGCGAGTTACCCTCTTTATGACATATGTGATTCATGCAAGTTTGGGTTGATTATTTATGCTAGTTGGGTTTGATGCTATATGCATGTTGACACCTTTAAAACCCATGTGGATGCTAATGTTATGCAAGTTGAACCCATTGTATTTGTGATGAATCTTCCCTTTTAAGTATGTCATGTTAGCGAATTACGTGGGGAACGATGGAGTTAATATTCATGTTAATGAAATGGTGAGAAGTTGGTATGATTATGCATACCATAAAGTGGATGGACATAATTGAGTCAATTATGTACATCGTTAAATTTGTAATTAATTAGGGATAATTAATACAAATTATGGGGGTGATTAATTAGGTGTAATTAATCGACTAAGACACGAGGTTGGACCCTTTTGTAGCATAAGACTGCCTGGAACCGACCGGCAAATCCAGCGGCTACAAATGATTGGCCCAATGTGAGAGGTCTTAGGCATAAACTAAATACGTGACAAGTGTAAAGACACGAGGTTAGACTCGGTTATGGCGTAAGGCTGCCCGGACCCGACCGGCAAATCCAGCTGCCATAAAAGATAGTCTAATGTGAGAGGTCTTTACAACGGTTACGTTCTTAATCAATTAAGAAACAATTAACCAGATAAGCATATAGTGGGGCATGAGGGGTTAAGTGGGTGCCTTGGGTGGCATGTGGAAATCAAGTAAGTGCCTTGGGTGGCATGTGGAAATCTAGTGGGTTGCCTTGGGTGGCAATAGAAAATACGATTAGAATACTTAACCAAGTGGAAACATGTAGTTAAACATGAATAAAGGGTTAAGTGGGATGCACTAGAAAAAGGGACAAGCTTAGGTGGGTAGCTTGTGGGGGCACATTTCAACCAGTAACCCATATGTATCTTGTTGGGCTCGACCCATGTCCAGGACGGGACACACGTACTGGGCTTGACTATAAGAGGCCAAAACGGGTTAGCGGTGGCAACGCAAGTCCAACGGGTTTCATATGCGTGTGTGGACCCGGGCTGGTAGATAAGACATTGTTGCATCGTGTAGGTATAAGCCGTGCACCGTTGGTTGTATCGGGTTGCCACTTTGGGGAGTGATACACCCCACTGTTGGGCCAGCACGGGTATCTACGGTAGGGAGCCGATCGCTTGGGGAGTAGTGGGTACACCTAGTAGAGATAGGGGCAGACGGCACCTATGTAGTCAGCTAGGGGTACACGAAACTACTAGTTAAATTTTCTAAGTTCTTGGGTGGGATCAACCTTTAAGTAGGAATGACTGGTGTGGTGCAGTTAGTAATTACCCTTGGGTGGGTAGATGCGTCTTTACCGTTATCTTAGTTCATCCTATGTCTAGTTGGCTGCTTAGTGTAGTCATTTATCCCTAGTCATCACCGTACCAAGTTTATATCATACCCTAATTACTTTAATGATTGTATTGTTAAAGTTATAGGGCTCACTCAGACTTATGTCTGACCCCGTTGTTTTTATCTTTTTCCCCCTCAGGTCCTCAGGTTGGGCCTAGCACTAGTGGGCTTTGATCAGATTTCTTTATCTATCTTTTGGAGCTTGGACCGTGATGTAAAGCCCAGCTTATCTTTTCTATTATGGCTATTAGTTATGTAGTGGGATTATGTACTTATGTTTTATCAGGATGGATATTTAGTACTTGACTCTTGTTTAGTTGGTTTTGATATGTAACCAAACATGTTTATCTTCTATTGCAATGAAATGATGTTTTAGATTTCAAGTATTATTTATATCTGTCTTGTTGTAATTTTTCTGTTCTATATTTAAAATGCTCCACCGAAGTTAAGGCATTCCCTTAGTGAGTGACCTTAGCGGGTGTGGGGTGTTACACAATCCATATTAAACCCATTCTAGAGTTTCACCTGAGTAAATCCGCTTCATCACAACTTCATAACCTTACATGTACATTATTTTCAAGCCAACCAATTATCTCTTTGAACTTTCTACCTCGATAAATGAAAGTTCAATTAGCTATATCTAAGATGTAACGGCCTGGCATAAATGGAGGTTAAGACTTAAAATCTATGAATTGGTTGGAATTTAAAACTTTAATATTTTAAAATCCAATTTAATTTGAATTGTAAAAAATAAATGTATTGATTTCAATATAATCAAAATTAGGTATCATTTGAATAATAAAATTAAGCAATTGTCAAATTCAAGACCCATGAACTGTAAAACTGCTGCTTTTCCAAATGTGACCAGCAATGTTTGAGCAACAAACATAGATATAGCTGCTTCAGATCGTATTTCAGATACTATGCTCAAACTTGTTGCCACAAACACTAAACTTGGTGTGCGTTTTAGGGGAGATATGACTTATGGGAATCTGATAGAGTGAAAAATAATGTGTGCTAGTGGACAACGCTTTATGAGAAGACTCCTCTAAACATGGGAACATATGAGCCAGTTTTCTTTGAGCATTTGGTATCTGAAAGTTCTCTTCCTTTGGAGGTGATATATGCAGAGGCTGATTTCTGGTTAGAGTTCTTAGTCGGGTTTTTCCTTGATATTCCTCCTTCGTATACGGTTGTCGAGGAGCATTGTGGTAAAGCATGGCAATTGCGTGGTGGACTTCAAGTACATATGGATCGCTCAATGTTTTTTCATGAAATTTTATCTTCTGGAAAAGCGCCTTCGAGTCTTTAGCTCAGAGCCTATAATCATTATGGGAAGCCCTTCATTATAACCCCGTGGAGTCTAACTATTGATCGAGCCAAAGAACGTGTCCTTTCCACCCCAGTATGGACCTATTTCTCTCATATCCCCTCTGACTTGCAGTCTTTTATAGTCCTGAATTGGTTATAAAATTATATTGGTAAGCTTAGGTGCTTTGAATATGCTAACACAGCTTCTAGAGATAAATTGTTTTATGCAAAAACCCTAATTGAAATAACCCCTGATAAAACACTTCTGGAAATAACTAAAGTTGGAATAGTGGATGACTATGTGATTGAGGTGAAAGAGCGCTATGGATGGACACCCGACATATGCACTAAATGGTATTCACGCGGCCTTTAACCCAGTACTGTACCCCCTTCTGAGCGAGTGCCACGTCCATGACAACCTATCGTGAAGTGGGTCCAGGAAGTTGCCACCCGTACGATTGTTATAAAAAGACCCAGTTCAGGTGACGACTACCCCTAGTGATAACTAAAGTTTGGAATATGATGATAGTTCTTCTGTTGAGGATGATGGTATCTATTGGATATCTGGTGACCACTCTTGGATCTATTACAGTTCTGGAATAAGATATGACCCTACTGAAAACATGTATTATAAGCATGTAACTAACTTGGAGAATGAATTTAGGAGACTGATATACAAAGTTGTAGGTGATGGATTTGAGCTCCTCGAGGTGGGTGAGCTAGGTGCTATGAACAGGTCAATATTCTATGATATTTCATGGGATTAGGAATGCGAATTCTATAGCCCCAACCCTTATTTTTTTCTTAACCTTGTCGTTCTCTTTTCTCAGTTTGTTAATGTTATAGAATCAAGGGATGGATCTAGTAGTTCCTCCTTTATTAGGGATTAATTGTGAGTCTTTTTTAGTGTAGTTGTAGCATTTTGCTTCACTCATGTACCTTATACAAGTGTCTTGGCACTTCAAACCAGTCTGTAGTAGCTAGACAAACTGTCTAGCTCATGTTTCTCATGCCCTCATTATTAGTTATAATGAAAGTGGTTGCGGCCACTATAAAAACCGACTGGCTTGCCAAAACA
This sequence comes from Allium sativum, assembly GCA_030737875.1. Lineage (NCBI taxonomy): Eukaryota > Viridiplantae > Streptophyta > Magnoliopsida > Asparagales > Amaryllidaceae > Allium > Allium sativum. The sequence continues at coordinate 717,659,341 of CM060916.1, read as the reverse complement.
TAATGCATAAGATCTGTTTTATAAATTTGAATTAAAACAACTATGATGAATTTCCATGTATATATATATACACACACACACACACACACACACACACACATATATATATATATATATTGTATGTGTGTGTGTGTGTGTTGTTAGATCCTTGATTTTGCTGACGACACACTATATACAATACATAAACATATATGTATACATTCATGCAGCAATCAACTCAAGGAGAAGAACCCAAGATGGCATGACTGCTCGAAGAATTTTATATTTATAGTATTAGATGTTATGTAAAATCTCCTTGACTAAATATGAGAAAAACTTCAACATTTCATAGTGTCTGTGCAAGTGTCAGACATCTGTCATATAATACAACAGACGTCTGTCACTACAGAAGGAATATTAGTCCTCACTCAGCACAGACGTCTGTCATATATATGACATATGTCTGAGGAAAGTCTCAGGATAATTTTCTTGCATACATAGACATATGTCTATCTAACGACAGACGTCTGTCTATGTATCTGAGTAATATCAGATTACAAAGATAGACGTCTGATTAAAGATGACAGAAGTATGTCCTGGCATACAACCTATGTTTTCCATGCAACATCTCTTCAGTTTGAACAGTCGTAACTTTATCTCTTCTTCTCCAATACGATTTTTCAAAAGAGATATCTTTTCAAACAAAGGGTTTTATTTGGAAATCACAACCTTTCATGAAAACTCTTAGTTTTCAATAAATAGATCAAAGATTCAAGTCTTCAAATCACCTATTCTTTCTTGATCTATTCTATATTCTCTAAAGCTCTTTATTCTCAATATCTCTAGATTTCAATCAAGCACTAAATACTTCTATTCTCTCTAAGTGATTCAATCCTCATATTTAGTCAAGGAGACTTTACATAATATCTAATACTATAAATATGAAATTCTTTTAGCAGTCATGCCATCTTGAGTTCTTCTCCTTGAGTTGATTCTTGCATGAATGTATACATATATGTTTGTGTATTGTATATAGTGTGTCGTCATCAAAATCAAGGATCTAACATTCTCCCCCTTTTTGATAATGACAACTATACTATTTTAAAGCTCCCTTTGAGTTAATGATCCCTTAACTTTCCACCCCCTTTGGCATTATAAAAAATAATAGAACAAGCCAAAATATATAAATCAAACGCCAAAGATGTCAAGCATACAGAGTTTGATACAGTACCAACAGAGTAGCATAGGATAAAAGTTATAATTACAGACCATAAAAGCATACTAATAGATAAGATAAGATAAAATGTAACGACCCAGCGAATTTCCGGCCTCGGAAATCGACATAAATCCCTTTACCGTACTCATGTCGACCTTCCAACACCGAAAACACTGGACGTTATTAGAAAGAAGTTAGAGGGTGAGATAAGAAAAAAAGAATTATAAGAATGGAAGAAGAAGAAGAAGAACCAACACAGAGTCTCATATCGCAGCGGAACAAAATATAATATAGAAACAAACATTTATTGAGAGCTTTTGAAAATACTTACAATATCAGAGTACAACACACACCTGGACAGTTTTGATAATCTGTCCTCATATATATAATCACACAGCGGAATATCATTCATCTGAACATCTTCAGCTCGTCTCCGGACTTCTCAGTATCTGATAACCTGAACCTGTACACCTCGGTCTAACCCGAGCATTTACAAAACACCGGGTCAGTCTGGTGGACCAGAGTGAGATAAACTCGCACAGCATTAAGGTATCACACAACTTGATTTTAAAGTTAAAATCCTTTCGGAAGAAAAAGATAATCGTAAGACCGATCCACACATAAACACGGACGGTTTTTACCTTACGATAACCCAAACATTTTTGAAACCAATATCTTGTCTGATATTATAATAATGTCTAAGTACAAGTAAATATCAATCTAGTAGAACGCTTGCATCTCACGCTCTACATTTATAGTATACAATCAAAAACCGCAGGCACTTATTGGAGATTGGATTCCAACCTGACCAGGTATGGGACCACCTTCCGCACGTGTATCTCTAGAGGCGAATACACTGGGTTCAACAAGAACGTCTTGCAACCCGGCCCTCACATGACCGACCCCTCATTTCGCTTGAGTGTATCGAATGTATATCACCAACGGTTGGACTCAAACCACCATTCCCGAATGGGCAGAATCGATAGATTTATAAACAAAAGGAATTTCTCTAGATAGGTGATTATACACCCTAATGGGAGCGACCCACATAGCCATGCTGCCTGCCCGATTTTTGTCATCTCCCGGTTGATGAGGCTTGAGGCCACGCTTTATAATCAGCACATCACATTTACTTCGAATGCCACATCGTCAGATCCATCAGAATCACTAATTGACGTCTACAACAATACATTACGTGTTGACTAAAGAAGTTTCCTTCTTTGCTTCCACTCTTGGTACGGTTGAAGAAATCAGTATACGTGACCTTTTCTGGAAATACCCTGTCAGACATTCATCCATACAAGTCACCCAGGAACAGGATGAACCGAAGGTACTCTCCTACCGCATCCATATAGGAATCACCCCATGGATCAGTAGCGAGAAGTCCTTGCAACCCGTGGATTCCAACTACGACAAAACCACGGTTTATCTCTGGGAGCTAACCAGAGATTATAAGTGATCCTTCCTCTTATGGAAATACACGGTCTTCAATGCTCCATCTCGATCATCTTCTGATATCTTCACGTATTTGCTGGTCGGAATGGTTTTCGAATATACATTCGATCCCGGTCTTTCCGTACCAACAACCGTATTGGTCATATTTGATAGTCGGTGATTTAACTATCAAAATAAATAGTGTTTCAATCATGAAAATCCAATGAGTTCACTGGTTCAGTATTCAGCATCACTTGGCCTTTAACAACTGATTTATTTTTTTAAAACCAAGACTTCTAGCTCTTTTAACATTCAAAATACGATATTTGAATAACTCTAATTCGATTAAAACTCCAATCGATTAACTCTAATTGATTAACTTTAACTAGTTAACTCTAACTGATTAACTCTACTTGTTTAACTTCTATCGATTAACTAATACTCGACTTACATCCATTCGCTTGACTCTAGATCACAGCGATCACAATGGTTACGCCTGATTCCCTCAGGAAACATCCGACCTCCGTAGGCTATCTGCAGCCCTGCGAATTACGCTAGCAGTCGTACGAAATGACAGCTCATCCTGAAAAAAAACTATGTTTGACCAACTCTAGCTCGAATAACTATATCCAATTTCCCACTTAAATCTTCCTTCCAATCATCTTTTAAATGCGAAAATCCATTAGTTTTAACAAAGAAATTTATAGCACATATGTTATAACAATAGCATTATAATTACTATTTAGATTTACAAACCAACAGCGCTATAATCGCTATTTAGGTTTACAACCCATTTACTATAGCAAAAGCGCTACAATCGCTATATTAGATTTACAAAACATATATTCTAACAACAGCGCTAAAATCGCTGTTTAGATTTTCAAAAAAACATATCCACTAACGTCTCTTACGATTACCAACTAATACTATCTTCAGATAATCCCGATGTTGTTCAAGTTGGGGTATTTTAATTACCTCTCAGACCTTGATCAACAACGTTCTTATCCTCCGATAAACATAAGTTGTAATCAAAATCAATATTTCATTCTAGTCTCAAACAAATTCCATTTAACTATTGGATTTGGTTATACAACTCTATAACCCAGTTCTTTAACCAGATTCGCTTATTTCCAATCTCCTTTGATTTCATTTCACTTCAATTACTTTTGAAAAGTAATTGTCTAAATTATTATTAATTAAAATAATTATTTATTTCAATCATTTACTACATGAGTAGTTAATTTCTTTAATAACAAAATTAAATGGTAAATCCCTTTTTAAAACCTTATTTAAATTTAAACAATATTTATTAAACTATCCAAATCAAAACACATCAATTTTGATAATCAAATTCTAATTCAAACGGTCGATTTAATTAATTCTAAACTTGATTATCTCGTTAATCGATTCTAGTTAATCCTCACTTTAAATTAATTAAAAATATAATTAATTTAAATAATCCCATTAATTGTTTTCTTTACAAACAATTATCAAAGTTTAATCCTTCTATTCTTTACTTGTTCTTGTATTCGTAAACTTGATTAACGTCAGCATTTACTTTATTTAATAACAATCAAAGTCTTAAATAAATAAAATATTTATTTAATTTCCTATTGTAATTTTTATTCAAAATAATATATTCTAAATCCAACTCCCGTTATATAATAAATTTTATAACCTCATCTTTATCGATTCCCCTGACGGTGAATCAATATTTATAACACGATCGATTTTATAGGCCATACACTGCTAAATACTCAACCAATACCGCTCATTGGTTTAAACACAACACAGGTTGAATTCCCAGTCCAAATCAATAATCAAATCAATCAACCAAACAGGATAATTCATACGTGAAAATATGAAATAAATAATATATTTGAGGAATCCGGTTGGATCCCTCCAACCAGTTCTTCCCTGTATACAGAATGGTTATCTCAAATCAGACTGTTCAGTTTTGTTTAACTGATAAACTAAATAACGACCATTTAACATCAACCATAAGCAATTCAAACAATGCAACCATTTAAACACGTTTATAAATAAACGTGACCAACCAAGGGGAGTCACCTTTATTGGAACCAATCGTTAAAAATAACGATTTGGTATTTCACTGAAATTAAACGACGGTTTAATTTCATCAGTTAAACCAACAAATAAATCCATGACTAGAAAACAGTCAAATATTGGCAAGCAGAGCACACAAAATAAAAACCCAATTTATATAAAATATAAATGGGGAAAACTGAGTGAGTTTAACTCACCTGGATTTTAATTCGTTGATAACACGGTCTGGTTTAGTCAAACTAAACAGGGTTTAATGTGACTAAAATTTTTACAGCTGCTTCCGTCACTAGACCGGCTCCATGTTGAGGCGCTTGTCGACGGGGTTCTGATGCTTCATGTCCCATCGAGTTCTGATCACGTAGGTATTTCATATTAACACTTTAAGTTTTAAAAAAAAAGGAACCATTATAACACTTGAATTAATTTTATTTAGTTTTGGGCTTACCCTATATTATAGTTCGGCCCACTAGGAATTTGAAGCCCATCTTCCATACATAAAACATCGGAACCCCTTCCCTTTCCATCACAAACCATCCGCCGCCTCAAACCCTTGCAAGCCGTCATCAGAATTAACTCCATGATCCAAAAATCCAATCCCTAAATCCCTTTTTCTTTAGCAAAACAAAGGTTAGGCGTCGCAACCCCTCCCCATGCGCCTCTCCGTCTTTGATTCTCCCTTCGTTCTTTATTTCCGATCCGTCTATTACCCTCAGCGACCCCTTCAAACCACCTTCCAGCTTCGTTGATCAACTCGTCCCCTTCTAGAACCAACAAGACTTCCCTCCGAACCCACTACCGAGCTTTGACAGCCCAGTGAAGCTTCCGTCACACCGCTTTGACTGGGCCCTCAGTCCTCAACTCCGAGCAAATTCTTCGAGAATCCGTCCAACGCATTTGGGTTTGAATTGTGTGGATCCATGAATTTCAGATACGTATATTACTTGATTTTTGTTTGCTGTTTTATTTTCGTTTTGATTTTTCCCAGTAGTTCGAGTGGTTTTCCCTTTACTGTGTTTGTTCTTATGGGTTCTGGGTTTGATGAAAACACACTGTGTGATACGTCTGTATATATAGTGGTAGATTTTAGAGATAAGAATCATGTCTATCAATGGCTCAATCGTAGGTAGTCCAGTTATAGATCCTTAGGCCATTGGGTTTTTCAGAGATTTTTGCTGAGTTCAGTATTGTATTATCGGTACATTTGGTCTGTTCAATAAGAACAGTGATCGAACAATACAGATTTTGTTAGATTGAGTCTTATGAGTTGTCCATTAAATACAGATTTTTTTCCCAAATCCGTACCATGTATTTTGTTCATATTTTTGAATATGTGGGAACAGTTCTCTATGAATGGTATATGCAACTACTGCATATATAAAAATACATTTTAGCTGTTCACTGAGCATATCTGTTCTTAGTTGTACATATCCTATTTCCTTAGCTGCTTCTACCCTAGCTCTTTAACTGTTCCATCACTGTTTCCATGGAGAAAAATATGTGTTACTGTTTTCTTTTTAGATCATAGCTATAGACTTAGTTGTGAATTGAGTGTGAATATACATTTGTTTTGTTTCGACAGCTTTGTATTGTCTTATCTTGTTGGCTGTTTCTTCTATCTTCATATCTGTTTTCATTTGATTTCGAATATATATTTATTTGTCTATTCAGAATATTTGTCTGTTAAATATATATACCTATATATACTTTATTTTATTTCTTACTAATAGGTTCACTGTTTTCCTTGCAGCTCATGATCAAGGCAGAAGATCTCTCTTTACTGTTTTTGAAAGGAAAATGGGCATGCCGAATTGTTATGTCAAATGTACAGAAATATGTATTTTTTTCTTGTTCTTTCTTATGGATAAAAACGAGGCATACTGAATTTGACTTTTAAATGAGTTGTTATGTCCAATTGTACTGTACTGACAATATTATATATATATTGTTTCATTTATTCGAAATCTGCTGTATATATATAAAATGTAATGGCGTGAAGCACCAAACAAAGACTTGCATCATGCTAGAGTTGTTAGGCCGGCTATTAAGCTTTAGGGTGTCTGTACGTTTTTTTTTATATATATTTAATGTTTTAAGTATTTCCTTTCATACTTGCCCTTTCAATTTTCTAAAAGCGCAACTTTATAAGTGCATGTTCACAAGATAAATTCTCTAAATTTGTATATTTCCTAACGAGGTATATTAAAATATCAAGTGTATATTGCAGTTTTATTACCAAACAAGCAAATCTATTGTAAGTCAATATAATATAACATATGGCGTGTCTAACCATAAGAAATTTTCGATAAACCCTTTATTTAAGAAGTATTGTCACGGTTCGATTTATAAATTATACGTATATATATATATATTTAATAAACGAATTATATATTTTGTAAATTCATTTAGAAATTCCAAATCGATATAATATATTAAATATCTGGGTACAGGAAATGCGGGTCGTTACATAAAAACTAAGCGTCCGTGAAATAACCCTATAGATCCGAAGCTTGGTTAGTGGAATGTTCCCACCGTGAATTGTCATAGTAAATGACATTCTCCGGAATAGGAAAAGCGTGTGTCGTAGTCTGAATGTCATCATATGGTTCCCATTCAGATTCCTCTCCTCCAGATGCTACATGTTCCTTACCTTGTGCATGTTCTTCAGGTTGAGGTGAGTCATGAGGCGTAGTAGGCACAAGTGGAATGTAGCTAACCAAGGTTCCGGTAGGAGGTGGAGTTGGTGATGGCGATGAAGAACTAGAGGAGGATCTACCACGAACTTTGCGAAGAATCTTTCCAAGCGAGTGAATGACCTTTTCCAAAGTTTTTTCAACCTTTGTTATCGAGTAGAGAATGATCGTTCGAGACGAGTTATTTCTTTCCTAGGATTTGTTGATTTTGAGAGAGTATCCTTTGATTTGCTAAGGTTAGATCTTGAATATTCCGTCCAGGCTCGATGTCTACCCTAGTTTCTTGTATTTCAGGATCAGATTGATATTCTGAAGGTTCGCTTGGTTCAGCATGATGTCGTTGTTGTCGCTGTGGGGTTTGAACATGTTGCTAAAGATGTCCTTGTTGTGCTTGCCATTGGTCAAACGGAATGATGTTTGGTGGTCGTTCGGGTAATTTCATTAAGGCCGCAAAACGTATGCCACTGGTTTCATTTGGGATTTCCAGATATGATGAAAGGTAAAGATTAATTTCTTGTGACTGAAAGATATGCATGAGATAAGCTCCATAAGGAATTGTTCGCTTACTTGATGTTCAGAAATCACGAATTTGCTCAAAAATATATTATGGCCAATTTATACGTGTATGCCTGAAAATTGCATATAAGGCCTTATGATCATTTGAATATACTTGTTCATGGCTACCAAGTCTTGGAAAAACAGTGTTAATAAGCATCCGATTGATTAGTCGAGGTCTAGGACAAAATTGAAGGTTTGGTCTCTATCTTTAATTTTCCTGTTCGCATTCTTTTCGATTCAAGTGCTTCTCAGTCGTTTATTTCTAGTACTTTGGTTGACTGTTAACACTTAGAAATTTCACTAGTTACCGATCCAATAGTAGTTTCAAACCCTATAGGTGGCTCGGCACACTTATCTATGACTTGTAGGGGTTTGACTATTTAGATTTTAGGCATTGAGTTTGATTGTGGTGCCTATGTGTTGGGATTCTCAGGGTATGGGATGATCTTAGGGATGGATTGGTTAGCCATGTATGGGGTTGTACTTGACTGCGAGAGGAGGGACGTTAGTTCGATGACATGTAGTGGTAGGACCCTAGAGAATTCTTGCGACCCGCGAGGGTCAGTCATGTTGAGACCTAAGTGAGAGATCGATTTCTAGATTTATCTTAGTGAGAACGTGAAGCCAATAGCATTACCTATTTGACATATGGCTCCAAGGGAACGGAAAGAGTTGAGCAAGTAAGTGGGTGAGCTTTTGAAGAAGGGTTTTATTAGATGGAGTACTTCTGAGTGGAGAGCACCCACTGTCTTCATCACTAAAGCTGATGGTTCCCTCCGTCTGTGTGTGGATTACCGGGGACTGAACTAGCTCATAAAGAAGAATCGTTGCCCACTCCCTCGAATAGATGATTTGTTTGACCAGCTAATGGGCGTGACTATATTCTCTCAGTTAGATTTGGCTACTATTATCATTAGTTACATGTCCCAAGGATACCATTGATAAAATGGCATTGTACTCCTGATGGCTTCTTCAAGTGGTTGGTTATGTCATTTGGGCAAACCAACACACCAGCTTATTTTATGGACTTGATAAGTAGGGTAGTCAAAGATGTTTCAAATAAGTTTGTTGTAGTTTCTATGGATGATATCCTTGTTTTATTAAGGAATGAATATGAGCATGCTTTGCGTTTGGGAGAGGTTTTTCGTACTCTCCGAGCTCATCCATTGAAGGCGAAATTCTCCAAGAGTCAATTTTGGCGGAAAGAGGTGGTTTTTTGGGGCATATGGGTCTGAAAGGATGGGTTGGTTGTTGATCCTACCAAGATAGTGCCGGTATAGGATTGGAGGATCCCCAAGAATGCAACTAAAATGATGAGTTTTCTTGGCTTAGCGGGTTACTATATGAAGTTCATTAAGGACTTTGCATGGATCTCGGCACCGTTGACCCAACTTACTAAGAAGAATTCATCTTTTTCTTGGGATGTTGATTGTGGGGATGCCTTTAGGAGAATAAAGAATGATCTCACCAATCCACCAGTTTCAACATTACCCGATGGATCTAGGATGCTCATAGTTTATACCGACACCTGCAGGATGGGTCTAGGTGCAGTATTGATGCAACAGGGTAGAGTAGTGTGCTATAGTAATAGGCAACTAAGGGTTCATGAGAGGAATCACCTTACGCACGATTTGGCATTAACTGCTATAATTTTCTCACTAAAGTCTTGGAGACACTGCCTACTTGGCGAGAGTTTCGAGCTTTTTACAGATCATAAGTCACTCAACTATTTATTCTCTCAGAATGATCTCAATTTGAGGCAACAAAGGCGGATGGAGTTCTTAACACCTTATGATTTCAAGATTTCTTACACCCCTGGTAGGGAAATATAGTGGCGGATGCTTTGAGCAAGCAGAGGGAGACATTGAGTCCTTCATTTGTAGAGTGGCGGAGGTTAGAGTACATAGCAGCATTCGATTTTCGACTGTCTTTGGATTTCAGTCCAGGATTGTTGACTTCTTTAGAGGTGCGTCCTACTTTGCTTGAGCAAATTAGGAAGAGACAGAAAGAGGATCCCGAACTCTTAAATATTTTGGATAGATAAATTAGAGGAGAGGTTTCTAAATAGCTCCTTAGATATACTGTGGATTTTAGAGGCTGGCTTAGTCGGGATGGTATATTGTGTGTACCACGCATAGAAGATTTGATGAATGCGGTTTTAGCCAAGGATCATCACTCTCGGGTGACTATCCATCCTTGAGGTGAGAAGATGTATCGAGATATGATGCGAGTATTTCATTGGGTCTATATGTAGAAACGTGTTGCCGAGTATGTAGTTAAATGTGTAACATTCTATAGAGTTAAGGCAGAGCAAAAGAAACCCGATGGTCTACTTCAACCTTTGTATATACCATTGTGGAAGTGGGAAAGTGTTTTTGGATGGTTTGTCAAGATCGAGAAAGGAAAAAAACAACATTTGAATCATCGTGAATCGATTGACTAAGAGCACCCATTTCCTCCCAATTAAGAGTAAAAGGACGACTACATGGTTGGCTTCTTTGTACATTCAAGATATCGTTAAACTACATGGTATTCCTTCGAGCGTCATGAGCAACAAGGATCCGATTTTTATTAGCAAGTTTTGGAGGAGGCCGCAAGAAGCTTTAGGAATTCAACTCTGGTTGAGTACCGCTTTTCACCCTTAGACGGGTGGATAGACTGAGAGGTTGAATCGAATTTTGGAAGAGTTATTGAGAATGTGCATTTTACACTTCGGAGAAACATGTCAGGATCATTTACCCCTCGTAGAATTCACATATAATAATAGCTTTCAAACCAGTATTGGCATGGCACCTTTAGAGGCCCTGTATGGATGGCCTTGTAGATCTTTGACGTGTTGGTGGGATTCGACCGACAAATTGCTTCTTAAGCCAGAAATGATTAGGGAAACCTATGATAAGTTGAGTTAATCAGAAAAAGAATGAAGGAAGCAAAAGATAAGAAAAAATTATATGGATAAGAGAAGAATCGAGTTGGAGTTTGCAATTGGAGATTTGATCTTTCTTAAAGTTTCAGCACTTAGGAACATGGTAAGGTTTGGCTCCGCGGGAAAGATGGCCCCGAGGTTTGTTGGACCATTCTCGGTTATTGAGGGGATTTGTCAGATGGCTTATAGAGTTCGACTACTAGAGAGATTATAAAGGATTCATGATGTGTTCCATGTATCGCACTTACGGAAGTGCCAATTTGATTCACTAGCGGTAGTAGAGCCTAGCGCATTGAAGGTCATGGAGATTGAGAGCGAAGATCCATCCAACGAGCACCTCTATAGATCTTAGAGTTTGAGACCAAGAGGCTAAGAAATAAGGTTGTTCAAGGCGCAGTAGGGATACAATGAGAGTAAGGCTACTTGGGAACCAGAAGATAAGATGCATATATCTTATCCCTATCTATTTGATGGTATGTTCCAATCTTTCTTTTCGATCTTTAGTTCTTAGGTTCTATCATTTGAATTCCTTTGAACTTGATCGTAGGAGAAACCTATAGTTAATAGGATATGGTTGGAACATGCCACTGAGACATGTTCTGTTTGATGTTTGCAAGTGGATGCAAATGTTTGCAAATGGATGCAGTGGACGCATATACACACACTAGGCACTATGATCGGGAAAGTAGGACACTTGCATATGCATATGGATGTGTGTGCATTTTTATTTATATTGTTGAAATATATGGATTTCATTATATGGTTGTTGCATATGGATGATGTGTGATGCACACATGTAGAATTACCTGTTATCATTAGAATTTTACATACATTTGGATGCACATCACATACATAGTCACATAAAAAGGAGGTCGACTGAATCAGTAGACCGCTTAATCTTCTGCATTAATTAGAATCATATACACTACATTATTGCATAAGTATATAAATTGCATTAGATAAACTAAGTAAAATGGTTACTTGTGGATGATGGATGAGTAGATGGATGCAAAAAACACTTATGTTATCCTTCTACCTTAGAGATTTCGAGGATGAAATCCTTTAAGGAGGGGAGAACGTAACAACCCAAATCTTAGTGAATAATAATTAATTAACAATTAGATTAACTAAATAATAATTCAAAAAATAAATGGAAATTAGGCAATGGGGGTTGCGCCATTGGGACTCCATTACGATTTTCTAGTTTGGATAGACTTTTAGTTTGCGTAAAACAAACATAAACCCAATGAATTATGATTAGTTAAAGTTTGAATTTTGAATCAGAAATTAAAATAAAATAAATAAATAATCACCCGAAATTAGCGCAAATACTGGGATGACCAAGTCCCAATTAGGTCGACCCCTGGGTAGTCAGACTCCAAGTGGGTTGATCCCTGTGTCGACCCACCTGAGAGGTGGGTCGACCCACGTAGTGCAGACATGCACATTTTTCGTGCCTGGCACAGACGAAACGTTGTGGAAGCTTTGAGACTTTGTTGTATCCGACGTTTGAGGGTGAAAACCAAAAATCTGAAGGCTTAAAATCCCCTGCCTCGTTTATAAGTAAGTTATAATCTTCCCTCATTCCTCATAAATCTCATTCTTCATTTCTGAGCCTCCACCATACCCTTCTTCTCTAAAATATAACAAGATTGTTCATGCAACAAATTGGAATATTGTTTATTCATAGATTTTGGGGATTTTCAACCGGGGCCTTTGGATTTGCTTTTCTTAGGCGAGTTTGCAATGATTTTTTGGAATTAGATCTTTAAAATAATAGTTGTAGTTGTTTCAAATCTGGATTAATCTTTATTCTTAAACCCAGATTATTACAGTTTGATTTCAAATTTTGTGTTTATACTTTCTTTCTAAATTCCTTTTGTCTATTTTTGCAAACTATATTCATATTTTTGTAAGCTGTTATTTCAAATCTCTTTCTCATTTCTCTATTTCCAGGTTTTGCAGTTGCGCCAAACATTTGCCTAAAATGTGCATATGAATACGATTGATGCAGGCATGAACCTGTAAGCCTAATATTTGCGTTGGGTTATTCCTCTTTTTCTTTGTTTTGTGTTTGGGTTAGGGAATAAAATACACTGAATATAAATAATAAAAAATTAAGGCTTAATTTGAGTATTTTGCAAACTGCAAATAAGAAATGAATATTTAATTAACTCGATTGGACTGAATTAAGGCCTATTTCACAGATTTTGAAAGAATTGAACTGTACTTAGAAAATTTGCATAATTATGATAATTGAAATCGTAGTAAATATAAACATGTTAATTTGTAGTTTGAGCCTTGTACTCCTTGTTGTCTAGCTTTAATAACATGTTAATTTATATTGTATGCCTAGTACTCCTTGATGTCGGGCATTAGCCTTGTACTCCTTGTTTCCATGCTTTGATATAAACATGATAATTCAGTATATCAGCCTAGTACTCCTAGTTGTCGGGCTTAATAAATTAAACTAAATTCGTTTTAGGGGCCAAATCAAGGGTTGAGGATTTGAGCCAAGCTGTTTGTCTGTTGGGATCTATTCCATGTAGCATACCCTTTTATCAGTTCAATCTCACTTTGAGGCAATGACACACACCGTGTTACGTTGTGAATGTAAGTCAGTCCAATTAGAGGGGGTGAGTGTGTTCCAGTAAGTCAGTGTGTGTGCATTGCCTTGATTAAGGGACATAAGCCATATGGACATTCAGTGGATAAGATTATGCCAAATCGTTGATGGACTAGGGCCTGATAAACCAAAACCCGTAATGGGAATAAGTTATCCACAATTTCTCGCAGCCGATCGTTTGAGTAGTATTAGGAATACTTATCCTAATTTGTTTCTATTTGTAGAAGTGCAAAACAATCGTCATCATTATCTAATCTTTCGAATGAGGATACTTATACCAATTATGATATCCGTACCTATTTGTTCACTTTTAGGTGTGCACAGACACTTATCCCTTTTATGACACTGGACTACTGCTTTACCTAGTTATCTTCCACTTATTAGTCGTGCTTGTAATAACTACAGCTTTTCAGACTTTTTGTCTGACCCATTTTCTCCTTTTCTTCTTTTCTTTTTCTCCCTCTAGGCTCTCAAGGAGGAAGTGCTTAGCTCAGATTGTTTTGTTGACTTTTCTTGGAAGACTCTTGCAGAGATGTACTGCTTATCTTATTTTCATTCCACGGTTTGCTTATACTTTTTGGATATTTGGGAATATTATTGTTTTGTACTCTGATATTGCTATTATGACTGAGAATTGAGACATGGTACTTTATGGCAACTTGGTTTATTTGAAATACTGAGAATGGTTTGATCATTTTAAAATAAATTGTCTTTTGTTCCACTGTGAATTTACTATTTTATGTCTTGTGAAATTTTAGTCTTTGTGATGTTTATTTTCTTTATACCTATAATGCTCTGTATTTCTTAAAGAGATTATATGATATAACAACATTAAGGGATGTGGGGTGTTACAATATTCAAATCGACAAAAATGATTTAAAATAATTCTTGAATATACAAGCATATATATTGTTTGTATAAGGTATAGAACATAAATTGCACACAAACAATAATAACAATTTCAATTAAAAGTTTATATGTTTTACATTAAAAATTATCAAATATTGCATAACAAAATTCTAATTTTAACATTAAAATAATAAATACTATTTTTAATAATATTATCATGTGCAACACACAGTTTACACACTAGTTAAGTATAATGGTAGGGCAGTCGCCATTTGGCCCGCCTTAGCACCGACTCTGTTTAATTTAAAAGGTCTCTCTTTTGCTGAAGAGGTTAGCGAATAATGAAACTACATTACTCCACAAACAAAGCTAATGATATTTAAAAATATCAGATCATTCTATTTTGTTAATTTTAATTAAGGTTTTCAATGAAACAAAAATGTGCATGTTATAGTGTTAGAACATAAATAACCTAAAAAATGAAATTAAATTGTAAAATAAAATAAAAACAATTTTTTTTCGTATTTCGAGATATTTAAAGAAATAGAAAGAAAAAATGTAGTACAATTTAATTTCTCCATTCCTCGTTGTTTGTTGAAATGATAAATAATTATAAATTTCTTATCTTGTTTCTTAGTATTTTGTCATGTAAGCTGGAAACATAAAATCCAAAATTATTGTGAAATCATATGGGGATCAACTGTTGGGGATTTTGTTGTTTGAGACAATCGAATGATGATGATCGTCGTATGAATGTGATTAACATAAAAATGTGTTTATTTTATGCTCTTATATTTTATCTCTTGTAAATAAATAAATGATACTTTGGGTATTTTTATGTTCTTTTACAGATTGTCAATTAATGTCTCCTCCATTTAAATTAAAGGCAACTACGAAGAAAAAGCTACTTCCTCATGTCAAAGCTATTTCAATTGCAAAAGAAATTGTGGCTCACTGGTAAAGGCATTGAAATGTGTACAAAGTAGTCTGAGTTCGATCCTTGGCAAGTGCCATTGTTATGAAGAAAGGAATATGGATGCTTCACACCTTGCCTCATGTGTTTTGAAGAATAAATGAATTGAGTGATTATATATATATATATATATGTATATATAGTCATATTTATTGCATCTGTATATATAATATGCACTTAATAAGGATTTTTGAAATTTGGCATAATCCTCTTAAGAATCCAAATCCAATCAATCACATTTAATTGACATGCAAAAAGAAAGGGAAGGCTTTGATTACAATTAAGCATATGCTTATCTTTCCGCTGACTGTGCCATATATCAAAAGGAAAGGCATTGATTATAATCTTAAATCAAGAGCCATAAAAGGAATATTCCTTCATCCATGGAAAGTGTTTTTTTCATATTTATTTTGGACCTTATATTCAGGGAGAGAGAGAGAAAGAGAGAGGAGGCTGCATCTCCTATATAAATACCCCTGGTATTCATTGTAAAAAAAAAAATCTGTTCTAGTGCCATTATTCTGTATTCTCTTTTATTATAATAAATTTTTTTCTTCATTCTAGTTTTATTGTTCTTTACTATCATAACAATTTGTGTCATCTATCTAATTAGTTTTAGTAGAACGCGAATTGTTATTGTTATTTTATTGCATATTTGGATTGGTCGTTTGATTAGATTCAATGGCAATACTCATTTTAATTTCTGTTGTTGTTGTTTTTGTTTGTTATTTCTGTTCAAGTAATTTGTTCTCTGTTTATTTCGTCGAATTTAGTATTGATCTGATTAGATTCAGATTCATAGTAAATTCAATAGAATTATTTCAAACCCATATCCAAATATTGTCTAACTCGCCTAAGAATATATAAATAATAAGATTTAGAACACATCTCTGTGATTCAACCTGCAAATTACACGATCTATGCGCTTGCAGTATTTATTTTAAAATTCGCGCTTTTCTAATTCATTGAAAAGAAGCGATCAAGTTTTTGGCGTCGTTGCCGGGAAGGCGGTATTTAAACTTTATTATTTATTTAATTTCTGATTCGTGTTAGTTTTTTTATTTGTTTTTTTCCTATTGTTTTCGTGCATATATATATAAAATCTTAATTAGTTGATTTGGTATTATCTACTGATACTCTAATCTTCTAAACAAGAGAAAAAATAGTTGCCAAATTTTCTTGATTTTACTTCCTTTTCATTTATTTCTTTCCCCTTTTCAAATTTTTCCTATTCCATTTTTTCTCTCTTCTAATTTTACAAAAAAAATCTTTCTGTTTTTGTCTTCTCTTTTATTTCTTTCCCTATTTCAATCTCCTTTCCAATTTTCAATACAATTACTTATCATTCTTCTTTTATAAGTTCATAAAAAAAATCTTGCCATCTTCTCTTTTATTTATTTCCTTTTCTCTCTCTCCTCTTTCCAATACATTGATTTATGCTTTCCTTTTTTTAAAAAAAAGAACAAAATAAATAATAATAAATACAAATTCTCTTTTTGAAATCTTTCCATTATTTGCCTTGTAGTTAATTCTTTTCTTTGTCATTTCATTCTTCCCACTTTTGCTATTCCCTTATTTATTTACATTTTTTTCCTTTGCTATTACAACAACGACCTCAAAACATTCTCCTTCCATTGTCCAGACCCTCCTTCAGCAAAAACCATAACTTCAACATCACGCAAATCTCACCATAGACAAACCCCTCAGCCAATTTCCATCAATCCACAACAAACTCAATTCGGAAATCCAATTCGAATCCTAGAAGCCGGATTTGACAAAACCAGATCGCAAAAAATCAATTCGAATAAAAAAGGGGGCGATTAGGTTTTTAGGGCTGGGTTATTTTTTTCTGAGCTTTTGTTTTGGAATTTGAGCGTGTAGTTGGGTGTTTACATCGAGTTGAGCCATTAGTGTTGGTGTTGGGGTATTTTGGGGTTGGACTTTTGCTTCAGCCGTTAGTTTGAGGGGGACCGGGTTTTTGGTTTGGAAATTGGACGTGAGAAGTAGTTTTTGTTTATACTATTAGTTCCATTTCAGTTCAGGTTTTATTTAGTTTGTTTTTAAGTTTTTATTTTTTATAGTTGAGTTAGTTTGTTTTTATTTTATTTTATTAGTCTAGTTGATTTTTAGTTAGTGTTTATTTTAATTCGAGCCCGTTTCCGTTTTCTTCAAGTTTCTTTTCTTTTCCCATGGCTAAACCTTCTTCTTCGAACGATGAAACTGATCGAAGAGTCAAAAAACCAGTAGCTCCATTTTCTCATAGACTCAATAATAAAAAGAAAGCGGCAAATTTCGAAAAAAAAATTGGAAATTTTCAAACAAGTTCATGTGAACATTCCTGTTTTAGAAACTATTGAACAAATCCCTCAATATTCTAAATGTCTTAAGGAATTGTGTACACAAAAACGTGCAACTAATGTCCCAAAAACCGCCTTTCTGACTGCGAATACAAGCTCTATTCTTTCGAATCTTTCCCCAGTCAAGTACAAAGACCCTGGTTGCCCTACAATTGATTGCAAAATAGGAAACACTCACATATCTCGTGCCCTCTTGATCTTGGTGCTAGTGTCAATCTTCTTCCTTATACTGTTTATCTTCAACTTGGATTAGGGGAATTTAAATCAACAAATATCACTCTTCAGTTAGCTGACCGATCTGTCAAAAAGCCATTGGGAATAATCGAAGACGTCTTAATACAGATCCAATAGTTTTACTTCTCTGTCGATTTCATAGTTCTATAAACCGAGCCTGTCTCAAATCCCAATGTTCAAATCCCATTGATATTAGGATGCCCCTTCTTAGCAACCTCAAATGCTGTCACTAATTGTAGGAACGGTCAACTTCGACTTTCCTTCGGGCACCTAATCGTAGAGCTAAACATCTTTAATCTCAACAAACAACCAAGGGATTTTGAGATCGATGAAATTGACATGGTTCAAACCAACATTAATGAATCCTCTAATAACACTTCTGAAGCTTTGAAAATGTGTCTTGACCATTTCAACTCTGACTTCGATGAGCTCGAGTACATTTCTGAACTAAGTGAATTTCTTCGTCATCTGAATCCAATCGGGGAATGTTGACCAATGTTAACACACAAGAAAATCCTAAGTTAGACCTCAAACCCTTGCCACAAGACCTTAAGTATGCGTACTTAGACTCCTCAGAAACATTTCCCATAATCTTGACCTCTGATATTACTGAGGACCAAGAAGAAAAACTTTTGGAAATTTTGCGAGAAAACAAAGACGCGTTGTGATGGGAAATTAGCAATATAAAAGGAATTAGCCCATCAATTGTGGAGCATCGCATACATTTAATTGATGAGGCTAAACCTACCCGTGAGGCTCAAAGGCAATTAAACCCAAACATGAGAGAAGTGGTCAAGGAAGAGATAATCAAATGTCTAGACAATAACATCATATATCCCATCTCTAATAGTACTTGGGTGAGTCCGGTACAAGTTGTACCAAAGAAGTCGGGAGTCATAGTGATCAAAAATGAAAGTAATGAACTCATCCCAACAAAAATCAGAACAAAATGGAGCGTGTGTATTGATTATCGAAAGCTTAACTCAGTAATACGAAAAGACCATTTCCCCTTGCCTTTTATTGACCAAATGCTCGAATGCTTGGCGGTACATGAGTACTATTGTTTTCTGGATGGATATTCTGGCTATAACCAAATTCATGTTGCTTTAGAAGATCAATATAAGACCACCTTTACATGTCCCTTTGGAATCTTTGCTTATCGTCGCATGCCTTTTGGTCTTCGTAATGCCCCCGCGATTTTCCAAAGGTGTATGATGAGTATTTTCTCTGATATGGTGGAAGAATTCTGGGAAATATTTATGGATGATTTTTCAATCTATGGATCATCGTTTTCCCAATGTCTCACTCATTTAGAACTCATCCTGAAATGTTGTAAGGATAAATCACTCATGATTAATTATGAAAAATGCCACTTCATGGTAAAAACAGGGATAGTTCTAGGTCATGTCGTCTCAAAAGATGGCCTTGATGTCGATAAATCGAAAATCGATTTGATTGCTAATCTACCTCCTCCTAAGTCTGTTAAGGATTTTCGTTCATTTCTTGGCCATACGAGATTCTATAGAAGATTCATTAAGGACTTCTCGAAAATTTCAAAACCTCTCTCGAACTTACTTACCAATGACGTCAAGTTTGAATTTTCCAATGATTGCCAAACATCTTTCGAAACTCTTAAGTCAATCTTGACCACAACTCCCATCATTCAACCCCCTGATTGGACTCAAACCTTCGAACTAATGTGTGACACTTCTAATTTTGCAATTGAAGCCATCTTGGGTCAGCGAATCGATAAACTCCCTCGAGTTATTTATTATGCTAGCAAAACTTTAAATGAGGCCCAGTTGAATTATTCAACTACTGAAAAGGAATTTTTGGCAGTTGTTTTCACTTTTGAGAAATTCAGACCATATCTCATAGGATCCAGAGTCATAGTTTACACCGACCATGCTGCGTTACGATATTTGCTTTCTAAAAAGGATGCCAATGCCTGCTTGATACGTTGGATTCTTCTTCTTCAAGAATTTGATATAGAAATACGAGATAAAAAGGGTTCTGATAACATTGTAGCAGATCATCTCTCTCGAATTGTGCATGAAAATGTTGATGACACCCAAATCAATGATTACTTTCCCAACGAACAAATTCTTTCAATCTCTAACACCCCTTGGTACGCTGACATTGTGAACTATCTTGTCACACAGCAAACACCCGTTGAATGGTCAAAACAAGATAGACTAAAGTTTCTCTCTAAAGTTCGAAACTTCTATTGGGACGATCCATATCTTTTCAAATATTGCCCAGACCAAATCATTCGAAGGTGTGTACCCGATGATGAACACCAAAGTATTCTCTCTTTCTCACATGACCATGCTTGTGGAGGTCATTTTGGAGCAAGAAAAACTGCTGCAAAAGTATTGCAAAGCGATTTTTATTAGCCCGCTCTTTTCCGTGACACTTTCGAATTTTGCTCTGGATACGATCAATGTCAAAGAACAGGTCAAATAACTAAACGAAACATGATGCCTCTCAACCCCATTTTAGTAATTGAATTATTTGATGTTTGGGACATCGATTTTATGGGACCATTCCCTAACTCGTTTGGGAATCTTTACATCTTACTTGCGGTAGACTATGTCTCAAAATGGGTTGAAGCCATCCCAACCAAAACCAACGATAACAAGTTTGTTATCAAATTCCTCAAAGAAAACATCTTTTCATGCTTTGGCACACCTCGAGCGATCATTAGCGATAACGGTACTCACTTCTGTAATCATGCTTTTGAATCCTTGCTCAAGAAGTACTCAATCACACATAAGCTGTCTACCCCTTACCATCCACAAACAAGTGGGCAAGTAGAAGTTTCCAATAGACAAATCAAACAAATCCTTGAGAAAACCGTGAATTCCAACAAAAAAGATAGGTCCATAAAACTGGTTGATACACTTTGGGCATTTCGCACTGCTTACAAGACCAATCTAGGGATGCCACCATATCGATTAATCTTTGAAAGGCCTATCACTTACCTCTTGAATTGGAGCATCGTGCTCTTTAGGCTATAGAATTTTTGAATTTTGACTTAGAGAAAGCCGGTTCATATAGGAAGTTGCAGATTTCAGAATTAGAGGAAATAAGAAATGAAGCATATGAAAACGCGAAAATATATAAAGAAAGAACCAAGGCCCAGCACGACAAGAACATACTTCTTAAGGAATTCAATGTAGGTCAAAAAGTTCTTTTGTATGACTCTAGACTTCAATTGTTTCCAGGAAAACTCAGATCTCGATGGACTGGACCTTATGTTGTGAAAACAGTATATCCTCATGGAGCAGTTGAAATTGAAAATCCTAAGGATGGAAAAGGCTTCAAAGTAAATGGTCAATGACTGAAACCATTTTTGGAATTCGTGCAATATGAAGACGATGACCTTATTGATCTTCATGAGCCAGATCATCCACCATGAAATCAGGTGGTACACATTCCTTTTCTTTTATTTTTCAATTTTTCCCCCTTCCACTTTGGTTTGCATACCCTAGACAGTTTGGACACTGTCTCAATCTAGTGTGGGGGAGTCAAGTCTACATCATATTTCATTTTTTTTTTCTTTTTCATCGCATGTTTTCCCTTCTTCATTCCAAAAAAAAATGAAATCAGACATGACCCATTTTAGATTGATACAATAGAATAAGTTAACAATTGTTAGTCAGTTGACAATATTTTTTCTCTCAACTACGATCGAATAAGAAATATAATGAAAAGTTGAATTTTGAGGGATAATAGTGTAACTGTTACATAGGGAGAATCTTAGGTGATGGCCATGAAGTCTTTTCTAAATTGTAGTCTTTGTTTAATGACTGGAGGACATAGAATACTTATATTGGCTTTTCGAATCTTTGAAACTAAGTTGTGTTAAGATGAATTTGTCTAATCTCTCTTGTTCTTATATTTTCAATAATAACAATAACAGTACCAACATTTCTTGTATATCTAGCATTGGTGTGCAAACCCGCCAAGGTCTATTCGACATGTTGTTGACAAAGTCAGCGTTGGTATATCTTGGTCTCATTTTATCAGTTGGACACCTAAGGATTACTGGCATGTTGTTGACAAAGTCAGCGTCGGTCTGCACAATCCGCCAAGCTCTGTCACAACTCTCCGTCAGTCCGCAAGGCAACGTATGGTTGGTATACCTTGGTCTTTTAAGTTAGTTGTATGTAATTAATCATATATTTTAACTTTTATAGAGATAGATAATAAGCGATGATGCCCAAACATTTCTTGACCTTATTGATTTGACTAGTCATACACAAGGAAATTATAATACCACTTCACGAACTGTGACAAGCAAACTAAGAATTTATTTCATAGCTGCACTATGTTATCAACTGAACCAACTGGCCAAACTGGAATTTAAACATTTGAAAACTTGAACTGTGTTGAATTTTTGTGACAAGTTGAGGTATCTAAACTAAAATCAACTGACTAGAAATTGTCAACTTAATTTGTTGTACCAATTCTCCGAAACAAGTCGTGTTTTCAATTTTTTTTAATTTTCATTTGTATATATTTGTTGCATTCATGCAGTTGCATTAGAACCACAACATACTTGATTTGGATTTTGTGGGTAGTATTCGCTGAAAACCCTTACGAGACACCACTCGTCCTACTAGGGACACCTAGAGGTTTAATGGCTTGTTGCATATGCTCAATGCAATCGTGTTCCCCACAAAAGTGTGACCTATCTAGTTTAGCTTTTCATTTTTGTTTTACTCGAGGACGAGTAAAAGATAAGTGTGGGGGTATTTGATTAACATAAAATGTGTTTATTTTACGCTATTATATTTTATCTCTTGTAAATAAATAAATGATACTTTGGGTATTTTTATGTGTTTTTACAGATTGTCAATTAATGTCTCCTCCATTTAAATTAAAGGCCAACTACGAAGAAAAAGCTACTTCCTCGTATCAAAGCTATTTCAATTGTAAAATAAATTGTAACTCACTGGTAAAGGCATTTAAATGTGTACAAAGTAGTCTGAGTTCGATCCTTGACAAGTACTATTTTTATGAAGAAATGAACATGAATGCTTCACACTCTACCTCATGTGTTTTGAAGAATAAATGAATTGAGTGATATTATATATAGATATATATATATAGTCATATTTATTGCATCTGTATATATAATATGCACTTAATAAGGATTTTTGAAATTTGGCATAATCCTCTCAAGAATTCAAATCCAATCAATCACATTTAATTTTCATGAAAAAAGAAAGGGAAGGCTTTGATTACAATTAAGCATACGTTTATCTTTCCACTGACCGTGCCATACATCAAAAGGAAAGGCTTTGATTACAATCTTAAATCAAGTGCCATAAAAGGAATGTTCCTTCATCTATGGAAAGAGTTTTTTTTCATATATTTATTTTGGACCTTATATTCAGAGAGAGAGAGAGAGAGAGAGAGAGAGGAGGCTGCATCTCCTATATAAATATCCTTGGTATTCATTGTAAAAAAAAAATCTGTTCCAGTGCCATTATTCTGTATTCTCTTTTATTCTAATAAATTTTTTTCTTCATTCTAGTTTTATTGTTCTTTACTTTCATAACAATTTGTGTCATCTATTCAATTAGTTTTGGTAGAACACAAATTGTTATTGTTATTTTATTACATATTAGGATTGGTCGTTCGATTAGATTCAATGGCAATACTCATTTTAATTTCTATTGTTGTTGTTGTTTTTGTTTGTTATTTCTGTTCTAGTAATTTGTTCTCTATTTTATTCGTTGAATTTAGCATTGATCTGATTAGATTCGGATTCATATTAAATTCAATAGAATTATTTCAAACCCATATCCAAATATTGTCTAACTCGCCTAAGAATATATAAATAATAAGATTTAAAACAGCTCCTTGTGATTCGACCTGCATATTACATGATCTGTGCGCTTGCAGTATTTATTTTAAAATTCACGCTTTTCTAATTCATAGAAAAGAAGCAATCAAGTTTTCGGCGCCGTTGCTGGGAAGGCAATATTTAAATTTTATTATTATTTAATTTTTGATTCTTGTTAGTTTTATTTATTTATTTTTTTCCTGTTGTTTTCATGTATATATATGTGTGTGTATATATATATATAATCTTAATTAGTTGATTTGGTATTATCTACTGATACTCTAATCTTATAAACAAGAGAAAAAATAGTTGCCCAATTTTCTTGATTTTATTTCCTTTTCATTTATTTATTTCCCCTTTTCAAAATTTTCCTATTCCATTTTTTCTCTCTTCTAATTTTACAAAAAATAATCTTTTTGTTTTTGTCTTCTCTTTTATTGCTTTCACTATTTCAATCTCCTTTCCAATTTTCAATACAATTACTTATCATTCTTATTTTATAAGTTCATTAAAACAAATCTTGCCATCTTCTCTTTTATCTCTTTTATTTCAATACAATTACTTATCATTCTACTTTCCTTTTTTTTTAAAAACAAAATAAATAATAATAAATACAAATTCTATTTTAGAAATCTTTCCATTATCTGCCTTGTAGTTAATTCTCTGCTTTGTCATTTGATTCTTCCCACTTTTGATGTTCCCTTATTTATCTACATTTTTTTCCTTTGCTATTACTACAGTGACCTCAAAACCTTCTTCCATCGTCCAGACCCTCCTTCAGCAAAAACCACAACTTCAACATCACGCAAATCTCACCACAGACAAACCCCTATGCCAATTTCTGTCAATCTGCAACAAACTGAATTCGGAAATCCAATTTGAACCTTAAAACCTGGATTTGACAAAACCAGATCACAAAAAAACAATTCGAATAAAAATGGGGCGATTATGTTTTAAGGGCTAGGCTGTTTTTTTTTTCTGAGCATTTGTTTTGGAATTTGAGCATGTAGTTAGGTGTTTACATCGTGTTGAGCCATTATTGTTGGTGTTGGGTTTAACTTTTGCTTGAGCCGTTAGTTTGAGGGGGGCCGGGTTTTTGGTTTGAAAATTGGACGCGAGAAGTAGTTTTTGTTTATACCATTAGTTCCATTTCAGTTCAGGTTTTATTTAGTTTTTTTAAGTTGAGTTAGTTTGTTTTTATTTTATTTTATTAGTCTAGTTGATTTTTAGTTAGTGTTTATTTTAATTCGAGCCAGTTTCTGTTTTCTTCAATTTTCTTTACTTTTCAAAAAAAAAGGAGGTCAGTAAAAAAAAATCTCAAAATGAATCAAAGACCAAAGAAAAGAGAACAGAGTTCAAGCAACCAATAAAGGAAATCAAAAGCGAGCAAAGCAAACAGTGGAACTTGAATAGCTGGACGGACTGCCAGACCCCACTGTAAGATTTTCTTAACTCTACAAGTGCTCTGCTGCAAAAAAAATATATATATAGACATTGCTTGTAAAAAAATTCTGCAGGGGCAGCGACTTGCTTGTACAATTTAATTTATGCAATTATTTTTGTGTGATTGTTGTTTTGGCTGCATTCTGAAATAAATTTAGTTACGAGCAAAGCCCTAACAAACATAAGGTGAGGAAGTCATTACCTTTCCTTGGCTCCAAAACAATTAAATTCAGTCATTTGCATACTCCTTGGACTTGAATAAAACTTGATTAGACGTTGTCCTTAGGAGCAAAAACTCAAGCTCAATAGGACAAACAAATTGGATTAAATATCTTAGATTTAAAATTTTATTTTGCTGTGTGGAATTCGCTATATTCCTTTTGTGCGTGTTCTCAATGGGCTAAATTTGGCCCATTGCAATTTAAAAACTCGGTCCAAAAATATTCTTATTGAACCCGTAACTGACCTAGTTCGGGTCGGTCGGTCGGTCAGACGGCGCGCGCGGTCTACATGCGTGGTCTCCCTCCTCACAACAAAGCAAACATTTATGCGCCCCAAGGCCCCAACACCTTCATGAGAAAGGCCATTAAGTACTGGCACACCTATCCATATTCTATGATGTGGGACAAATGCATTTCCTCTTCCTTCATTTTTTCTTTCTCTTCAAAACAAACCCCATACCCAAATCATGTTTTGAAAATTTTCTAGCATCAACCATCTAATTTTATTTCGTATTATGTGCTCTCAACGTTCATTTTGAAATACAATTACTTTGGACGAAAATTATAAAATTTAGCCTATTATCAAGATGCACGACGAATGGGATGCAAGAAACATAGGAGGTGATGATTATTTTCCATTCCTTTATCATTTCACATACAAGCAAAGCAAAATAAATATGTTTTCCATTATGTACGTTAGTTTCATTCTCTAAATAATTTGTTAGGGATGTTAGACCAAACCGAATAGATTGGTGTTTGAGTCATATCCTATAAACTTTTAAATATGCACGGACCGAACGAGAAATTGACTCAGATATTATTCGTAAGAATCGAACAACAAGTGGATAATGTATGTAGAACATTTTTAAATGGATGTATTCCATATATTGGAGCCCTTTGCTTCTTTTTTCAATTTTCCTGCAATGATACGTGTCAAAGTCTTAAGATACAAAAGCATGAGTTTTTGTCTATCGAAATATGCAATATTGCTAAACAAAAAAACGATAATAATACTACAAAACTTACAAATAGTTCGTACGAGATTTGGGTCTCATCAATAAAAATCTTGGTTCCTTTTGGTTTGTTTGCGTAGGACTGTTCATAGACTTTAATATCATTTTGAAATGCGGGAAAATGTATCAATTTTAGAAAATGTATTTGTTCTGTTGAATTAGAAGTTTAGAACCATGAACAAAGTGGTTTGATTTCGCTTGTTTATGGTTAAAATCTGGTGTTCCAACTAGAGATGTCTGCTGTTTTCACAATCGGATAGCATCATATTTGCATTGGAATGCAAAAACAGTTATAGATATCGACATCCACACATAAGGAGGGATACGGATAATTTTTTTCTCGATCAACTGGTTGTTAGAGTTATAAAAATAAATAATATGATAATATTTTGAATAATTAAATACAAAATAATAAATTATTATATATGCAACATTATAGCACTTCCAACACTGCCACGTTTGACTTTGCACAGTCGTACGGCAATTTTCACCAACATGGTTCAACCAGATTTCATTTTACATTTTATTTACGTAGCCACTAACGCATGAAAAAGTTTGGTCATACTAAGGTAGCAGTGTTCTAACATGCAACGGCATAAGACAAACAATAAAAAAACATCCACTTAATTTGATATATGCAGTGCGTCCTTTGCGAAGACAAAATCGAAATGTCATTATTTTGAGAACGCTTTCCAAATACTTTGCAGATTTTCTTACGTAAATCTTGATCCAGCTGCGTGATGGCTCCGTCGTTCCATTTTTTTTCTTCAGCACGTGTGTTCATTTTTCTGCAATCTTTTTTCGTAGGTCCCCAGTGATTAATATATGCATTAATATCCGATATTTGAAAAATAGATACGGATAAATTAATGTCAACCTTTAAGAATTACCCATTCGATCTCTTTTAATATTATATTCAGAATTATATCTATTTTAGAACAATGAATTAAATTTAGTGTACTACTAAAAGCACATCGATTTATGTTTGCTAACACCATAGTATGGTAGCCAAAAACACAAAATATGTTTCCTTTAGCATTACACTACCATATAAAACTAAAATCATCCAGTTTTTTTGCTTTTGGCTACCATATTGTTGTGTTAGGAAGCACAAACTTTGGTGCTTTTAGCAGTGCACCAAATTTATTTATTGTTTTACTAAATTGAATATTTATATTACATGCACTATATCCATATTAGCTACTTGAATCCATTTAATTTCGTCGTATATGTTTATTTTTAACATTTTTATGATCAATGGAATTGAAAAACATTTATGTTAAACTGGGTTTTTCATTTATATTTCTTGATTTCAATCGTCGACGGATAGGATAATTATGCTATATCCATCCGTGTCCGCGGATACGGATATCCGAAAATGATTTTGGATACGATTACGGATATAACATTATCTGTATACTGAATCGTATACCGATCTTCCGTGCACCCTTATAGAAATTATCATTTACCTTCAAAAGCCATAAAGTATCAATCTTCCTCTTTGTTCTCCACAAATCAAGCTTAAAATTGCAACTTTATCCAGTAAAGTTTTTTTTTCTTAAAAAAATGCTTCATCCCACTACACCATATCTGCTGATTAGCCTGTGTTTTTAGCCGTATCTAAAGCTCTTGGGCACGGTAAAAAGCCGTATCAAAAAGTGGCGTGTCTAATTATTAGATACAGCTATAGGTCGTGTCTAACTTAAAATTTGACATGCCCACGTAGCCGTATCAAAAGGTAAAATAGAAACGGCTCGCTGCCATATCTAAAGGGCAGCTAGATACGAATGTAAACCGTATTTAATTTTTGATGGACGCTGCTTTAATATATTTTAGAAACGGTTTTAGACCGTATCTATGATGTCAGGTAGACACGGTCTTAAACCGTAACTTATTATATATACGTATATATATATATATATACATATACATATTATATATATATATATAAATAGAAACCACAACACATATTTTCCATAACACAGACCATATCACAATTTATACAAAGCATATATAGCACAAATTATACACAAAGCATAACAAGAATTTTCATAACACAATTTATAGAGTGTCGTACAATTATTAAACAGAAACTATCACAGATGTTTCATCTAATTACAAAGTCTGATATAACTGAGCTGGTTATTGAAAGTAGCAAATTTAATCAGAGAAAAAAAATGTGATAAAACTACAGGATCGGACCGGGAAGTTTGAGCGTGCTGATCGTGCTGTGGTCCACGTTGCTGTAAATTAAAGCAATGATGAGCAGATGCTGATATTGAATGTACAAAATTTATATGTTTCAAAGCTTGCGTTGATAAGCATAAGCTAGATGTACACACATGAATTATCAGCGGATCAATCAATTTGTAAAAAACATTAACAAATAATATTCGTGTGTGCATATCGTGTCTCATGTGCATGCCACCGAAGAGAGTTCATGAAACTAATGCAAATACAAGTGTCATGGAATTCTTATTTCATAAGCAAACCAAGAGTCAAGTGTAAAATTATATATACCTGGTCCAACGTCTAAAGATAGTGAATCAGGGACTTCACATGACGCACAAACCCACCCACTCCGACTTCATCAAAGGTCTCTGCAAATTGACGATTCAGTTTGGAGGTTTTCTCATCTAGTAGCATTATACTGTCCAAAACCACTTTTTCATGTGTAGGTAGTACAGGAATCCCATGGAATCTGGATGACGTAGGATCTCGACAGACAGTACATGTTGCAATAAAGTCGAGAATTTCAAAGGATGGTATTAATAAAATATGCTTAATTTTATTAAAACAGGAAAACTGGAGTACGTATCCATTAGACTTTAAGCACTCGCTTTAGATCAGAGTGCAATAAAATATGTAACACCCTTTGATTTTATTAATAAAACATACCTGTTGCTATTATGTCTAGATCAGAGTTGAGAATTTCACATCGTTGATTGTTCACCGCATTGGTCGTATCCTGGATCGGAGAAGGAACACCCTTTGATGCACTGATGTGTGTACTGCTGCGTCCTCCATCCAACGTAGTTAACGGTGCCTGAGTTCCTTGATCAGTCAAAGTTCCTACCATGTTGATCAGAACCTCCATTTTTCCAGACCAATTTCCCACTGTACCCTTCATATCAGTCATCATACCCTCCAAGCTTCCCACCCTCATTTTCAACTCATCATTGTCTTCACGAACATGTTTGAATCGTTTCTGTGCAATGGCACAAGCCTTAACATGCATCTTTGGTATGATGCTCCCAACAGCGCGGCTCCTACCCCTTGTATCCTTACCCAACACTTGTGATAAGATATCTTCATCAATAGGCAATTTTTCTTCATCACTATCGGTGATCT
The DNA here is from genome assembly GCA_030737875.1 of Allium sativum. Taxonomy (NCBI): domain Eukaryota; kingdom Viridiplantae; phylum Streptophyta; class Magnoliopsida; order Asparagales; family Amaryllidaceae; genus Allium; species Allium sativum. Next base: position 717,629,547 of record CM060916.1, on the reverse strand, counting down.
TTTCCCTTAATTTGGCAATTTGATCCTGGGATAAAAATTAAATGTGTTTACACCAACATTTACTTGTAACAGCTTGTAACTATAGTATGTTACTCCTAACTGAATAAATTCAATCCAGACATAGCACAATAACAATAAAAACACGTAATGAAGAAAATGTCATGAGAAACTAATTAATCACAATTATGGAAAGCCTGAAAGCCTGAAATGAAAGTCCAAACAATAGACTGCTCGATGTTAACTGTAATAACCATAATACAAGTAAAAACTTACGAAGTACGCAGACGTGGCATCTGATATGCTACCATCTTTTTTCCTGTATGTCTTCTCCCATACTTGACGACGGTTGATATTTGCAGATGGACTTGCAATGATCTGCAATACATTCCAGTTCATGTATATTCTCTCCATTAATTGTGTTTTTTTACTACTGTTGAAAGAAAATGATCAAATAATTTACCAATTCGTGTTCTACTCTAGCGTGACTTTTACGTCCTGCATGGTGGACATAACTTAGACTGGATCTATTTTTTTTGCCTGCCATCCTTCTTCCGCTTGCTTCAAGCATTGCTTCATTCTTTATGAACTCGTTCCAATCATCTTGAGCAATTGAAAGTGGACAATGTTTCATCTATTCTTCGTCATTGTCGAAAATGTCATAATAAGTTGCTCTCAAGTTTTTCTTGTGTCTCCTAAAAGCCTCAGCCATTCTTTTTGAAAACATTTCCTTTAAAAGCGGCTCAAGCGTATATATTTTCTACAAAAATTAAGAGTCAGAGACTATAAAAATAAACTGTAACATTTACATGCAATTTTTCACAAATTTACCACCAACTGGTTCCAAACGTCGTCCTTATATGTTTTGGGTACTTTATCCCAACCTGTGTAAGAGATCGGCACATAAGATCGTACTAGTTTACCAAGCGCAGTAGCGATTTTTGGAGCGTTTTTTGAGACTGGAATACCAAGTAGGTTTTGTTCAACTTGTTGATCTTTCGAACATGATGCATGTGATGATGTTGGATCTTGTGGCGTGTTTTCCTGTGAAATAGAAGCAACATTAAGAATCATGACAAACACCATGAATAAGGATATTATTCACATTTGTTACTGATCGTGTTCTCTATTACAATTTCACTCATGCATACACCATGAATATGAAATAATTAAAAGAAATAATAAAAAGCATAATGGATTGCAATCAGAAAGTGTAAGTCATGGCATTCCAAATACATATGATTCACTGGTAAAAAAAGCATTCAACAATTTATAGGTTAACACATGAGTTTGGTTAGATCTTCTAGTTTTTCATTGTCTTCAAAAGCTGATTGATAGACGGTAGGAGACTTAATGTCATCCACATTTGTAGTCAACCGTTTTGGTGTATGCAAAACCACAGACCAGCTGTTATTTTCTAAATCTTTTGAGTAGAACACTTGGCTCGCTTCCGATGCAAGAATAAATGGCTCATCATTCACGTTGTCCCTGTTCTTTAATTTTCCTAAATTAACCATGATCAGGTTTGAAGCGGGATCTATTTTGCAACCATTGATCTTATCCTCGACTTTTACCCAATCGCAATAAAAACCCGTTTGCTTGAAATCAATGTAATCCAACTCAAGTATCTGCTGAATGACTCCGTAATACGTTGTTTCTGCTTCCTTATAATTTTTATCTTTGTCACTCGCTCTAAATTTTGTAAGTGCTCTCATGCGTACACCGCTATCCTGTGTTACCATATGGTCTTCGTAAATTTTCGTGGAAAATAAAAACCCATTCACTTGGTACTTCGTATAACTAAGCGCCGTGAAATTCGGCTCGTGTATTAGCCGCCAAAGAGTTGGGTCTACGTCGCTGCAATTCAATAACTACATAAAACACAAGAAGAAGAATCAAGCATGTTCACGATGGTGTATTGCAAACTTATAAAAATGTGAAATACTGTAGATGATGTAATACCTCATTAGGTAACCATATAGTAAAAGGTTTAACGACTTTGACAGTTGTACCTCTGCCTTGTGGTTGAAATTTAGTGCTTTTCACATAGGAGTTGTATCTTCTATACGTAGATAACACATATTGAAATGAATATATAAATTGAATTAAAAAATGGAAATTCGAAATCTACATCATGAACTTACTTCTTCCATGGGTCCAATCCATCATACTTACTTAGGACCCATCTACGCACTTGTTCGAATTGCACTTGGGTTAAACTTATATCTTTACCATTATCCAAAGGTATCTCACCAGCAAACTCATCATCCTCGTCAAAAAATGCTTCGCGGGCATGTTTATGGTTGCCATAACCTCCGTTTGGGATATATTCCATGCAATAAAGGCTAGCTTCTTGTATGATATATCCTTCTACAATACACCCTTCAATGTATCTTTTGTTGCGCACATACCCTTTATATGTTTTCATCAACCTATGATTGTGATCAATTATAACTTGCACACGATAGCCATTTATACCGAATAATAATGTACATAACTGAAATTAGTAATTTATCGTTCAAAAGGGTACATCCATCTATATCTGACAGGGCCACCAACCAATGCTTGATCGGCTAAATGAACCATAACATGGATACTGGTATCAAAAAATGCAGGTGGAAAATGTTTTTCAAAAACACACATTGCTTCCACCGACATAGCCTTTGCTTTTATAAGGTGTTTACTATCGATAACCTTCGAGCACAAAATGTTAAAGAATGGACTAATACGATGAATAGCATTTCGTAGATCCTTATGTTGTGTATAAGTATATTGAAGCAATACTAGAAGCAGATGTTGCATTATGACGTGGTAATCATGTGACTTCATATTTCTTAGTTCGAGAGGATTGATGCACACGTTGTTGCGGAAGTTAGAGGAGAATTTGTTAGGTACTTTCAAATTTTTCAATATGGTGCAAAATCTTATCTTTTCTTCTTTGCTCAAGGTGAAATTTGCCATTGGTATGATTGTTTTTTTGGTTTCGGGATCTACCCTCACCCACAACTTTTGTTTTATACCCATGGTTTTCATATCCTTGCGTGCATTGATGCCATCTTTTGACTTCTCTTTATGGCCCATAATGGTGCTGATGAGATGCTCTGTGACATTCTTCTCCGTATGCATAACATCAATATTATGTCGAATCATATTTGCTTTCCAATATGGTAAATCAAAAAAGATAGACCTCCTATACCAAGCAGAAACATTGTCACCTTCTTCAACGGCCGACTTTTTCCTTTTTCGACCAACTTCTTCTTTGTGTTTAACGATTTTCATTTTGACATTCGCTACTCTCTTTTCAACTTCAAAACCATTCAATGGCCTTTTAGGATGACTAAGTTCTTGTTCATTGTTGAAATTTGTCTTGTCATATCGAAACATATGTCGGTTAGGAAGATACATTCGATGTCCCATAAAACACATCTTCTTACTTCCAGGAAGATGATAAGAACAAGTGTTTTCCCCACAAATGGGACATGCAAAGTAACCGTGAGTTGTACATCCTGATAAAGTCCCAAGAGCAGGGTGATCATGGATCGCCCACAACACCCTAGCTCTCATTGTAAACTTGGATTTACCTGATGAATCATATGTAACAACTCCTTCCCATAATTGCTTTAACTCGTCTACCAACGGCTCTAAATAAACATCAATATCCTTCCCCGGTTGTTTTGGCCCAGAAATCAACAGTGTTAACATTGAAAACTCCTGTTTCATGCACATAGACGGAGGAAGATTATACGGTATTACAATTACCGGCCAACAACTGTAAGGGTTAGTAAGAGAAGCATTCGGACAGAAACCATCTGTTGCTATTCCAAGTGTGACATTTCGTGGCTCGACTGCGAATGTTTTGTCAAAGGAATCCACGACTTTCCATTGAGAAGTGTCACATGGAAGATGCATTGCATTTGGATCAGACTTGGCACGACCATGCCGGGTTATTGCATCTGCTATCCATGGTACAGTATACAATCTCTTCAATCTAGAAATTAATGGAAAATATCTTAATGTCTTTCGTGCTACTTTGGTTCATTTTCTCTCGTTGTTAAAAGATGTCCTATATCTTGGTTCTTTGCAATTTGTATAGGAAATTCTATTCGCATCATCTTTCCAGTACAACATGCAATCATTGATTCATGCGTCATCAGTTGTGTAATTCATCCCAACTTTCTTAATGAACTTCTTCATGTTGGGGTATTTTGTCGGCAACGTGTTACCTTCGGGAGTAACTCCTTCATTAGTTCGAGTAGTGAAGTCACACCATTATCTGAGAAGCTGTATTGGGTCTTCAAGCTATTCAGTTTCACAATGACATACAGCTTCGTTATTCCTTTTGGACATGAAGGATACAGTGGCTCTTTTGCGCTTACATAAAGTGGTGTATACTTCTTGCTTTCATTGGCCTGCCAATTGTCATCATCCGTACACTGCTCTCCAACATTATCATGATCAAACAACGGATTTTCAGGTTGAAAATCATGAAATCTATTTGCATCATTGACTAGATCTTCCATCACAATATGTTCAGCCTCGTCAGTACGTGTGGAATTACTAATTGGTTGTTGTTTTCCCATCTCCACCCATTTTTCCCCATGAAAATACCACACGCTATATGATTGGATAAAACCCCATCTAAGCAAATGAAAATGAATTTCATCTAATTTAAACGTCTTCATATTTTGGCACTGATTGCAAGGGCATAAATACACCCCTTTCTTACCACCGTTTTCTTCAACAAAACAAATAAACTTTTTCACCCCATCAATATAGTATGGAGATCTTTGATTAGATTCATTTATCCACTTTTTGTCTATACCGAATGGCATGTTGCCAGCCTATAAATTCAAAAATTGTTACAACTTACAAATTGCATCAATCACTGAATGTTTTCATTGGCAAGTTCATTTTTTTTTTTTGCTGGTTAACATAAAAACTAGTTTTATTTACTAGAATGGGTATGGCAGTTGTTGGGAAACAAAACATTTCCAACAGCAATTTAACAAACAAAATTCAAGGTTCATATTTTACATATTCAGTATCATGACTAGCTAATTTAATACAAGGAAATAGATCAAATAACGTGTGCACTAACCATGGTGTACTATGACCAACTTGAAAAAAACCTAACTTTCTTCAACGTTCAACCTTGCTTTGTAACCGCCCTTGGGTAAAAACCAATAAATAGCTCTCTGGCCTACAACATGTTGAGCATGAATTGAAACAATAGCGCAAAAAATATTGATTACAAGAAACTGTATCAAACCAAAATTTTACCAGCAATAGAGACGCACGATTTGCAGGAAATGACAAAGAAGCAGATATGAGCAGACAATTATCGGATTTTTGTAATTTTTTAGGAGCAATTTTCAGAAATGGAAAAAGGGCACGGGATACAATATTAGACGAGGGAAATAAAAAAAAAGGGGGGGGGAGATAACCTGAAAGGATTAAAAAATTGGAGGGATGGGTGTGCTTTTTCGGGCAAAAGTTTTACACAAAAAAAGCACGAATTTGAAACAGCCAACAATTGAATCATATTAACCGATCCGGAGCATTCGCGATGGACGGTCAGATTTGGGGTACTTGTGGTGGTGCGGATCGCAAATTGTTGTTTGATACAGACCTGAGCATTATCAAATTTGATACGGCTATTAGCCGAATTTTACGCCCGCATCCGTGTATGCCAAATTGGCTGATATTGTGTAGTGTCCTCTTTTTCCTTCTTGCCTTGGCAGCCGACTTCGAGAAGAAAAGAGTGGGGAACGATATTGAATTTGGTCGCAACAAAAACTTACTTCAAGGCTTCAATCAATTATTTCATTATTACGCTGGGTTGGCTAAGAAATATTTCTTTGTTTTAATTAAGGGATGACTAATTTGAGCTAGGTTGCAGCTGAAATTAATGTAGTTTAGGGCTTAAATTGTTTATTTTGGGCTAAGAAACTATGTATACTATACTTTCTTCCCTTATTTCTCAATTATCTGATTATCTCTTCGATTTACTTGTTTATTGTAATATGCAACGTTGAGATATGAATATTTTGGAAAGAATAGCACATCCAAACCCATATGATATTGTGACAATATATCAACTTTTGCGGATGATATTTGACTGCATTATTCATTTTTAACATAAGTTGTTATATATAGTTTTTAAAATGATATTTTGACTATTGTAGTGTTAAATGTTGAAAATGTTGTTCTTGAATTATGTTTTAGTTACTGGTGACAAAGTGGCGTAAATATTGAATAGCTTTGAACGATATTTCAGTTTTGTATTCATGCAATTGGTTGAATTGAAATGCAATTGGTGAGAAATTGACTCAGATATTATTCGTAAGAATCGAACAACAAGTGGATAATGTATGTAGAACATTTTTAAATGGATGTATTCCGTATATTGGAGCCCTTTGCTTCTGTTTTCAATTTTCCTGCAATGATACATGTCAAAGTCTTAAGATACAAAAGCATGAGTTTTTGTCTATCGAAATATGCAATATTGCTAAACAAAAAAACGATAATAATACTACAAAGGGAAATTCTATAGGGACACAAAATTTTGACACAAATCATGACACAATTGATTTGTACCATTGGATTACCCCATGAAGTACACCTCTCCATATAAAGACAAAAAGATCCAGCGGTTGAGGCTCTATGTCTCTCTCTTTGTGTCAAATTTTGTGTTCAAATAGCCGTCCCCTACTACAAAACTTACAAATAGTTCGTACGAGGTTTGGGTCTCATCAATAAAAATCTTTGTTCCTTTTGGTTTGTTTGCGTAGGACTGTTCGTAGACTTTAATATCATTTTGAAACGTGGGATAATGTATCAATTTTAGAAAATGTATTTGTTCTGTTGAATTAGAAGTTTAGAACCATGAACAAAGTGGTTTGATTTCGCTTTTTTATGGTCAAAATCTAGTGTTCCAACTAGAGTTGTCATCTATTTTCACAACCGGATAATATCATATTTGCATTCGCATCCAAAACAGTTTTAGGTACCAGATATCGACATCCGCACATAAGGAGGGATACAGATTATATTTTTCTCGATCAACTGATTGTTAGAGTTATAAAAATAAATAAATACGATAATATTTTGAATAATTAAGTACAAAATAATAAATTATTATATATGCAATAGTATAGCACTTCCAATGCTACCACGTTTGACTTTGCATAGTCATACGGTAATTTTCACCAACATGGTTCAGTCAGATTTCATTTTTATTTACGTAGCCACTAACGCATGCAGAAGTCCGGTCATACTAAGGTAGAAGTGTTCTAACATGCAACGGCATAAGACGGACAATTAAAAAACATCCACTTAATTTGATATATGCAATGCGTCCTTTGCGAAGACAAAATCGAAATGTCGTTATTTTGAGAATGCTTTCCAAATACTCTGCAGATTTTCTTACGTAAATCTTGACCCAGCTGCGCGATGGCTCCGTCGTTCCATTTTTTTCTTCAGCACGTGTTTTTCTGCAATCTTTCTTCGTAGGTCTCCCAGTGCATTGATATCTGCATTAATATCCGATATTCGAAAAACGGATGCGGATACAAATAATTAAATTAATATCAACCTCCAAAAATTACCCATTCGATCTCTTTTAATATTATATTTAAAATTAGAGCATTTTCTTTTAAAGGACAAACCTTGCAAATAAATTGACCAAAAAGACAGAAAGTTTCAAAATTAGCCATAAGTCCACATCTCCACTAAACATGGAATTCAGGGGGCCCGCAATCCATTTTTCACTTGCACTAGCATTTGTCCTTTTGGCCAATTTCTAAATTTTTCATTCTTTTCACCAAAACTTTTCTTAAGTTTGCACTTCTCACTATTTTCCACTTTAAAATTATATGTATTTTAGAACAATGAATTAAATTTGTTTATTGTTTTACTAAATCGAATATTTATATTACATGCACTATATCCATATTAGCTACTTGAATCCATTTAATTTCGTCATATATATTTATTTTTAACATTTTTATGATCAATGGAATTGAAAAACATTTATGTTATACTGGGTTTTTAATTTATATTTCCTTATTTTAATCGTTGATGGATAGGATAATTATGCGATATCCGTCTGTGTCCGCGGATATACGGATATCCAAAAATGATTTTGGATACGATTACATATATAGCGTTATCTATATAATGAATTGTATACCGATCTTCCGTGCCCCTTTTAGAAATTATCATTTACCTTCAAAAGCCATAAATTATCAATCTTCCATTTTGTTCTTCATAAATCAAGCTTAAATTGTAACTTTAACCAGTAAAGTTTTTTTTTCTTAAAAAATGCTTTATCGTCTTTTTCCTTCTTGCCTTGGCAGTCGACTTCGAGAAGAAAAGACAAAAGAGTGGGGGACGATATTAAATTTGGTCGCAACAGAAACTTATTTCAAGGCTTCAATCATTTATTTCATTATTACGCTGGGTTGGCTAAGAAATGTTTCTTTATTTTAATTAAGGGATGACTAATTTGAGCTGGGTTGCAGCTGAAATTAATGTAGTTTTGGGCTTAAATTGTTTATTTTGGGCTAAGAAACTATGTATACTATACTTTCTTCCCTTATTTCTCAAATATCTGATTATCTCTTCCCTTTATTTGTTTATTGTAATATGAAACGCTGAGATATGAATATTTGTCGAAAGATTAGCACATCCAAATCCATATGATATTGTGACAAAATATCAGCTTTTGCAGATGATATTTGACTGCATTATTCATTATTAACATAAGCTGTTATATGTAGGTTTTAAAATGATATTTTGACTATCGTAGTGCTAAATGTTGAAAATGTTGTTCTTGAATTATGTTTTAGTTACTGTTGACAAAGTGGCTTAAATATTATAGCTTTGAACGATATTTCAGTTTTGTGTATATATATATATATTTGTGTATATATATATATATATATATATATATATATATATATATATATATATATATCATGTGTCGTAGTTGATTGATTTTATTATATCACGTGTGCTACAATTTTAACTGAAACAGTTAAATGGGTTGGGTTAGTTTTGTCCATCAAATTATGTATCGTGTTCCTTTTATTTGAATGGGTTGAGTTGATTTTTAATTCCATTCATTTATGTCCAACCTCTGGTACTGTTATTGCATAAAAAATCGATCATCCATGTTTTTGAATGTATTACAAGTTCCAAACAACACTCCTAAAAAAAATTGTATTATGTTGATGATGTACTCATGTCTTCCAATGAACGACACTAAACTTCTAGTATTATCTTTGCATAGCACAATTTACTAATCATTCTTCATGTCCTTCATCTAGGCTTTTGAACCCTTGTATTACTCTTGCATATATGGACATTAATTTTTCTTTATAAGTTAAAGTCGAAGAAAAAAAGTGCGAATGAGTTTCATTGCGCTAAAGTCTCAATAAATATTATTTTTAAAAATCATCGTTTTAACGAAAATCACTTAACCAAATGGTCGGTTTTCTCCACCTTTTACGGTAATACTAGTGTTTTGGATAATTAAATACAAAAATAATAAATTATTATGTATGCAACATGAAAGCACTTCCAACGCTGTCATGTTTGACTGTGCGCAGTCATACAACAATTTCCAGCAACATGGTTCAGTCACATTTCATTTTACCTTCCGTTTACGTAACCGCGTAGTTATCATTTTCAACGCATGCAGAAGTGCAGTCATAGTGAAGTGGTAGTGTTCTAATATGCAACGGCATAAGACGAGAAGTAAAAGCATTCCGCTGAATTTCATATATACTGGGCGTTCTCTGCGACGACAACATAGAAATATCGTTAAATATCATTATTTTAACAACGCATTCCGAATATTTTTCAGATTTTCTTACGCATATCTTGACCCAGCTGCGTGATGGTTCGGGCGTTCCATTTTTTTCTTCAGCACGTGTTATTTTTTCTCCAATCTTTCCATTTTAGATTGCGTAGTGATTGGAATATTTGCTCCATCTCATGAAAAGACAATGTCAACAAAGCATTTTATTTTATTTTGAGTTTATTCGCTTTGGGTTTTTTTTTTTTTTTTTAATTTAACGGAACAGGAAAATGATGTCCAGGACAAAATTACACATTTTTACATCAGTAATAATGACATGTTGAAATTTTATTTGAAATAATAAAACATTAACAATTTAATTGTCAGTTTTTAACTATTAGTTTTACGGTATGTTTTATAGTGTACGTTGTCTTTAAAAATAAATTTTAGTAAATTGTTCTTGATTTGAGAAACGCTACGAAGTTTATCGTTCACGGAAAATTCCCCGAACTGTGCACTTCAGTTTGTTATCTTTATATATTTTGGTACAGGAACCAGTCTTTGTATTCTATGTTATGTCGTTTTCTTTGTCTTTTTCTGCGATTGATGTACAATGCACCCCTTTTCAAAAGGAGAAAAGTAACCGGTCAGAGAAGAGGATGTATAGTCGAACTCTGATGGCAACGGAGGTCTTAATGTCTTGCGACTTCAATTTACCTGTCAATTTTGTTGTCCATTTATTGACAACCCCAAAGGAGTGTAACGGGCTTCGTGGAGAAAAGTAGGGCTGTCAATGAATACCCGAAAAATCTAAAATTCGTCCACATCCGTATCCGAAAAGCAGATGAATATCCGATATCCGAAAAAAGGATGCGAATGCGAATACGAAGACATCCGTATCCGAAAATTATCCGTTCTAATTTTTCAAAATTATAGCTTAAATAATATGTATTTTAGTACGTCAAAAAAAATATAAATTTATCATTTTATTAAATTTGATGTTCATATTTTATGCGTAAAATACATAATAACTGCTCAAAATTATTTATTGTCATCATAATAGTTAAGTTTTAACAATCTAATAGCCAATGGGATGATAAAATATTTATATTAAACTTTATTTTTTTTCATTTATGTTAATTAATCGTTAGAAGATAGAATAATTATCTGATATTCGTCCGTATCCGCAGATACGGATATCCGATATCTCGGATGCAGATACGGATATGGCACTATCCGTATCCGAAAGTATCCGTTGACAACCCTAATGAAAAGAGTCGCCCTGCACGTTCCGTGCTTTAGACCAAAACTTGTTAAGTAAACCAAGGCATGTTAAAAATGTTGTCATAACATCCAACAAGAATTCATTATCACTTAAATGTTTTGACTGATTGTCGTCAATTCGTATCATGGGTTAGCATCAATTAAGGGTGTGTTTGGCGCAAGGAGAAGCGAAGAATTTTAGCGGATTATTATAGCAAAGAATTGGAGTTAGTAGAGAATGCGTTTGACGCGTTAAGCGAACCATTTGAGCAGAGTATGTTAACATGGTGTTAGTAGAATATAAAATAAATTATTCTAATTCGTTTCAAACCAACTTCATTACGTACAACACTTCGATACGATCACAACGCAAAAAACCATCTATCAAACGGATCTCATTTGCACAAAATATTAAATTTTAAAATTTATAAAAAACAAAATTTTGTAACTAACTTAATTAAACAATGTGTAACACCCCACCTCCGCTAGGGTCACTCACAAAGGGAATGCACTAGTTTTGGAGAGGTATTATCGAGATAACATCACAGAATTATCATAAGACAGAACATAAATAAATAATTAAGTAAACAGCGGAAGAATTTCTGAGCAAAACAGAACTTCATTTCATTCCAAAATAAACCATGTCTTTTACAAACATTTCAAGTAACTTCATTACAACTGTCTTGTAATAATAGCCAAAGAAGCAATAACTTAAAAACAGAAAAACAGCTTATTCCCCAAGTGTAGTAAAATGAAGCAGCCATAGCAAACCGTACATGCTGAGCCAAAGCAAGTGATATCCAAGCTAAGAGCTAGTGTTTCCTCCCTGAGAACCTGGGGGGGGGGGGGGGGGGGACGAAAGAAAAGGAGGCAAAAGGAAAAGGGCCAGTCATAAAGACTGAGTATGTCCTAGTGACTTTCAGTGTAAAAACGGTTAAAACAACCTGTCATGTATGAACTGGAATTAAACTTAAGAATGGTGTCAAGGTGAACAAGATAGACTAAGGCGATCAGGATAAGTCAAGACAAGTCAAGTAAAGCATCACATGTTCGAGATTCGTTGCATCGACTGTACTAGTATACTAAGCCCATGTCACAAGTTAATCACGAAATAAATCCCACGGCCCAATATCATGAAATGACCCTGAAACGGGGTCTGACCCAAGTACGGGGTCCTACGGAGCGATTATCTAGTCGATCGGCTCCCTACAAGTTCTGGCTCGTCAAGTGTCCGTGTCATACGGCTAATCACGAATGTAGTCACATGTGCTGGGTCCACCTTCGGGTGTATCAGCCCTAGGGTGTCAACCCCTGACACGATTCAAGATGCACAGATAAATCTACGGATACCCAGTGTCTGCCCCGGAATACGTGCACGACCGTAGCCCACCGAACCTACACTGGCGTACCCCACTGCCGTCGTTCACCTCTTACAATCAGCCCAGTAATCGTGCCCCACCCGGCCTAGCCCCAGGGTACCTTGATACATCTAGAGGGTTACTGCTGAAAGGGGTCGTGTCTAGGGTTTCGCCTAACAGATTAGGTCATGTAATTCGTGACTTAAACCGCCTAACCGATTAAGTCATGTAATTCGTGACTTAATCCTTTTCCAGTCTAGTCATGTCAAGATGGTTAAGTATGTCATTTAAATTCGTGACTTAACCCGCTTACGTGTCATGTCAAGTTAAGTGTTGTCATTTCAAGTCCATGACTTAGCCCTACAAATCGTGTTCAAGTTGGTTAAGTTGTCTTTTCATGTTCATGACTTAACCCTAATTGGCATTAATTGATTCGTTAATGCACCGAACCACTCACATTGGATCCTATTGTTCGTAGCCACTGGATTTGCCAGGCGGTTCCGGGCAGGTTTACGCTACGAACTCAACCCAACCTCGGGTTTCAAGCGCGATGTGACCAACTACCCACATTGGATCCTATTGTTTGTAGCAACTGGATTTGCCGGGCGGTTCCGGGCAGGTTTACACTACAAACTCAACCCAACCTCGAGTTGGCCACTTTCTTGTTTTCTAAAGTCATGCCCATGTTCTTATCAGATTCGTGCTATTTTCATAGCATGTTCATATGTCAATTTCGTGCCCAACCAAGGCATGTTTCAAGTCAAGTTATGGTATATTCAAGTCGAGTTTTCGTGCCATATTTCATGTTCTACTTATGCCAAATTTCACGGTTTATGATTATAACCAATTCAAGTTTTGCCTATTCTACCCAATCGTATCCCCAACGTATATAAACGTACTTCGTTTGCAAGCATAAACAATTCAAGAGATAAAGGGGAATAACACCAAACATGTGATAGGCATATGTGACAATTCCAACATCACTTGCATAATAAACAGGCTATAACATATCACATGGTTTCAATATTAGCATGATGATAACTTGGCATAGTAATGGTTCCAACTTAGTTTAACATGATGAATTCAACTTTACATCATAGGCATAATAACCCTTGCGGCATAATAATAATTTTATTACAAACATGAAACATTAAAGGCATGGTAATTCTAATAGACATAGTGGATTCCAATTTAGTATTTTTAACATAATGATTCTCATCTAGCATTATAAACATAATGATTCCAACTTTTCATCATAACCTAGCAATTCCCAATTTGTCATTAGCATGATAGGTATATTAACATCACAGGCATAGTTTCATTAATATCATAGACATGGTTTAATTAGCATCATAGGCATGGTTTAATCAACATGAGGATTTCAATGAACATAATGATTCCATGGACATGTATTTGTTCAACTTGCAATAAAATTAAGCCCAAGTGATTCATAACAACATCAACATCATGATAAGTTTAACTTGCAACATTAACATAGCAATATTCCCAAATTTTGATTCAAAGTTAAACAATATAAACATGGATTAATAATAGTTCCTAAATCCGGTTTCAATTCATAGCATGTCCACGTTATTTCAGCGTTTTTGCCTAAAAAGTGACATAGAACTTACAATATGAAGCAAGCAATCCAAATCAAAACTTTAAATCAAATAGCCCCAAATCCGTTGTCTAAAGCGTCATAGTTGTTGTAGCTTCTAGTTGTAGCCTTCAAGAATCATCCTTCGTCTTCATTAATTTTGTTCTTTGTATTTTTAATTTAGAGTTCTAGGTTTAATGGCGGCTGCATGAGTGCTAAAATGAAATAGTATGATTTAGGCTAGGTCTTAGGGTCTTTTTATAGCTGTAGGGAACTCATTTAGGCCATTAGATCAACCCCAGAGTCAATCCGGACCATCAAAACACATACCGGGCTTCAAAAATGGGTTCTGGACCAAACCAGGCCGACCAGGTCGACCTGTACAGGGGGGTCGACTTTAGGGTCGACCTGGCCTGGGGAGGTCGACTCTAGGGTCGACTCGGTTCTGTCTGCCAGAAAGTCTGCTGAAACTTGTTTTGGCCATATCTTGGTCATACGGACTCCGATTTTCGAAAACTCGGACTCTATTTCGTGTATTTTTTCGAGAGGAACGCAATGGTAAAGTCCATTTTACCTAATTCCTGATTCTTAAATTAATTATCCTTATTTTACTATCTTTTCTGTTACAAACACCGTTACCGAACTAATTTTTCTTCTCTTCCAAATATTAATTAATTCTTCTTATGCATCACCATTATTTACCTATCTAAACATATTTTTATATATTTTATTTCATTTTTAATTATACCTTGATTTCTTGTTTTCACATGTTGTTAAAATTCGGGTTGTTACACAATGTAATTAGGGCAAACGTAAGGGAAACAAACCAAATTGGAACCGTAGAGAAATCGACTGTTTCGCTTTGACGCGTCAGCCCCGTCCAACGCGTTGGACGCATCAAAGCGGAAACATAGCATTTCTGCTCCGTTTTGATGCCCCGAACAGCCCCTAAGTACTTAGTCAATTATTATTTTCCCTTGTTATCTTGTATTTTCTTACGCTTCACAGTTTAAAAGTAACAAGATATCCATAACTATTTTACATCATCAAAGCTACAATTATTTGAGAAATATCTTAAAATTATCATTTTTTATTGATTCATACTAATCCGTAGATCATGATGCGTGAGCATTGTGTGTGTCCACATGTGTTTGACTCACGATACTTAATTTCGTCTTGCCATATCTATCATTGACATTATTTCTAAACTTAAGCTCAAATCTACTTCAACTGCACTTCAATTCATTCCAAGTGGACATGAATTGCCAAGGTAGATGATTCTTTATAGAATTCATTTTTCCTTTGTATATTCATTAGTCAATCGTCAAGGTAAATGATTCTTTTGCATATTCATTAGCCATCCATTATGTACACACATATGTTGCAGGCGCCCTTATTTGGTAACATCACTTTTACACCCATTTTAGGTCATTTATTTATATTTTAATGAGTTAGAAGGAAGAAAAAATTAGTGAAAAGAGAGAAATATAAATATATGGTGAATATCGGGGTGGGGGGGGGGGGCTATAGGGGTGATGTACACACACACACACACACACACACACACACACATATATATATATATATATATATATATATATATATATATATAAAGTCTATATACACATAGAAGTTTGACATAAATTAGAGAACACAAAATCTCAACCATTGGGTTGCCCTTGATTTCCACCCCTCATGCAATGAAAAATTAAATATGTAGCTGGGATTTTGTGTCCTTTAATTTGTGTTAAATACTGGAGATTTCCCTTCTTCCAAGCCCTCTTTTTCTCTAATAGCCCCCTCACTCATCGTGGATGGCTCATACGAAGAAATTGTCAACGTCAATCGCCTCTTCCTCTGCTACGAGACCAGGGCGCCTCTTTTCCATGCCTCGTTCTATCCTTTGTGCTGATACTAATCTGGAGGTTGACGTGCCTACTGCTAAGCCAAATGACAACGTCTCTGATACTGAGAAAGTTGCCTCGCCGCTTTTGAAGTCCCATGACCAGGCTCTAGCTGCGCAGCAAAGCCGTGTAGCTCCCAACCCCCTAATGGGAGTACTAGCAGACATTGAAGAAAAAAATAATCTCTAGCGAGCAGCTCTGATGTTTCTTCTGCTATCGACATACAGTCTCCCTCAGGTAGTACTGTACTTTCACTTCTTGTTGCTACTGAGATTGAGTTACGATGGGCTGATACTACTATATCATTGAGTGAAAAAGGCAGTGTAGATGCGGATTCGGTTCAAGTTTGTGGGGATAAGCTAGGTGATAATGCTACCTTGAA
The DNA here is from genome assembly GCA_030737875.1 of Allium sativum. NCBI lineage: Eukaryota > Viridiplantae > Streptophyta > Magnoliopsida > Asparagales > Amaryllidaceae > Allium > Allium sativum. The sequence continues at coordinate 717,613,244 of CM060916.1, read as the reverse complement.
ATCATGTGAAAATGTAGATTTGTCATTGCATTCTCAGACAGCAATATGAGCTACTGAGGAAGTTGTGAAAATTGATAATGTTTTTGTGGCTATCTCATCCTCTAAAGCCAATGTTTTGGGCTCCTTGCCTAGCTCGATATGTCAAGAAATTCTCGATAGAATGTGCTTGTCGAGCCCAGCTCATTGAAAAATGTTTTGGCAAGTAATATGGATACCGTGAAAACAAATTCAAGACCCATGAACTGTAATACTGCCGCTTTGCCAAATGTGGCTAGCAATGTCGAGCAACAAACATAGATATAGCTGCTTCATATCATATTTCAAATACTATGCCCAAACTTGTTGCCACAACCAGTAGACTTGGTGTGCATTTTAGGGGAGATATGCCTTATGGGAATCTGATAGAGTGAAAAATAATGCATGCAAGTGGATGTCGCTTTATGAGAAGACTCCTCTAAACATAGGAACATATGAGCCAGTTTTCTTTGAGCATTTGGTATCTGAAAGTTCTCTTCCTTTAGAGGTGATATATGCAGAGGCTGATTTCTGGTTAGTGTTCTTAGTCGGATTTTTCCTTGATAGTCCTCCTTTGTATACAGTTGTCCAGGAGCAATGTGGTAAAGCATGACAGTTGCGTGGTGGACTTCAAGTACATATGGAGCGCTCAATGTTTTTTCATGAAATTTTCTCTTTCGGAAAAGCGCCTTCGAGTCTTTAGCTCAGAGCCTACAATCATTAGGGGGAAGCCCTTCATTATAACCACGTGGATTCTAACTGTTGATCGAGCCAAAGAACGTGTCCTTTTCGCCCCGGTATGGACCTATTTCTCTCATATCCCCTCTGTCTTGCAATCTTTTATAGTCCTGAATTGGTTATCAAATTATATTGGTAAGCTTAGGTGCTTTGAATATGCTAATATAGCTTCTAGAGATAAATTGTTTTATGCAGAAACCCTAATTGAAATAACCCCTGATAAAGCATTTTCGGAAATAATTAAAGTTAGAATAGTGGATGACTATGTGGCTGAGGTGAGAGTGCGCTATGGATGGACACCAGACATATGCACTAAATGGTATTCCCATGGCCTTTACCCCAGTACTGTACCCCCTTCTGAGCGAGCGCTACTTCCATGACAACCTATCGTGAAGTGGGTCCAGGAAGTTGCCACCCGTACGATTGTTATAAAAGACCCAGTTCAGGTGATGACTACTCCTAGTGATAACGAAAGTTTGGAAGATGTTGATAGTTCTTCTGTTGAGGATGATGGTATCTATTGGATGTCTGGTGACCACTCTTGGATATATTACAATTCTGGAATAAGATATGACCCTACTGAAAACATGTATTATAAGTATGTAACTGACTTGGAGGATGATTTTAGAAGACTGATATACAAAGTTGTAGGTGATGGATTTGAGCTCATCGAGGAGGGTGAGCTAAGTGATATGAACAGGTCACTATTCTATGATATTTCATGGGATTAGGAATGCGAATTCTGTAGTCTCAACCCTTATTTTTTTCCGTTAACCTTGTCGTACTCTTTTCTCAATATGTTAATGATATAGAATCAAGGGATGGATCTAGTAGTTCCTCCTTTATTAGGGATTAATTGTGAGTCATTTTTAGTGTAGTTGTAGCATTTTGCTTCACTCATGTACCTTATACTAGTGTCCTAGCACTTCAAACCAGTCTGTAGTAGGTAGAAAAACTGTCTGGCTCATGTTTCTCATGCCCTCATTATTTTTTATAATGAAAGTTGTTGCGGCCACTATAAAAATTGATTGGCTTGCCAAAACATAATAGCATAAGATCTGTTTTATAAATTTGAATTAAAACAACTATGATAAATTTCCATGCATATATATGTACACACACAAACACACACACACACACACACATGTATATATATATTTGTGTGTGTGTGTGTTTGTGTGTGTGAATGTGCATACAATCTAATGTGTTAAACATTGACATCCAAAATTGATGCCAACTTAAAAAATAGAATGTCGTAGAGGGATAATGTGAAGAAAGTAAAATTAAAACAGAAAGAAATGAACACCTAAGAGATTGTGGCAGTTCGACTTACTCAATCCTACATCCACTCCACAAATTTCTATTTATTTATGTTTTGTATTTACAAATATGGTCCGTAGAATCCAAGAATAAAATAGTAGAGTATTGCTTAGAGAGCCTAAAGAAGATCCATATTCATGAGCATGTGATCCATATTTATGGACAAAGACGTAATGGCTAGATATCTACACACTAACACCAAGATTAAATTGAAGCACCTCAAAAGTGACAACCCCACAGGGGGCTCCCTTAGGAATTTGCACCAATCACCTTCCGGGAATCAACATAAATCCCTACGATTACCTCTAGTGATTGTGTGGCTGTTGGGCTTGATCCTCCTTGGCCTTCAGGTCGGGTCTTCATCGTTCTTTTCTACCTGTCTGTTATTTGAAGATATTGAGCAATTTTTTTGAGTTGAGTTGCTACTTTGAGTTGCTCAAAGACATGATAATTTGATTTGATCCTCTACCGAAGAAAAGGAATAAGTACCGATCTCTTACCTATGGGAAGTGTCAATCCATATTAAATCAATTCTAGAGTTTCATTTGAGTAAATTCGCTTCATCACAACTTCATAACCTTGCATGTACATTATTTTCAAGCCAACCAGTTATCTCTTTGAGCTTTCTACCTTGATAAATGAAAGTTCAATTAGTTATATCTAAGATGTAATGGCCTAGCATAAATGCAGGTTAAGACTTTAAATCTATGAATTGGTTGGAATTTAAAACTTTGGGTAATGTTTGGTTTACCATTTTAAGTTTTGGGTTTTCGTCCATAAAAAAATGTGCACAACGCATGCATATCATGGAAAACAACCATTTTAGAAAACAAAACTAACACACAAAATAAAAAACAACTTTTATTCATTTTTCATGTTTTGAGAAATGAGAGAAACATGAAGACCAATTCTTCCTTCCATGATTGCTTCATCCTCTCCGTGGTCCCCTCCATCTTCCTTTCATTCTACCGTTCCTCCTTTCACCACTTTAATGTTTTGTAATTAATTTTGAAAACTAAAAACCCAAAACTCATTTTTAACCAAACGCACCCTTAATATTTTAAAATCCAATTTAATTTGAATTTTATAAAATAAATGTATTGATTTCAATATAAACAAAATTAAGTATCATTTGAATAATAAAATTAAGCAACTGTCAAATTTTAATTTAATTGTTTAACCGACTCAATTTGTGTTTTTTGAATTTATGTAAATTTAATAGAAACTTAAATTTAAATAACAAAATTGAATTAATGAATATCTTAATTTACTAAATCCATTAAAATGTAATATTCTCAGCAAAAGTTTTTTTTGGATAGGATTGGTTAAATTTTAAATTAAAGCTAAAATTTAAAAATTATAAAAATTTGAGTTTATCTTTTTTATGAATTTACACTGAATTCTGAGCATATAACATTTTTTATTTCATTAAAATTCAATTTCTTTTGTCCAGAGTTCGCGTTTGTAATGGTAAAAAAGCACAAAACGGACGATGTTTGTCATGTATGTATTTGTCTGTAATTAGTCTATATCATTCTTGACATTCTCACTGGTATTAATACTAATCTGAATTTGAATATGTTAAATTAATTTGCCGGGACATATTTATTACATTGACATTATGTATTTGGTAACCTTCATTTCTTTTTAGAAACTCCTTATTCTCCTTCTCTCTTCCCTTCCTGAATCTAGATCTCTAACTCAATTCAAATTGAAAAATTATCAAATCAGATTGCGAGAAAAAATGAATCGAACAAAAGAAGCAAAGAAATCTAGAATAAAAAGGAGAAGCTCTACCCCCACACCCTCCTCTTTTGAAAGGAAGAAGTCACGCTCTTCTCGAAATTACGAACTTTATTTCAACCATAGCTCTTAAATCGTTCATCCAAATTGAGTGATTCTTTTTTTGTTGGAAAGAACTCTAAAAAAGAAAGAACATTTCTTTAGACTACATTTCAGGATTCTAGGTGGATGATTTTCAAAAACACATGAAATTGAAGTAATTTTCTGTACAACTTTTAAATTTCGAAAATACATACCCTTGGTTTTTGAGCGGGGATTGTTAAAGGGACACCATTTTTTGTTAAGGGGAGGATAAATTTAAGGGGACTCCATCTTATCTTTAATTTGTTAAGGGGGGGGGGGGGGGTTAGGAATTTTAAAAATAAAATAAAATATAGACTAAAGTACCCCGACCTCATCATCCATTAAACCCTATCGATCAAAATTCAATTTCTGTTCAATCCAAACACGCCGCAAGGTAAAAAAAATCAAATGTTGATAAATCCCCTTTTTGAAATTTTAGATTTTGTTCAAAAAGATGAATACAATTTGCAGAAAGCGAATGAACTTAGTTCATTTGCACGAATGATGAATACAGTTCATCATGGATAGTATGTATTTTGTTCGAGGGTGAATACAGTGTGTTACGGTTTATTTGATAAGAAAAGCAACCTCGCTGTGAGATGATTTGACAAAAATAATTACATTAAAACAGTGTACATATTCCAACATTATAACAAATGTTTGTTAAGTGAATTTATGCTTATGCTCATGCTATGTTAAGCGTATGTGTATGTTGTTACTCTTTTTTTTTTTCATTTGTGGCTAGTGTGTTTTGTATGTGTTTATTTGTTGTTATTGTGTTCCATGCTTACTTTGATAGTGAAAACTAAAGTAAACAATGCTTGAATATGTTATTTTCATGTGTGCAGAACGTTTATGTTTCATGTATTATTATTTTTCTATGTGCAGAATTAAATTAGAGTTTATGTTTTAAGGTTGCATTAATGAAGATTATAGGGTTGGTATTGGAAATTTTATTAATATGTTTAAGGGGATACTAATTTATTTTAACCTCCCCTTAACAATTTTAAAATAAACTGAAAATGCTACTCCCCTTAACCAAAAGTGGAGTCCTTTTAACAATCCTCTTTTGAGCCATAACTTCCGACTCATAAATCCAAAATCAATGATTCCTTTATTATTGGAAACCTAACTCAAAATGGAACAAATTTTTTGGTGTTTACTTTTGTCAGTTCGATGAGAAATATATCATAAAATCTAATAGAACTATGTAGATTATTTTTATTCTGTTCTTTGAGCCAGAAATAGTTGATTCAACTTTAGCGACCGTATCTTCCTGTTAGATAATCCAAAATAACTTTTTTTATATTGGATGAAATTGAAATAACTATAAATTTCATGTTGAATGCCTTTTTAGATTTTGAAATCTTTTGTGTCGAAATAGTGAATCTTTCAAACACGTTTTCGAGCCTAGGTTTTTGATCCGAAAATTATCCTTCACTGTTTTGGCAGTATTTTCCTCAAATTTTATCAAAAATAGTTTTTTTTAAATTGAAGTGAAAAAAATTTGAAACAACTTTTCAGTTTATGACTTTTCTAAATCCCAAGGTTTACTAGTCTAGAAATAAACTTCAAAATGGTCAAAATATTTGTCCAGTTTTATAAAAAAAAAATTGTAAAAATTTAAATCCATCTTCCTAAGCTAAAATCACTTCACTCACTTCTTTTAAATTGTATGGGGTATTGATTTATGAATCTATTCATCCCATGGTGTTAAAGAATGCGTAGTTGTGCTGTTAACTGGAGTTATGCATCATGCTTTTCATATTCGTGTTCGTATCAACGTGCGTTAACTTCCTTTTATTTGCCACGCGACGTGAGAATCCTCACTCATGATTAGTATTTTAAATATGTAAATTGACATAATTCGAAATGACAAATAAAATATTAGGACTGCTCTAAAATACACATTTTTTTTTGTTATGCATTTTATGCACATGTGACACACACAATTTTGACATATTTGACACTAATTTGATTGTTATGACGTGTGCTGATTTAAATATGTTATTTGAAATGTTATATTTGTTTTGTTCTCACACTGCAAGTTTCTTATAGATTTATAAAATCATTATGGATTGAAATGATAAATACCTGAATCACTGTATAGATTCAGGAAATGAAACTGAATTTATTGGAATGGTGGTTGAAATGATAAATACCTGTAAACTGAATATTAAACAGATTAAAATGATATATACGTGTATTACTTGGACTAGGTAGAAAATTATATATGGACGTCGTTGGTCTATTTTGAAAAGATTTTCTGATCTTATAATTTTTTTTTGCATAGCGGACCGGTAGATCTTATAAAATTATTCTAATTTGATAAAAGTATTTTGGAAAATTAAATTTAGACTTTTATTTAAACTTATATTTTGTTAATTTAATAAAGCTTTATATTTAGTTTATTAAATAATATTATATGTTATAAATTTTAAATATATAAGTTAATAATGTTTAAAAGTATCAGTTTAAGGCTTTATTAAAATATTATAGTCGATTTAATTAAAATTAAGATCAATTGATATAAACTTTATTAAAAATGTGATTTGAATCTTTAAGAATAAAATTGAACAACTTAACTTGAATATCATTTTGAAATGGATTGAACTTAAGAAAGTATTGTTTAAAATTAAAAATTGATTTGAAGTGAATTTATTGAATCTGGATTAATAAAATTGAATTTGAAAATACGGATGAGTATTTCAGATTGGACTGTTTTAAATTATTTAAATTGGTATTATCCTATATTAAACTAAATTAAAGCTTTAATATGTAAAGTTAATATTTATTTTATAATTAATTTAATTTAACTATTATATATATATATATAACTTATTATTATACTTTCTGTAAATATTTTAATTATACCATTTTTCTTAAATTTAGCTATTATATATTCTACATTTATTTCAAATCAAATTATTTTTTTAAGTATAATTCTTTTAAAAATTAACTATTTTATATTATATTAACTATTTTAAATAAAACTTGTTCTAGTCCAAGCCATTGAATCCAAAATTACTAATATAAATATTTTTGAAGTAACAACATTTGAGATTTAGGAATATGGAATCAAATGAAATTTTGTAAATGAACTGTTTTGTAAATACAAAATGTGTATCTTGAACTCAATCCTGTAATAATTTAGTTTATGATTTATGAACTTAATCAAAGAATGAATTGATTTTATGATATGACTAACGTCATTGAAACACTTGAATGTAATTATTTGAATATAAACCAGTGTTGTTACTATATTGATTTATCATATTTAAATATGATTTTTGAATATAAATGACCACGGTGTGAAATAACCGTCTGATTGTTAAAGAATGCAAAGTCGGTATTGTCATACTATCTGCCAATACCGATACCACTTTAACAACAGTGCACATGGTAGGGAATACAGAATGAAGTATGTTGGTTTGGCGAATGCTACTAGAATGAAGTAAGAGAACGATGATGGATAGCCTTGACCTTCAGGTCATAATTAAAATGACTAAAACATGAGCTATACCGTGATTAATAAAGGTAGTACCTCTTATTGGACACACTTCTTCGATACCATGTATATTACTTTGCGATTTGATTAGGGCTCTTTGATGTTGGGAGTGTTGTTCGAGGTGTGTAGTAGTTGCAGCTATGTGTTACCACCGATTTGAGCATGCCTCCTGGGTATTTCCTCGTGTGCCTTGTTATATTGTCCCCATCGAGCCCTACAACTTTGATTTGTGTGTGCCTATAGAGCACCCTTTGACGCTACTAGCTTGTTACGGTATTGTATCTACTGTGACATTATAAATGGTGTAAAGGTAAAAATGTAATCTCACTTACGCTATTTTCAATATTTTATTTAACCATAAACACTATAATATTAGCACATGTATTATATAATTTCTAGTTTAAAGGATCCTTAAAGAAAGAAATCTCAAACATTCTTTAAATTACTTATGCGTTTCAATTGAGCATTTCACCTGAGGTTGATTTACTATCGAACATGTTAATCCTGACTCAAGTGTTTTTTTTTTTGACTTGATGCTCCAGTCAGACTGAGGAGATAAGCCTTGACGATTCATCTTTTGAGTGCTGAAGATCCATTGGAGATTCAGCTTACTATCTATATATTATTGTTATCTTTGTGATTCAGTTATTCCATTTCTGTCATTTGTTTATATATACTTGGTTGTTATGTATCTGAGATTTTCAAATGTATTACATTATGATTATGATGTCCCGCCCATTGTAGCATGTGTGTCGCCCAGGGCATAAGGGGCATGATGACATCACATCATCCTCACCTTCCACTGGCTTATCACCAGCAATCTGTCCAGGGTTCCACACTCAATGGTGGCAACTAAACACGAGGGTTGCGCTCGTTGCGAGACTTAACCCAACACCTTACGGCACAAGCCGACGATAACCATGCACCACCTGTGTCCGTGTTCCCGAAGGCACCCCATCTTTCAAGAGGATTCGCGGCATGTCAAGCCCTGGTAAGATTCTTCGCTTTGCATCGAAATAAATATTTCTAGGTAGACAGTTTCTATGGGGTGTAGGCCTCCCAAAAGGTAACGGAAGCGTGCAAAGGTTTCCTCGGGCCAGATGGAGATTGGCCCTCGAGTGAAAAGGCATAAGGGAGCTTGACTGTAAGACCCACTCATTGAGAAGGGACGAAAGTCATGCTTAGTGATCCGATGGTGCCGAGTGGAAAGGCCGTCACTCAACGGATAACAGGCCGATATTCCGTAAGAGTTCACATCGACGGGAAGGTTTGGCACCTGATGTCGGCTCTTCGCCACCTGGGGCTGTAGAATGTTCCAAGGGTTGGGTTGTTCACCCATTAAAGCGGTACGTGAGCTGGGTTCAGAACGTCGTGAGACAGTTCGGTCCATATCCGGTGCGAGCGTTAAAGCATTAAGAGGAGCTTTCCCTAGTACGAGAGGACCGGGAAGGATGCACCTCTGGTGTACCAGTTATCATGCCCATGGTAAAAGATGGGTTGCCAAGTGCGGAGCGGATAACTGTTGAAAGCATTTAAGTAGTAAGCCCACCCCAGGATTCATTTTGAAAATTACAGTAGGTCTCAAAATAGTTCTTTCTATTCAATATCCTTATGGGGAAAAGAATTACCCAAAGAAATAAAAAAAGTTCAGTTTTCAACAATGAATACTAAGGTTTCTTTTTTTTTTTTTAAATACATATCAAATTGAAAACGTTTTTCAAAACAGATTACGACATTTTAGCACTTATCATATAAATAAATATATTTACATCTATCCTCACGAGTCAGACAATACTATGTTATTTCCCATGCTTATATTATTATTATTTTGCTTTATTGATTGGATCAATCAGAATTGATTTTATTGGACTAGCTCCTGATCTATTTGTAAAGTGGTTAACTCCATTTACAAATTTTTCATTCAAAATGAACCATTGAATTTTTAAGATTTTTTTAAAAATGCAGTTTTTTCAGTAAGTATAGCCTTTTTTGGATTATTTATAGCATCCATTTTATATAAATCTGTTTATTCATCTCTATAGAATTTGAGTTTAGTCAATTCATTTGTGAAGAAGATCCGTACAATAAATTATTCAGCCTATTAAAAAATGTGATATATAACTGGTCATATAATTGTGTTTATATGGTTACTTTTTATACCAAGATTTTTACTGGAAATGTAAGAAATTAACGAAACTAGTTCAGTTTTTTGATAGACATATAATTGATGGAATAATAAATGGGATTGGTGTTATTAGTTTATTTATAGGTAAAGGAATTGAATATGTGGGAGGGGGGTGGATTTTGTCTTATCTACTTTTATATTTTTCTTTTGTTTTCTTTTTTACTTATATAACAGAAAAAAGTATTATTTATAGAAATATTTATTTCTATGTATAGAAATAAATATTTCTATGTAAAAGAGATACTAAGATATTTATTCGGTTGCGAGTTATTCTGTTATTTTGTATCCGTGATCAGTCTGTGTTCTGTGATTTGATTTTATTAAACCTAATAGTTAAAACAATCTGTTGTTTTGAATAATTTGAGTTAGTTTCGTTATCAAATTGAATGGTAAGAAAAAGAAGGTCATTACACTTCGTTATTAGTTTTTAGGATTAGATGATTTCTCATTATGTTCTTCATAATAATAATTTCAAATCTTGATTTTTGAAGTGATGAAGTTTATGATGTCATAACCATAAGCCATTAATTTGAATTTTCATGGTCGTGTTGGTGATATATTTAAAGTTTATTTAAAAGCCTTACCTTATCTTCTTCTTTTTTATTTAATTAGGATATGTTTAATCTTTTGTTATTTTTGCATATATTTTTCATGTGTCTCCTTCAAAGTGAAATATATCTTTCTCCCTCATTTGCCCAATATAACAAGTTTTTTTCAAGATTTTGAACTAGTAAAAACATCATTTATAATTTTGTATTTTTCTTTGTGTATACCATAATAGTATCTTCGTCTTCTGATTCTACAACGGTGTTATTTTTCAATCGTACTTTCACTTTGATAAAATCATCAATATATTTGAAGATGCTCATGTAATCGCTAGAAACACTACCCTAGTATCCGTTTCTAGATTTTAATCATTAAAGTCTTCGAAAGCATAAAATAGGTGTAAATCACGATCATCTTCTCGCTTCTCTATAAGGAATAAAAATATAATCTGATACTTGCCTATTATGCTAAGGTTAAAAGGTAGTTTATTAAACCTATCTTTTCTTTATTACCATTGTTACATTATGAAATTGCCTATGTAAAGGCACAACGTTTATTTGTAAATCATTAGTTTAGCAACACAAAGTATGGTTTATCAATCACTCTCTTCAATTCTTATCGTGGTATCAGATCTTAAGACTGCCTAACGGCAAAACTCGTCTTCCTTTTTGATCATCTATCGATCCTATGGAAATGAGGCTTTGATTCTTCTCAGGAAATTTTCATCACCGAAGAAGTATACCCCTCTACAATCAAGGAGGTGAATCTTGAATCACTTCAAGATATTTGTTCTTATATACTATGTCGTACTAAAGTTGACTTCATCAATCAACCATGGTTGCGATAGTTTTTGATCATCAGAGGTCTACTACGCCATCCTAAAGTTGATTTGTTCAATCAACTTTGGTTGTGACATCTTTTGATCATCAGAGGTTTAGCCCCATCATCTAATATTTTCCCAATCCATCATGGCCAATTCTTCTGTTGCTTCTGAAAGATCATCATTAGGAAATGAGAACGTGTCAGCATTTTCCGATAATGCTCGAACCTCTGCAAATGAATCAAGAATCATCATCAACCCAAAAACTCGGATACTGTCTATAAACTAGATGAAACAAACTATCTCTTGTGGAAATTTCAAGTTACAACTGCACTAACTGGGTATGGACACCAAGAATTCATTAATGGCACTCTAGTTATTCCTCCAAAAGTAACTCATGACAAGGATGGAAACCTGATTATGAATAAGAAATATACAGCGTATAAAAGGCAAGATATCCTACTATGCTCCTGGCTATTTTCATCCATTAATCCTACTCTCTTGCCTTAACTCATTGGATGCAAAAGCACCCAGGAAGTTAGGGACATGATTGAGCAAATATTTAACACACAATTTCAAGCTAGAATAATGCATTACATACAACAACTGCACAACATGAGGAAGGAATCCATGACCCTGAGATAATATCTTACCAAAGTAAAGTCCACAAATGTGACTTACTCGAGGTTGCAGGCTACCAGGTTGCTGAATCAGACCTAGTTCTCACCATATTAAGTGGACTAGATGATGAATATGAGTCACTTGTAACAATGCTCTCCTCTCAACCTGTTACACCCTCTCTTCAACATATCCACTCTACCGTAATTGCTTATGAAAGTATAATATATGGCCAAAAAAAATCATGCGTGGAGAACTCAGCATCAACTATGTTGCTTCATGCAAAAATTAAAGTTAGGAAAAGACTCAGCATAATAGATAAAACCAGAGTAATCAGAGAGAAACCAGAACAACAGAGGTAAAGGAAGAGGCAGAGGGAAGTTCATTAACAACAATTGATTCAAGTGTCAAATTTCTGAAAATTTTCGACACACTACCAATAAGTGCTACTTTAGGTTGGATCGGGACTTCTCCTTCAACCAACACAACAACAAAAATTCATAGACCAAATATAAATCTGGTTCAATCAAATCCTGAACCCAAAAACCATCCAAAAAGCTCTAAAGGCAAAAATGATAGGAACTTACCCAGAGTTGCGGATCTACAACATGAAGATTGGTTTCCAGACTTTGGGATCACCAATCATATGACCAACAATTCAGGAAATTTTAATCTTGGTAATCAGACATATAAAGGTATGCAATCTATCATTATAGGTAATGGCACAACTACAAAAATCACACACATTGGCATCGGAATAATAACTAGCAGTAAGGAATTATACTTACATAACTTACTTAGAGTGCCAGAAATCAATAAACACCAATTGAGCGTATCCCAGTTTATCAAAGATAATCGAGTTTACTTTGTATTTTTTACAGATCACTATCTAGTTAGAGACATGCTAAGCAAAAATATGTTATTATAGGGTAAGAAACAAAATGGGCTCTACGTATTCAACCTTGTGAAGAAAAATAAAGTTATTGACAAAAGACTACATTGCAAATTTTCTAATGTTGAATGCAAGAAAAACTTGGTTGTTCTTGATTTGTGGCACTACAAGTTAGGATATGCAAACTGTAACACCCCAAATTTTTCTGTTAACAGTAAATTAAAAAATCATAGTATAATTAATTCTAAATGAAAGAATTAAGGGAAACGGGTTACGCCATTGCGTTTGTCTTGGAATTCTGCTTGAGATAGAGTTCGAGTTTGCGTAAATCGGACTCCGTATGAAGGAGTTATGACCTCTGGAAGTTTCAGAATTCAATTTAAAATTCAAACAGTTCAAATTCAGTTCGAAATTCGAAAAACAGACCCAAACTGGGCTGGGCGGGAAAGTTCCCACCCAGGCACCAGGTCGACCAGGGGGTCGACCTAGGGGTCGACCTGGGTAACCAGGTCGACCATAGGGACGACCTGGGGGTCAACCTGCCCAGTCGACCTGGTTTGGCCCTGCCTGGCCTGGTCGGTTTCTGGTCGAATTTCTGAGCTCTGGTGTGTCACTAGGGCTGACTTGTCGCTTTCTGATTGGTTTCTCTTGAGATGGATGGCCTTGATTAACTCTAGCTTCATCGACGGCTCTAATTAGTTTGAAATTCTATATAAACAACCTTAGTCTCAACCTAAATTCGCACAAATAAAATAGAGCTAGAGCCATCATGCTGCTGGAAGGAAGCCAAGAGTAGCCTCCACTTGTAGAAAGCTTAGAGACGAGCAAAACTAAAGTAAAACAAGAATCAAACAACGTTTTTCTACCTAAAGGAAAGCATTTCAAATTTAGAACTCAGAACCGAGGATTCAAGTTCGTCGTTTGTTGTAAGTATAGTGATTTTTCCGATGGGAATAAAATTAAGACTTGATTCGATGTAAAATGGAAATGGAATTGTGCTATTGTATAACAACGATGTTAATTCATATCTATGTGTTGCAATGATTGTGGTATTGTGATGTTTGTGGTATAATTGACTTGATGTTGGATCCATTATAATGTTTGTGGATTAATCTAGTTGATGTTGGATCTATTCAAATTCACATACAAGTTATTTGGTTCATATCTACACCTCTATGTTTAGGTGATTATGACAAGTTATATGCTAGAACCTCTATGCCTAAATGATTAAGTTCATACACATGCTCCTATGTTTATACAAAAGTTGCAAGTTCCTAATTGGATCCATGCCAAGATCCACTTTGATACATGTTTCATGTTATAGTAGAAAACATGATTGGATCTAGTTCACACATGTGATAAAATTATACATACTTTGTGGAAATGCCATATTATTGTCATATGCTAGTGATGTTCGATGTTATGCTTAGATCTAAATATGTTTAGGCTTATGTTGTCTAAATCATATGCTAATTCATGTGACACCTATTTAGTTAGATCCCTATTTCAATGCAAGTTCACATATATGTAAGTTGATTTAGGCTATGTTGCAAATTCACATATATGTATGTTGGTTTAGTCTACGTTGCAAGTTCACACCTATGATATTCATGTTGACTATTTTGCAAGTTCACACCTATGATGTTCATATTGACTATGCCGAAAATGCCAAGTTTACACCTATGTCATGTTTATGTTTATGAATCTCTTATGCCAATTTTGTATATGCTAAATTAGGCTAAGTTTTAGCCTAATATTATATGCTAAAAATCAAGCGGACGGAAAATTAGGCTAAGATTGTTAGCCTAATATTTAGATGGGGTAACGTTGGGAAAATTGGTAATTATAGGAAACTTGACATAAAAACATATGAAATTGGCATGTTTGTCACATGCCAAAATTGGTGGCATTTAAATGGTATAAATCCTTATACCAAAAATGATTAACTTGGAAAGTGGGCCATAACATTTAATTGTTAACAAATTTACATATAACAAGTAATAAAGACAAATATGTAAATTTAGAAAATACGAGTATGTTTATCCCGAGGTTTGATTGAGTTGTGATGTAAACCTGCCCGGACCAGCCCGACTGTCCAATAGTCACAACAATACCTATCCAATGTGAGAGGTTAAGCATTGAGCCCAATAAGGACCATAGGTTAGACTGAGTTACGGTGTAAATCTGCCCGGAACCGACCGGCACATCCAGTAACCGTAACAATACCTGTCTAATGTGAGTGGTCGGTGCTTTAAAAAGCTAAGGACAGACAGTCAGGATGGTAGGGTTAAGTTAACTAAAACACTTAACCAATTCAACATGTTAATTAAACTGATGGATGGGGTTAGGTAAATACAGACACTTAACCACTTAACATGTTTGACTAGAAAACCCTAGTAACGGGGACCCATTTCAGCAGTAACCCAATTAGGTATCATGGTACCCTGAAACTAGGCAGGGTGGGGCACGATTACTGGGATGATTTTAAGCGGTCAAAAGCGACGACGGTGGGTGCAACAGTGTGGGTTCTATCGGAGTGTGTGCGTGCACACACTTCGGAGCAGACAAACAGGGCACTGTGGGCACCTGTATTATAACCTATGCATTCTAGAATTGTGTCGGGCCGCCACCATGGGACTTGATACACCCTATGGTGGGACCAGCATAGATATCTACACTCATTGGGGGCCGTATGACACATATGATTATGCGAGTAGGAGCCGATCTTTAGAAAGGGGATCACTTCACCCCGATCATAGGTGTGCCAGTTGAGATAATGCAAGTAGGTATAGAGATATAGTGTGGGGTGCGATAGTATATTCGTTTTCAGAACTGCTTTATCTTATTTTATGATACTTTCCTGTTTCCAATTTATACCTACCATGCCCTTATTCTTATTCTCATACCGAAGAGTCACTAGACTTACCAGGCTTTATGTCTGACTCTATTTTTCTTTTGTCTTCTTTTCTTCCGTCCCCCCCCGGTCCACAGGGAGGAAACAACCCAGCTTAGTCAGACTCTTTGCAAGCTTCAAAATACTAGATTTATGATTTGGACTCTCTTTCCTTGGCTATGGCTGTTGGACACATTCTATGGGGATTTATGCAGTTTTAATTATGTTTTATGCTTCTTTATTAAATAACCAAGACAGAAATGATGATGTAATGTTTTGGAAGTTATTATGTGACAGTTATGGAAATGTTTTGTATGAACACGTATTTATGAAATAAAAAGTCTGTTTGTTTTCCGCTGCTTATATATATATGTTTATATCTGTCTTGTGTTTTATCTGTGACTTTTACTTACAAACCTCCACCAAAGTTAAGGCATTCCCTTTGTGAGTGACCTTGATAGAGGTGGGGTGTTTCACTTGGTATCAGAGCACAGATTTACCAGACTAGATAAAAGTTTTTGAAACTATTTTCAAAAAAAGAAGTTTAAAGAAGCATTTTTTTTGAAGAAAAAGCGTTGTTTTTTTAAAAGGCATAATTCCCCCAAAGCCATTTGCACTATCTCTTTATCCTTTGTCTTGAATACTTTCCTTTTTGTTCCCGCATGTCTGGAGATCTTAACCTTCCAGAAGGAGTACCAATACCTGGCTGGTTCCGAAGGTACCTAGAAGCTAGGGCCAATGGTGCGGGCCCAGCAGATATTCCTCCTCCCAAAGTGGCAGCAGTTCCTCCACCTCCGCCTCCTCCTCGTGGAAATACTTTCACTAAGACATGTAGAGACTTCAAGGCTATGGGTGGAAGGGATTTTTATGGAACTGAATCCTTTGTGGTAGCAAGGAACTGGCTGAAGGAGATCGAAGATTTGTTCGTCATCTTCGAAGTTGACGACATGCAAAAGATACAGCTAGCAGTGTGGTTGCTTAAAGACGAAGCTTCTTATTGGAGGGAAGTTACCCATGTTGAGAGGCCAGTGGAGACTTAGGAAGATTTAGGATGAGGTTTGAGATGAAATTCCTCTCCCAAGCTGAAAGAAGCCTGCAAATGGAGAAGTTCCTAACTCTTAAACAAGGAAGTATGACGATCAAGGAATATGTCAATCAGTTTAATCAGCTGGCCAGCTTTGGGCTGGATTTAGTAAACACCCAACACAAGAAGGCCCTTCGCTTCGTCAAAGGCCTGAATGAGCCTCTACACAGCCTTGCTATGACCCATATACCCACGAGGGCGACTTATGAAAGCTTGGTGGACATGGCGCTGCTACACGAGGAAGATAAAGGTAAGAAAGAGGCAAAGGTGGAAGTGCCTCAAGAAAAGAAAGAGGGTTTACAGGCTAAGAAGACAGACTTCAAGAAAGGCGGGAAGAACAACAAACCCCATGAAAAGAGAAGGTGTAATTTCTGTGGCGTTGTTGGACATATAGCGAAAGACTGCAGGAATAAGAAGGCAAAGATGAATGGTGGTTGTTTCCATTGTGGAGAGACTGGACACTTGGCTAAGGACTACCCAAAGAAGCGGGGGCAGGGACAGAGGACTGGATCCACCTCAGGGGGACAGGTTCATGCGCTGGTGGCACCTCCACAGGAACGAGGTAGAAATATTTTTGTAGAAAGCTTAGTTTATCTCTATGATCATCCAGTTCGCACTCTCTTTGATTCTGGTGCATCACACTCCTTTATTTCATCTGCTTTAGTAGAATCTCTATAGGCACTAGTATGGTAGAAGATCCCTTGGTTATTTCAAATCCAATTGGGGGCTCGGCTTATTTGTCAATGGTTTGCTTGGATTTGAAAATCTCTATTCTAAGTGTTGAATTTAGATGTAGTGCCTTTGTTTTGGGCTTCTTGGGATATGGACTGATCTTAGGCATAGACTGGTTATCCAGTAATGGTGCCATTCTTGATTGTGAGAAAAGAGTGGTTAGACTCTTGACTCGGCTCGGTAACACTCTAGAAATTTCTTGTAATCCCTTGAATGCTGTTATGCTTAGTTTTCTAGAGTCGCTTGATGCTTCTATTAAGAATTTGCAGTCGGTTAGAGTGGTCCGGGAATATCCTGATGTCTTTGAAGAGGTGAAGGGCTTACCTCCGAAGCGGGAAATAGACTTCCGCATATATCTTGTTGATAATGCAAAGCCCGTAGCTCTGCCTGTTAGACATATGGCTCCAAAGGAGAGAAAGGAGCTCAGTAAGCAAGTTAAGGAGCTTCTCGAGAAGGGGTTTATAAGGCGAAGTATCTCGGAATGGGGTGCTCTAGTGGTGTTCGCCACCAAAGCAGATGGTTCACTACGTCTCTGTGTGGACTGTAGGGAGCTAAACAAGCTGACTAAAAAGAATAGACACCCGCTACCCCGAATAGACGATTTGTTTGATCAAATTGTAGGTGCGTCTGTTTTCTCCCAACTTGATCTGGCTACTGGGTTCCATCCGCTAAGGGTAGCTGAAGATAGTATTGATAAAACGGCGTTCAGAACCCCAGACGGTTTCTTCGAGTGGCTTGTCATGCCTTTCGGCTTGACAAACGCACCCGCTTATTTCGTAGACCTAATGAGCACGGTGTTCAGAGAATTCCTCAATAAGTTCGTGGTGGTCTTCGTAGACGATATTTTAATCTTCTCAAAGAATGAGGAAGAACATACTCAGCATCTGAAAGAGATCATGGAAACTCTTCGAGTTCATCAGTTAAAAGCCAAATTCTCCAAGTGCCACTTTTGGAGAGAAGAAGTAAGATTTCTTGGACATATAGTGTCCAAAGAGGGGTTAGCTGTGGACCCCGCTAAAGTGGTGGCAGTACAAGATTGGAAGACACCAAGTAATGCAACCGAAGTCCTAAGCTTTCTCGGGCTAGCAGGTTTTTACCGAAAGTTCATTAGAGATTTCGCGAAAATTTCAGCTCCACTCACAAGGCTAACAAAGAAGAATCTAGCATTCGCTTGGGATTTGGACTGTGATATTGCTTTCCAACGCTTAAAAAGGGATCTTACAACAGCCCCAGTTCTGACTTTGCCCGATGGAAGTAAAATGTTCACAGTATATACGGATGCTTGTGGTACGGCGCTAGGTGCTATTCTGATGCAAGAAGGGAGGGTAGTAGCTTATGGTGGAAGACAATTGAAAGTGCATGAAAAGAACTACCCAAGCCATGATCTTGAGTTGGCTGCCATCGTCTTTGCGCTTAAGTCTTGTCACCATTATCTCCTAGGTGAGAAGTTCGAATTATATACTGACCATAAATCGTTGAAGTATCTTTTCTCGTAGAAAGATCTTAACTTGAGGCAGCAAAGGTGGATGGAGTTCATTGCCTCGTATGACTTTGAGATTTCCTATACTCCTGGCAAGGGCAACGTAGTAGCAGACACCTTGAGTAGAAAGAAGTTGACCTTAAGCCCTCTCTTTGTAGAAAGGCAAAGTTTGGATGTATAGCCAGTTTTGACTTTAGGCCATCCTCTGATTTTGTACCTGGTTTGTTGGCATCCCTAGAAGTACAGCCCACTCTTTTATACTCAATAGTGGCCGCACAACGCGAAGACCCTCAGCTTGTGGATGTGATTGATAAACTAATCAGGGGTGAAACTACCAGTCACCTCAATAGGTACTCCATCGATGATAAGGGTTGGCTGAGGCGAGTTGGAAGACTGTGCATCCCACAAGCAAGGGATTTGGTAAAGATGGTTCTCGAGGAAGCACACCATTCCAAGATGACAATACATCCAGGTGGAGACAAGATGTACAAGGACGTAAAGAGGGTTTTCTTTTGGGATGGCATGAAGAAGGACGTGGCAGATTTCGTTTCTAAGTGCATGATATGCCAACAGGTCAAGGCGGAACAGAAAAAGCCTGGAGGACTGCTTCATCCTCTAGAAGTCCCGAAGTGGAAGTGGGATAGCATTTCAATGGACTTCATTGATGGGTTGCCTAGGTCAAGAAGAGGCAATACTAGCATTTGGGTAATAGTGGACAGGCTCACTAAAAGCGCCCACTTTATACCTATCAAGAGTAGAAGGACTGCCTCGTCCCTAGCTTCTCTTTATCTCAAGGAAATAGTTTGACTCCATGGAATACCCTCCAGCATAGTGAGTGACAGAGATCCCATCTTTACGAGCGAATTTTGGTGGAGTCTGCAAGAAGCTGTAGGCACATAGTTATGCTTGAGCACGGCCTATCACCCCCAAACTTCGGAGGTGATAGAGTAGAGCTTCTGAGACTGTGCGTCCTTGACTTCGGAGGGACATGGGAGGATCATTTTCCTTTAGTGGAATTCGCCTACAACAACAGCTACCAAGCCACCATCGGCATGGCGCCCTTTGAAGCTCTATATGGAAGACCGTGTCGATCACCAACTTGTTGGTGGGAGTCTACAGACAAGCTTATACTTGGTCCAGACATGATTAGAGAGACTTCAGAAAAAGTGGACCTGATACGTAGGAGAATGAAGACTGCCCAAGATAGACAGAAATCCTACGCAGACAAAAGAAGGACCGACCTTGAGTTTGAGGTTGGGGACAGGGTTTTCCTTAAGGTATCTCCTTTAAGGAACGCCGTTCGCTTTGGATCCGTAGGAAAGCTAGCACCTAGATTTGTAGGACCATTCCCTATCATCGAGAAGATTGGGAAGATGGCTTATAGAGTAGAGCTGCCCGAAAGGTTGGCTGGAATTCACAATGTCTTTCATGTTTCTCATCTCCGGAAATGTTTACATGAATCCACAGAAGTGGTGGAGTCAAGCATTTTGGAAGAAGCCGAAGTGGAATGCGAAGCAACTGTGAGGAGAGTTCCAACCCGCATCTTAGGAACCGAAGTGAAAAAGCTACGCAACCGCGAAGTCAACCTTGTCAAAGTTTAGTGGAGCGACACCAAGGAAGACGCGACTTGGGAAACTGAGGACAGAATACGCGCGGCCTACCCTTTTCTTTCTGAGGGTACATCTTTGATTTCTCTTTTTCCTTAAGTTGTGCTTGTATCTATCTTTTTAGGTATATCTCCTCGATATTATCCTTTATCCTTAGGTAGAAGCCCCTTTGAATGTAAAAATGTAGTTGAAACATGTTATGGTTGATGGCTGCAAGTGGTTGCTAGTGGTTGCTCATGGATGCACATACACACACACCTTAGGTATTAGATCGGCTCAATCACTTCCATATTGCATATGCATATATGTATTCATATTTGTATGTGGTTGAAACTTGATATGTCGTCTTATGGATGTCGTATTTGTATAAATAGTTGCGCACTCATGTAGAATTATGAGTAAGGACAAATTTGCATACATAATGGATTCATGACACTTACATGATTTGCATTATGGAGGTCAACTGAATCAGTAGACCGCCCGATTTTGCATTAGATAAAGACATGTACACACACTATGCATATGATCATGAAGCATTAGAAGTATTTTAAGGACAATGGACGCCTGTGTTTGATGGTTGAGTAGATGGACGATTGGATGTTAGGATTTATGTTCTCCTAGAATTGAAGATTTCGGGGACGAAATTCTTTAAGGAAGGGAGAATGTAACACCCCGAATTTTTCTGTTAACAGTAAATTAACAAATTATAGTATAATTAATTCTAAATGAAAGAATTAAGGGAAACGGGTTACGCCATTGCGTTCGTCTCGGAATTCTGCTTGAGATAGAGTCGAGTCTGCGTAAATTGGACTCCGTATGAAGGAGTTATATCCTCCGGAAGTTTCAGAATTCAATTTAAAATTCAAACAGTTCAAATTCAGTTCGAAATTCGAAAAACATACCCAAATTGGGCTGGGCGGGAAATTTCCCGCCCACGCACTAGGTCAACCAGGGGTTCGACCTGGGGGTCGAACTGGGTAACCAGGTCGACAATAGGGTCGACCTGCCTAGTCGACATGGTTTGGCCCTGGCTGGCTTGGTCGGTTTCTGGTCGAATTTCTGAGCTCTGGTGTGTCACTAGGGCTGACTTGTCGCTTTCTGATTGGCTTCTCTTGAGATGGATGGCCTTGATTAACTCTAGCTTCATCGACGGCTCTAATTAGTTTGAAATTCTATATAAACAACCTTAGTCTCAACCTAAATTCTCACAAATAAAATAGAGCTAGAGCCGTCATGCTGCTGGAAGGAAGCCAAGAGTAGCCTCCACTTGTAGAAAGCTTAGATACGAGCAAAACTAAAGTAAAACAAGAATCAAACAACATTTGTCTACCCAAAGGAAAGCATTTCAAATTCAGAACTCAGAATCCAGAATTCAAGTTCGTCGTTTGTTGTAAGTATAGTGATTTTTCCGATGGGAATAAAATTAAGACTTGATTCGATGTAAAATGGAAATGGAATTGTGCTATTGTATAACGACGATGTTAATTCATATCTATGTGTTGCAATGATTGTGGTGTTGTGATGTTTGTGGTATAATTGACTTGATGTTGGATCCATTGTGATGTTTGTGGATTAATCTAGTTGATGTTGGATCTATTCAAATTCACATACAAGTTATTTGGTTCATATCTACACCTCTATGTTTAGGTGATTATGACAAGTTATATGCTAGAACCTCTATGCCTAAATGATTAAGTTCATACACATGCTCCTATGTTTATACAAAAGTTGCAAGTTGCTAATTGGATCCATGCCAAGATCATGTTTCATGTTATAGTAGAAAACATGATTGGATCTAGTTCACACATGTAACACCCCGAATTTCAATTAACACTAATGGTTAGTAATTAAAGTATAATTAATCTCAGATATGAGAATCAGGGGAAACGGGCTGCGTCATTGCGTTCGTCTCGGAAAAATACGCGAAATAGAGTCCGAGTTTGCGTAAAACGGGTACCGTATGAAAGAGATATGGACGAACGAAGTTAGGCAGAAAAACCCGAAACAGGCCAGAAATGCACTGGCGCACTTGTGAAGTGCGCCAGTACAAAAATACACTGGCGCACTTGGGAAGTGCGCCCATGTCGGGACAGAAAACCTGCACAGTTTCTAGAGAGTTCTGTGGTTGGGTGCACCAGTTTGGGGTTTGGGCTTGGTCTTAGGGCTGGTTTCTGGAAAGTTCCGAAATCTAAGGGTCCTAATCTAATTTAGGGTTAATCTAAGGGCCTAAAACATTCACCTAATCTATAAATACACCCTAAACCTACCCTAATCCATACTAAAAATAGAATTGAGGGCTTCATGCCGCCAAATTAAATCTTAGAAGGAGCCTCCACTAGTTTATGAAGAGGGTTGCAAGCTAATCACTCTCTAATCAACCTCTAATCCATTCTAAGCATCTTAATCTTCTTCATTTGGAGTGCAAATTTGCTAGTTGTGAGTTTCTATCACTCTAATGATCAATTGCTAAACTAAGTAGATGAGATATGATGAGATCATATGGTTTTGTTTGGGGATTAATGGGTTTTAAGTCATATGACATGATGTTAGTTTGCTAATGTATGTGGGTTATGCAAGTTTTGTGCTTTGTGATCATATGTTAATATGCAAGTTACATGTATGATAATATGCAAGTTACATGTATGATAATTATGCAAATTGTATGTTTCTTCATATGCAAGTTTTGTGCTTTGTGATCATATGTTAATATGCAAGTTACATGTATGATAATATGCAAGTTACATGTATGATAATTATGCAAGTTGTATGTTTCTTCATATGCAAGTTTTGTGCTTTGTGATCATATGTTAATATGCAAGTTACATGTATGATAATATGCATGTTACATGTATGATCATTATGCAAGTTGTATGTTTCTTCATATGCAAGTTTATAAGTTCATATGCAAGTATGTAACATGTTATGAAAGTTCATATGCAAGTTTATAAGTTCATATGCAAGTTTATGAGTTCATATGCAAGTATGTAACATGTTATGCAAGTTCATATGCAAGTTTATGAGTTCATATGCAAGTTATGTAACATGTTATGCAAGTTCATATGCAAGTTATGTGACATATTATATGCAAGTCATGTATTTGTTAATATGTAAGTTTATGTGACATGTTATACAAGATTATATGCAAGTTATGTGACATGTTATACAAGATTATATGCAAGTTATGTGACATGTTATACAAGATTATATGCAAGTTATGTGACATGTTATACAAGATTATATGCAAGTTATGTGACATGTTATACAAGATTATATGCAAGTTATGTGACATGTTATGCAAGTTCATATGCAAGTTATGTGTTTGTTAATATGCAAGATGGCACCTTTGAAACATGTTCATACATATGCAAGTTGACACCTTTTATATGTGTTATGTCATGAGAACGAAATTACGTGGGAACGATGGGGTTAATTAAATGCATATGTTAATAAGATTGTGTGAAATTAATATAATTATGCATAACATAAAATAAATGAACATAGTATGGGAATTTGCCTATTAAGTTAGGTGTACCCATACTATGTGTTGGGAATTTGCCTATTAAGTTAGGTGTACCCACACTTTGGAGTTGGGAATTTTCCTATTAAGTTAGGTGTACCCATATTCCTAAAATAAACATGATAATTAACACAAATTATGGGGGTGATTAATTAGGAGTAATTAATCGATTAAGACACGAGGTTGGACCCGTTTGTAGTATAAGACTGCCCGGAGTTTACCGGCTTAACCAGGCATCTACAAATGACGGTCCAATGTAAGGGGTCTTAATCATAAATTAAATACGTAACAAGGGTAAATGACACGAGGTTGGACCCGTTTGTAGTGTAAGACTGCCCGGAGTTTACCGGCTTAACCAGGCATCTACAAATGACGGTCCGATGTGAGGGGTCCTTTACACGGTTACGGTGTTAATCAATTAAGAAACACTTAACCAGATAAGCATGTAGTGGGGCATGGGGGTTAAGTGGGTACCTTGGGTGGTATGTGGAAATTGCTAGTGGTTGCCAACAGAAAATATGATTAAATACTTAACCAAGATGAAACATGTAATTAAACATGATTAAAGGGTTAAGTGGGAAACACTAGTGTGTGGGCCAAGCTTAGGGGGATGGCTTGTGCTGGGGGCCCATTTCAACCATTAACCCATACATATCTTAGTGGGCTTGACCCATGTCGAGGACGGGACACGCATACTGGGCTTGACTATAAGAGGCCAAAATGGGTTAGCGGTGGCAACGCATGACCAACGGGTTTCATATGCGTGTGTGGACCCGGGCTGGTAAATAAGACGTTGTTGCATCGTGTAGATATAAGCTGTGCACCGTTAATTTTATCAGGTTGCCACATTGGGGAATGGTACACCCCACGGTGGGGCCAGCACGGGTATCTACGTTAGGGAGCCGATCGAATGGGGAGTAGTGTGTACACCTAGTGGATTGTAGGGCCCCGTGGCGTCTACTTAGTCACCTAGGGGTACGCGAGAACTATTAAGCTAATTTTATAAGTCCATGGGTGGGATCAACCTTTAAGTTAGGAATGACTGGTGTGGTGCAGTTTAGTAATTTACCTTTGGAAGGGTAGATGCGTCTTTATCTTTTATCTTAGTTTAGTTGACTGCTTAGTGTAGCCATTCATCCCCATTAGTTACCGTATATCAGTTTATGTCTTCTCTGGTTACTTTAACGATTGTATTGTTAAAGTTATAGGACTCACTCAGACTTATGTCTGACCCCGTTGTTTTTATCTTTTTCCCAACCCTCAGGTCCTACGGTGGATCCTAGCAGTAGTGGAGCTTGATTGGATTGCTGTTCCAGTCTTTAGGAGCTTGGATAGATGTAAAGCTCCAGTTACCCAGTTATCTTTTCTTTTGTCATGGCTATTGTATGAGAGTGGGATTATGTACTTCTTTATTTTGATGGATATTGTACTTGACTTTTATTGTGGTTTTATGATGTAACCAGACATGTTTTACTTCCGCTGTTATGAGATGATGTTTTAAATTTCAAGTACTATTTATATCTGTCTTGTTGTAATTTTTCTGTTCTATATTCACTAAAATACTCCACCGATGCTATGGCATTCCCTTAGTGAGTGATCATAGCGGGAGTGGGGTGTTACACGTGGTATAAGAGCCACGTTACCGGAACAGATAAATTTTTGATAAAAATACACTTTTTTTAGAAAATAGTAAAGGTATTATTTTTGGAAAAAGTATTTTCAAAAACATGTCTTTTAAGAGAAAAGTTTTTGAAAAAGAAAAGCATAATCCCCAATAGCCATATCTTTATCTTTCGGAATCTCCTTTTTGAATCTTTCCTCTTTCGTTTCAGCATGGCTGAAGATCTTAACATCCCGGAGGGCTTAGTTATACCACCATGGTATAGGAGGTTACAAGAGGCTAGGGCCGCGGCTGCGGGTCCAGCCAATGCTACTACACCAGAGGCAACCGCTCCTCCTCCTCAGCCTAGAGTGGATAATTTTGCTAAGGTTTGCAAGGAGTTCAAGGCTATAGGAGGAAAACCTTTTCTAGGTTTAGAGACTTTCGTAGAGGCTAGAGATTGGCTTAAGGAAGTGGAAGAGTTGCTGGATATCTTTGAAGTGGAAGAGGGAAAGAAAGTCAAGTTGGCGGCTTGGTTAATGAAGGGAGAGGCCTCATTCTGTTGGGAGGTCACTAATGGAGAACGCCCTGTTGACTCTTGGGCAGATTTCAAGCAAAGGTTTGGGGCTAAGTTTCTCTCAAGGGCGGAAGAGAATTTGTTTATGGAGAAGTTCTTGAATTTGAAGCAAGGGAATCTCACGGTGAAAGAATATGTCAACAAATTCAATCAATTAGCAAGGTTTGGCATAGAGTTGGTGAATACACCGGAGAAGAAGGATTTGAGGTTCGTTAGAGGCTTGAACGAACCATTGCAAGGAATAGCTATGACTCACATTCCTATGGGGGCCACCTTTGAGAAGCTTGTCTACATGGCACTTATGCATGAGGATGATAAGAGTTCTAAGGCACCAGAGAAGAAGGGGGATCAGAAGAAACCGCAACAACAACAACAAGGCAAGGGTGGAAAAGGCAATGGTGACAAGGGGAAGAAGAAGAAGAAGAAGTGCTTCAATTGTGGGACCCCAGGCCACCTCAGCAAGGATTGTCGCAAAAAGAAGACCGGTTGCTTTCATTGTGGTGAAGCAGGACATCTTGTGAAGGACTGCCCAAAGAAGGGGCAGAAGACGAGGTCTACCTCAGGAGGTCAGGTGCAAGCTCTTATGGCACCAGCTCAGGCAGGGGGGAAAGTTCGGGCTCTCTCAGTTCCACCGATTCAGCAGAGAGGTAGAACTATCTCCGTTGAAAGTTTGGTTTTTCTGTTTGATCATCCAGTTCGTACTTTGTTTGACTCTGGCGCATCGCATTCTTTTATCTCATCATCGTTAGTGGAGTCACTGCACTTAGACACCAGTCTAGTTGATGATCCCTTGGTTGTTTCAAACCCAATTGGGGGCTCCATATATCTGTCTATGATATGTTTGGGTTTGAAGATTTCTATACTTAGCGTTGAGTTTGGATGTGATGCTTTTGTATTGGGCTTCACGGGCTATGGGTTGATTTTGGGCATGGACTGGTTATCCAGTAATGGTGCCGTTCTTGATTGTGAAAGGAGAGTTGTCAGGCTTATGACCCGCTTGGGTAATACTCTCGAGATCTCTTGTAATCCCATGGAATCTGTTTTGCTAAGTTATCTTGAATCGCTCGATGCTTCGGTCGAGAGTTTGCGTTCTGTCAGAGTGGTCCGGGAATATCCGGATGTGTTTGAAGAAGTGAAGGGTTTGCCTCCGAAGCGGGAGATAGATTTCCGAATTTATTTGGTGGATAATGCCAAACCAGTGTCTTTGCCAGTGCGCCACATGGCTCCTCGTGAGAGAAGAGAACTTCATAAGCAAGTAGGGGAGTTGCTTGAGAAGGGGTTCATAAGGCGAAGTATATCGGAGTGGGGAGCTCCAGTAGTGTTTGCCACGAAGGCGGATGGGTCCCTCAGACTTTGTGTGGATTATAGAGAACTTAATAAGCTCACGAAGAAGAATAGACACCCATTACCGAGGATAGATGATCTCTTTGATCAGTTGGCTGGCGCCTCAGTGTTTTCGCAAATGAACTTAGCTACAGGGTTTCATCAGTTGAGAGTGGCGGAGGACAGTATAGAGAAGACTGCTTTCCGGACTCCGGATGGTTTTTATGAGTGGCTTGTGATGCCATTTGGGTTGACAAACGCCCCTGCATACTTTGTTGATCTGATGAGTAGAGTGTTCAGAGAATATCTGAATAAGTTTGTAGTAGTCTTTGTGGATGACATCCTGGTCTTTTCCAAGAGTGAAGAAGAGCATGCCTTACATCTCAGAGAAGTGTTGGAGACTCTTCGAGCACATAGTCTTAAAGCTAAATTCTCTAAATGTCATTTTTGGAGAAGAGAAGTGCGATTCTTAGGGCATGTGGTCTCTAAGGAAGGGATAGCTGTGGATCCCGCAAAGATAGTATCTATCCAGGATTGGAAAGTTCCTAGAAATGCTACCGAAGTAAGAAGTTTCTTGGGGTTGGCAGGATATTATAGGAAGTTCATCAAAGACTTCGCGAAGATATCAGCCCCATTAACCCGCTTGACGAAAAAGAATCTGGTTTTCTCATGGGACGTAGATTGTGATGATGCTTTCCGACGATTAAAGAGAGCTTTGACCACCGCTCCAGTTTTAGTGCTTCCAGATGGGAGTAAGCCGTTTGTTGTTTATACCGATGCTTGTGGGACAGGATTAGGCGTAGTCTTGATGCAGGAGGGAAGGGTAATAGCCTATGGAGGGAGGCAATTGAGAGTGCATGAGAAGAATTACCCTACCCATGATTTAGAGTTGGCCGCGATTGTTTTCGCACTTAAGTCTTGGCGCCATTATCTTCTTGGTGAGAGATTCGAGTTGTTCACTGACCATAAATCATTGAAGTACTTATTCTCTCAGAAGGATTTAAACTTAAGACAGCAAAGGTGGATGGAGTTCTTAGCATCCTATGATTTCGAGATAGCGTATACCCCTGGCAAGGGTAACGTAGTGGCGGACGCCTTGAGTAGAAAAAGGCTATCTTTGAGTCCATTGTTCGTGGAACGGCGAAGCTTGGAGTTTCTTTCTTTGTTCGACTTCATACCTTCTGTTGACTTTGTACCTGGTTTGTTGGCATCCTTGGAGGTTAGTCCTACTCTTTTGGGACGGATTGGCGAGGCTCAGCGAGACGACCCACAGTTGGTTGAGTTGGTAGAGAAGCTTATAAGGGGGGAGTCATCCAGCCATTTGGGTAGATACACCATAGATGATAGGGGATGGTTGCATAGAGACGGTAGACTTTGTGTACCGCAAGATGAGGGTTTGAAGAAGGCTATTTTGGATGATGCACATCGTTCAAGAATGACTATTCATCCCGGTGGAGACAAAATGCACCAAGATATGAAGAGAGTTTTCTTCTGGGCCGGTATGAAGAAAGATGTGGCCGAGTATGTGGCTAGATGCTTAGTGTGCCAACAAGTTAAAGCGGAGCAAAGGAAACCCGGTGGGTTGCTACACCCATTGGAAGTTCCGCAATGGAAGTGGGATAGTGTCTCGATGGATTTCATCGATGGGTTACCGAGATCGAGGAAGGGCAATACGGGAATTTGGGTTGTGGTAGACAGACTTACCAAGAGTGCCCATTTTATACCCGTGAAGAGTAAGAGGACCGCTCCATGGCTTGCTTCAGTCTATGTTAGAGAGATTGTTAGATTGCATGGCGTACCATCCAGCATTGTGAGTGATCGAGATCCTATCTTCACTAGTGAGTTTTGGAGAAGTTTGCAAGAGGCGGTAGGGACTCAGTTGTGTTTGAGCACCGCATATCATCCTCAGACGGACGGTCAGACCGAGAGGGTGAACCGTATCTTAGAAGATCTTTTGAGGCTTTGTATCTTGGATTTTGGAGGTACATGGGAAGAACATCTTCCTTTGGTGGAGTTCGCATACAATAACA
This sequence comes from Allium sativum, assembly GCA_030737875.1. NCBI lineage: Eukaryota > Viridiplantae > Streptophyta > Magnoliopsida > Asparagales > Amaryllidaceae > Allium > Allium sativum. The sequence continues at coordinate 717,583,893 of CM060916.1, read as the reverse complement.
GCTTTCAGTCTAGTATTGGCATGGCACCTTTCGAAGCTCTTTATGGAAGGCCTTGTCGATCTCCTACATGTTGGTGGGAATCTACGGATAAGATCTTGCTTGGGCCAGATATGGTTAGAGAGACTTCAGAGAAGATTGATTTGATTCGAAGAAGGATGAAGGCAGCGCAAGATAGACATAAATCTTATGCGGATCGGAGAAGGACGGATCTTGAGTTTGAGGTTGGGGACATGGTTTTTGTCAAAGTATCTCCGTTGAGAAATGTTGTTCTCTTTGGGTCCATTGGGAAGTTGGCACCGAGGTTTGTTGGGCTGTTTCCTATTAAGGAAAGGATTGGACGGATGGCATATAGGGTGGAGTTGCCCGACAGACTTAGTGGTGTTCATGATGTATTCCATGTATCACATTTGAGGAAGTGCTTACATGAGACCGCAGAGGTGGTAGAGCCGAGCTTGCTTAGAGATGTAGAGGTAGAGCGTGATGCGACGATTCGACGAGCTCCTACTCGCATCCTTGGGTCAGAAACTAGGAAGTTGAGGAACAGAGAAGTTCAGCTAGTTAAAGTACAATGGGGAGAAGACGAGGGCAATGCTACTTGGGAGACGGAAGCGAAGATGCGTTCTTTGTACCCATTTATTTTTGAGAGTATGTCTTTTAACTTCTCCTTTATCGCTTGTCTAGTACTTATCTTATCTTTAGTATATCCTCTCGCTAGTACCTATGACCTTTAGATAGGGTAAAACCTATGGTTGAAACATGTGTTTGAAACATGTTATGGTTGATGGATGCATGTGGATGCAATTGTTTGCTAGTGGTTGCTCGTGGATGCATATACACACACATTAGGCACTAGATCGGCTCAGTCACTTCATGTTGCATATCGCATAAATGGATGTGGTAGTCAGATTGATGGATGTATCATGGCTGTGTTATCATGTGGATGATGCATTTTTGTGTATGGTTGTGCACGCATATAGAAATTGTATGTGTCAATAGGGTTTCGCATACATATTGGATGCATGGCACTATCATGGTTTGCATTAAGGAGGTCGACTGAATCAGTAGACCGCCTGATTTTGCATTAGTATACGGACATATACACACACTTTCTGCATATGTTCATACATCATTAGAAGTTTCTAAGGATAATGGTTGCTTGTGGTTGATGGTTTAGTAGATGGTTGTTTGGTTGGTAGGATACATTCTTCTTGACTTAGAGATTTCGAGGAAGAAATCCTTTAAGTAGGGGAGAATGTAACACCCCGAATTTCAATTAACACTAATGGTTAGTAATTAAAGTATAATTAATCTCAGATATGAGAATCAGGGGAAACGGGCTGCGTCATTGCGTTCGTCTCGGAAAAATACGCGAAATAGAGTCCGAGTTTGCGTAAAACGGGTACCGTATGAAAGAGATATGGACGAACGAAGTTAGGCAGAACAACCCAAAACAGGCCAGAAATGCACTGGCGCACTTGTGAAGTGCGCCAGTACAAAAATACACTGGCGCACTTGGGAAGTGCGCCCATGTCGGGACAGAAAACCTGCACAGTTTCTAGAGAGTTCTGTGGTTGGGTGCACCAGTTTGGGGTTTGGGCTTGGTCTTAGGGCTGGTTTCTGGAAAGTTCCGAAATCTAAGGGTCCTAATCTAATTTAGGGTTAATCTAAGGGCCTAAAACATTCACCTAATCTATAAATACACCCTAAACCTACCCTAATCCATACTAAAAATAGAATTGAGGGCTTCATGCCGCCAAATTAAATCTTAGAAGGAGCCTCCACTAATTTATGAAGAGGGTTGCAAGCTAATCACTCTCTAATCAACCTCTAATCCATTCTAAGCATCTTAATCTTCTTCATTTGGAGTGCAAATTTGCTAGTTGTGAGTTTCTATCACTCTAATGATCAATTGCTAAACTAAGTAGATGAGATATGATGAGATCATATGGTTTTGTTTGGGGATTAATGGGTTTTAAGTCATATGACATGATGTTAGTTTGCTAATGTATGTGGGTTATGCAAGTTTTGTGCTTTGTGATCATATGTTAATATGCAAGTTACATGTATGATAATATGCAAGTTACATGTATGATAATTATGCAAGTTGTATGTTTCTTCATATGCAAGTTTTGTGCTTTGTGATCATATGTTAATATGCAAGTTACATGTATGATAATATGCAAGTTACATGTATGATAATTATGCAAGTTGTATGTTTCTTCATATGCAAGTTTTGTGCTTTGTGATCATATGTTAATATGCAAGTTACATGTATGATAATATGCAAGTTACATGTATGATCATTATGCAAGTTGTATGTTTCTTCATATGCAAGTTTATAAGTTCATATGCAAGTATGTAACATGTTATGAAAGTTCATATGCAAGTTTATAAGTTCATATGCAAGTTTATGAGTTCATATGCAAGTATGTAACATGTTATGCAAGTTCATATGCAAGTTTATGAGTTCATATGCAAGTTATGTAACATGTTATGCAAGTTCATATGCAAGTTATGTGACATATTATATGCAAGTCATGTATTTGTTAATATGTAAGTTTATGTGACATGTTATACAAGATTATATGCAAGTTATGTGACATGTTATACAAGATTATATGCAAGTTATGTGACATGTTATACAAGATTATATGCAAGTTATGTGACATGTTATACAAGATTATATGCAAGTTATGTGACATGTTATACAAGATTATATGCAAGTTATGTGACATGTTATGCAAGTTCATATGCAAGTTATGTGTTTGTTAATATGCAAGATGGCACCTTTGAAACATGTTCATACATATGCAAGTTGACACCTTTTATATGTGTTATGTCATGAGAACGAAATTACGTGGGAACGATGGGGTTAATTAAATGCATATGTTAATAAGATTGTGTGAAATTAATATAATTATGCATAACATAAAATAAATGAACATAGTATGGGAATTTGCCTATTAAGTTAGGTGTACCCATACTATGTGTTGGGAATTTGCCTATTAAGTTAGGTGTACCCACACTTTGGAGTTGGGAATTTGCCTATTAAGTTAGGTGTACCCATATTCCTAAAATAAACATGATAATTAACACAAATTATGGGGGTGATTAATTAGGAGTAATTAATCGATTAAGACACGAGGTTGGACCCGTTTGTAGTATAAGACTGCCCGGAGTTTACCGGCTTAACCAGGCATCTACAAATGACGGTCCAATGTAAGGGGTCTTAATCATAAATTAAATACGTAACAAGGGTAAATGACACGAGGTTGGACCCGTTTGTAGTGTAAGACTGCCCGCAGTTTACCGGCTTAACCAGGCATCTACAAATGACGGTCCGATGTGAGGGGTCCTTTACACGGTTACGGTGTTAATCAATTAAGAAACACTTAACCAGATAAGCATGTAGTGGGGCATGAGGGTTAAGTGGGTACCTTGGGTGGTATGTGGAAATTGCTAGTGGTTGCCAATAGAAAATATGATTAAATACTTAACCAAGATGAAACATGTAATTAAACATGATTAAAGGGTTAAGTGGGAAACACTAGTGTGTGGGCCAAGCTTAGGGGGATGGCTTGTGCTGGGGGCCCATTTCAACCAGTAACCCATACGTATCTTAGTGGGCTCGACCCATGTCGAGGACGGGACACGCATACTGGGCTTGACTATAAGAGGCCAAAATGGGTTAGCGGTGGCAACGCATGACCAACGGGTTTCATATGCGTGTGTGGACCCGGGCTGGTAAATAAGACGTTGCATCGTGTAGATATAAGCTGTGCACCGTTAATTTTATCAGGTTGCCACGTTGGGGAATGGTACACCCCACGGTGGGGCCAGCACGGGTATCTACGTTAGGGAGCCGATCGAATGGGGAGTAGTGTGTACACCTAGTGGATTGTAGGGCCCCGTGGCGTCTACTTAGTCACCTAGGGGTACGCGAGAACTATTAAGCTAATTTTATAAGTCCATGGGTGGGATCAACCTTTAAGTTAGGAATGACTGGTGTGGTGTAGTTTAGTAATTTACCTTTGGAAGGGTAGATGCGTCTTTATCTTTTATCTTAGTTTAGTTGACTGCTTAGTGTAGCCATTCATCCCCATTAGTTACCGTATATCAGTTTATGTCTTCTCTGGTTACTTTAACGATTGTATTGTTAAAGTTATAGGACTCGCTCAGACTTATGTCTGACCCCGTTGTTTTTATCTTTTTCCCAACCCTCAGGTCCTACGGTGGATCCTAGCAGTAGTGGAGCTTGATTGGATTGCTGTTCCAGTCTTTAGGAGCTTGGATAGATGTAAAGCTCCAGTTACCCAGTTATCTTTTCTTTTGTCATGGCTATTGTATGAGAGTGGGATTATGTACTTCTTTATTTTGATGGATATTGTACTTGACTTTTATTGTGGTTTTATGATGTAACCAGACATGTTTTACTTCCGCTGTTATGAGATGATGTTTTAAATTTCAAGTACTATTTATATCTGTCTTGTTGTAATTTTTCTGTTCTATATTCACTAAAATACTCCACCGATGCTATGGCATTCCCTTAGTGAGTGATCATAGCGGGAGTGGGGTGTTACAACACATGTGATAAAATTATACATACTTTGTGGAAATGCCATATTCTTGTCATATGCTAGTGATGTTCGATGTTATGCTTAGATCTAAATATGTTTAGGCTTATGTTGTCTAAATCATATGCTAATTCATGTGACATCTATTTAGTTAGATCCCTATTTCAATGCAAGTTCACATATATGTAAGTTGATTTAGGCTATGTTGCAAATTCACATATATGTATGTTGGTTTAGTCTACGTTGCAAGTTCACACCTATGATATTCGTGTTGACTATTTTGCAAGTTCACACCTATGATGTTCATATTGACTATGCCAAAAATGCTAAGTTTACACCTATGTCATGTTTATGTTTATGAATCTCTTATGCCAATTTTGTGTACGCTAAATTAGGATAAGTTTTTAGCCTAATATTATATGCTAAAAATCATGTGGACAGAAAATTAGGCTAAGATTGTTAGCCTAATATTTAGACGGGGTAACGTTGGGAAAATTGGTAATTATAGGAAACTTGACATAAAAAAATATGAAATTGGCATGTTTGTCACATGCCAAAATTGGTGGCATTTAAATGGTATAAATCCTTATACCAAAAATGATGAACTTGGAAAGTGGGCCATAACATTTAATTATTAAAAAATTTACATATAACAAGTTATAAAGAAAAATATGTAAATTTAGAAAATACGAGTATGTTTAACCCGAGGTTGGATTGAGCTGTGATGTAAACCTGCCTGGACCCGCCCGGCTGTCCAGTAGTCACAACAATACCTATCCAATGTGAGAGGTTAAGCATTCAGCCCAATAAGGACCCGAGGTTAGACTGAGTTACGGTGTAAATCTGCCTGGAACCGATCGGCACATCCAGTAACCGTAACAATACCTGTCTAATGTGAGTGGTCGGTGCTTTAAAAAGCTAAGGACAGACAGTCAGGATGGTAGGGTTAAGTTAACTAAAACACTTAACCAATTCAACATGTTAATTAAACCGATGGGTGGGGTTAGGTAAATACGGATACTTAACCACTTAACATGTTTGACTAGAAAACCCTAGTAACGGGGACCCATTTCAGCAGTAACCCAATTAGGTATCATGGTACCCTGAAACTAGGCAGGGTTGGGCACGATTACTGGGCTGATTTTAAGCGGTCAAAAGCGATGGCGGTGGGTGCAACAGTGTGGGTTCTAACGGAGTGCGGGCGTGCACACACTTCGGAGCAGACAAACAGGGCACTGGGGGCATCAGTAGTATAACCTATGCATTCTAGAATTGTGTCGGGCCGCCACCATGGGACTTGATACACCCCATGGTGGGACCAGCATAGGTATCTACACTCATTGGGGGTCGTATGACACATATGATTATGCGAGTAGGAGCCGGTCTTTAGAAAGGGGATCACTTCACCCCGATCATAGGGGTGCCAGTTGAGATAATGAAAGTAGGTGCAGAGATATAGTGTGGGGTGCGATAGTATATTCGTTTTCAGAACCGCTTTATCTTAGTTTATGATACTTTCCTGTTTCCAGTTTATACCTACCATGCCCTTATTCTTATTCTCATACTGAAGAATCAGTAGACTTACCAGGCTTTATGTCTGACTCTATTTTTCTTTCGTCTTCTTTTCTTCCGTTCCCCCTCCCCCAAGGTCCACAGGGAGGAAACAACCCAACTTAGTCAGACTCTTTGCAAGCTTCAAGATAGTAGATGTACGGATTGGACTCTCTTTCCTTGGCTATGGCTATTGGACGCATTCTATGGGGATTTATGCAGTTTTAATTATGTTTTATGCTTCTTTATTTAATAACCAAGACAGAAATGATGATGTAATGTTTTGGAAATTATTATGTGACAGTTATGGAAATGTTTTATATGAACACGTATTTATGAAATAAAAAGTCTGTTTGTTTTCCGCTGCTTATATATATGTGTTTATATCTGTCTTGTGTTTTATCTGTGACTTTTACTTACAAACCTCCACCAAAGTTAAGGCATTCCCTTTGTGAGTGACCTTGATGGAGGTGGGGTGTTTCACAAACAACAATACTGTAAAACAAGTCTTAAGAAATAATAATATTGAATTTTCTAATTCTTGTATTTCCCATAACTGCACTGCCTGTCAATTTGGAAAAAGTCACAAACTACCATTTCAAGACTCTACAACCAAATAGTCCAGACCACTTGAAATGGTAGCTATTGACTTATGGGGCCAAGCTCCAATAAACTTAGATTATGGTACAAATACTATGTTTCTATTGTTGATTCATATTCTAGATTTACCTGGATTTATTACCTTAAGTCAAAACATTACAACAAAAATCACTTTTCGCAACAAGCAATTTACGTTGCAGTAGAGCGATTGCAACAAGCTCGCGCCTGTTGGTATAGCCGGAGTTGTAAAATGTGACGATCGCCCACAGTCCCCGCACTAAACAAGAGGAATAATGCGCTGAAAGGTGTGCCAGGAAGCTATGGACGATCATCAGGGTGGATAAGCACCATCGAAACCTGTCGTAAATCGCACAGCGCAAGGATAAGATATAATAGAACATGTACAATGGGTAATAATAGTGAAATCCAATTGCACAGAAACTGAAAATTCTTAACAAAACCCGTAGAAAGATCCATACAACTTAGGATAATATTTCTGTACAAAGGTCCTCACTACATCCCTCAGAGTATAAAGTATCAGCAAAAACAGGAAATAATAGATAGTAATAAAACCAGTACGTGAGCTGCTCGCCATCGATCAACATCATCGTCCTCACTAAAGCATCACCTGTCACCTGCTACTCAGTTTGCCCATCCACAAATGGATGAACATACCAAGGTAATAAGAGGGAAACATAAAACCTTGAGTTAGACAACAGTCTTAATGAGCGATAAAACAGCTAACAAACTTCATCAATAAAGTATATGAGAATGGGTAGATTTACCGACCACTACCCAACACAAGAGAAGAACTCACACCCATCTTCCCCACATCCGACAGTGATAGCCTTTACAATCCATAACATCCAAGGTAACACCATTTCGTCCATGGCAATTAGAACAACCATCAATAACATTCATAGCATCCAAATTACATAGGTCTCACGTAGACAATCCTAATTGAGTTTAATATCCCTCAAGCACTGTCCCCAGAGGCCTAAACCAATATCAGTCAAGCACCCAAGAGATATCTCCCTCGACTTTGGATAATCCATGTGAGATGGTATAACAAAACATCCAGACATTCAAACATCCGTGACAGACTCTAGCTATCACTGCCAATCCAGCTTTTGAAACCATTGTTAATCGTATGACAACCCATTATGACTGCCATATGTCAAGGACTAATGGTAACCCCAGTTCCATCATAACTCCATACGCATCATGACTCGTATGTTTGTCCTCGACAACTAGGACCTTCACGACTGCCCAAGGTAAGAGGCCCTTCACGACTGCCTAAAGTACCTCTTCTTTGAGTCTGCTAGAACTTACGACAACGATAATCTCTCAGGCTCTGCATCTCTAGTCGTCATCACCAACGACTATTCTCAAACTCAAGTCCCACTCGAGTAACCATTATCCACAACCCAACACTTTTGAGTTGTCTGCATATTCGCTGCTTTTCACCGATCAACGAACACATCACATCACTTCGAACATCCTCATTTGGACTCTCGTCGAAGCTACCATCACCATTGAACCAAACAACATCAATATAAGGTTCAATATAATCCATAGCATTCATCAAAATTTGCTAAAGGACAAATTACAACACTTAGGTCATCGACCATAGCATTCTAAAAGCGCTGACAAAGCTCGACCGACCCACTACCTTGGACCGACCGACCCAACCTGACCGACCCGCCTTGGACCGACTACCTTTCCTCCAATCTAGGTTGGAGCGACCGACCATGACGAATGACCGACTCTGATCTTATGGAGAGCACGTCTGACCCTCCCTCATTGGATCGCCCGACCCACTCCAAACCCAACTATTCTAGAAAACACGACTGACCAGGTAAGAGCGACTGACCCAATCGTTATATTATTCCTAGGCTCGCTCAACCGAACCACTTGCCTTCCAGAACTAAGACCCTAGATCCTTTCTATTACACGACCGACCAGAGCCTTGTGCGGCCGATGCCTGTTTATTTACAACAAAAACGACCGACCAACCTACACATGACCGACCCTTCTGGATCCTAGACTCACCCGAGCCACTTTCTGACTTGTTTCCCAAGACAGAACTCCACGATCGACCAGAGGTGCACGACAGACCCCCTGTAAACGACCCCAAATCTGCACTTCCCAAATGCAACTCCAATTCTGACCAAAGCTTCGCCAATCGACACAATCGACAAAACCAACTTAACAAATCCATTCAACTCAATCATGAACATGTTATGAAACCACCAACATCACCAATTTGGCCATTTCATCAATAATTATGTGAAATTCACCAAAATCACCATAAATGCAAATATGAACCAAACTATAGATCTAACTTGCATAATCATATGGAACAACATAGAAATTACCTGTCTAAACTTGCTAAATCGGATCATAGGGTGACTTATATGAAAAGGGACTTACCAATATATAGATCTATGAAAAAACACTTGAAATTGATGAGAAAAATAAACAAACACCCATATACTTTATTGAATCCATGTAAGAGATGCATCATTCACTAATTCTCCAAAACAAGCTAAAATTGATGAAATAAGAATCCGGGCAGTAAGCACCTCGCACCAAACTCCTTGATCCGATGAATCCTAGCTTTAATTGATGTAAATCTAACCTCCAATGGTGTAGATCTATGATTTCCCTCTTTGGATTTTGATTTTTAATGGTGGAAAGGTGTTAGAGGAAGGAGGAGCACAAGGCCATCAAATGAGAGAATGGGGAAGTAAACTATTTTACATACCACTCACTCTCTATTTATAGTTTCCACCAACCCACTAATGGGCCTCTCCCAAATCAGCCCATTAAGCTCCCAAAACCTGGACAACCAACTGAAAAACCTTAAAACAGCGATTCCTCCCAAACCGCTGAGCCAAATCTTTAATGTAACCACTCTACGGAAAGGCAAACATCAATTCCTTTCCAATGGCACAAGTATCACCCTATGATTCGACCTGAGTCAAAAGTTATGCACTATACAAGACTGACAAGGGAAAAATGGTCATAAACAAAATCAGTAAAAATTATAGACATGTCTCACATCCCCATAGGAAACATAATAAAAGATGAGAATGATCCAACCCTCAGGGAATAAAATAAAAATATTTTACGATCTTCTGATATGTAAAATGCAGGCTGTTACATAAAAAGTCTGTCCTTTTTCGCAACATTTTCCGCATGTTGCAATAAGATGTTGCATTATACTTTTTTGCAATAGGCCTTTGCTGTTGCAACTAGTTCTTTTGCAACAACAAATGCCAGTTGCAAAATAGTCTTATATAATTTTGTACCTGTTGTAAAAGAATTTTCACAACTGTTTTTGTCGTTTGCAATTAAATCGTTTACAAAATGTTTTGCGATTGCAATTATTATAAAATCATGATTACATAAATTAAAATATCAGCTCAAGGATAATACTACTCTAAAATATTTCATTAAATATTCACAAAAGTTCAAAATTTATTACAATATCTGTAAATTCAAGCAAAAATAATACATTGACAAAAATGGTTACAAATATATACCAACATTTCTCTTCAAGATTACAAATTATTTTCAATATAAATTGATCAAAAACTTAGCAACACAAGAGTTAACCATTGAATTATTCCTCTCCCACATCCGAATTCAATGACACAAATTATATATCCCTACTGTAACACCTGTAATTTTAACAACACTTAAGAGGACAAGTTAACAAATAATTAATTTAATATTCAACATTAAGGGAAACAGAATGCACCATTGTTTCCGTCTCGAAATTCTGGTCAAGATAGACATTTGGTTTTCATAAAACGGACATCGTATGAAGAAGTTATGAAGGTCTGAAGTTTGTATACACGCAAGAAAATCTTATATATATATGTATGTATGTATATGTATGGTCCAAGAATTCAAAAATTAGTTCCAGAAGTTCAAAATCGTTCAAATCACGAAAAAAATGGTGAGCGGGAAAAATCCCGCCCAGGGGAGTCAACCCCCTGAGGGGGGTTGAACCCCCTAGGGCAGACGTGGCAGTTATGGTTTGGGGATGGCAGTTATAAATATGGATCCATTTCTCTTGTTTTCTACACTGAAAAATAATGGAGGACTAGATGCTGTCGGTGCTCAGACTGAATCAAACCTTTTCCTTCTTCTGCAATCAAGTTAATCAAGTTATTCAAGTGTAGATCTGTGATTCATCCTCTGCTATTCTTATTCTATCTTTCTAGATCCAAATACTGTGAGTTTAGGTTAGTTTTAGATTTAAATAATTATAAAGTAAAACGTTATATCACTGTAATTTGGAGCTATGCCTGTGACTGCTTGAATCATATCAGATCTGTAATAACTTGTGAATCCATGATATTCTGGCATAACTATGACTTGGATCATAACCTTTATCATGTCAGATCAACCTTTGATTGTAGATCTAATTCACTATTTTGATCACCTCGTACCTATCATGTTGTGGTTAAGTTGGATTTGTTACTAGTTGGACATCTAAACTATTGTTTGGATCTTGTCATGCCTATTATGACATCCTTATTATGTTAGAATCGGTTTTTTTATCTCATGTTCACCAGATCTGTTCTTATATGACCATCATATTAATATGCCACTATATGTTTATGTCAATTGTGTTAGTATAATCATTTATATCATCTTCATCTCTTCCCTTTTATTTTATATAGCCAGGCTACTTTCGAGCCTAGGCGTGCCGCTGAAATATGCGAACGCGTTAAATGGGAACTAGGGGAAAACATTGAAATTGGGCATAACTTGTAAATGGGGAATTTGGCATAACCTGAATAAAATGTATGAATATAAATTTGGGGTATACAATTCATTATGAACATATTTGGGGAAAAGAGGCATGACAACCTATAATGACATTGGTAAAATTGGCTAATAATGAAATGCCTAGGATTACAGTAATTAGAAACTGTAGTTGCGCCTAGATAGGAGGTTAGATTACACTTGTGGTAGAAGTCTGCCCGGAATCGCCCGGCATATCCAACGACCACAAGTGGTGAATCTAATGTGAGGGGTCTAGGTGCACAAATACGAGAAGTGCTGAGATACGAGGTTAAGCCCGACTTGCAGAAGAAGTCTGCCCGGAACCAACCAGCGTATCCAGCATCCACAAGCGATAGGCTTAATGTGAGGGGTCCAGCACATTATAACCATAATTGGACACGGTAATGAATTGGAATACTTAACCTAGTTGAATCCATAGGGATTGTATGAACATGAACTTGAATAAGGTTAATTAGACTTATTGAAAACAATGGGTGGGTTAAGTAAATCTGGTTTGGGTGGGTAATATTTATATATAGTCCCACAAACTTAACCTATTGGGGTTATGTAATTAAAGACACCGTTAAGTAAGCATAACCTGTGGAAATGATGGGGTTACGTAATTAAAGACACCGTTAGGTAAGCATAACATATGGAAATGATGGGGTTATGTAATTAAAGACAACGTTAGGTAAGCATAACCTGTGGAAATCCCAGTGGGGATAAAAGACAAAGGGGAGAGCTTGTATCATCTTGTGTGGGGGACCCGTTTCAGTCACTAACCCATAAAACAATATCTGACGAGTACTTCACCCTAGGTCGGAGTTGGGACACGCTTAATGGCTGATTGTAAGAGATCCAAACATGGAGGACGGTGTGGGCTGCGCAAACCGACCAGGACATGTGCGTGCAAGTCCGGGCAGAAGGGGATAAGACGATCGTGACACCAATATATATGGTTGTGCACATCAATGAAAGGTTGCCACTTTAGGAAGTGATACCTCCTACCGTGAGGCCGACACATGGTATTTACGGAGTAGGGAGCCGATCGATTTGGATAGTAGTTAGGGTACATCTAGACGTATGCCTAAATCGACCATCTTATAGTTGTTGGGATCATCTCATTTTGGTTATACTAGTATCGGTGCAGGAATCAGAGTAATCATTAGGGAAGCGCATACACTCTATCTTGTTTACCTTGTCACACCTGCCTTTTGTGACATTATCTCTCTTATCCACTTTATATGTCTATCATGATACTTTTACTTATTTACTTGCTAAAACGACTAGACTCGCCAGACTTTATGTCTAACCCTTTTTGTTCCCTCTTCTTTCTTCCGTCCCCCCTCCCCTCCAGGTTGTCAGGGTGGGAATATTCAAGATTGACTAGGATTCTGCTATCATTTGCTGGAGTTGTTTAGATGTATTGCTCAAGCTCATATCCTTACTACTATGGCTATGTTTTTATTTGGGGATTATGCTACTTTTATATTGTACTCTAATGTTTTAAGTACAAGACAAAAGTTTTTTTGATGTACTGGTTTTTATGTAAGTCGGACATATGATGTTTTGAACCACGATGTGTTATGATTAATAAAGTTTGTTTTATTTCCGCTGCTATTTTATATCAGTCTTGTAATGTTTCTGTTTTGTTTATCTATAATGCTTCACGAAACTTAATGCATTCTCTTAATGAGTGACATTAACGGATGTGGGGTGTCACAATTTGTATCAGAGATGAAGGTTACCAGATTAGATAAATTTTTTTGAAAACTATTTTCAAAAAGGTTTAAAAAGAAAGCATTTTTAAAAAGAAAAGTCTGTTTTGAAAAACATATTCCCCAAAGCCATATGTACTATCTTTCGATCCTTTGTCTGAATCTCTTTCCTTTTCTTTTCAGCATGTCTGGGGAACCTAATATTCTAGAGGGCGTTACAATACCAGCTTGGTTCCGTAGGTATCTAGAGGCAACGGAGCTTGCCGGTGGTAAAGCTGACGCTCCTCCCCCAGCTGCAACCGTCATTCCTCCTCCTCCTCCTTCGCATGCAGACAACTTCTCTAAAATCTGCAAATATTTCCAGGCTATGGGAGGAAAGCCATTCCATGGAACCGAGACGTTTGTAGAGGCAAGAAATTGGCTCAAGGAGATAGAGGACTTGTTTGGAATTTTTGATGTGGATGATCGTAGGAAGATTCAGTTAGCTGCCTGGCTACTGAAAGATGAAGCTTCATTCTGGTGGGAAGTAACCCAAATGGGGAGTCCGGTGGAGACATGGGATGATTTTAGATAGAGATTCGAAATGAAGTTTCTTTCTCAAGATGAGAAAATCATGCAAATGGAGAGGTTCTTTGCGCTCAAACAAGGAAACGTGACTATTAAATAATATGTGAACAAATTCAACTAGCTAGCAAGGTTTGGGTTGGAAATGGTGGATACTCCGCATAAGAAAGCTTAACGGTTTGCTAAAGGGCTGAGTGAACCCCTTCATGTGTTAGTTATGTCCCATATTCCAATGGAACTACTTTTGAAAGACTTGTTGATATGGCCTTGATGCATGAGGAAGACGAAGGGGAAAAGAAAGAAGTTAAGGCGGAGGAAACAACGCAAAATAAGAAAGTATGGCCCAAGAAAGGACAGCAACAACAACAACAACAGAAGTAGGGTGAAAAGAATGACAAGGGTAAGGACAAGAGGAAGTGTCACAGTTGCGGACGAGAGGTCACTTGGTCAAGGACTGCAAAATAAGGAAAAATTCTTGCTTCAATTGTGGAGAGGTCGGACACTTTGCTAAAGAGTGCCCAAAGAAACAGGGACAAGGTCAAAGGGCAGGAGCTTCTGGAGGGTTGGCGCATGCTCTCGCGATCAATGCTCTAGATAGAGGTAGGAAAATTTCCGTGTAAGATTTGATTTCTCTTTTCAGTCATCCTATTAGAACTCTTTTTGATTCTGGCGCTTCACATTCATTTATATCTAGTTCTGTGGTTAAATCTATGCACTTAAATACTAGTATGGTAGTGGATCCCGTTGTTGTCTCAAACCCCATTGGTGGTTCGGCTCATTTGTCCATGACTTGTCAGGGTTTGAGAATATCTATGTTAGGCGTCGAGTTTGAGTGCGACGCATATATGCTCGGTTTTATGGGCTATGGCTTGATTCTAGGAATGGATTGGCTAACCATGTATGGTGCCATTCTAGATTGTGAGAAGAGGGTCGTTAGAATTTTGACTTGCTATGGGAGAACCCTCGAGATTTCTTGTGACCCACCTGGGTTTGTTATGCTTAGTTTCCTAGAATCTCTAGATGCATCTATCGACGACCTGCAATCTGTTCCAATAGTCTGTGACTATTCTGATGTTTTTGATGAGGTACGGGGCTTACCTCTGAGGCGTGAAATCGATTTTCGTATATATTTGGTAGACAATGCAAAGCCAGTTGCATTGCCAGCGCACCATATGGCTCCCAGAGAAAGGAGGGAGCTTAGCAAGCAAATAGGGGAGCTACTTGAGAAAGGGTTTATTAGGCGAAGCATATCTGAATGGGGTGCTCCAGTAGTATTCGCGACTAAGGCGGATGGTTCGCTTCGCTTGTGCGTGGACTATAGAGAATTAAATAAACTCACTAAGAAGAACAGGCACCTGCTCCTAAGGATAGATGACTTATTTGACCAGCTTGTTGGTGCCTCGGTATTCTCTCAGTTAGACCTGGCCACAAGATTTCATCAGTTGAGGGTGACTGAGGACAGTATAAATAAGAGCGCTTTTAGGACTCCAGATGGTTTCTTTGAATTGCTAGTGATTCCTTTTGGGTTGACAAATGCACTCGCCTATTTTGTTTATCTGATGAGTAGGGGTTTTCGGGAGTTTATAAATAAATTTGTCGTGGTCTTTGTTGATGATATCTTGATCTTCTCCAAGAAAGAAGAAGAGCATGCCCAACATTTGATAGAAGTTTTGAAAACTCTCTGTGCACATCAGCTTAAGGCGAAGTTCTCCAAATGCCATTTTTGGACAAAAGATGTGAGATTCCTAGGGCATGTGGTTTCCAAAGATGGGATAGCGGTAGATCCCACAAAACTAGTTGTAGTTCAAGATTGGCAAGTTCCGAAAAATGCAACGGAGGTGAGAAGCTTCCTTGGATTGGAAGGTTATTATAGGAAGTTCATTAAGGACTTCGCAAAGATATCAGCCCCACTCACCAGGCTGACGAAGCAGAATTTGGCGTTTTCATGGGATATAGATTGTGATGCTTCTTTCCAACGATTGAAGAGGGCTCTGACAACAGCCCCAGTCTTGACCTTACCCGAGGGGAATAAAGTGTTTACAGTTTACATAGATGCATGTGGTACAGGGCTTGGTGCTGTTCTGATGCAAGAGGGAAGAGTAGTGTGTTATAGGGGTATACAACTAAGGGTTCATGAGAAGAACTACCCTACCTATGATTTTGAGCTAGCTACCATAATATTCATGCTTAAGATGTGGCGTCATTATTTTCTTGGAGAGAAGTTCGAATTGTACACCGATCATAAATCTCTCAATTACTTGTTCTTGCAGAAGGATCTTAATTTAAGGCAACAAAGGTGGATGGAGTTCCTAACTTCTTATGATTTTGAGATTGCTTATACCCTGGCAAGGGTAATGTGGTGGCAGACGCACTGAGTAGGCAGAGGATGGCCTTAAGTCCTCTGTTTTTGGAAAGAAAAAGCTTGGAGTTCATATCAACTTTTGATTTTAGACCCTCTACTGAGTTATTTCCTGGTTTGTTTGCATCGCTAGAGATACGACCTACTCTTATGGATCAAATTGGAGCTTCATAGCGAGATGGTCCACATATTACAGAGGAAGACCGTCATTTTAAGATGACTATTCATCCAGGCGATGATAAGATGTATAGGGATATGAAGAGGGTTTTCTTTTGGGCTGGGATGAAGAAAGATGTGGCAGAGTTTATTTCTTAATGTTTGGTTTGTCAGCAAGTCAAAGGTGAACAAAAGAAGCCCGGTGGTTTACATCATCCTTTGGAGGTTCCACAGTGGAAGTGGGGGAGCGTCTCTATAGATTTCATATATGGTTTGCCTAGATCAAAGAAAGGCAACACCAATATTTGGGTTGTGGTGGATAGACTTACTAAGAACGCTCATTTTATTCCAGTTAAGAGTAAGAGGACGGCAGTTTGGTTAGCGGCAATTTACGTTCATTAGATTGTCCGTCTTCATGGAGTACCTTCCAGCATCATAAGCGATCGTGACCCCATTTTCACCAGTGAATTTTGGAGGAGCTTGCAAGAAGCATTAGGTACACAGTTGTGTTTGAGCACCGCCTATCATCCTCAGACCGATGGACAGACGGAGAGGGTGAACAGAGTATAGAAGATCTTTTGAGGCTGTGTATTCTAGACTTCGGAGGGACTGGGAAAGAGCATCTTCCTTTAGTAGAGTTTGCCTACAACAACAGTTATCAATCTAGCATTGGTATGGAACCCTTCGAAGAATTATACGGACGACCCTGTAGGTCAACGACTTGTTGGTGGGACTATATAGAAAGACAATTATTTGGACTAGATATGGTTTGAGAAACATCCGAAAAGGTTGACCTTATTAGACGATGAATGAAGATAGCTCAAGTTAGGCAGAAATCCTACTAGACAAGAGAACAACTGGCATTGAATTTGAAGTAGGAGACATGGTTTTTATTAAGGTGTCACCTTTGAGGAATGTGGTTCGCTTCGGATCTGTAGGAAAGTTGGCACCAAGATTCGTAGGGCTATTTCCCATAACAGAAAGGAATTGACAAATGGCCTACAGAGTAAAGCTACCAAAGGGACTATCCGGCGTTCATGATGTTTTCCACATTTCTCATTTTCGGAAGTGCTTGAATGATACCACAGAAGTAGTTGAGCCGAGTAAATTGGAGGAAGTAGAGGTGGAACGGGAGGCGGCAGTCAGACGAGTTCCTACCCGTATTGTTGGATCAGAAGTTAAGAAGCTACGCAATAGAGAAGTCAAGTTGATGAAAGTTCAGTAGGGAGATAACCTACAGTATGCAACTTGGGAGACCGAAGATAAGATTCGTGCTTTGTACCCTTTTCTTTTCGAGGGCATGTTCTTAACTTCCTTTCCAAAGTTTTTATCTATGCTTGTTTCTATCATTTAAGTATGTCCTATCGATCGAATCTTCGACCTTCAGGTAGGAATCCCATGGATGTAAACATGTGTTTGAGACATGTTATGTTTGATGGATGCAAGTGTTTGCTAGTGGTTGCTCGTGGATGCATATACGCACACATTAGGCACTAGATTGGCTTAATCACTCTTATACTGTATATGGGTATGTGTGCATTTTTTTCTTTTAATGGATGGAAATGGATGTATCATCATATAGATGTTGCATTTGGACGGATGAGTGTGCACGTATATAGAACTTACACATTATAATAGGATTATTGCATACATGTTGGATTCATGGCACTAACATACATCACATTAAGGAGGTCGACTGAATCAATAGACCGCCTGATCTTCGCATTAGTATTAGGATATATACACAAACCTTTGCATATGTTCATATAAGTATTAGAAATCATTTAAGGACAATGGATCCCTGTGATTGGTGGATGAGTAGATGGGTGATGGATGGTAGGATATACATTCTTCTTAACTTGGAGATTTCGAGGACGAAATCCTTTGAGTAGGAGAGAATGTAACACCCCGTAACTTTAACAACACCAAAGAGGAAAAATTAAATAATAATTAATTTAATATTCATAATTAAGGGAAATGGACTGCTGCATTGCGTCCGTCTCGAAATTTTGGTCAAGATAGACATTTGGTTTGCGGAAAATGGACACTGTATGAAGAAGTTATGAAGGTTTGAAGTTTGTATACGCGCAAGAGAATTATATATATATATAGAATTATATATATATATATATATATATATATATATATGGCCCATGTAACGACCCACTTTTTAGTACAGCTTAAGCCGATATTTATCAACCCATGTCCACTCAAATTATACAAAAAAGCATATAGCTATTAGAAAGAAATTAGTGGGCGAGATAAGGAAGAAAGAAATATTAGAATAGGAGAAGAAAAGGAACTAACACAACACAGAGTCTCACATCGCAGCGGAACAAAATATAATATAGAAATAAATTTTACTGAGAGCTTGTAATAAAACTTACAATCAAAACTGCGGATGTTTATTGGAGAATGGATTTCCTAGCAAGGCATGGGACCACCTTCCCGACTATGTACCTCTGGAGAAGAATACATTGGGGTTCAAAATGGACATCTTGCAACCCAGGCTAAACATGACCGGCCCCTCACTTTCTGTTGAGAGTACTGAATATATCATTACCATGGTTGGGGGCTAAACAACCGAACCGATAGCATACATATATGTAAATAAAAAGGGACAACCGAAGACATTTGATTTCACCAAATCACGTAATGATATACCCTTTTGATGGGTGCAACCCACATAGCCACACGACCTACCCGATTTTGTGCCATTTCCTGGTTGATGAGGCATAAGGTCATACTTATTTTTTTGAATACTGACCACCACTCACTTTGATTGTCACATCGTTAGATCCGCCGGAAATCACTAATTGACGTCCACAAAAATACTCTAGTTGTTAAGCTAAGAGAACCGTCGTTCTCTGACACCAACTATGGTACGTTTGAAGAAATCAACATACGTGACCCCTTTGGAAATACTCTGTCAGACATTGTCCATACAAGTCATCCAGGAACAGATTGAACCGAAGGTACCCTCCTACCACACCCTAGGTATCACCCTGTGGATCAGTAGCGAGAAGTCCTTGAAATGCATAGATTTCAACCACGACAGAATCACAGTATCTCTCTGGCTGCTAAACCAGAGATTATTAGTAGTTCTTCCGTTTATGAAGATCTATGGTCTTCAATGCTCCATTTTAAATTTTTATACTTTCGTATTTGCTGGTTCAGAATGGTTTTTGAATATAAATTCGATTCCGGTCTTTCCAAACCAACAATGCATTTGGCCAATTTTGATAATCGGTTATTTAACTATCAAAATAAATAGTGTTCCAAATATGGAAATAAAATGAGTTCAGTGGTTCAGTATTCAGCATCACTTGGCCTTTTTCATTAAAAATAATTAACAAAAAGTTAATTAAAACTTCTAAACTTTTAGATATTTTTAAAACGGTATTTACTTCTTATTTTAATATACTAATGTTCTCAAAATCATTTCATTATTATATTTAAAAAAATATCTTCCAATTATATACAAATTCCCTTTTAACTCTCTTTTCAAACATTTGCCCCATCATTATTCATTATCTATAATTGGGAAATTTATTCAACTTATTATTTGTAAAATACAGTTATGAAATCCCTTTTGTTCATTACTTGAAACAATAACCCGTGCTTATTCTTATAGAACAAGTCTATTTCAAAACTTAACATTTCATTTCCTTTTCAACTCGGAAATGCAATCCCCTTTTAATTTCTTTTACTTTGGAGCATCATTATATATATATATATTCTCAAATCTCTTTAATTTCCTTTACTTTGGAATCCTCATTATTTATTCTTTAAATTATCACCAGTAATATTTCACTATTATTTCTCTAATGGAAATAATATTTATTACTCTTCTTTACCATTACAACTAATATCATCTTAGAAAATCTTGAAGTTGTTCTAATTGGGGTATTTTAATTACCTCTCAGACCTAGATCAACAACATTCTTATCTTAAGATAGATATGAGTTGTAATTCAAAATCCGATATTTCATTCAAATATCAAAATAAACCCCTTTTAACTATATTATTTAAAATATGGTTTTATCAAACCTTCTTACATTTGAAACCTCCTTCTCGATTATAACCATTATTCCTTAATTCATTAGCTAAGTAATTTATTATTAAAACCTCACCGTTTAACTTTTACTTCTTTAAACAATTCATTTTATAATTCGGAATTTGCTACAAAATCCTATTACTCACTTCTTTTCCAAATTCTCTTTTAATAATTTCTTTTGCAAATCCATTTAACCATTTCCCGTTTGAAATCTTATTTCAATTTCCTTCATTTATTTAACTTCATCAATACGTTAATTGAATTAACGCTTTAACACCTCTTATATTCGTATAAACTTCGTTTATACATTTCCGGTTTAATATAAACCCTTTTATTCTCAATTTCTTTTTACTTAATTCAAATATTAAGTAAACATTTAATTAAGCAATCGTATTTTCTTAAAAATCCTTTTTATATCTTTGTTATAAAAACTCGGGTTTTATATTAAAACCCGTTCATAAACTCCTTTCACAATTTAATTAGATTTCATTTCAACTTCGATTACCTTTTTAAATGAATTTCAATAAAAAAGTAATCTCCTAAATTATTATTAAAATAATAATTTGCTTCAATTATTAACTACTATAAGAGTAGTTAATTTCTTAATTAATTGAAATAAATAATAAATTCCCTTTTTAAAATCTTATTAAAATTAAAAAAAATTATTCCTTAAACTATTTCCTTAGATTAATTCAAAACAAACTAATTAATTATCACTCCTATTTAAAACAGTTGATTTAGTCAACCCAAACCATGGTTATTTTGTTAACTGATTCCAATTACTTTTTTCTTTAAATTAATTCATATTATAATTAATTTAAATAATTCCATTTAATTGTTTTCTTTAAAAACAATCATCCAAATATTAACCGTTAGGTTAATTTTCTGCTGTTTTTCTTTTAAATCTTATTAACACCGGGATTTACTTTATAAAATAAATTAATAATTAATTATAAACTTAAATAATAAATAATAAACATTTATTTTCTTTTTACAAACTTTTATTCGAATACAGATTTAAAATCTGTCTTCAGTTATAAAAATAAATTTCATAACTTACTTTCTGTCGATTCGCCTAACGGTAATCAATATTTATAAAACGGTTGATTTATAAGCCATATGCTGCCAAGTACTCAACAAATATCACCCATTGGTTTAAAACAAAACAAATGTTGAAATTTAGGTCAACGATCAAATCAATCATTCAATCAGAACAGTTCATATCATGATAATATGAAAATAAATAACACGAAATATATTTGAGGAATCCCGTTTAACCTATTCTTCCATGCATTCATATATGTTATCTCAAATAATATTATTTAATTCAATTAATAGTGAATTTCATAACAGTAAATAACGACCATTTAATATCAACCAATTAACACAACCATTCAAATAATTCACTAAATTTAACTCGTTTATTTTATATATGTGACCAACAAGGTAAGTTACCCTTATTGTGGTCCAATCGTTAAAATAACGATTTGGTTTTTCACTAAAATTAAACACGGTTAAATAAATATATAATGATATATTTAACAAATAGCTAACCATTAGCAATCATAACACACAAAATAAAAACCTGACTTATATAAAATATAAGTGGGAAGAACAGAGTGAGTTTAACTCACCTTGTTTCTTTGTCACTAAAGCGGTTCAGGTTCAGTTAAATTAAACAGATGTTTTAATTAACTATAAATTCTGATGGCTTCAAGCTCTATCCAAATTAATTCCAAAATGTAGAGTCCGATGATGCAGTTCCAACGCAATTGATTTGGTCCACTTCCGTTCACGTAATGGAAAGTTATACACATTTGAGTATTCATCATTTTTATTAATATGATTAAATTCTTAACTACGCATTATATTAAACTAATTACTTTTTTCCATTTTCATTATCTGTTACAGGTCGATTATCCTTTCCTTCTCACGCAACTTCCGTTCGAACAGATCCTGTTCGCAACCCAGCACGGTAGAACACTATTATATTTGGTACGATTA
Source organism: Allium sativum (assembly GCA_030737875.1). Lineage (NCBI taxonomy): Eukaryota > Viridiplantae > Streptophyta > Magnoliopsida > Asparagales > Amaryllidaceae > Allium > Allium sativum. The sequence continues at coordinate 717,561,507 of CM060916.1, read as the reverse complement.
ATTTAAAGCAAATTTACACCCTAATCATTTACTAGCATGGTAATTACTTTGGTTAAGATGGAAACTAGGTTGGTAAGCTTTGCTTGTTTCCTTCTTCTTGCGTTCCATCCCGTCCTTCATCTATTATTAAGAAATCACAAAATTAATTTAAACCTTAAATCCCTTAATTATGAAACTAATACTTAATTAGAGTTATCTTAAGACTAATTACACTTTAAATTAGCGTGGCCGATCCAATAATGGCTCCTGCTGTTTCGTTCTACACTCCATCGTCTCGTATACCTTCCTATGTTCCTGTTCCAAATCGGATTAACCTGTCATGATTTTTAAACCAAGAAACAATTTTTATTTCAAGGTTATATACTTAAATTGCTAAATTAATTAAACTGTAATTACGTTGTTTAAAGGATCGACCGCCTTTTACTCCTTCCTTCCTTCTCGCGATTCATTATTCTTCCAGCTCAGTCTCGTTCATGTTATACTACTTCGTTGCCACTTCAAAAAGCTCCCACCAGTTCAACTTTTCCATGCAGATGTCTCTTATACCAGGCGATCCATATTTCCTTCCTAATATTGTTTTCAAAATTTCGCCTAGTTCTCCCTTATGTTTTCACGCGTTTCCTTTGTTCACATACCAGAGGACAGCACGCATAGATTTCAACCTTACCGCGCTTCACGCCGATCATCGGCCAATGATTTGATGGTGCAAAAACGAGCCCCCCACTAGCCTTAACCCTCACCATGATCCTTATCCAACTCTGTTACGCCTTCTGCCAGAAAACCTAACCCACGCGCTGCGATTTCGAGATCTTCCTCATGACTCGACGCTGAACTATCTCAGATCATAGCCAATCAAAACACAGCTCTCATCGAGCTTAAGAATTAGGTAGTTGATAATTTTCAGAAATACTGAAGGGATTCGAAGATAATTATGGAGGATAGAAGTGGAATTATGTTCGTTCATTTTATTTGGAGGCGGTTGCGTTTCCTAATTGACCACGCAGATATAAAATTTAGGGTTTGACTCTCTTTTTAAGTTGGGTAGGGGATAGAATATTAAATTATTTTATTAATATAAAACTTAGCATTGAAGTATCGTCTTAAAACCAACACAAATGACTTCTATTTTTCGATAAAAATGCTAATCCTAACATAAAGAAATATTCCGGACTCAATGGGACAGGTTTCGTCGTATTCCGAGACTGTTTCCCGGTACGCTATTTTTATACGCACCACAATGGTATCCTGGACACCAAATTACCCATTCTTCAAAAATAAAAAATATATATCTATTCTTACTCTAAACATCGATACAAACTCAATGGAATTGGTTTTGTGGCTTAATTCGACCGTCTGCTTAAGTTACACAAATATCCCTCTATATAATTTAATTAATTTAATTACACACTATATATAACGACAAAGCATTTTTTGCTACCGTGGTCACATACGACATTGGTTCGCCATGAATTTTAATACCATACAATAATTTAATGATACGGTTCCAATGAAACTGATTTCATTGAAAACGGAGACCATTTGCATAATCGCTATTTTTAAGGCTTATATAATATAAATAAAATATTATATAAATTCCAAAACAATCTAATTAAATAATAATAAATTATTTTAATCATACATACCCACCGGAAATATCATATAGCTTCAAATAAAAATTATAAAACTCGATATCATCAATTTTGAGTTAAACGATGTCCAAATTATATTAAAACCCTTTTAAATATATTAAACAAATGACATAATTTAATAACGGTTTCCATAGGACTATTTTAAAATTTGATTTGGACATAACTAACAATATATAACACGAAATCTCGATCTTTCTCTTCCATATGAAAATTGTAATCAACAAGATTCCAACGTTTCTTGTTTCACAGAATTCCGACTTAAAACGGATTATGTATATTTAATTAAAGTTCAAAGCTCAATATTACGAACTACCATGGCATTTTCGAGCTCGTTTAATATTATATATAAATTTAACGTACAGACTTCGTTATATAATCGAAATATATATTTTAAATCCATTTAAAATTCCAAATAAATATTTAATATAATAAAATAAATTGAATATTTGATCGCCGGAAATACGGGACCTTAAAATCTTTCCCCCTTAAAAGAATTTCATCCCCGAAATAACTAAGTGTAACGACCTGGATTTTTCAGCTATTTGATTCGAGTATTTAAAATTTATTTAAATATTTTATTTGGAATTTAATATCGAATTTGTTTATTAAACGACAAATGAGCATTTATATTTATATTTAATTTAAAACGAGCTCAAAACAGCGCGGTAGTTCGTAAAATTTAATTTCAACTTCAACTGATCATATCAAGACCATTTTAAATCGGATTTCCTCGAAACAAGAAATGCTGAAATCTGTTAAACTATATCTTTCTAACAGAAGTGAAAAATTGAGATTTCGGATTATATATTGCAAGATATGTCTAAATCAAATATATAGAAAAGCAGCGCCATGGTCATAACGGTTATTTAAATATAATTAAATATTGGCTTCGAATTTAGACAAGTCCTTTGAGGCGTAGTCATAATTTAATTTTTAGAATTTTACTGTAATTTTTAATTCGTAAAATAAGCAACTTTTTATTTGGAGTATTTTGCACCCTATATCAACATTTTAGGGTTTCACAGAATAAGTTAAACTACCGATATTATTATATTTTTGTGATCGCGGCACACTGCTGAGCGCGACGATATATTTATTTCTGTCTATAGTGCGTCGTATGCGGACAGAGATCTATATAGCACGATACATTTAACGGTATAACTAAAATATTGTTGCTCTTCCCAAAAATTTCAAATCAAAGAAATAAAATAAAAATATTTAAACCGTAAACCCCTATTCTCAAACCATGCCGTGTACATTATTTGGGAGAAAATGTATGCAACTCTCTATCATTGACCATACTGGAAATGACGCAGCAAGTGTAACCAAACCTTGCTCTTCGAATAAAGAAAAGGGGAAAACTTCAAACTCTATTTTCGAGCCATCCAAGCGTTAGCCTACTATATACTTTATTAGGCAGACCTAAGAATGAACCTCCCTCGCATTTACCTATCCCTCTCGTCTCGTCTGTCCTGCTGTTACCAATGCGCACAGTTACTTCTTTTCACATACACACAGCCAAGAAGTGACAGATCATGTCGCCTGTGTACCTACGTTTTAGCCAAGCTATGCTGTTTCATTTCAAAACCATATTTCACAGCTAGCTCTACGATGTTGCCCATGCTACGTTTTCTACCTTCAGCCGATCGAATTAAATGGAGTACGGCAAATTATATTTCTTACTGCAAGTATATATTTCCATCAGCCTGCCAATGTCAAGAAACATCAACATAGCTATTCTACATCCCTACACCAATTACTTACGCCCCAATCTACTTGAGCCGTGGCCACCAAGGTATCAGCCATTATAAATAGTGGCGCCTTCACCCAATGTTTTGACAGTAAAAAAAAAAAAAAAAACATTGAAAGTTTCTTTCCGCATTCTTTCCAGTTAAAACCAAAACAAAACACAAGAACGGATCATTTCAAAACGAGCAATGGAACACATGAGTACCGGAGTCTAGAAGGGTGGAGCAGAACGTTGATTTCATATATGGTGGAGTGGTATAACCGTGTATATGTATGGCATGCGAAGAATAAAAAAATACACAATATGGTAGAAGGTTTCGAAAGTGGAGGAAGGTAAAGCTGTTAGGGGAGGCCGAGCTGGGTTTGTCGGGGAAGCGCATGAGGGGATCACTGAAAAAGAAAAGAAAACAAGGTGTTGGGAGAACAATGCTGTGTGCGTGATAATGTTACGGGTATGGGGGACTTTGGGGTTGTGCATGTAAGATGGGACGGAGGTGGTGCATGGCGAGCTGAGTTTGTGAAAGGAGAAGAAGAACGTATGGGCATATGGTCTGTTGGGCCTACGGCCTTACAAAAAAAAAAAAAAAATAGAACCGCAAAGAAGAAAAGTTGCTTTCGAATATGAAAACATGCAGGTGGGAGGTTGGATGTTGGTGGAGTGGAAACTGGGATCACGGTTGTGTGTGGAGGAATAAATAACGTGAAGAGTTGATGATGGAAATGATGTGACAGCAACATGAAATTGCTAGGCAAAGGGGACTGGAAACAAAAGCATGAACATGGAAATAACATTAAAAGTAAGGGAGGAGGCAAAACCGAAAGGGTTTATTGTGATCGCCTTTTTCACTGTAGCGGAGATGGGGAATACACAAAATGGTGTTGAGGGCGGAGAACGTTGGTGATGCCAAGAGTTTTAACGTTAGAAAATTGGAGCTTATTAACGTTTAAAGTAAGTATTAGTAATTTATTAGATTATTATAATTGATATATAGTTATAGTCAATAACGATTTAATGACCAGGAACGTGACCAAGAAAAGAAAGGAACCGGGAGAGGATTCGAACGTAAAGCAGGAAACAATTAGGACCAGGCAAGGGGATATTAAATAATTATTATACGTTAGTAAGTTAAGGTAAGGCTAGTTAAATAAATTAATAGTTAATTAATTATATAAGTTATAAAATACGTCATAACATGTAATGATGATAATTAATACGATTGCAGAATCACATGAATCCGAAAGCGATGCGATCATAACGATGGATACTATGCTGCTGAGCAAAACCGGGAGGGATCAGAGACAATCGGGTTTCCGTTAATTTTAAACATCAGTTTAAAATTTAACGAAACAACGCTGGATCCATAAATCAAAATAGAGGTGAGTTAATTCTCACACATTTCTGAAATACTAGGATGTGCTAAATTCATATAATTCAATTTAATTGGTTGACTGGATGCTTTGGATGCCTATGGTTGATTTAATGGTGTTTAAATATTTCTATGTACTGATATGAAATATTTAAATGGTCCGTGATGCAGGGAAGAACAGGTAGGAGGAACCAAACCGGTTCCTCAAATATTTATTATGCTGTTATTTCATATTTTATGAACTGTTCAAACCCGTTGACTTTAAACCCTATTGATCATTGAATGTGGTTGGGTTTTGAATCAATAAATAGCATGGTCAATAAGTAAATAGCAGATGGCCCAAATATGCACTGTTTTATAAAGAACGAGTCACCGTCAGGTGAATCGCTAGAAATAGAGTTATAAAAATTATTGTATAACCAAATATATATTTTTAAATATATATATTATTTTAATTGAAGTTCTAAAAGGGGAATATATTAATCACATATATACATTGGTTTGTTTTAACCACAAATCGTCGTTTTGGTTTAACCAAAATCTACCGTGCGCGAAGCACGTGCTTATCAAATGACTGTTAAACAATTTTATTTAGCAAGTTCAAGTGGCCAGATTTGATGTAACAAATAGAATGGGGTTTATATTGATATTGACTTATTGAAAATCAAAGTGAATAGCATTATTTAAATTAATTAATTATTAATTAATTTAAATGACAAGATCGATAACGATTGACTAACTAGTTAGTCATGTTTAAAGAGAAACAAGTAAACGGCTTTGCTAAAATTGTTTGTTAAATAAGTTCATTAATTTAAAGAAAGTAGTTGATGGTTGGGTAACCTAGTTTTATGTTTAAAGGTTGAAATTTAATTATTTGTCATTTATTAAAAATCAAAGTGATGTTTTGGAATGTTAAATATAGTAAGGAATGTGGTGAAGTTTGAAGTCGTGTTGATAGTTAATAAAGCAATTTAGTATCTATAATGTGAAACCGAAGTTTTATTTTTAATTCTCATTGAATTATACTAAATCGGATTATATGAAATCCAAGTTGGACGAAGTTATAAAACCCGACTTGAATTAGAGTAGTGAATCGAGATAAGTTAAAAGGATGCGATATAGAATTGCCATTTTTAAAAGAAGAGATGATATTCCATCAAGATGGAATTATAATGGGATTTGTCGTATTGGAAATGAGTGTCAGTTTTTGTGTTACAACTGATGTCTATCTAACGATAAGAACGTTGTTGATCAAGGTCTGAGAGGTAATTAAAATACCCCAACTTGAACAACTTCGGGATTATCAAAAGATAGTATTAGTCGTAATGGCGAAAGATCGTAAAGTAAAATATTTTGGAAAAATAATAATGTATTATTATTTGAAGGATTCGGAAATATAAGCATATACATGAAGAGATCTCGAAATAAAAGGAAATAAAAAGGGGTGTGATGGTATGAAATGATTAGTGGAAAGATAACGGCATTTTCAAGGTTATAGAATGAAATGCAAATGGGTCTATTCTAAAAGAATGAGTGGTGGTCTTGGTATTCAAAAAAAAAAAAAATGAATCCAAAGAAGATGTCGTAATAATTTTACAAATGATAAGTGATCCGATAAAATGATAAGAAAGGTTATAGCCATGTTTGGAAATATTGGTGAAAGATAAATTAGATATGATTTAAGATATTTTCTAAATATAGAAAAGGGGATTTGAGTATAAGTATATGATTAAAACCAATATATTATTTTTGGGTATTTCAACTGAGATATTGATTTTAAAAGGGCCAAGTGATGCTATGAAACAAACAATGGATTTGTTTTATTTTTGTGCTTGTTTATTTTGATAGTCAAATAACCAACTATCAAAATCTGACCCAACGTTATTGGCACGGGAAGACCGGGATCGAATTTATCTTCGAAAACCATTCCGACCAATAAATACGAATACGTCAAAGACGCTGATCGTGATGGAGCAATTGAAGACCGTAGATCTTCATGAAATGGAAGAGTTACTTACAATCTCTGGCTGATCCCTAGAGATATACTGTGATTCCGTCGTGATTGAAATCTACGGGTTGCAAGGACTTCTCGCTGCTGATCCATGGGGTGATTCCTATATTGGACGCAGTAGGAGAGTACCTTCGGTTCATCCTGTTCCTGGATGACGTGTATGATGTGAATGGTGGCCAGATGTTTCAAAAGTCGATTATAGCCTCAAGCCTCATCAACCGGGGAATGACAAAAATCGGGCAGGCAGCATGGCTATGTGGGTCGCACCCATTAGGGTGTATTGTCACCATCTGGAGAATATTCATATTTGTTACTTCTTTTCATTTCTGTATCTCCCGGGGATTACGGTGGTCGCGCGACAAAAAGCCGTAAGGTGACAATATGCTCGATACACTCAAGAGAAATGAGTGGTCGGTCATGTGTGGGCCGGGTTGCAAGACGTTCTTGTTGAACCCAGTGTATTCGTCTCTAGAGATACACTAGCGGCAGGTGGTCCCATACCTTGTCATAGTTGGAAATCCAATCTCCAATAAGCGCCCGCGGTTTTGATTGTATACTATATATGTGGAGCGTGAGATGCAAGCGTTCTGCTAGATTCTATTTACTTGTATTTAGACACTATGATAATATCAGAAGAAGATATTGATTTCAAAACGATTTGGGTTATAGTAAGGTAAAAACCGTCCGTGTTTATGTGCGGGCTGGTCTTACTATTATCCTTTTGTTTCAAAAGGAATTTTCAAAGTTAAACAAGTTGGTTGCTGTATGAATTTATCACTGAAAAGTATTTCAGACTGATCCGGGTGAATTTTGTTTTAAACCAAATGTGCTCGGGTCAGACCGAGTACATTGTCAGGTTAGGTATCGCCTGGAGCTTCAGAAGAGGAGTTGAAGTCGAGACGTATTCCATATATATACGGGTACTGGTTTATTTCCGCTGTATGTTGTATTGATCTGAATGTATACTCTGATGTTGTGATATACAATTTTTGTATAAAGTATTTCTGATTATTATATTTTGTCCATTCCACTGTGAGACTCTGATCTTCTTATTCTTCTATTCTAACATTTCTTTCTTTCTTCTCTCACCTTCTAACTTCTTTCTATTAGCTTTCTGGGTTTTCCGGTACTTGAGTTTGGACACGAGACGGGTTAGTGTCTGGATTCGAATGTCGGAATACCCGGGTCGCTACAGTTGGTATCAGAGCAATGGTTTAGAAATAACCTTGGCTCTGTGGTGTAACTCGATAGAGATTGGGTTAGGAATACCCTAGATCGAGTTGAGTGTATATATATACGAGAGTGCGTATTTGTAATTTGAATATAAATTATTTTTATATTGTTTCAACCTAATATATATTGTAGGAAGGTAAAATTTATTATTATTTGATTTGGATGAAGGGGAATCATTTCAAATATGAAGTGGGAACTAATTTTAACTTGTATGAGTTAAAAGAAACCCTTTGAATTGGAATTGAGACAAGCCAACAAAAATTTGACTGGTGTTGGGTAAAATAAAAAAAAAGTGAATCCAAACAGGATAAATGGGGATTTGTTGAATGGTATGATTGGAACATGGCTTGGAATTAGACTTTGAACCAATGAATGTATTGGGCTCGTTAAAATAAGAATCAAGGGTAATAAAATTTGAATTTGGAATTAAATATTTAACTGAAGACAAGTTAAATAAAAACTAAAAAGAAAATGATTTGATTAAGTGGTTGTCGCTTACCTGGCTGGATTGGATTAAATTGAAACCATTAGCAGTTAATTAAGAAGTTGCATGGAACGAAAAGAAAGGAATTACAGCTTAACGACTTTTGAATGGGATTATATGATATAACCCGGTATCAGTTTTTGCATTGGAAGTTGAGTAAAGGGTTGATTACCAGAAGGCTATGATAATTGGCTTGATCACGGAGATTGAAGCACAGATTGGGAAATGAAGAGCTGTTGGCTGATTTGCTTTAAAATTGGATTTGAGTTGTTCAACAAACAGGTGAACCTTATATTGTTAATTGGTTGGTGATTGATCTTTACCACTGAATTGAGTAGCCATTTGGCTGTGGCTTTTCTTTGGATCAATATGAGAAGCCCAGAGTGGCGTTTGTAGTTGTTTCGATTGAACAGTACAGAGGAAGTGCTGGAAGATTTTTCGAAAACTTTATAACTTGGTAATATTTTTGAATTAATTATTTTGAAATATATTTGCGGTTGGAACATTCTTTTTACCTAGCAATTTCGAGGACGAAATTTATTTAAGGGGGAAAGAATGTAACGACCTGGATTTTTCAGCTATTTGATTCGAGTATTTAAAATTTATTTAAATATTTTATTTGGAATTTAATATCGAATTTGTTTATTAAACGACGAATGAGCATTTATATTTATATTTAATTTAAAACGAGCTCAAAACAGCGCGGTAGTTCGTAAAATTTAATTTCAACTTCAACTGATCATATCAAGACCATTTTAAATCGGATTTCCTCGAAACAAGAAATGCTGAAATCTGTTAAACTATATCTTTCTAACAGAAGTGAAAAATTGAGATTTCGGATTATATATTGCAAGATATGTCTAAATCAAATATATAGAAAAGCAGCGCCATGGTCATAACGGTTATTTAAATATAATTAAATATTGGCTTCGAATTTAGACAAGTCCTTTGAGGCGTAGTCATAATTTAATTTTTAGAATTTTACTGTAATTTTTAATTCGTAAAATAAGCAACTTTTTATTTGGAGTATTTTGCACCCTATATCAACATTTTAGGGTTTCACAGAATAAGTTAAACTACCGATATTATTATATTTTTGTGATCGCGGCACACTGCTGAGCGCGACGATATATTTATTTCTGTCTATAGTGCGTCGTATGCGGACAGAGATCTATATAGCACGATACATTTAACGGTATAACTAAAATATTGTTGCTCTTCCCAAAAATTTCAAATCAAAGAAATAAAATAAAAATATTTAAACCGTAAACCCCTATTCTCAAACCATGCCGTGTACATTATTTGGGAGAAAATGTATGCAACTCTCTATCATTGACCATACTGGAAATGACGCAGCAAGTGTAACCAAACCTTGCTCTTCGAATAAAGAAAAGGGGAAAACTTCAAACTCTATTTTCGAGCCATCCAAGCGTTAGCCTACTATATACTTTATTAGGCAGACCTAAGAATGAACCTCCCTCGCATTTACCTATCCCTCTCGTCTCGTCTGTCCTGCTGTTACCAATGCGCACAGTTACTTCTTTTCACATACACACAGCCAAGAAGTGACAGATCATGTCGCCTGTGTACCTACGTTTTAGCCAAGCTATGCTGTTTCATTTCAAAACCATATTTCACAGCTAGCTCTACGATGTTGCCCATGCTACGTTTTCTACCTTCAGCCGATCGAATTAAATGGAGTACGGCAAATTATATTTCTTACTGCAAGTATATATTTCCATCAGCCTGCCAATGTCAAGAAACATCAACACAGCTATTCTACATCCCTACACCAATTACTTGCGCCCCAATCTACTTGAGCCGTGGCCACCAAAGTATCAGCCATTATAAATAGTGGCGCCTTCACCCAATGTTTTGACAGTAAAAAAAAAAAAAAAAAAAAAAAACATTGAAAGTTTCTTTCCGCATTCTTTCCAGTTAAAACCAAAACAAAACACAAGAACGGATCATTTCAAAACGAGCAATGGAACACATGAGTACCGGAGTCTAGAAGGGTGGAGCAGAACGTTGATTTCATATATGGTGGAGTGGTATAACCGTGTATATGTATGGCATGCGAAGAATAAAAAAATACACAATATGGTAGAAGGTTTCGAAAGTGGAGGAAGGTAAAGCTGTTAGGGGAGGCCGAGCTGGGTTTGTCGGGGAAGCGCATGAGGGGATCACTGAAAAAGAAAAGAAAACAAGGTGTTGGGAGAACAATGCTGTGTGCGTGATAATGTTACGGGTATGGGGGACTTTGGGGTTGTGCATGTAAGATGGGACGGAGGTGGTGCATGGCGAGCTGAGTTTGTGAAAGGAGAAGAAGAACGTATGGGCATATGGTCTGTTGGGCCTACGGCCTTACAAAAAAAAAAAAATAGAACCGCAAAGAAGAAAAGTTGCTTTCGAATATGAAAACATGCAGGTGGGAGGTTGGATGTTGGTGGAGTGGAAACTGGGATCACGGTTGTGTGTGGAGGAATAAATAACGTGAAGAGTTGATGATGGAAATGATGTGATAGCAACATGAAATTTCTAGGCAAAGGGGACTGGAAACAAAAGCATGAACATGGAAATAACATTAAAAGTAAGGGAGGAGGCAAAACCGAAAGGGTTTATTGTGATCGCCTTTTTCACTGTAGCGGAGATGGGGAATACACAAAATGGTGTTGAGGGCGGAGAACGTTGGTGATGCCAAGAGTTTTAACGTTAGAAAATTGGAGCTTATTAACGTTTAAAGTAAGTATTAGTAATTTATTAGATTATTATAATTGATATATAGTTATAGTCAATAACGATTTAATGACCAGGAACGTGACCAAGAAAAGAAAGGAACCGGGAGAGGATTCGAACGTAAAGCAGGAAACAATTAGGACCAGGCAAGGGGATATTAAATAATTATTATACGTTAGTAAGTTAAGGTAAGGCTAGTTAAATAAATTAATAGTTAATTAATTATATAAGTTATAAAATACGTCATAACATGTAATGATGATAATTAATACGATTGCAGAATCACATGAATCCGAAAGCGATGCGATCATAACGATGGATACTATGCTGCTGAGCAAAACCGGGAGGGATCAGAGACAATCGGGTTTCCGTTAATTTTAAACATCAGTTTAAAATTTAACGAAACAACGCTGGATCCATAAATCAAAATAGAGGTGAGTTAATTCTCACACATTTCTGAAATACTAGGATGTGCTAAATTCATATAATTCAATTTAATTGGTTGACTGGATGCTTTGGATGCCTATGGTTGATTTAATGGTGTTTAAATATTTCTATGTACTGATATGAAATATTTAAATGGTCCGTGATGCAGGGAAGAACAGGTAGGAGGAACCAAACCGGTTCCTCAAATATTTATTATGCTGTTATTTCATATTTTATGAACTGTTCAAACCCGTTGACTTTAAACCCTATTGATCATTGAATGTGGTTGGGTTTTGAATCAATAAATAGCATGGTCAATAAGTAAATAGCAGATGGCCCAAATATGCACTGTTTTATAAAGAACGAGTCACAGTCAGGTGAATCGCTAGAAATAGAGTTATAAAAATTATTGTATAACCAAATATATATTTTTAAATATATATATTATTTTAATTGAAGTTCTAAAAGGGGAATATATTAATCACATATATACATTGGTTTGTTTTAACCACAAATCGTCGTTTTGGTTTAACCAAAATCTACCGTGCGCGAAGCACGTGCTTATCAAATGACTGTTAAACAATTTTATTTAGCAAGTTCAAGTGGCCAGATTTGATGTAACAAATAGAATGGGGTTTATATTGATATTGACTTATTGAAAATCAAAGTGAATAGCATTATTTAAATTAATTAATTATTAATTAATTTAAATGACAAGATCGATAACGATTGACTAACTAGTTAGTCATGTTTAAAGAGAAACAAGTAAACGGCTTTGCTAAAATTGTTTGTTAAATAAGTTCATTAATTTAAAGAAAGTAGTTGATGGTTGGGTAACCTAGTTTTATGTTTAAAGGTTGAAATTTAATTATTTGTCATTTATTAAAAATCAAAGTGATGTTTTGGAATGTTAAATATAGTAAGGAATGTGGTGAAGTTTGAAGTCGTGTTGATAGTTAATAAAGCAATTTAGTATCTATAATGTGAAACCGAAGTTTTATTTTTAATTCTCATTGAATTATACTAAATCGGATTATATGAAATCCAAGTTGGACGAAGTTATAAAACCCGACTTGAATTAGAGTAGTGAATCGAGATAAGTTAAAAGGATGCGATATAGAATTGCCATTTTTAAAAGAAGAGATGATATTCCATCAAGATGGAATTATAATGGGATTTGTCGTATTGGAAATGAGTGTCAGTTTTTGTGTTACAACTGATGTCTATCTGACGATAAGAACGTTGTTGATCAAGGTCTGAGAGGTAATTAAAATACCCCAACTTGAACAGCTTCGGGATTATCAAAAGATAGTATTAGTCGTAATGGCGAAAGATCGTAAAGTAAAATATTTTGGAAAAATAATAATGTATTATTATTTGAAGGATTCGGAAATATAAGCATATATATGAAGAGATCTCGAAATAAAAGGAAATAAAAAGGGGTGTGATGGTATGAAATGATTAATGGAAAGATAACGGCATTTTCAAGGTTATAGAATGAAATGCAAATGGGTCTATTCTAAAAGAATGAGTGGTGGTCTTGGTATTCAAAAAAAAAAAAATGAATCCAAAGAAGATGTCGTAATAATTTTACAAATGATAAGTGATCTGATAAAATGATAAGAAAGGTTATAGCCATGTTTGGAAATATTGGTGAAAGATAAATTAGATATGATTTAAGATATTTTCTAAATATAGAAAAGGGGATTTGAGTATAAGTATATGATTAAAACCAATATATTATTTTTGGGTATTTCAACTGAGATATTGATTTTAAAAGGGCCAAGTGATGCTATGAAACAAACAATGGATTTGTTTTATTTTTGTGCTTGTTTATTTTGATAGTCAAATAACCAACTATCAAAATCTGACCCAACGTTATTGGCACGGGAAGACCGGGATCGAATTTATCTTCGAAAACCATTCCGACCAATAAATACGAATACGTCAAAGACGCTGATCGTGATGGAGCAATTGAAGACCGTAGATCTTCATGAAATGGAAGAGTTACTTACAATCTCTGGCTGATCCCTAGAGATATACTGTGATTCCGTCGTGATTGAAATCTACGGGTTGCAAGGACTTCTCGCTGCTGATCCATGGGGTGATTCCTATATTGGATGCAGTAGGAGAGTACCTTCGGTTCATCCTGTTCCTGGATGACGTGTATGATGTGAATGGTGGCCAGATGTTTCAAAAGTCGATTATAGCCTCAAGCCTCATCAACCGGGGAATGACAAAAATCGGGCAGGCAGCATGGCTATGTGGGTCGCACCCATTAGGGTGTATTGTCACCATCTAGAGAATATTCATATTTGTTACTTCTTTTCATTTCTGTATCTCCCGGGGATTACGGTGGTCGCGCGACAAAAAGCCGTAAGGTGACAATATGCTCGATACACTCAAGAGAAATGAGTGGTCGGTCATGTGTGGGCCGGGTTGCAAGACGTTCTTGTTGAACCCAGTGTATTCGTCTCTAGAGATACACTAGCGGCAGGTGGTCCCATACCTTGTCATAGTTGGAAATCCAATCTCCAATAAGCGCCCGCGGTTTTGATTGTATACTATATATGTGGAGCGTGAGATGCAAGCGTTCTGCTAGATTCTATTTACTTGTATTTAGACACTATGATAATATCAGAAGAAGATATTGATTTCAAAACGATTTGGGTTATAGTAAGGTAAAAACCGTCCGTGTTTATGTGCGGGCTGGTCTTACTATTATCCTTTTGTTTCAAAAGGAATTTTCAAAGTTAAACAAGTTGGTTGCTGTATGAATTTATCACTGAAAAGTATTTCAGACTGATCCGGGTGAATTTTGTTTTAAATCAAATGTGCTCGGGTCAGACCGAGTACATTGTCAGGTTAGGTATCGCCTGGAGCTTCAGAAGAGGAGTTGAAGTCGAGACGTATTCCATATATATAAGGGTACTGGTTTATTTCCGCTGTATGTTGTATTGATCTGAATGTATACTCTGATGTTGTGATATACAATTTTTGTATAAAGTATTTCTGATTATTATATTTTGTCCATTCCACTGTGAGACTCTGATCTTCTTATTCTTCTATTCTAACATTTCTTTCTTTCTTCTCTCACCTTCTAACTTCTTTCTATTAGCTTTCTGGGTTTTCCGGTACTTGAGTTTGGACACGAGACGGGTTAGTGTCTGGATTCGAATGTCGGAATACCCGGGTCGCTACACTAAGGTAGGAAAAATGTCATAAACCCATTATAATTTAAAATACAATTTATTATAAATCAAAAACACCTCATAATTGTTAATAAAAATATTGAAAATTTTCTAACACTTTAAATTCCCGGAAAAAACCGGTAGAGTCTCCCCTGTACGGAGTGACATCTACGATATCGTAGGAACAAATAATATATATACATCCACCCACACGGTCGAAAAATCAAAAACCAAAATTTATATTTTCGCGTAGGCGTACCTTTTACGAGCACTATTGAGCATACAACTCAATTTACGTGCAATATTCGCAACCAAAAACAATCCTTATGGCCATCTGGCACCTGTACTTAACTCAATTTATCATGTAAATAGCATATACATGAAATAATTAAATAACACTTCATAAATCAACAGTTTAACTAACAAGTTTCCAAAACACAACATGTACGATCATTCAAGTGCAAATACAGGGTTAAATCATTAATTTCAAATCACATTCGATTCATTCACGTTATTATACTGGAATTTAGTTTTTACTTCATTCAACCCTTGTTAAATTATTAATGAATTTATATCCAACCAATATAACAAACAATGCATAATCAACTCAATCAAATCATTCCATTGAATTTATATTCAACATCAATCTTTACTTGATTATTCTCACTTGGATTTTCATATTTAAATATCAATTAATTAATACAAGATTGATTTCTATTTAATTATTATTAATTAAAATTTCAAATTTTCTATTCCATTCCAAATCAAAATTCTCATTCACAAATTTCAAATGTGAAATCTCTTCGGGTTATATTAAATCATTCAAATTTTTAATCCAATTTGAATTCTATTCAAATCAATCAAACAAATCAATATCTAAATAATTTAATAACATTATTTCTTTTCTATAAAAGAATATATTTTGGGTAAAATTATTTCATTTACCCTCTTTAAAATAATATTGTGTCCATTTCCAGTTCTAAATCGAACCAATCAAATAACACAATACAAAACATTTGTATACAAAATCTACAAATACGCTTTCATATATATACACTCAACTCAATCTAGGAGATTACTAATCCCATCTCTATCGAGTTATACCACAGAGCCAAGGTTAATACTAAACCATTGCTCTTATACCAAGTGTAATGACCCACTTTTAGTATAGCTTAAGCCGACATTTATCAACCCATGTCCACTCAAATTATACAAAAAAGCAGATTGCAGTTAAAAAGAAATTAGAGGGTGAGATAAGAAAGAAAGAAATATTAAAATAGGAGAAGAAAACGAACTTACACAACACAGAGTCTCACATCATAGCGGAACAAAATATAATATAGAAATAAACTTTTACTGAGATCTTGTAATAAAACTTACAATCAAAACCGTGGATGCTTATTGGAGAATGGATTTCCTGGAAAGGCATGGGACCACCTTCCCGACAATATACCTCTGGAGATGAATACATTAGGTTCAACAAGAACATCTTGCAACCCAGGCTAAACATGATCGACCCCTCACTTTCTCTTGAGAGTACCAAATATATCATTACCACGGTTGGGGCCAGCCAACCGAACCGGTAGCATACATATATATATATATATATATAAATAAAAAGGGACAACTGAAGGCATTTCATTTCACCAGATCAGGTAATGATATACCCTTTTAATGGGTGTGACCTACATAGCCATGCGATCTACCTGATTTTGTGCCATTTCCCGGTTGATGAGGCCTGAGGTCATACTTGTTTTTTTGATTACTGGACACCATTCACTTTGAATGTCGCAACGTCAGATCCGCCAGAAATCACTAATTGACATCCACAAAAGTACTCTAGTTGTTAAGCTAAGAGAACCGTCGTTCTCTGCCACCAACTATGGTACATTTGAAGAAATCAACGTACGTGACCCCTTTGGAAATACTCTGTTAGACACTTGTCCATACAAGTCATCCAGGAACAGGATGAACAGAAGGTACCCTCCTACGACATCCTCGGTATCACCCTATGGATCAGTAGCGAGAAGTCCTTGAAATCCGTAGATTTCAACCATGACAGAATCACATTATATCTCTGGCTGCTAAACCAGAGATTATTAGTAGTTCTTCCGTTTATGAAGATCTACGGTCTTCAATGCACCATCTTTAATCTTTATACTTTTTTATTTGTTGGTTCAGAATGGTTTTTGAATATACATTCGATTCCGTTCTTTTCGAACTAACAACGCATTTGTCCAGATTTGATAGTCGGTTATTTAACTATCAAAATAAACAATGTTCCAAATACAGAAATAAAATGAGTTCACTAGTTCACTATTCAGCATCACTTGGCCCTTTTAATTAAAAATAATTAACAAAAAGTTAATTAAAACTTCTGAACTTTTCAATATTTTTAATACGGTATTAACTTCTTATTTTAATATACAAATGTTCTCAAAATCATTTCATTATGATTTTTTTTTTAAAATATCTTCCAACTATATTCAAATTCCCTTTTAACTCTCTTTTCAAACATTTGCCCCATCATTATTCATTATCTATCATTTGGAAATTTATTCAACTTATTATTCGTAAAATACCGTTACGAAATCCCTTTTGTTCATTACTTGAAACATTAACACATGCTTATTCTTATAGAACAAGTCTATTTCAAAACTTAACATTTCATTTCCCTTTCAACTCGAAAATGCAATCCCCTTTTAATTTCTTTTACTTTGGAGCATCATTATATATATATATATATATATATATATATATATATATATATTCTCAAATCTCTTTACTTCCTTTGCATTGGAATCCTAATTATCTATTCTTTAGATTACCACCAATAATATTTCAATATTATTTCTCTAATGGAAAAAATAATTATTACTCTTCTTTACCGTTACAACTAATATCATCTCAGAAAATATTAAATTCGTTCTAGTTGGGGTATTTTAATTACCTCTCAGACCTAGATCAACAACGTTCTTATCTTAAGATAGATATGAGTTGTAATTTCACAATCCAATATTTCATTCTAATATCAAAATAAACCCCTTTTAACTATTTTATTTATAACATGGTTTTATCAAACCTTCTTATGTTAGAAACCTCCTTCTCGATTATAACCATTATTCCTTAATTCATTAACTAATTAATTTATTATTAAAACATCACCTTTTAACTTTTACTTCTTTAAACAATTCATTTTATAATTCGGATTTTGCTACAAAATCCTATTACTCACTTCTTTACCAAATTCTCTTTTAATACTTTCTTTTGTATATCCATTTAACCATTTCCCGTTTGAAATCTTATTTCAATTTACTTCATTTACTTAATTTCATCATTACGTTAATTAAATTAACGCTTTAACACTTCATCTATTCGTATAAACTTTGTTTCTATATTTCCGACTTAATATAAACCCTTTTATTCTCAATTTCTTTTTACTTAATTCAAATATTAAGTAAACATTTAATTAAGCTAATGTATTTGCATAAAAATCCTTTTTATAACTTTGTTATAAAAACTCGGGTTTTATATTAAAACCCGTTCATAAACTCCTTTCTCAATTTAATTAGATTTCATTTCAACTCGGATTACCTTTATAAATGAATTTCAATTAAAAAGTAATCTCCTAAATTATTATTAAAATAATAATTTACTTCAATTAAGAACTACTTTAAAAGTAGTTAATTTCTTTATTAACTAAAATAAATAATAAATTCCCTTTTTAAAATCTTACTAAAAGTAAAACAAATATTCGTTAAAGTATTTCCTTATATTAATTCAAAACAAACTAATTAATAATCACTCCTATTTAAAACGGTTGACTTAGTCAACCCAAACCACGGTTATTTCGTTAACTGATTCCAATTACTTTTTTATTTAAATTAATTAATAATATAATTAATTTAAATAATTCCATTTAATTGTTTTCTTTAAAAAAAACTATCCAAATATTAACCGTTAGGTTAATTTTCTGCTCTTTTGCTTTTAAATCTTATTAATATCAGGATTTACTTTATAAAATCAATTAACAATTAATTATAAACTTAAATAATAAATATTTATTTTCTTTTTACAAACTTTTATTCAAAATATTGATTTAAAATCTGTCATTAGTTATAAAAATAAATTTTATAACTTCATTTTTGTTGATTCGCCTAATGGTAATTGATATTTATAAAACGATTAATTTATAAGCCATATGCTGCCAACTACTCAACCAATATCACCCATTGGTTTAAAACCAAACAAATCTTGAAATTTAGGTCAACGATCAATGGTCAACAATCAAATCAATCATTCAATCAGAATAGTTCATATCATGATAATATGAAAATAAATAACATGAAATATATTTGAGGAATCCCATTGGATCCATCCAACCTGTTCTTCCCTGCGTTCAAATATGTTATCTCAAATAATATTATTTAATTTAATTAATAGTGAATTTCACAACAGTGAATAACGACCATTTAATATCAACAAATTAACACAACATTCAAACAATTCACTAAATTTAACTTGTTTATTTTATAAACGTGTCCAACAAGGTAAGTTACCCTTATTGGGGTCCAATCGTTAAAATAATGATTTGGTTTTTCACTGAAATTAAACACGGTTAAATAAATATATAATGATATATTTAACAAATAGCTAACCATTAGCAATCATAACACACAAAATAAAAACCCGACTTATATAAAATATAAGTGGGAAGAACTGAGTGAGTTTAACTCACCTTGTTTCCGTTGTCGCTAAAGCAGTTCAGGTTCAATTAAATTAAACAGATGTTTTAATTTAACTATAAATTCTAACGGCTTCGAGCTCTATCCAAATTAATTCCAAAATGTAGAGTCTGACGATGCAGTTCCAATGCAATTGATTTGGTCCACTTCTGTTCACGGAATGGAAAGTTATACACGTTTGAGTATTCATCATTATCTGGTACAGGTTGATTATCATTTCCTTCTCACACAACTTCCGTTCGAACTGCTCCTGTTCGCAACCCTGCACGGTAGAACACTATTATATTTGGTATGATTAATTTAAAACAATTTAACACCCTAATCATTTACTAACACGCTAATTACTTTGGTTAAGATGGAAACTAGGTTGGTAATCTTATTCTTGTGTTCCATCCCGTCCTTCATCTATTATTAAGAAATCACAAAATTAATTTGAACCTTAAATCCCTTAATTATGAAACTAATACTTAATTAGAGTTATCTTAAGACTAATTACACTTTAAATTAGCGTGGCCGATCCAATAATGTCTCGTGCTGTTTTGTTCTACACTCCCTCTTCTCGTATACCTTCCTATGTTCCAGTTCCAAATCAGATTAACCAGTCATGATTTTTAAACCAAGAAATTAATTTTTAATTCAAGGTTATATACTTAAATTGCTAAATTAATTAAACTGTAATTACGTTGTTAAAAGGATCGGCTGCCTTTTACTCCTTCTTCCCTCTCACGATTCATTCGTCTTCCAGCTCAGTCTCGTTCACGTTATACTGCTTCGTTCCCACTTCAAAAAGCTCCCACCAGTTCAACTTTTCCATGCACATGTCTCTTATACTAGGCGATCAATATTTCCTTCCCAATATTGTTTTCAAAATTTCCCCTGGTTCTCCCTTATGTTTTCACGTGTTTCCTTTGTTCAGATACCAGAGGACAACACACATAGATTTCAACCTTACCGCGCCTCACGCCGATCATCGGCCAATGATCTGATGGTGCAAAAACAAGCGCCCTACTGGCCTTAACCCTCGCCACGATCCTTGTCCAACTCTGTCACGCCTTCTGCTATAAAATCTACCCCACGCGCTGCGATTTCGAGATCTTCCTCCTGATTCCATGCTGAACTATCTCAAATCATAGCCAATCAAAACACAGCTCTCATCAAGCTTAAGAATTTGGTAGTTGATAATTTTCAGAAATACTAAAGGGATTCGAAGATAATTATGGAGGAAAGGAATAGAATTATGTTCGTTCATTTTATTAGGAGGCGGCTGCGTTTCTTAGTTGACCACGCAGATATAAAATTTAGGGTTTAACTCTCTTTTTAAGTTGGGTATATATAGATAGGGATAGAATATTAAATTATTTTATTGATAGCAATGAAGTATTGTCTTAAAACCGACACAAACGACTTCTATTTTTCGATAAAAATGCTAATCCTAACATAAAGAAATATTCTGGACTCAATGGGACATGTTTCGTCATAATCTGACACTGTTTCCGGGTACGTTATTTTTATACGCACCACAATGTTATTTTGGACACCCAATTACCCGGTCTTCAAAAATAACTAAATATATATCTATTCCTACCCTAAACGTCGATACGAACTCAACGAAATTGGTTTTGTGGCTTAATACGATCATCTTCTCAAGTTACACTCAAATATCCCTCTATTAAATTTAGTTAATTTAACTACACACTATATATAACGACTAAGCGTTTTTGGCTACTGTGATCACATACGACATTGGTTCGCCAAGAATTTTAATACCATACAATAATTTAACGATACGATTCCAATGAATTTGATTTCATTGGAAACGGAGACCGTTTGCATAATCGCTATTTTTAAGGCTTATATAATTTAAATAAAATATTATATAATTTCCAAAATAATCGAATTAAATAATAATAAATTATTTTAATCATATATACCTACCGGAAATATCATATAACTTCAAATATAAATTATACAGCTCGATATCATCAATTTTGAATTAAACGATGTCCAAATTATATTAAAACCCTCTTAAATATATTAAATAAACGATATAATTTAATAACGATTTCCATAGCGACTATTTTAAAATTTGATTTGGACATAACTAAAAATCTATAACACGAAATCTTGATTTTTCTCTTCCATGTGACAATTATAATCAATAAGATTCCATCGTTTCTTGTTTCACAGAATTCCGACTTAAAACGAATTCTGTATATTCAATTGAAGTTCAGTACTCAATATTAGGAACTACCATGCCATTTCGAGCTCGTTTAATATAATATATAAATTTAACGTTCAAACTTTGTTGTATAATCGAAATATATATTTATTTAATATAGTAAAAAAAAATTTGATCACCGGAAATACGGGACATTATAGTCCAAGAATTCAAAAATTAGGTCCAGAAGTTCAAAATCATTCAAATCACGAAAAATTGGGTGAGCGGGAAAAATCCTGCCCAGGGGAGTCGACCCCTTAAGGGGGGTGTTGACCCCTCAAGGGAGGTGTCGACCCATGGGTCGTCCCCCTAAGGGGGGATCGACCCCCCTAGGGCAGACATGTCAGTTAGGGTTCGGGGACTGGCAACTATAAATATGGCTCTATTTCTCTTGTTTTCTATACTGAAAAATAATGGAGAACTAGATGCTGTCGGTGCCCAGACTGAATCAAACATTTTCCTTCTTCTGCAATTAAGTTAATCAAGTGTAGATCTGTGATTCAACCTCTGCTATTCTTTTTCTATCTTTTTAGATCCAAACACTGTGAGTTTAAGTTACTTTTACATTTAAATAATTAAAAAGTAAAACATGATATGACTGTAATTTGGATTTATGCCTGTGAATGCTTGAATCATATCAGATCTGTAATAACCGTGAATCCATGATATTCTGGCATAACTATGACTTGGATCTAAACATTTATCATGTCAGATCTACCTTTGATTATAGATCTAATTCACTATTTTGATCACCTCGTACCTATCATGTTGTGGTTAAGTTGGATTTGTTACTAGTTGGACATCTAAACTGTTGTTTGGATCTTGTCATGCCTATTATGACATCCTTATTATGTTAGAATCAGTTTTTTTTATCTCATGTTCACCAGATCTGTTCTTATATGACCATCATATCAATATGCCACTATATGTTTATGTCAATTTTGTTGGTATAATCATTTCTATCATCTTTATCTCTTCCCTTTTATTTTATATAGCCAGGCTACTTTCGAGCCTAGGCATGCTGCTAAAATATGCGAACGCGTTTAACAGGTAACGAGGGGAAAAACATTGAAATTAGGCATAAATTGTAAATGGAGAATTTGGCATAACCTAAATA
Source organism: Allium sativum (assembly GCA_030737875.1). Lineage (NCBI taxonomy): Eukaryota > Viridiplantae > Streptophyta > Magnoliopsida > Asparagales > Amaryllidaceae > Allium > Allium sativum. Next base: position 717,538,581 of record CM060916.1, on the reverse strand, counting down.
AAATGTATGAATATAAATTGGGGGCACATAATTCATTATGAACATATTTGTGGAAAAGGGGCATGACAACCTATAACGACATAGGTAAAATTGGCTAATAATGAAATGCCTAGGATTACGGTAATTAGAAACTGTAACTGCGCCTAGACACGAGGTTAGATTACACTTGTGGTGGAACTCTGCCCGGAACCGCCTGGCATATCCAGCGACCACAAGTGGTGAATCTAATGTGAGGGGTCTAGGTGCACAAATACGAGACGTGCTGAGTCACGAGGTTAAGCACATTATAACCATAATTGGACATGGTAATGAATTGGAATACTTAACCTAGTTGAATCCATAGGGATTGTATGAACATGAACTTGAATAGGGGTTAAGCAGACTTGTTAAAAACAGTGCGCGGGTTAAGTAAATCTGGGTTGGGTGGGTAATATTTATATATAGGCCCACAAACTTAACCTATTGGGGTTATGTAATTAAAGACGTCATTAGGTAAGCATAACCTATGGAAATGATGGGGTTATGTTATTAAAGACACCGTTAGGTAAGCATAACCTGTGTAAATCCTAGTGGAGATACAAGACAAGGGGAGAGCTTGTATCATCTTTTGTGGGGGACCCGTTTCAGTTAGTAACCCATAAAACAATATAAGATGAGTACTCCGCCCTAGGTCGGAGGTGGGACATGCTTACTGGGCTAATTGTAAGAGATCCAAACGTGGAGGACGGTGTGGGCGGCGCAAACCGACCGGGACCTGTGCATGCATGTCCGGGCAGAAGGGGATAAGATGACTGTGACACCAGTAGATATGGTTGTGCACATCAACGAAGGGTTGCCACTTTAGGAAGTGATACCTCCTACAATGGGGCCGACACAGGGTATCTACGGATTAGGGATCCGATCGATTAGGGTAATAGTTAAGTTACATCTAGATGTATGCCTAAGTCTACCATCTTATAGTTGTTGGGATCATCTCATTCTGGCTATACTAGTATCATTGCAGAGAATCAGAGTAATCATTAGGGAAGCATATACACTCTATCATGTTTACCTTGTCACACCTGCCTTTTGTGATATTGTCTCTCTTATCCACTTTATATGCATGTCATGGTACTTTTAATTATTTACTTGCTAAAAGTGACTGGACTCGCCAGACTTTATACCTGACCCTTTTTAGTTCCTCTTCTTTCTTCCGTTTCCCCCTCCACCCAGGTTCTCAGGGTTGGAATACTCAAGCTTGACCAGGATTCTGCTATCATTTCTAGAGCTGCTTAGATGTATTGCTCAAGCTCCTATCCTTGCTACTATGGCTATGTTTTTATTTGGGGATTATGCTTCTTTTATATTGTACTCTAATGTTTTAAGTACAAGACAGAAGTTTTTATGATGTACTGGTTTTTATGTAAGTCAGACATATGATGTTTTGAACCACGATGCTTGATGATTAATAAAGTTTGTTTTATTTTCACTTCCACTTTATAACTGTCTTATAATGTTTCTATTTCTGTTTACCTATAACGCTTCACGAAACTTAATGCATTCTCTTAGTGAGTGACATTAACGGACGTCGGGTGCCACAACTACCACCGTGCATCTCAATCTAATGCATCATGTCTTTCATCCACTCGACGCGTTTTCTAAGATCAAACAGAAACAATGCCTAATTATGTTCATAATTTGTTTTTCTTGCATTATAGCATGTAATTTATTTGTGAGCATTTCAAATGGAGTAGGCTTTGCATGTACTTCACGTGCCTTTTCATTGGTAGAACTTGGGGCTACCAAGCGCTAGATTGAGGCAAACCTGTATTTATCGTGTCTATATTATAATTATATACACTGAATATGTTACACAAAAACATGAACGCATCATGATTACAAAGCCCTAAAAGACAGACGAATGTTTAAATTCAAAGTGAACTTAAATTCCAATTTTATTTCATCTAGATGAAACTTCAAATACATGCTAGTCATGCTATTGGCTGAGAACTGATGTTACAAGCTTCACTGTTAAACATTATAGCAATATTTCGAAAAGGTCTTATAGGAAATTGTTCTATATATCAAATTACTTGCCACAATAAACAACTTTATGCACTAAGCAATACGTGTTAGTTTAACAATTCAGTCGAAATACTATGGGGCCAAAGTTGAATACATTGCTATTATTTTAACTTGTTTGGTGAGTAATAGAGCATATATGTTCGAGATTGGGAGCATATAATTTTGAAATCAGGATTTCCATCAGTAAATAGGAAACATATGGAAAATACCCAAATAATAAATTAAAGTTATATGATTTTGTGAGGATTACTTAAGCTCAAATTTGTAGTTTTCTAGCACACGAGTTTCAAGTATTTGGCTCTTGCTTCGATATCTAAAGACATACCTACGGAACAAATCAGACATGGTATTAGTAAAGTGTTTCTGTATATCGTCAATATTACGAAGATGCCAACAAATAAATACATTTTATGCCTGACTTGCATGTATTCTTGAAAAAGGAAGTTACAAAATAAACCTGTTAAATCGCTGGCTTCAACCACATCTTCAAAACGTGCACAACTTTCTGAATATGATGTTGTAGACCTGGAGCTTGATTGATTGCTTGTGATTTGAAAAGGCTTCCAGAAATTCTGATCCTCATAAGGCATCTTGCGTGCATTTCTTACGGTGTTGTGATTTTGCTTAATTTTCGGTATCTTTGGGTCTTTAAGCTTGAATTGAGCGCTTTTGGATCTTGGAATTTTATACTCTTCTGGATAAATTGGTTCACGGACATGTATTGGTGTATAGTTGACCAAAGAGCCCTTAGTTCTCCACCTTATACCACATGCATTGCACAGAACTGGCTTATCATAGGGTCCATTTTGCCATTAAGTAGTACCTATTGCACCATTTCAATGATCATCAATATCTATGCAGTTAAATCCCTGCTAAAGCCCCGCAGAATCCCCGCTACAGCCCATAGCGCTCTCCGACCGCTACGCTATTTCAATTTAGCACTGATGAACAGTAGCTCCACTTAAAGGCTCGTTATTTTCTGCTTCATCCGCTAAATCAATGCTATTTAGCACCCGCTTTAGCAATATTGATATACAAAGGATGATTTGACCAATTCTCTTTTGAAATAAATCAAAAAAGTTAAGTAAATAGCTAATTTTAAAACTAAGTGCCTTACATAAGATAGAAATTTGTAGTAATCCTCGAATCTAATGTGCATAACCATGATATTCTTTGATTTTGCTAAATGATATTAATTAATATTCGTTTCTTCTGCACAAATGATGCGAGAATGATAATTAATTAATTTTATTTATATAGTTTTACATCTAATTAACGTTTTTGCATCTTCGCTATATCCCTGCTATTTCCCCGCTTTATCCCCGCTACAACTTTTTACACCTCTACCGCTATAAAACAGCTGAGCGTTTTAACTACACAGATCAATATCCAATTCACAAAATTCATAAACTTATCAACATTCATCTCCTTAATGAAGTGTTATCTTATAACCCAACATTACTATAATAACAGTAAGTTGGAGTTCAAACAACTAAGACTTCATGTTATACATTGTCTCCTGGCTGTAAAAATCAAAAGAGAAATACCGTAAATTTATCTGATTAACACAGTTTACAAGGAAATCGAAGGCGGTTGTAACAAAATAATGTTAAAAACACTGTTTACATCATTGTTTGCTCAATATTAATTCACATTATAAATTGAAAGCGGCTATAACAAAATAATATAAATAATATATCTGTCCCCATAATTTATCTATTGCACGTGCTTATAATCAGCTCAGCTGCATTAACATATATATTATGATAAACACAGTTTACAAGGAAATCGAGTTTAATTTCCAATTAACTAAATTTTCTACCTTAATCTGTGTGAAATCCAAGAAAGGGCGTGGAAAATAACAAATCAACAAACAACATGGAACTCCTCATTAATAGCAGTTATCTCGTGTTACCCATTTCATGAATTTGAACAAAAGTCAATGCCATCAACCATTATTTGAAAAAATCCGAGAAGAAGATAGCTCACTTATGACACCACAATGGCAACAAGGTCCACTCTTTCCCATGCTCCTCAATTTCTCTTTTCTTTAAATCTCAAGCTAAAAAGAAAAACCCGAAACAGAAAAAGAAAAAAGAGAAACACTCTTGACATATTATATCTGCTTTTTAATAGATGCTAAAAGTGATTAAGCATATTTCACTAATAAGTGAACCCAAAAACGAATTTCCATGAAATATGTGCAAAAGGATCGGCACCTGTTCTTGCATTCAAAATTCTTCTAGACCTAGCAAAAAAGGAATTAACAATTACAAAAATAAAATATATAGGAAAAGGAAAGGGATCCAGATAAATTAAGAACGGGAAAAGAAAATGATTTTGACCGGTTTGTAGTTCCAAATGATAGCCTAGATATAGCATTTAACATAGGTGCTCGCAAGATCATCCAGTAGTTCCTAACATAGATGTCTTTGGCGAGAGATTTTGATAGTGAAAACCGGTTTTCGCCATTGAAATATAACAAGCCCATATAGTAATTAACCACAAATCGAATAATTTTACAAATTTGCAGGAATCTTACCCATTGTCGATCGAACTCGACTCCCAAATCCGATCATACGACGGTTCGTTTGTAGAAGTAGGTAAAAACCAGCACCAGATATTGAAATTTGAGATTGATTCCGTCAAAATCCCTATTTCTCTGATGTCATGAACCTTTGCCAGTCAATCAAACTAGCAATTCCAGTAATGACTTCGAAGGGTTGATTTTAGAGAATGATTTCTCTAAAACTTGATCTGCTACAACGAAGAAATTTGGGATACATACAACGGTTGTAATCGGGTGTGAGATCTTCGGATGTGGGCAAAACTATGAAATACTGAATGATGAGCAGTGACTGAAAGTAGGTTTTAATTCAATGGTTAGGAAAAGCGGATGCACTGAGTTAGCAAAATTTTAGCGGAAGCTTCTAGATTATAGGGTTTTAGGGGCAAAAGAAGAAAACCAAATTATTTAGGAAAAAGCAACAGTAATGTTTAATTACAAACCAATTACAAATATACAATTGTAAATTTATTTGAAATTAATGCATTTAGAAAGTTGTAAGGCTTCAATACACATTACAACAAATTTTGTTTTAAATGTAACTTCTTGTAAAATTTTACTTTAAATTTTATGAATATTTCAAAACTGACGCTCTCTCTTATAGCACCAAAATTAGTAATGGTTTATTATTTAATTGTAATTATTAATTATTAAAAATTAACAACTAATTGCTAATTTTTAATCGTTAAATGTTATTTATAAATTAAATATCAAATGTTAAACATTAATTATTAAGTACTGGTTATTGATTACTAATTATTTAATATTAACTATTTATTAATTATTAAATGTAATTAATGGTTATTAGTAAAAGTTTACTGATCACCGATAATTAAATATAATATCAAAATTATAAAAATAATTATTAATGATAACTAGAAACTATTAATTAATTCATAAAAATACCTCTATCAAACCTAAATTATAATTCATATAAGAAATTATTATTAATTACTCCTTAATAGTAAAATTAATCAATTATCATTTTTATTATGAATTTATTAATTATTTAATTATAATTTATTTATTTAATATATATACATATTCATATCTCAAATTAATTATTAATTATTATCCCTTAGTTTTTTTATTAATTTATTATTATTTAATAATTAATTATTTTATTATTTTTAAATGTTAATTATTATTTGTTAATTATTAATGAATATTATTTAATTATCAATTATAAATATCACATAATAATACTAAAATTTTATTATCAATTAATAATTATTAAATATTAATCTTAATTACTACTAGTTGTTAATTATTTAAAATAACTAGTTAAAATTAATTATTGAAAGTTAATCATTAGAAGCTAATACTTATTTTTAATAGTATGTTTTTTCGCAACTAGCATTGGTAAAAAAATACAGTTGTTGCAAGTGGCAAAACAGTTGCTAAAGATATTTATTCGCAACTGACTTGTAAGTGAAGTTGCAAATAATATGTTTGTTGCAACTGTTATGGTAGCACAGTTGCTAAAAGTATGTTTTTGCAACAAGAAGGGAAGCGAAGTTGCTAAAAATATGTTTTCCGCAACAGAAAGAAAAGGTTTGTTGCTAAATCTTATCTATTGCAACTGCTATAATACGTATGTTGCTAAATATCATTTACTGCAACTGTCATTTATTGCTTGTTGCAAATAGCTAGTTGCAATACGGTATTTTTCTTGTAGTGAAAGCATAAACGATAAATGTTATAATTCAGTTTGTAAGTCAGGCAGAAACACAGACAGGTGACCGGGTCAAAATCATCCAAACACTTCAAGAAAAACGATTTTTTGTTGCAAAAATCAGTGGCGTTCATTATCGAATTCAAGAAAAAGTGTTTTCCGTACCAATGTAAGCACGGAAAAAAAAATTCACATTCCCGCCTCTTCGTAAACACAAGTCCGCATGTCCAAGGAAAACGTGACCGACCTATCCTCTTTTCCTATTCCCTCATACTTAAAATCTTTTAACCCTCGTTCACTTTTCTTCCTTTTTTCAAAAAACCCCCTAGATTTTTACCCCTTTCAGTCTACCACTTATTATTTCTCAGTTTAATTTGATTTTGTAAAGACTATCTCGTTCAACTTTGGTATGGATACCAGTAGAGGCGGTTCATCTCAGCGACGCTACAAAGCAATTTGATTCAATTCCTAATCATATTCAAGATCGTGAAATCGGTAAAGCTAGAATGGTATAAAATCAAACTTGATTTATATAATTTTGTTTGGATCCTATCGTTTAGGGTTTTGAACAGTTAAAATTCGCTGAGTGTTGACTTATGCAACCAAAAACCAAAATAGTTGGATTTTGCAAATAGTGTTTGTAAATGGGTTTTATATCTGGGGTTTTAAGTTACTTTTGAGCTCTGGGTTTTGATAGTATATCTAATTAAATTACTTCTGAATCAAATGGACTTTGAACTCTAGGTTTTGGCAGTATACTAGATTAAATCACCAAACAGTGTTGATTTCTAGTGTTTGCATCTGAATCGAATGGGTTTTGAACTTGTTTTGTACATATATGTTGATTTCCTGAACAATACTGATTGGAATTTAATATGGGCATTGAATTTTAATGTTAACATGTTCATTTAAATTGCTTGATTGAGTACTTGCAGCAAACATATTACACTGATATATATATATATATATATATATGTGTGTGTGTGTGTGTATGCACATGTATATATCTGCATATTATATATATAGGAACCTTGCAATGCATGAATTATATATATGAGTTACACGGTATATAAATTGTGTAGCTTATGACTTGGGAGTTTATGAATTTTGCATTATGTGATATTATGCAAGTATATCAAAATGTGTTTATGTATGTTAATTTAATTTTTTTTATTCCATCTGATTTGCAGGTATAAGAGTATACATGAATATTGAAATTGTGCAGTATAAAAGAGTGACACTTAACTGATACATTACATACAAACTTTCTCTGTAGGCTCAGGAGAAGCATTATGCTATATATAGGGAAACTCAGTTTCCTCTTAATAGAGATCCCAAAGGGACGAAGACAATTTGTTTTACGCTCTTGTCCCATCAATATCAATAATCGAGATTGCAAAATTTGTGTTAGGCCATCAACGATCAAGTTGAACCTAAACCGTATTTGCAATCTCGATATTGATATTTATGAGGCCAGAGAAACGTGAATTGATGTGGGAAAATGAAAAGAGAAACATGTTCAAAATAGGTATACCTATATTGCAATCAGAATGTGTTTATGTATGTTAATTTAATTTATTACTCTGATTTGCATGTATAGGAGTATATATACATGAATACTGAAATATGCCATATATCTGTTGTGATTGAACATGTAAATCCGGGCTGGCCTCCCCCATACACACACAATGATATACATGAAAGATTACTGCTTTTAAATAAATCTAAATAATGATAGGCTAAAGTAGTGGCACTTTATAATTATTATCCCTACTTACCTTGTGTTTGACATTAGGATAAATATATGTTTAATGTACGAATTCTGCATGCACATGTATATATATAACATACAATGATTATGACCATACAGACATAGATAGTGCAGGTGAAACTATGTTTTGTATCTGTGAAGCATGAGAATATATGTTTATGGGTAGTGTATATATCAAGTGTGTGAACATTTCGAGAAATCTCAGAAATATGAGCAAGTTAATTTTGTGGCCAAGTGGTCTAATTTATATGAGCTGACAATGAATCCAACTTGGGAGTTACCAAATTAAGTTAATTTGACTTTGGAGTTACTAAATTAATTTAATTTGACTTGGAAGTTACTAATTTAAGTTAAGTGACTACATTCAGTTTTTTTTGGGAGTTACTAAGTGACTACATTCAATGGATTGACAATTAATTTGAAATGTAACACTAACACGGTAGGATCTCCTATCAAAGTTCATTGTTAGCATATAGTAGTGTTGTCAGGAGGTATACTTCAGATCCATGTCGGCATGTGTTTAGTATTTTTAGGATACTACGACCTATTTTCGTGAACGTGAAACATTCTCGTGTTATTAAGAAACAAATCACGAGTTCTATGCGTATATATGGAGGTAAGAGAGGTATTGATTTAGCTTTCTGTGGTCTGGTTGAGGAAACACTAAGAAATGATGAAAACTTTAAAATAAAGTTTCCAATCATTAAAGAGCTTCAAAATTTAGTTACTCGAGTTCAAAAGATCAATAAGTTTCAACGGATCAATTTAGTAACTCCCAAGATAAGTCGAGTTTAGTTGATTTGTTAACCAGACCAAATTATTAAACAGTAAGCGGTAAAAATATTTGTCCATATGATCAACTTTATCATTTCGAACTGTTTCCTCAACCAGCCCATAGAATGCTTGTTCAATACCTCTTTTATCTTCAGGTGTATGCATATAACTCGTGGGTTAGGACTTAATAAAACAGGAATGTTCCGTCTTCATGGAATTTGGTCGTAGTATCTTAAAATTACTGAGCATCTCGTCGGCATAGTTCTGGAATATACTTTCTGGCAGTACTACTTAACAGTGTCAGGATCTTCAAAAGTTTGTGTTGGCTAATGAATGTTACATTGGTTAACATACAACCTACAGTGCATAGGCAGATCACTCAAGGATTATGTAACAGTACAAGGATTACGTAACATTACGATACATTTCATACAAAATTTCCGTATATGCTCTACAGAAGCATTATGTTACATAGGGGACTAAGACAATTAGTTTTAAGATCTTCCCCCCATCAATATTAATAATCGAGATTGCAAATTTCCATGTTAGGAGATCAACGATCAAGTTGAACCTGAACCGTATTTGCAATCTCGATTATTAATATTGTTGAGGCTAGAGAAACCTGAATTGATGTGGGAAACTGAACAGAAATTCGGTCAACTTGAATTAGTGTTATAGAAGAATATACCGTACATGGGGTGTTTGAGATCCAGTCTTACATTTGTTCGGACAATTATGTTTCTGCTTATCTGAACATGCCTGTAGTTTAAAAGGCTCTTCAAGTTTGTCGCATCGCTGGGAACTCTACAGGCATGCCTATTACTTACGAAAACTTCGTCTATTTTGTTAATTTACCATTGTTATATGGCTTAACAAATTTTGATTGCTTGTAGTGCTCTTGGATTTTCTGTGAGACAAACTGATTTGGTATAATTTATTATTGTTGCATGTTAACACATTTTATCCTAAAACTAATCCTAAGCTAGTGCTGTTTAAACTGGTTTGCATTCTGTTATATTATGCAGATTAGTAAAGCCAAGAATATTTGCAAGAGCATGATTACATGTGCATGTTAGGCCATCAATGTAAATAATATGAGGTAGGAAAATAGGTAAACCTTAGGTAAATCTAGGGTAATTCAAATCCCATATACATACATGCGTGTGTGTATATGTGTGAGTATGTATGCATATGTTTCAGCTAAGATCATAGATCATGGAGAGAAATAACATGGCTATTTACATGTACAAATGACATGCTGAAATTAGTCAAGAAACATGGTTGAGTGATGCTGTACTTTATCGATTTGTGGATACTAGGAAACATGGCTAAGTTCACCATTTCAATGGAAGTAAGTTATCATAGAAACATTTGGTAGCCTATGCATAATCCGATGCTCATTTTGCTGTATATAGTTTGACTAATAGGTCATTTAATGTGTCCCTGTGTTAGATAATATTGATCTAGGAACTACCTGTGGAAGTACTTTCAAGCATGTTGCCTTAGCATTACCGATCCAGGTTAATTTATACTACTTTACTATTTACATGAAAGAAACACATAAAAGCTAGCTTTAGCTGAGATTAGTATTTTGTATTGTCACATATGTTCAGCTGTTGCTAAAGCTACACATTGGTTCGAAGATCGATGTACGAATCACAACATTGAATCTAAAGGAAACAAACTTAAGGATTTCTGCTACTTGCAAAAATTTCCTAATTTGTTATCCTTTACATTTTTACAGTTTTGAACTTTGGCCAAATGTTTTATGCTACTTTTGTTGGCACTTGTATTAGCTGGTATGTCGAGTTATGTTTTGTGATGACTCATAATCTACTGGCAATGCTAAACTTGGCAGCATTGATCATTCGTTGGATTTGTAATATGGTTCAATCTCTTGTCTGCGATAATTTTGTTAAACACAGCCTGTTAACATCTGTGTATCTTGTTGTGACATCAGGGAGGAGCTGACTGACTATATGTTGCATCACTTCAAAGAGCAAAGTGGTTATTGTACTAGACGTGTAAATTACGGGTATAATGTTTTCTTCGTATATATTGTGTAAATTTGTACATCAGAGTGGTTATTGTATGTGAATTTGGTCATTTATATAGAAAACTATTGTATAGAAGTGGTTATCCATATTTTACTTGATTATATGGTTAATTGTTTTTCTGATTATTTGAATATGATGAGTATGTGAATAATTATTGATTGATATTGTAAAAAAAATAGACTATTAGCAGGAAATAATTGGAGGAAAAAAAGGAAAATTAATTAATAATTTTTAGTAGCATTTCAAAAACGCTACAGAAATACATTTAGTGGCGTTGAATAAACGCAACCGTAAACCAAGGGTAAAATTGGAAATTTTATTAGCAGCATTAAAAGCTTTTTATGGCATTTATAAAGTGCTACTAAAAAAAATTGGTGGCGTTTAATAAACGTTACAAAAAAGAAATTACAGTGGCATTAAAAAAGGTGCAACCAATTTGCAACGATTTTTAGTGGCATTTTTTCTCGTAACGATTACCGAAACGCCACCAAAAATGATTGGTTGCTTTTTTTGGATGCTAAAAAAAATCACTTTTCATGTAGCGAAACAGATGGGGGAACAAAGTTCAAACCCCTAAAATTCCTTTTCATAAAGAAAGGAATAACTCACAGAAGTACTTGCCTCTGTACATCAAAACAAAATGGGTTAGTCGAGAGAGAGCACAAACACATTGTGGAGACTGGTCTCACACACCTAGCTCAAGCATAAATGGCAATAAGGTTCTGGCCTAATGCATTCAAGACAAGTATATTTCTCATCAATAGATTGCCAACCAGAACCCTGCAAAACTAAACACCATTAGAAAGGCTATTCAAATTAAAGCTTGACTATCAGTTTTTGAAAAGTTTTGGATGTTGTTGAATCAAGGATTCATGGCATTTTGATTAATGACAAGGAAAAGTTTCATGATCGTCAAAAAGAAGAGAATCAATGGTATTGAAAGTTAGAGGTTGACTATTTAGTGATTTAGTCGTGTTATAGTTGTTAAAATCTATCCTCAAATAATCATATACCTTGGTATTATGAATATATATATATATGTATATATATGAATGCACATTCATTGTGCATGTTGCCAGAAACCGGTCGACCGGTTTCAATATGGGCGGTTGACCGTTTCTGGGCAGAAATGCATAATGAACGTGCACACATGTATATAACGTATATATATTCAAATACCAGTCCACTGGTTATTTTTGACCTGTCAACTGGTCTTCGAACTGAAAGCAACTCTTCATACAGACATCTTCATTCATCAATGGTTGCTTCCTTTTCCTTTCACCAAAAATCGTTTCTATTCAATACTTCTCTTTACCAATAGTTGCAACTTTTTATCTACTATAAAAACAACATGAAATCATCAATTCAAAATAACTAATTCTTTCTATCTATTCAATCTATTGCCGATTTCATTCTTGATCATTCAAAGCACTCGAAAGCTCATAATCTGCTTATATCGCTGTTGAATCCTAGAATCTACATACTATTCTTTTGATTCAAACACGATATCATCTTCCAAATCTTCACAAATTCGAATTCTATTTGAGGATAAGATTATAGGAAGGTTGTACAAGAATTGACAAATTCGTGTTATTAAGAACACACATTGTCAAACTACAAGATTATTTATCTTGGTTGAAGTCCTCCGTGTTGTTAGAGGCAAGTTATGAAGTCCTCGTGTTGTTAAGAGGCAAGTTGTGAAGTCCTCGTGTTGGCAGAGGCGTGAAATCCCGTTCGGCTATCCGGGTGTTGTGAACCTGTTCCTCCGGGTGAAGCGAGGTTGTTGATTAGTGAAAATCCAAAGAGAGGTCTGGGACTGGACGTAGGACGGTGCTCTGAACCAGTATAAAAATCCCTGGTGTGATTTTTCTATTTTTACTGCATTTACTATTATACAGTTCTGTGATTATCTATTACTTCATATTCGAATATTGTTTCTCATATTACACGATCCGTGTGTGTATTACTTAGCACGTACATGCACACACTTTCATTTGGTATCAGAGCCCGGTCATCTTATAATCGTAACACAGTTATTTGATATATTCTAGTAATATGGCAAATAACCCAAGTAGTAGCACTAATACCACTTACACTGAAGGTCAATCGACACAAAGACCTCCTTTCTTCAATGGTCTTAACTATAGCTATTGGGCAACATGTATGGCTTTTTACATGCAATCAACTAGCTATGATGCTTGGAATGCTACTCAGAAAGAAATAGTGAATCCAACAACTGGGTATTCAGAATGGACACCTGCTGAGAAATCAGCAGCAGTTTTAAATGCAAAAGCAATAAATATGTTGTTTTGTGCATTAGATCAAAACGAATATAACCGTGTTAGTATTTGTACCACTGCATATCAAATTTGGCAAACGCTAAAAACTACTCATGAAGGTACTAACAAGGTTAAACAAGCAAAAATAGCATTGTTGAAAAGTCAATTTCAAAATTTCAAAATGAAGCCGAATGAAACAATCAATGAGATGTATTCACGGTTCCAAACCAATCATCATGCACTTATCGGATTAGGGCAAAAATATTCTGATTTTGATGTAGTTTCAACAGTCCTACATTCTCTATCTAATGAACGGGAAGGAAAAGTATTAGCAATAGAAGAAGCTAATGATCTTTCCACCATGAAGCCAGATGAATTGATAGGAAATCTTATGTCCTATGAAGCTAACTTGCAGGCTAGAAAAGAACAAAAAGAAGAAAAGAAAAATGTAGCTTTTCATGCTGAAAAAGATGAAGACATCTCAGATTCCGAAGATGAAGATCTAGCATTCATTGCAAAAGGATTCAAGAAATTCATAAAGCAACGAAAAGCTGGTCGATACAACAAAAAGAAGTTCAGTTCAAACAAACCATCATCATCAAATATAGAATGCTTCAACTGTCACAAAAAGAGACATATGCAAAAGGATTGTCCAGAGCAAAAGAAAAAGTCAGAAAATGACAAATTCAAATACAAGAAAGATAAGTCAAAGAAACGAGCATTCTCAGTAACATGGGATGATTCAGACTCATCTTCATCTGATAGTGAAAGTGACTCAGACAATGAACAAGCTAATGTATGTTTCATGGCAACAGAAGATGAGGTACAAATTCCTTCTTTTGAAGAAGTTCTTGATATAAATGCTGAACTAATATTTAAATTTAAAGATATGAAACAATAATGCAAACAAGCCCAAGCAGATTTAAGTAGAGCGGAGTTTGAACGAGATATGTTAAAAGACGAGAAGAAAATATTAGAAGAGGAACTTAAAAAAGTTCAAGAATCATCATCTAATATTGATTCTCAATCATCTCTTTTGAGTCAAGAAATTGAAACTCAAAAAAAAAATGATGCTCCTACTACTGAAAATCATGAGCTTAAGGCAAAAGTCAAAATTCTAGACCTAGAAAAAGCTAGTTTACAAACTAAATTAGACAACATCACTCAAAATGTTTCTAACTTCAACAAAGGTCAAGAAAATTTGACAAAAAATATTGAAAGTTCACAATCTGCTATGAATAAACAAGGTTTGGGATATAAGAAACAAGATATTAAGAAACATCTTGGCAATAATAGAAAAATAAAAAATAAAAAAGTACAAGAAACCGAAGCTAAGAAAAATCTTAGTTTATTATATTCCAAACCAAAACCGGTTGTGAAATTTCAAAAGAAAATTGTCAAGACTATCAAAATATAGGTTCCTAAAACAAATAACAATTTGATTAGGAACAAATACATTCAGAATTTTTTGAATAATGTGCATCGTAATTCCAATTATTTATATAAAGGTGATACCGGACCCGTATGGGTTTGGACTCCTAAGATCTAACTTTTAGGACCCTATGAAAAAGTGGGTAACTAAATTTTATTTTTTGCAGGTCCCACTTAAGAAAAGAGGAAAGTGGATACTGGACAGTGGTTGCTCGAAGCATATGACTGGAGACAAGAGCTTGTTGACAAATATCACTTATTCAGATGGTGGCTCCATCACTTTTGGAGATAATTCAAAAGGCTATATCATCGGCAAAGGCGATGTGAGCAATTGCGGTACATCTAACTTACCTCTTATTACTAATGTCATGCTAGTTAAAAATTTAAAACACAATTTACTTAGTACCAGTCAACTATGCGACAAGGCTTTTACCATTTCCTTTTCGAATAACAAATGTAGTATTTTAGATAAAGATCATAATTTAGTTTTTGAAGGATATAGAGACAGAAATATTTATATTCTGAATATGAACATCAATCATAATTCAGACATGTGTCTTGTAGCAAATGATAATGATCCATGGCTATGGCACAAACGTTTCTGTCATATAAACTTCAGAACTATCGACAAGCTAGCCAAAAATGACCTAGTTAGAGGACTACCCAAAATGAACCTTACGGTTGAGAATATTTGTGATGCATGTCAATAAGGAAAATTGACTAAATCGTCATTTAAATCCAAGAAAGTCATATAAACGTTACAACCACTTGAGCTATTACATACGGATTTATTTGGACCAACACAGGTTCAGTCAATAAATCATAGTCGATATGTGTTTGTAATTGTTGATGATTACTCTCGTTATACTTGGGTGATTTTCTTAAGAAACAAAAGTGACACTTTTAATCATTTCAAATCCTTCGTCAAGAAAATTCAAAAATCATCCGGTTCAAAATGCTATTGGAGAAGTAACATCACAAATTAGAACAAGGAGTCAACTCAATCAAATGGGTCATGTTGCATTCCTTTCAAATATCGAACCTAAAAATCCGAAAGAAGCTGTTACTGATGATTACAGGATCATTGCCATGCAGGAAGAACTAAACCAGTTCGAGCGCATGATGTCTGGGAACTTGTTCCAAGACCAACTAATCAGTCAGTTATTGGTACGAAATGGGTCTATAAAAACAAGGCCGACGAACAAGGAAATATTACCAGAAATAAAGCAAGATTAGTAGCACAAGGATACAATCAGGAAGAAGGTATCGATTACGAAGAAACTTTTGCGCCCCTTGCTCGACTAGAAGCTATTAGAATCTTATTGTCCTTTGCTTGTCATTATAATTTCAAACTTTATCAAATGGATGTCAAAAATACTTTTCTAAATGGGTTTATCAAAGAGAATGTATATGTCGAACAACCTCCCTTGTTCGTACATGAGAAACATCCAGATCACGTATATAAACTGAAGAAAGCTTTATACGGGCTAAAACAAGCACCTCGTGCTTGGTATGAACGCTTACGAAGCTATCTCACTGATTCTGGATTTCAAATTGGTAAAGTCGATCAGACTTTATTCATCAAAAATTCTCAGAAAGATATATTAGTTATCCAAATATATGTAGACAATATTATCTTTGGCTCAATAAACGATAAACTTTGCAAAGAGTTTGCAAATATTATGACCAAAGAATTTGAAATGTCTCATATGGGAGAACTATCATATTTTCTTGGTCTTCAAATCAAACAGCTTTTTAATGGTATTTTTATTAATCAAGAAAAATACTGTGGAAATCTTATCAAACGCTTCGGTTTAGAAAATACATCTGGTAAACCGACTCCTATGAGTACGACTACACATCTTGAAAAAGATGAACATAGTAAGAATGTTGACCAGAAGTTATATCGAAGCATGATTGGTTCTCTTCTTTATCTTACCGCAAGTCCTCCTAATATAATGATGAGTGTTTTTTTGTGTGCAAGGTTTCAGGCAAATCCTAAAGAATTACATTTACGAGCCGTAAAACGTATAATACGGAATCTTAATAAAGACTTTGGTCTTTTCTACCCAAAAGATTGTCCATTCAAATTAGTGTCCTATAGTGATACTGATTTCGCTGGCTCTCGTACGGATAGAAAAAGTACAAGTGGTACGTGCCATTTTATTGGAAAATCACTTGTCTCTTCGTTTAGTAAGAAACAAAATTGTGCTTCACTCTCGACATGTGAAGCTGAGTATATATCAGCAGCTCTTGCTTGTACTCAAGTACTATATATGCAACAAACACTTCGTGATTTTGATATTCATTTATCAAACTCCATTATATACTGTGATAACACAAGTGCGATCACTTATCGAAAAATCCAGTAAATCATTCTCGAACAAAGCACATTGATTTTCGACATCATTTCTTAAGAGATAATATTGAAAAAGGAACAATATGTCTCGAATATGTCCAGACTGAACATCAACTAGCGGACATTTTTACCAAGCCTCTGCTGGAATCAAATTTTATTTCTCTGCGTAGAGAGCTTGGATTGATCTCTAGAACTAAACTTGATGTATAAAGTCTAATAAAAAAAAATACATTGTCAAGTTCTTTTTGAAACGGTGCTTTCATTTCTATATATCTTAGCTATTAAGTAGCTTTTGCTATTATTAGTAAAAAAAAAGTATTATTATTACAAGCTTTAAATTTTTATGGTTTATATGCTCTACATGTTTTTAACCACTACTCTTTATTTAGAAAATCCTATATATATATATATATGTCATTTCCTTCTCTTTTCTGCATCTACTACCTTTGAGTCCATTTTATTATTCGTAAACGAGTTTAATTATATCCAAAATGGCATACATCTGCGATGAATGTGCACAGAGATCACATATCTCGATCACTTGTTCTGAACCGGAGGAATACTACTCTTCAGAGACACCTGAAAGTAGACCAGAATGTTCGCATTCCCCCAGATATACACCAAAGTCTAAACGTGCTAAGAAAGCATTATTTTTCTCCCCACGGACTAGAGAAAAGATAAGCGAGATTCACCACTACCAGAAACATCAGATGGATCTCCGACGTCAACTTCATTACGAACAAAAACTTACGTCCGACCGTTTAACTCTCTTAGAACGCATGGCGTCATTTTTCTGTAGCACGGATAAACACGGCGTTCATGAACCAATGCCACATGCTCCTTCTTCATCTAGGAGTTTTAACTCCTGGGATCGTAACTACATTTGAAATGAAGGAGCAAAGGAAACTTGGTCTCCATGGACACCAAGAGTTACCAATATCAAAGAAATTTCTGAAGACAAGTCATCCACCTCCCATTGATCTTATATCGTTTTTTACTTAATTGTTTAATAAGTGTTCTCAATTTCTTGATATTTTTTTCCTTTCATGTATTTTATTTAATTTTTTCATATTTTTGAAATAAATTCTTTTATACGACGTTCTATAGCTTCTGGAAAATCTCAGAAAAACAGAACAACAAAGCTAAAAAAAAAAACAGTCGACCGCCAGAAAATAAACAGTCGACCGGCAAAGTATCTGGAAAGTATATTTTTCATATACCGGTCGACCGGTATAAAGTTAACGGTCTACCGTTTAAGTCTCTGGAAAAATTTCAACTTTTCCATCGACCAGTCGACCGGTTGGAATTTCACCAGTCAACCGATATTATCTCTGTTTGAAACCAGTCGACCGGTGAAATCTCCTCAGTCGACTGGTTACTGATTTTCTGTTTTTTTTTAAATCCAAATAACCACATCGGTTCCATCAACTCACCCATTCACTTCCTTTTTATTTCTCTCAATCTCTCAAACCCTTATCAAACCAAAATTTCCCAAATTTCTTTCTCCTCCAAAATCAATGGCTCCACCACAAAAGAGATTAAAGAAATCATCTTCTACTCAACTCCAACCTATTGATTCCAATATCAAACAATGGCTAATGGATCCAATAGCAGTGAAAAGATGGAATGCTATGAAAGATTATATGATTCACGAAGGTTATTTCATCGATTTCTCTGATTTTATTCTCTACGACGTTAAAGAATTAGCAAAACAAGCTATTCAAAATCTCCTGGACTTTGATAAGAACAACGTGGAAATCAATCATATCATGATTAAGTTGTTTTACGCTAATCTTAACTTAGAAAAGTTCAAACCAGAGAATGCTGCTCATTGTCTATGGTCTGTTGTATGTGGTGAGCATGTTTTTATTTCAAAAGAACGAATGGCCACGGTTCTAGGTTCGCCTAACTATGGAAGAAAGTTCTCTACCGATTTTTGTACTGTTCATACTCGAGATAAGGTCAGTCATTTTTTTTATTGAAGATCATAAAATCAATACAAAAGCAATTAACCAATGGCCTACTGCTAGAATTTTACATCATGCTATCACACACTCTTTATTACCGAGAGTGGGTAATTTCGATGCCATATATAAAGAAAATTTTAAGGCATTGTATGCGATATATGGAGATATAGAAATTAACCGGATAAGCATGATCTTTGATGAGATTCTGCTTGTGAATGATCGTACAAGACCACACTTATTCTACAATAAATATATCATGCGACTTCTACTAGATTATGGTCTCAAGTCTTCCGAATCTAAAATCTTCAAACCAAAATGTATCGACAAAGCAACGAGAAAGAGAATGAAGCTTCCTGAACCTTGTTTGAATATCATAACCTTCGAACAATATCAACAGCAAGGTCCCGAAGAAAGCACTTCATCAAAGGTCTCCAAACCTAAACCGGAAGAGGTTAAACTCCTTCAACCATCCTCGTCGACTAAAGATTCACTTGAACAAATTGCACGGAATCAATTCCTTCTCGAAGCAAGACTTAAGCGTACCGACAACAAAATCGAACGTCTGGATACAAAGCTTGACAAACGATTCTCAAAACTTAAGTATTTCTTTGGTAATCTTTGGGATGCAATTTCATGTGCATCATCATCCTCCTCTACGCAAATACAAGACCCAGGCAAACGTCCAATGCCTCCTACTTTTACATGGTCATCTTCAGAGGAAGGCACAAGTTCTAGAGCAACTGTTGGACATGGTCATGGGGCATCTGAGACTGCGAAGGAAGACGAAGGAGACAAAGAAGACGAAGGAGACAAGGAAGAAGAAGGAAACAAAGAAATAGATTGGGATACGACTGAATCCGACTCTCCACCTCAGTAGTTCTTTTCATCCACGTCTTATAGTATTATGTTTTATTTTTTAATCAAGACTTAACTCAGCACTTGTACATAAATAGTGTTGTATTTCATTTTGGGTTTGTACGTATTAACTATTAGCTACATGACTTGTTCTATGTATGTCTGGTGTATTGTATGATACAATTCTTATGCATTCATGCTTAAGTTATGGTATTTATGTGCTCACAACTCCTTTTTGTCGATGACAAAGGGGGAGAAATATGTTACTATCATTATGGAATGTAGATTTTTAATATATGTTTCAGGGGGAGTACATATACAGGGGAGTTAGAAACACTTTTCTGAGCTATGTTGTCATCAATAAAAAAGGGGAGAATGTTGAGTCAAGGATTCATGGCATTTTGATTAATGATAAGGAAAAGTTTCATGATCGTCAAAAAGAAGAGAATCAATGGTATTGAAAGTTAGATGTTGATTATTTAGTGATTTAGTCGTGTTATAATTGTTAAAATCTATCCTCAAATAATCATATACCTCAGTATTATAAATATATATATATATATATATATATATATATGTATGTATGTATATATATGAATGCACATTCATTGTGCATGTTGCCAGAAACCGGTCGACCGGTTTCAATATGGGCAGTCGACCGTTTCTGGGCAGAAATGCACAATGAACGTGCACACATGTATATAACGTATATATATTCAAATACCAGTCCACTAGTTATTTTTGACCTGTCGACTGGTCTTCAAACTGAAAGCAACTCTTCATACAGACATCTTCATTCATCAATGGTTGCTTCCTTTTCCTTTCACCAAAAATCATTTCTATTCAATACTTCTCTTCACCAATGATTGCAACTTCTATCTACTATAAAAACAACATGAATTCATCAATTCAAAATAACTAATTCTTTCTATCTATTCTATCTATTGCAGATTTCATTCTTGATCATTCAAAGCACTCAAAAGCTCATAATCTTCTTATATCGCTGTTGAATCCTAGAATCTACATACTATTCTTTTGATTCAAACATGATATCATCTTCCAAATCTTCACTAATTCAAATTCTATTTGAGGGTAAGATTATAGGAATGTTGTACAAGAATTGACAAATTTGTGTTATTAAGAACACACATTGTCAAACTATAAGATTATTTATCTTGGATGAAGTCCTCCATGTTGTTAGAGGCAAGTTGTGAAGTCCTCGTGTTGTTAAGAGGCAAGTTGTGAAGTCCTTGTGTTGATAGAGGTGTGAAATCCCGTTCGGCTGTCCGGGTGTTGTGAACCTGTTCCTCTGGGTGAAGTGAAACATCCCACCTCCGTTAGGGTCACTCTCAAAGGGAATGCCCTAATTTTGGTGGAGGTTTATAAGTACAAGTCACAGATATACAAGACAGATATAAGAACACATATTTGTAAACAGCGGAAGAACAACAAACTTTTATTTCATAAAAGTCAAATACGTGTTACAACAACATCCTTCCTAAAAACATAACATAACTCTTTCATAATCTGTCTTGAGTACATTATTTAAAGAAGCATAAATAAAGCATAGATAAACTGCAAAAGCCCCATAGTGGATTGTCCAAAGCCATAGTTCAAAACAGGAAAGTCCAAGCAATACATTTCTCCTCTTCAAGCTGGATGTTGAGGTAGGTCAAGCTGTTGTGTTCCCTCCCTGAGGACCTGGGGGGGGGGGGGGGGAACGGAAGAAAGAAGACGAAAGAAAAGCAGAGTCAGACATAAAGCCTGAGTAAGTCTAGTACTATTTTGTCTATGAATAAAGAACTGGGTATGATAAGTATAAACAGGAAGTGGGCATGTACTATAAACTTGGTTAAGTTGTCTAGGGTCGAATATACTATCGTACCCCATGTTAATCTCTGAACCCATATAAACTAGTTTCCAATTTGCACCCCATAATCAGGGTGATGTGATCCATTCTATGATGATCGGCTCCTACTCGCATAGTTACATGTGTCTTACGGCCCCCGATGTCTGTAGTTACCTATGCTGGTCCAACCATGGGGTGTATCAAGTCCCATAGTGGCAACCCGACACAACCTTAGAGTGCACAGGTATGCTACTGGTGTCCAGTGCCTTATTTTTCTGCGCCGGAGTGTGTGCACGCCCGCACCCCGTTAGAACCTACACTGCTACACCACCGCCGTCGATTTGACCTCTTACAATCAGCCCAGTAATCGTGCCCCACCCTGCCTAGTTTCAGGGTATCCTGATACACCTTTTAGGGTTACTGCTGAAAAGGGTCCCCCGTTACTAGGTTTTCTACCTCTAGCCAACATGCTAAGCTGGTTAAGTGTTTTCTAACCTAACCCCCACCAGTCCGTTTAGTTTAGCATGTTCCATTTTGATTAAGTCTTTAGTTCACTTAATCCTAACAATCCTGACTCAGCCTTAATTGTCTTATTAAGGCCCTGACCTCTCACATTAGACAGGTATTGTTGTGGCTGCCTGTTGCCGGTTGGTTCCGGGCAGTCTTACGCCACAACTCAGTCTAACCTCGGGTCCTTGCTGGGCTCCATGTTTAACCTCCCACATTGGATAGGTATTGTTGTGACTACTGGACAGCCGGGCGGTTCCGGGCAGGTTTACATCACAACTCAATCCAACCTCGGGTTAAACACATCGTATTTTCTACATTTACATATTTTGTCTTTCTTCTTTATTTATATGTAAATATTTGCGGCCCATTATTAAGTTAATGGTGTAAAGGTTACACCAATCACGGGCCCAACCCATACTTGAATTTGGGCCCTTCTATTTTATATTTTCATTCATTAATTAATTTTAACCCAACGTTATTTTTCCCCCGTTTTACACGTCCGTTCATATATATTGGGCTTAGCCTTTTAAAGCCCAATTTAGCCATGCGAAAGGGGAGGCTTAAAGCGTGATTACATACACAAAGAGGGAAAGGTGAGCGTATGAACTTGCAATATGACGATGGGAATACAAAATAGAAACTGGTGTACTTGCATAGTAGTGACATATACTTTGGTCATAAAACATAGGTGACATGAATCAAAGCATGTGAACTTGTAATTGAGATATCATTATTGACACATGAACCTATATTTTTATTTAGGCATAATGTCAAACATAAGCATGGCATAAATACTTCTAGCATAAACATGGCATAATGTCAAACATAAGCATGGCATAAATACATCTAGCATAAACATGGCATAATGTCAAACATAAGCATGGCATAAATACTTCTAGCATAAACATGGCATAAATATTCCTAATCATGGTGTTTGCTTTAAACTTGCAAAAAGGGATTTTTGAGTCTAACCTAGCCATGTCTCACATATGTCATCATATAATTCTTTTAAACAAGATAGACTTAATCATAGATTTCAATTATGCCAAATATCATCCATAGCCTAGCCATATTCATAAGTTTTGCAAAAGCATGACTTAATACATGGATTATGGTGTCAAAATTCCAACATAGTTTCATATGAACTATAACAACCAAACTTGTTTCAATTACTTGCAAAATGATTTTTGCACAAAAATATACATCATGATGGCATAATAACAAAGCCCCAAACTCGCATGAATTTCAATCAACTACATACATGTAGCTTCAACATAGATTACATAATTTGCGCAATATTCCAAACGTATACTTGCATAGAACTACCGCATGTAGTTCTTTATAATGAATAACATAATTTTGCACAAATATGAATTACTTTATTATCCCAATTCAAGCATACAAATCAATACAGTTGTTTATTCATACCAAAGTAATACTCTACTTACAATGGTTGCGGCGAATTCTCTAATTAAGAGATATGATTCCTTTGTTGAATTGATTGGCTTTAGGTTGCTTGAATTGCTTTAGGCTTTAGAACTTTCTTCCTAATTCTCTCTCTAGTTGGCGGCTACTCTTAGTCGTTCCTCAGCAACATGGCGGCTATGTTCTTAATTTTGAATGAATAGATTAGGGTTTAGTCTAGGGTTGTTTATATAGAGGTTAGGAATTGATTAGGACCATTGATGTTGCTAGGTTAGATCGTAGCCATTCATTAGATAGAGAGACCAATTAGAACCCGCCACCTAGCCCTAATGACA
Organism: Allium sativum; assembly: GCA_030737875.1. Classification (NCBI taxonomy): domain Eukaryota; kingdom Viridiplantae; phylum Streptophyta; class Magnoliopsida; order Asparagales; family Amaryllidaceae; genus Allium; species Allium sativum. The sequence continues at coordinate 717,514,664 of CM060916.1, read as the reverse complement.
AAGCAGACCACAGAAATTCGACCAAACACAGACCTGGCCAGCCAGGTTGACTGGGCTCGACCAGGTCGACACCCCTGTCGACAGGGCTGTCGACAGCCCTGTCGACATGGGTAGCCCAGGCCGACAGCCCAGTCGACCTGGGTGGCCTAGGCGGGTGTTTATCCGCCCTGGCCCACTGGGCCCGATTTTTAATTATTTTATTCTGTTTGAATTTTTAATTTAATTCAAAACTTCCGAAGGCCATATCTTCTTCATACGGACTCCGTTTTTCGAAAACTCGGACTCTATTTCGCGTATTTTTCCGAGACGAACGCAATGGCGTATCCCGTTTCCCTTGGTTCTTTGATTTCAAATTAATTATACTTTAATTTGTTAATTTCACAGTTATAGAATTTTCGGGGTGTTACATTCTCCCCCACTTAAAAGGATTTCGTCCCCGAAATCTTCAAGTGTAGGAAAATGTATATCCTAACATCCAATCATCCATCTACTCATCCATCAAACGCGAGTATCCATTGTCCTTAAAAGATTTCTAATGCTTCATGTTCATATGCGAAGTGTGTGTGTACATGTACTTATCTAATGCAAAATCAGGCGGTCTACTGATTCAGTTGACCTCCTTAATGCGAATTATGTAAGTGCCATGAATCCATTATGTATGCAAATTTTCCTAGTCTTGATTGTACATGAGTGCACAATCATTCAATTCAAATGCAACATCCACATGACCACACATTAATGTTCAACCATATACGAATGCAAACATATATGCATATGCAATATGAAGTGACTGAGCCGATCTAAAACCTAGATTGTGTGTGTATATGCAACCACGAGCAACCACTAGCAATCACTTGCAACCACTTGCAACCATCATCCATAACATGTTTCAACTACATGTTTTCATCCAAAAAGATTCTACCTAAAGGATAAGGTCGAGGAAATATACCTAAAAAGATAGATAAAAGCGCAACTTAAGGAAAAAGAAAGATCAAGGATGTACCCTCGAACAGAAAAGGGTAGGCAGTACGTATTCTAGCTTCAGTTTCCCAAGTCGCGTCTCCCTCGGCGTCGCTCCACTGAACTTTGACGAGCTTGACTTCACGGTTGCGTAGCTTCTTCACTTCCGTTCCTAAGATGCGGGTTGGAACTTTTCTTATGGTTGCTTCGCGTTCCACTTCGGCCTCTTTGAGGATATTTGGCTCTACCACTTCAGCTGACTCATGTAGACATTTTCGGAGATGTGAAACGTGAAAAACGTTGTGGACCCCAGCCAACTTCTCGGGTAGCTCTAATCTATAAGCCATTTTCCCAATCTTCTCGATAATAGGGAATGGCCCTACGAATCTTGGCGCTAGCTTTCCTGTGGTTCCAAAACGAACAACGTTCCTTAGCGGTGATACCTTGAGAAAAACTCTGTCTCCAACTTCAAATTCAAGGTCGGTCCTTCTCTTGTCGGCGTAGGACTTTTGTCTGTCTTGGGCCATCTTCATCCTTCTTCGTATTAAGTCTACTTTCTCTGAGGTCTCTCGGATCATATCTGGTCCAAGTATGAGCTTATCCGTGGACTCCCACCAACAAGTGGGCGATCGGCACGGTCTTCCATATAAAGCTTCGAAGGGCGCCATTCCGATGGTTGCTTGATAGCTGTTGTTGTAGGCGAATTCTACCAAAGGAAGGTGGTCTTCCCATGTCCCTCCGAAGTCGAGGATGCATAGCCTTAAAAGGTCTTCCAAAACTCTGTTCACTCTCTCTGTTTGGCCGTCGGTTTGGGGATGATAGGATGTGCTTAAGCATAACTGCGTTCCTACTGCTTCCTGCAGACTCCGCCAAAACTCACTGGTGAAGATGGGGTCTCGGTCACTAACAATGCTAGATGGTATTCCATGGAGTCGAACGATTTCCTTAAGGTAAAGTGATGCTAGGGATGAGGCAGTTCTTTTACTTTTGATAGGTAAAAAGTGGGCGCTTTTAGTAAGCCTATCCACTATTACCCAAATGCTAGTGTTGCCTCTCCTAGACCTAGGCAGCCCATCGATGAAGTCCATTGAGATGCTATCCCACTTCCACTGCGGGACCTCTAGAGGATGTAGCAGTCCGCCAGGCTTTTTCTGTTCCGCCTTAACCTGTTGGCACACCATACACTTAGAAACGAACTCTGCCACGTCCTTTTTCATGCCGTTCCAGAAGAAAGTCCTTTTTATATCTTTGTACATTTTATCTCCGCCTGGGTGTATCGTCATCTTGGAATGATGCGCTTCCTCGAGAACCTTCTTTATTAAATCTTTCGTCTGTGGGACGCATAGTCTTCCGTCTCGCCTTAGTATACCCTTATCGTCAAGGGAGTATCTGTTGAGGTGACTTGAAGTCTCACCCCTAATTAGCCTATTAATCATTTCCACAAGCTGAGGGTCTTCGCGTTGCGCTGTCCCTACTGAATCCACTAAAGTTGGACGCACTTCGAGAGATGCTAGCAGGCCCGGTACGAAATCGGAGGAAGGCCTAAAGTCGAAGCTGGCTATAAACTCTAGGCTTTGTCTTTCAACAAACAACGGGCTTAGGGTCAATTTCTTTCGGCTCAACGCGTCTGCCACTACGTTGCCTTTGCCCGGAGTATAGGAGATTTCGAAATCGTACGAGGCAAGAAACTCCATCCACCTTTGTTGCCTCAAGTTAAGATCCTTCTGCGAGAAAAGATATTTCAACGATTTATGGTCAGTGTAAAGTTCGAACTTCTCACCTAGGAGATAGTGTCGCCAAGACTTGAGTGCAAAGACGATGGCGGCTAACTCAAGATCGTGGGTTGGGTAGTTCTTTTCGTGCGCCTTCAACTGCCTCCCGCCATAAGCTACTACCCTTCCTTCTTGCATTAAGACGGCGCCTAGCCCTGTCCCACATGCGTCCGTATAAACAGTGAACATCTTGCTCCCATCTGGCAGCGTCAAAACTAGGGCTGTTGTAAGAGCCCTTTTTAGTCGTTGGAAAGCAAACTCGCAATCCGAATCCGAATCCCAATTGAACACTAAATTCTTCTTAGTCAATTTCGTGAGCGGAACTGAGATTTTCGCAAAATCCCTTATGAACTTTCGATAGAAACCCGCTAGTCCTAGAAAGCTTCGGACCTCAGTTGCATTCCTTGGTGTCTTCCAATCCTGTACCGCCACTACCTTCGCAGGGTCCACTGCTAACCCTTGTTTGGATACTATGTGCCCAAGGAACCTCACCTCTTCTCTCCAAAAGTGGCATTTGGAGAACTTGGCTTTTAGTTGATGGACTCGCAAAGTTTCCATGATTGCCCTTAGGTGCTGAGCATGTTCCTCTTCACTTTTTGAGAAGATAAGGATATCATCTACGAAGACCACTACGAATTTGTTGAGGAAATCTCTAAATACCCTACTCATCAGGTCCACGAAGTAAGCAGGTGCATTTGTCAAGCCGAAAGGCATGACAAGCCATTCAAAGAAACCGTCTGGGGTTCTGAACGCCGTTTTATCGATGCTATCTTCAGCCACCCTTAGCTGATGAAAACCGGTTGCTAAATCGAGTTGGGAGAAAACAGACGCCCCTACAAGCTGGTCAAATAAATCGTCAATTCTAGGGAGAGGGTGCCTATTCTTTTTCGTTAGCTTGTTGAGCTCCCTATAGTCAACACATAGACGGAGTGATCCATCCGCCTTTGTAGCGAACACCACTGGAGCGCCCCATTCTGAAATGCTCCTCCTAATGAACCCCTTTTCTAGAAGCTATTTAATCTGTTTACTGAGCTCTTTCCTTTCTCGTGGAGCCATATGTCTAACGGGCAACGCAACGGGCTTTGCATTATCTACAAGATATATGCGGAAGTCTATTTCCCGCTTCGGAAGCAAGCCCTTCACCTCTTCAAAGACATCCGGATATTCCCGGACCACTCTAACTGATTGCAAATTTTCAACGGAGGCATCTAGCGATTCAAGATAACTAAGCATAACCGCATACGAGGGATTACAAGAAATTTCCAAAGTATTACCGAGCTGGGTTAGGAGCCTAACAACCCTTTTCTCACAATCAAGGATGGCCCCATTACTGGATAGCCAATCCATACCCAAAATCAAACCATAACCCGAAAAGCCCAAAACAAAGGCACTACATTGAAATTCTACACTTAGAATAGAAATTTTCAATCCCACACAGATCATAGACAAATGAGCTGGGCCCCCAATTGGGTTTGAAACAATTAAGGGGTCCTCTACCATACTAGTTTCTAGGTGCAGAGATTCTACTAAAGCAGACGAGATAAAGGAGTGTGATGCGCCAGAATCAAATAAAGTGCGAACGGGGTGATCATAAAGATAAACTACACTTTCTACAGAAGTATTTATACCTCGCTGTTGCAGAGGTGGCGCTTCCAGCACATGAACCTGTGCCCCTGGGGTGGATCCAGCCCTCTGCCCCTGTCCCCGTTTCTTTGGGCAGTCCCTAGCCCTGTGACCTGTCTCACCGCAAGAAAAGCACCCACCATTCTCCTTGGCCTTCTTTTTCCGGCAGTCCTTTACTAAGTGCCCCACTTTGCCACAGAAATTACACTTCCTCTTCTCTTTGTTGCCTTTCCCGCCTTTCTTAAAGTCTGTCTTCTTAGGTTGCAAACCCTCTTTCTTCCCTTGAGATCTTTCTGCCTTCGTCTCCTTCTTGCTCTTATCCTCTTCATTCAGCAATGCCATTTGCACCAATCTTTCATACGTGGCTCCCATGGGTATATGGGTCATGGCCAAACTGTGTAATGGCTCATTTAACCCTTTGACGAAACGGAGAGCCTTCTTGTGCGGGGTGTTGACTAGGTCAAGCCCAAACCTAGCCAGCTCATCGAACTGATTCACATACTCTCTGACTGTCTTGTCCCCTTGCTTAAGAAATAAGAATTTTTCCAACTGCAAACTTCTTTCCGCATCTGAGAGAAATTTGGTCTCAAACCTTGCCCTAAAGTCCTCCCATGTCTCCACTGGTCTTTCAGCATTAGTGACTTCCCACCAGTAGGAAGCCTCGCCCTTCAATAGCCACACTGCCAATTGTACTTTTTGCCTATCTTCTACCTCAAAGATGATGAATAGGTCCTCCGTTTCTTTCAGCCAATTTCTAGCTGCCACGAAGGACTCAGTTCCATGGAAATCCCTTCCTCCCATAGCTTTAAAATCTTTACATATCTTAGCGAAAGTGTTTCCCCGAGGAGGAGGTGGAGGAAAAGGTGCTGCTGCAGCTGGATGATTTCCTTCCGCTGGGGGAGGAGGAATGGTAGGACCTGGCTGAGTGGCCCTTGCTTCTAAGAACCGTCTAAACCAACCAGGTATTGGTACCCCTTCTGGCAAGTTAAGATCTTGGGACATGCTGAAACAAAAAGGATAGATTCAAAACGAAGGATAAGAGATAGTTCCTATGGCTTTGGGGGTGGACTTTGCCTTTTTAAAATAAAATAATATTTTTCTTTTAAAAATGCTTCTTTAAATTTCCTTTTTGAAAATAATTTTCAAAACTTTTTATCTTATCTGGTAAACCTATGCTCTGATACCAAGTGAAACACCCCACCTCCGTTAGGGTCACTCTCAAAGGGAATTCCCTAATTTTGGTGGAGGTTTATAAGTACAAGTCACAGATATACAAGACAGATATAAGAACACATATTTGTAAACAGCGGAAGAACAACAAACTTTTATTTCATAAAAGTCAAATACGTGTTACAACAACATCCTTCCCAAAAACATAACATAACTCTTTCATAATCTGTCTTGAGTACATTATTTAAAGAAGCATAAATAAAGCATAGATAAACTGCAAAAGCCCCATAGTGGATTGTCCAAAGCCATAGTTCAAAACAGGAAAGTCCAAGCAATACATTTCTCCTCTTCAAGCTGGATGTTGAGGTAGGTCAAGCTGCTGTGTTCCCTCCCTGAGGACCTGGGGGGGGGGGGAACGGAAGAAAGAAGACGAAAGAAAAGCAGAGTCAGACATAAAGCCTGAGTAAGTCTAGTACTATTTTGTCTATGAATAAAGAACTGGGTATGATAAGTATAAACAGGAAGTGGGCATGTACTATAAACTTGGTTAAGTTGTCTAGGGTCGAATATACTATCGTACCCCATGTTAATCTCTGAACCCATATAAACTAGTTTCCAATTTGCACCCCATAATCAGGGTGATGTGATCCATTCTATGATGATCGGCTCCTACTCGCATAGTTACATGTGTCTTACGGCCCCCGATGTCTGTAGTTACCTATGCTAGTCCCACCATGGGGTGTATCAAGTCCCATAGTGGCAACCCGACACAACCTTAGAGTGCACAGGTATGCTACTGGTGTCCAGTGCCTTATTTTTCTGCGCCGGAGTGTGTGCACGCCCGCACCCCGTTAGAACCTACACTGCTACACCACCGCCGTCGATTTGACCTCTTACAATCAGCCCAGTAATCGTGCCCCACCCTGCCTAGTTTCAGGGTATCCTGATACACCTTTTAGGGTTACTGCTGAAAAGGGTCCCCCGTTACTAGGTTTTCTACCTCTAGCCAACATGCTAAGTTGGTTAAGTGTTTTCTAACCTAACCCCCACCAGTCCGTTTAGTTTAGCATGTTCCATTTTGATTAAGTCTTTAGTTCACTTAATCCTAACAATCCTGACTCAGCCTTAATTGTCTTATTAAGGCCCTGACCTCTCACATTAGACAGGTATTGTTGTGGCTGCCTGTTGCCGGTTGGTTCCGGGCAGTCTTACGCCACAACTCAGTCTAACCTCGGGTCCTTGCTGGGCTCCATGTTTAACCTCCCACATTGGATAGGTATTGTTGTGACTACTGGACAGTCGGGCGGTTCCGGGCAGGTTTACATCACAACTCAATCCAACCTCGGGTTAAACACATCGTATTTTCTACATTTACATATTTTGTCTTTCTTCTTTATTTATATGTAAATATTTGCGGCCCATTATTAAGTTAATGGTGTAAAGGTTACACCAATCACGGGCCCAACCCATACTTGAATTTGGGCCCTTCTATTTTATATTTTCATTCATTAATTAATTTTAACCCAACGTTATTTTTCCCCCGTTTTACACGTCAGTTCATATATATTGGGCTTAGCCTTTTAAAGCCCAATTTAGCCATGCGAAAGGGGAGGCTTAAAGCGTGATTACATACACAAAGAGGGAAAGGTGAGCGTATGAACTTGCAATATGACGATGGGAATACAAAATAGAAACTGGTGTACTTGCATAGTAGTGACATATACTTTGGTCATAAAACATAGGTGACATGAATCAAAGCATGTGAACTTGTAATTGAGATATCATTATTGACACATGAACCTATATTTTTATTTAGGCATAATGTCAAACATAAGCATGGCATAAATACTTCTAGCATAAACATGGCATAATGTCAAACATAAGCATGGCATAAATACTTCTAGCATAAACATGGCATAATGTCAAACATAAGCATGGCATAAATACTTCTAGCATAAACATGGCATAAATATTCCTAATCATGGTGTTTGCTTTAAACTTGCAAAAAGGGATTTTTGAGTCTAACCTAGCCATGTCTCACATATGTCATCATATAATTCTTTTAAACAAGATAGACTTAATCATAGATTTCAATTATGCCAAATATCATTCATAGCCTAGCCATATTCATAAGTTTTGCAAAAGCATGACTTAATACATGGATTATGGTGTCAAAATTCCAACATAGTTTCATATGAACTATAACAACCAAACTTGTTTCAATTACTTGCAAAATGATTTTTGCACAAAAATATACATCATGATGGCATAATAACAAAGCCCCAAACTCGCATGAATTTCAATCAACTACATACATGTAGCTTCAACATAGATTACATAATTTGCGCAATATTCCAAACGTATACTTGCATAGAACTACCGCATGTAGTTCTTTATAATGAATAACATAATTTTGCACAAATATGAATTACTTTATTATCCCAATTCAAGCATACAAATTAATACAGTTGTTTATTCATACCAAAGTAATACTCTACTTACAATGGTTGCGGCGAATTCTCTAATTAAGAGATATGATTCCTTTGTTGAATTGATTGGCTTTAGGTTGCTTGAATTGCTTTAGGCTTTAGAACTTTCTTCCTAATTCTCTCTCTAGTTGGCGGCTACTCTTAGTCGTTCCTCAGCAACATGGCGGCTATGTTCTTAATTTTGAATGAATAGATTAGGGTTTAGTCTAGGGTTGTTTATATAGAGGTTAGGAATTGATTAGGACCATTGATGTTGCTAGGTTAGATCGTAGCCATTCATTAGATAGAGAGACCAATTAGAACCCGCCACCTAGCCCTAATGACAAAGCAGACCACAGAAATTCGACCAAACACAGACCTGGCCAGCCAGGTTGACTGGGCTCGACCAGGTCGACACCCCTGTCGACAGGGCTGTCGACAGCCCTGTCGACATGGGTAGCCCAGGTCAACAGCCCAGTCGACCTGGGTGGCCTAGGCGGGTGTTTATCCGCCCTGGCCCACTGGGCCCGATTTTTAATTATTTTATTCTGTTTGAATTTTTAATTTAATTCAAAACTTCCGAAGGCCATATCTTCTTCATACGGACTCCGTTTTTCGAAAACTCGGACTCTATTTCGCGTATTTTTCCGAGACGAACGCAATGGCGTATCCCGTTTCCCTTGGTTCTTTGATTTCAAATTAATTATACTTTAATTTGTTAATTTCACAGTTATAGAATTTTCGGGGTGTTACATGAAGGGAGGTTGTTGATTAGTGAAAATCCAGAGAGAGGTCTGGGACTGGACGTAGGACGGTGCTCTGAACCAGTATAAAATTCCCTGGTTTGATTTTTCTATTTTTACTGCATTTACTATTATACAGTTCTGTGATTGTCTATTACTTCATACTCGAATATTGTTTGTCATATTACACGATCCGTGTGTGTATTACTTAGCACGTACACACTTTCAGATGTTTATGCTTTCCAAACCTGAGACTATATAACACTCACAAACTAAGCTTCAGTTCTGATCCATGTACCTTTCTTGGTTATGCAAAGGATACAAATGTCTTAACAGCAAGTGTAAGGTAATTATCTCAAGGCATATAACCTTCATCGAAAACATATTTCCTTTTGCCAGCACAAAAGTGACAACTATACAAAAAGTATATAATCCCAAAGTTTCAATTCAAGAAATACCAATGTACAAGGACATTCAGGCAGAAAGATACTTGTCACCACCTCAAGCCGAGTCATTACCTGAACTCACAATATCCAGTAGTGAACCAGGTCATGACGTTAGCTCACCACAACTCACACTGCCCACTACTGAATCAAGTCAAGATGAAGTTTCTGCTCTAGAGATAACTCTGACCATCAACAAAGATCCACTGAAATAAATAACAACACTGTAAGGTTATACGATAACTCAAGTAATAATGAAGTAGGAAGAAACATTGTTGGTACTGGACATCACATGACCACAAGGACCAAAAGTGGAATATTCAAACCAAATGCATCTCTGTAAAGCTTGAGGAACCTACCACATATGTTGAACCCAACAAACATAAACATTGGAAAGATATAATGGATGAAGAACAAAATGCTCTAATGAAAAACAACATCTGTAGTCTTGTGGAAAAACCAAAGAACAAAAATATAGTAGGAAGCAAATGGACATTCTGAATAAAAAGAAAGCCAAATGGATCTAAAAGAAATATAAGGCAAGGCATATGGTAAAAGGCTACACACAAAAATATGATTTCGATTTCAGTGAGACATTTTTCATAGTTATAAAACCCACAACCATCAGGGTCATACTAACTGTGGCACTACACTACAATTGGGAAATCAAATAGTTCAATGTCAATAATGCCTTTTTAAATGGAGAACTCAATGAAGATGTGTACATATGTCCACCAGAGGGATACACTCAAGGAAACAATAGAATGGTATGCAAGCTACATAAGGCATTAGATGGGCTAAAAACCAACACAAAGTTAGATAACACTTTAGCAACACTGGGTATTTGAACACAAAGTTAGATAACTCACTATACGCAAAGAACCAAGGAAACTATTCTACATACATACTTGTATAGGTGGATGACTTAATCCTAACTGGCATTGATACCTATGATATAAGGAACATAATTGAGTACCTTAACAATGTATTTTCAAAAAAAAATGATTTAAGAGAACTCAGTTACTTCCTCAGCATAGAAGTCTGCAAGAAACACAACAATGTTCTGACACTGTGTTAAAGGAACTACAGATCGGAAATTCTTGTAAGAGTTAAAATGGATCAAGCCAAGCCAATAACTACCCATATGATCAGTAACTCCATTCTATCAAAGGGTATTGGAGAAAACTTCTCAAATCCTGCTCTGTATAGAAGAATAGTTGGAGCACTACAATACGCTACAACTACCAGACTAGACACAACATAGAGTGTAAATAAAGTGTCTCAATTCATGCACTCACCAAGTGAAGAAGATTGAAAAGCAGTTAAGAGAATCCAACGATACCTCAAAGGAACTCTAGAGACTTCGGAGTAAAACTGAAAGCATGTAAGAATTTACAAATAACAAGATTTTTGGATGCTAACTGGACCTTCGTGTAATGACCCGCATTCTACGCATCATAGGATGGTAGAATATTTATTTCTTTCACATACGAAGTCGTATGGTTATGTAACTTTGGGAGACGACTATTGGGGTCATTTCCCATGTTGATGATTTTTCCCGATTTTTAAATGACCGTTTTGCCCCTAGCTGATAATGTTTTGACCATAACTTTTGACTGGAAAGGAATTTTGACCAGAAACCACTTCCATTGGCTCCGGATGATGGTTTACAATTCCGTAGAGTGGTCACATTAACCAAACGGACTTACCGTTTTGGAGATATGGCTGAAACAAGTTTCAGATTGTGAAAAACAGCTTTATTGGGCTTAACCTGGTGATTAACAGCTAGGTCCAAAGGGGGATTTCGGGATTTGGAGTATTTAAGGGCTGTTAGAGTTAGGGATTTAGGTTTTTCTCATTTCTCAACCGCCATATACATCTTAGAAAACCCTAACAATGGCCTCCAACATCTAGAATCATCCCTAATCACTTTTTAATCTAGTTTTGGCTTAAACTACATCAAATCAAGGAGAAATAGCACCAAATCAGAGTTGGAGCTGCTGCTAGGCATTGGAATTCGACCCATATAGTAGATTATTTCAGATCTAAAGTTTAATTGTGGCAAAGGTGAGTGATTTGCATTGTTTTTCACTAATCACAGCTAATTAGGGGTGATTAGTGATAATTAGCGAAATTATAGCTCAGAAAAATCTGGAAAAATTTGTAAAATTCTAAAATGATATTATAGGGCTCTGATAGAAATTTGGGTTGATTTGATTAAGTTTTGCTAATCCTATCATTAGTTGTTGTTAAACATGATTAAGGGGAAAACATGGGTTTTTGGGTATGTTTGATCCATATAAACATGTCATATTATTGTTTTAATGTTTGTGGATGATTATACATGTTGCTATGACTGTATGGTATGCTTTGTGATTGCATAGAAAAGTTAGAATGGTTGAAAACGCCGTCGTTTGGCGAAAATATCTTGCTGGAAAAACTTGCAGCAAACCGGATAGGAGCATCCGGATAGGAGCATGCAGATAGGAGCATTCGGATAGGAGCATCCTGATAGGAGCATCCGGATAGGAGCAACCGGATAGGGGCAACCGGATATGGGCTTCCGATCCGAACCGGATAAGGGCATCCGATCCGACCCGGATAGGGGCATCCGATCCGAACCGGATTGGGGCATCCGATCTGAACCGGATAGGGGCATCCGAGCACCCGAACTGAACTAGAAAGGAGCATTTGAACCGAACCAAGCTGGAGGAGGCGAACCGAACCGATCCGGAGGATCGAACACCAAGTAGACCTAAACCCGAGATGCAAAGGAAGTCCAAATGAGGAGTTGTACCTCAGGATCAAGATGGGAACCAACGAGTCGACTTCATGAGTTCGGCTTTGCTGTGGGACGTATGCTAAGGGGTTGTCGATATCTATAACTTTGGATCAGTATGTGTAGGGGGTACGTGAACGGATTCAGGGCCACAGTGGCCTAGTTATGACTAAGAGCTATAGACCAATGAAGTGGGGTCATTCGTAAAGGTTTGGTCATGACTCCATGTGGTAAGCTTGGTAGTAGCAGTAGTTGTACAAGTTGAACTCCGTCACTACTTCGATGGGTCTAGTGATCGAAGCGGTAGATATCGTATGCTTTACGCACTGAGTGATAGATGTGAGGATGGTTGCTATGCTTGGCTTGTTTTCCTTCACTATGACATACACACCCCACCCCCGTATCTTTACACCATTTGTTTTGTGGCACCTCAGAGTATTGTACGGTATGTAGTGCTAACTCTATGGTTGCAGGTCCAGGTTCAGGTATGGTTTAGTATATCTGTTATTGTTCTGTTTAACTGCTTATCACTCATACCAGACTTTTTGTCTGACCCAGAGTTTTATGTCTCTTCTTATTACTCTAGGTGCTCTCACGAGCAGACAAGAGACAGGTTAGCTGGTAATGCACGGGTAGCTGTACCGGAGACGAGCAAGAGGCTTCCACGTATGATATATATATACATATTCTCCCTGTGTCGCTGCTGGTCACTACTTTGGGCATTAGTAGTGCACCCTTCCTTTATTTCTTTTGTTTAGAGACAGTAATTTGGAAAGTTGTAATAAGCTTTATTTGGATTTCCGCTGCTCTGATGTTGATGTTGGTTTTACTTATCAGCTTATGCATTGTCTCACCTGTTTTATGTCAAGTATATTATTATTATATTTTGTTCCATGCGCTGTGAGACATTCTACAGGTTTTCGATTAGTTCGTTCTCTTCTTTCCTTTCTTTGGCAACCGTTCCGTGCTAGCTGGGCATGTGTACAGCGCACTTTCGGAGGAAATGCCGGCTAGTGCGGGGCGGGTCGTCACACTTGGTATCAAAGCTCTAGGTTGTGTAGTTAACCTAGGGAAGTCATCAGGGAGAGATAGTATACATATATGAGAGCGCGTATTTGTGATTATTTTTGTTTTTAAAAGGTATATATATACTATTAGTATAGCTAAGGATGAAATCGCACTGCACTAGCACCACTATAGAGATGGTTAATCGTTTTCTCTTTACAGATTGAACGATGAGCCGATACGCAAGAGGTGCTGGTAGAGGATCCAATAATGGGAATGCTGCCGAGATAAGGATGATGTTTACTGACCTCATGAGGGAGATGCTTAGCGATGTGCAGAGGGCAGCTCCCAATGCTGGTAATGGTGGTGGTCCAATAGTGCAGGCGCCTAGGGCCATTTCGCCAAGCTGAATAAGGATTATACAAGTCTTGGTGGGAAGCCGTTCCACGGAACGGAGTCGGCTACAGATGTTCAGGATTGGTTGGATAGCTGCGATCGTATCTTTGAGGATTTGGGTATCGAGGATGCGATGAAGAGAAGGCTAGCGTCCCATCAGCTGCAAGGATGTGCAATGAATTGGTGGAATGCTATAAAGGAAGCTACTCCCGAGGATCAGATTACTTGGGAGCAGTTTAAGGATCGCTTTAGCGATAAGTTCATTCCAGCCGCTCAGAAGTCAGTGTTGTTTAAGAAGTTCTTGGAGCTTAAGCAGAATGGCAGAGCTGTCTCGGAGTATATTGCCGAATTCGACACTTTGTCGAAATATGGTTTATCCCTAATAGATATTGCCAAGAAGAAGAACGAGAAGTTTATAACAGGTTTGGATCAGTACTTGGGGGAAAGGCTTATTTACCACATTGATGAGACGTTTGAGTCGATTGTGGGGAAAGAATTGAGGTCAGAGAGTCTTTACCCTAAGTCAAAGACTGAGGTTGCATCTGCAGAGAGCCAAAGCCGCAAGCAAGCGGTGGAGGCAAGAATGGTTCTCAGAATAAGAGAAAGCAGAATCAGACCAAGGATGGCCAGAAGAAAAGGAATAAGCAAGATGTTGAGTGCTTCAGTTGTGGTAAGAAGGGTCATTATGCCAGTAATTGTCGGGCCAAGCCAGCGGATATGAAGTTCTTCAACTGTGGCCAAGTAGGACATCACAAGGACAAGTGTCCGCAACCCCCTAAAGAAAAGCAGTTGGTGAAAGCATATGCCCTTAATGCTATTCCTTCTTCGTCGAATGCCCCAACCGCGGCGGAGAAGGGAAAGAATGTCGTTATTCAAGGTATGCTTTCTGTTTATGATGTTCATGTTAGAGTTTTGTTTGGTACCGGAGCTTCCAGTTCCTTCATATCTAGTGACCTGGTAGATAGGTTGGGATTGGAGCCCGAGATTGTCGATAGACCTTTAGTAGCGACGAACCCGATTGGTGGTTCGACTAACCTAGCATGATTTGTCGTAATGTGGTCTTATCGAGTCATGGATGCATGTTTGTTTGTGATTGCTTTGTTTTGGGCTTTACTGGGTTTAGCATTATTTTGGGAGTCGATTGGCTCCAAAGATACGGGATGGTGGTAGACTGTAAGGGCTTTTTGGTGACAGCTAGAGCGGATGATGGGCAGAGGGTAGTGTTTGGTGGTCTACCTAGTGATGGGGTAATGACTAGTTTTCTAAGTTACCTCGACATCCCGCAAGGTGAGTTGTCAGGTTTTCCCGTGGTTGGCCAGTATCCGGACGTCTTCGAAGAAGTGACCGGGCTTCCACTACACTGAGAGATTGAGTTCCGTATTGATTTTGTGAACGATGCTAGACCTATAGTGATGCCACTTCGTCGTATGGCACCAAGGGAGCAGCGAGAGCTCGGGGTGCAAGTCAGCGATCTTTTGAAGAAGGGATTTATCAGAAGGTGTGTTTCTGAATGGGGTGCACCAGTTGTGTGTGCTACCAAGGCGGATGGTTCCCTTCGTTTGTGTGTAGACTACCGCGAGTTGAATAAAGTGACAAGGTAGAATAAGTATCCTTTACCGCGGATAGATGATTTGTTTGATCAGTTGAGTGGCGCGAGAGTATTCTCTTAGTTGGATCTCGCGACAGGTTTTCATCAGCTTAGAGTGGAAGCTGAGAGTATAGATAAAATGGCATTTCGGACGCCGTCTGGATTTTATGAGTGGTTGGTCATGCCATTCGGGCTGACCAATGCCCCAGCATACTTTGTGGATCTTATGAATAGGGTATTCAGAGATCAATTGAATAAGTTTGTCCTTGTATTATTGGATGATATTTTGGTCTATTCGAGGACAAAGGAAGAACACAAGGAACATTTGAGGATAGTGATGGAGGTGTTGAGAAAACACCAGTCGAAAGCAAAATTCTCTAAGTGTCACTTCTGGAGGAGGGAAGTGAGATTCTTGGGCCATGTTGTTTCAGAGAATGGTATTGTCGTGGACCCTGCGAAGGTGGCTAGGGTACAAGATTGGTCTACGCCCAAGAATGCAACGGACATAAGAAGTTTCTGGGGATTAGCTGGATATTATCGTAAGTTTATCCAAGACTTCTCCAAGATAGCAGCACCGTTGACTCAGTTGACCAAGAAGAATCAAGCCTTCGTCTGGGACGAAAGGTGCGAAAATGCATTCAAGAGCCTAAAGGAAAAGTTGACATGTGCACCAGTGTTAGTCATTCCTAAGGGGAATGAAGAAATGACGGTATATACGGATGCATGTGGTACTGGACTAGGTGCTGTATTGATGCAAGGAGGTAGGGTTGTAGCTTATGCGAGTCGGCAACTGAAACCGCATGAGAAAAGATACCCTACCCATGATTTGGAATTGGTAGCGATTGTGTTTGCACTGAAGATGTGGAGACATTATCTCTTGGGAGAAAGATTCGAGTTGTTTACCAATCATAAATCGTTAAAGTATCTCTTCTCTCAGAAAGATCTAAGTCTCCGCCAGCAAAGGTGGTTAGAATTCTTGGCTTCCTATGATTTCGACGTCGCATATACACCAGGAAAGGGCAATGCGGTGGATGATGCATTGAGTAGAAGACATGCCAGTTTAGGGGCTATGTTTCTAGAATGGAAGCAACTGGAGTGCATCACTAGGTATGATTTCAGACCAAAGTGCGAATTGGATCCAGAAATGTTAGCTAGTTTGACGATCAAACCCACTTTGATTGAGCGGATTGGTTCAAGTCAGAGGATTGATCCTAACCTATTGGAAATCATCTCAAAGTTAAAGATGGGAATCGGCGGAGATAGGAACAAGTATGGGCTTGATCGTGATGGATGGCTTAGAAAGAATGGAAGACTAGTTGTACCCAATGCCAATGGATTGAGAGATGAAGTGCTTAGAGAATGTCATCACTCAAAACTAACTATACACCCCGGTGGTAACAAGATGTAACGAGACATGTAGAAGACCTACTACTGGGAAGGGATGAAAAGAGACATTGGGAAGTTTATATCCAAATGCATGAACTGCCAGCTAGTTAAAGCTGAGCAAAAGAAGTCTAGTGGTTTGCTACAACCATTAGAAATTCCAGAATGGAAATGGGAACAAGTGTCAATGGATTTCATTGATGGGTTACCAAGGACTAGATCGGGCCATGATATCATTTGGGTGATTGTGGACCGATTGACTAAGAGTGCAAGGTTTATACTCGTCAAGTCAAACAAGACGGTAGCTAAGTTAGCGGAACTGTATGTAAAGTGGGTAGTGAGATTTCATGGAATACCCAAAGGCATTGTGAGTGACTGAGATCCGTTGTTCATTAGTGGATTTTGGAAGAGCTTACAAGAGGTGTTAGGATCAGAATTACAGCTCAGTACTGCATATCATCCTCAAACCGACGGACAGACAGAGAAGGTGAATCGAGTGTTAGAAGATCTCTTAAGAGCCTGTGTATTGGATTTTGGTGGATCATGGGATGACCATTTGCATCTAGTAGAGTTTGCATATAATAATAGTTATCAATCCAGTATCGGTATGGCTCTGTTTGAAGCTTTGTACGGAAGATCGTGCAACTCGCCGTCATGTTGGTTAGAAACTGGTGAGAAATTTGTGCTTGGACCCGTTGTGATAAGAGAAACTTCAGCTAAGATTAAGATTATCCAACAGCGAATGAAGGCTGCCCAAGATAGGAATAAGAGTTATGCTGATAGGAGGAGAAGAGAATTAAAGTTCTCCATTGGCGACTTGGTGTTTTTCAAGATTTCTCCATTGAAGAGCGTGATACGATTTGGCCGGAGAGGCAAGTTAGCACCAAGATTTGTTGGTCCATTCCCAGTTCTTGAGCAAATTGGGAATTTTGCATATAAAGTTGAATTACCAGAGAAAATGGCAGGAGTTCACAACGTATTTCATGTTTCCCAGTTAAGGAAGTTCGTACACGACCCAGATGTGGCTATTTCACCTGATCAGTTGGATGATATCGAAGTTGAACCCGAGGCGGTTGGGAACCGCAAGCCTATGCGTATTGTTGGGAATGATACGAAGCAATTTCGAAGGAAAGTGGTGAATCTAGTCAAAGTTCAGTGGGGGCGAGAATGAAAATGACTGTACTTGGGAGACAGAGGAGAACATTAGGAAGACGTATCCAGAATTCTTCGCCTGGTAAGATTTTATCTTCGATTTAGTCTTTTCGCATGCTAGGATAGGTTTGTTTTGTTTGTTTTGCATGATTGATTGTTGTATATGGCTGGTAGGCATGCGGGATCCTTTGTGTGTTTTGGGTTAAGGAATTTCGGGGACGAAATTTCTTAAGGGAGGAGAGTGTAACGACCCGCATTCTACGCATCATAGGATCATAGAATATTTCATTCTTTCACGTACGAAGTCGTATAGTCATGTAACTTTGGGAGACAACTATTGGGGTCATTTCCCATGTTCATGATTTTTCCCGATTTTTAAATGACCGTTTTGCCCCTAGATAATACTGTTTTGACCATAACTTTTGACTGTAAAGGAATTTTGACCTAAAGCTACTTCCATTGGCTCCGGATGATGGTTTACAATTCCGTAGAGTGGTCACATTAGCCAAACGGACTTAACATTTGGGAGATATAGCTGAAACAAGTTTCAGATGGTGAAAAACAGCTTAATTGGGCTTAACCAGGTGATTAACAGCTAGACCCAAAAGGAGATTTCGGGATTTGGAGTATTTAAGGGCTGTTAGGGTTAGAGATTTCGGTTTTTCTCCTTTCCCAGCCGCCATATACATCTTAGAAAACCCTAACAATGGCCTCCAACATCTAGAATCATCCCTAATCACTTTTTAATCAAGTTTTGGCTTAAACTACATCAAATCAAGGAGAAATAACACCAAATCAGAGTTGGAGCAGCTGCTAGGCATTGTAATTCGACCCATACAGTAGTTTATTTCAGATCTAAAGTTTAATTGTGGCAAAGGTGAGTGATTTGTATTGTTTTTCACTAATCACAGCTAATTAGGGGTGATTAGTGATAATTAGCGAAATTATAGCTCAGAAAAATCTGGAAAATTTTGTAAAATTCTAAAATGATATTATAGGGCTCTGATAGAAATTTGGGTTAATTTGGTTAAGTTTTGCTAACCTATCATTAGTTGTTGTAAACATGATTAAGGGGGAAAACATGGTTTTTTGGGTATGTTTGATCCATATAAACATGTCATATTGTTGTTTTAGTGTTTGTGGATGATTATACATGTTGCTATGACTGTATGGTATGTTTTGTGATTGCATAGAAAAGTTAGAATGGTTGAAAACGCCGTCGTTTGGCGAAAATAGCTTGCTGGAAACACTTGTAGCAAACCGGATAGGAGCATTCGGATAGGAGCATCCGTATAGGAGCATTCAGATAGGAGCATTCAGATAAGAGCATCCGGATAGGAGCATCCGGATATGAGCATTCAGATAGGAGCATCCGGATAGGAGCATTCAGATAGGAGCAACCGGATATGGGCATCCGATCCGAACCGGATTGGGGCATCCGATCCGATAGGGGCATCCGATCCGAACCGGATAGGGTCATCCGAGCACCCGAACTGAACTAGAAAGGAGCATTCGAACCGAACAAAGCAGGAGGGGGCGAACCGAATCGAACCAGAGGATCGAACACCAAGTAGACCTAAACCCGAGATGCAAAGGAAGTCCAAATGAGGAGTTGTACCTCAGGATCAAGATGGGAACCAACGAGTCGACTTCATGAGTTCGGCTTTGCTGCGGGACGTGTGCTAAGGGGTTTTCGATATCTATAACTTTGGATCAGTATGTGTAGGGGGTACGTGAACGGATTCAGGGCCACAGTGGCCTAGGTATGACTTAAAAGCTATAGACCAATGAAGTGGGGTCATTTGTAAAGGTTTGGTCATGACTCCATGTGGTAAGCTTGGTAGTAGCAGTAGTTGTACAAGTTGAACTCCGTCACTACTTCGATGGGTCTAGTGATCGAAGCGGTAGATATCGTATGCTTTACGCACTGAGTGAGAGATGCTAGGATGGTTGCTATGCTTGGCTTGTTTGCCTTCACTATGACATACACACCCCACCCCCGTATCCTTACACCATTTGTTTTGTGGCACCTCAGAGTATTGTACGGTATGTAGTGCTAACTCTTTGGTTGCAGGTCCAGGTTCAGGTATGGTTTAGTATACCTTTTATTGTTCTGTTTAGCTGCTTATCGCTCATACCAGACTTTTTGTCTGACCCAGAGTTTTATGTCTCTTCTTATTACTCTGGGTGCTCTCACGAGCATACTAGAGACAGGTTAGCTGGTGATGCACGGGTAGCTGTACCGGAGACGAGCATGTGTACAGGTTTTCGATTAGTTCATTCTCTTCTTTCCTTTCTTTGGCGACCGTTCCGTGCTAGCTGGGCATGTGTACAGCGCACTTTCGGAGGAAATGTCGGCTGGTGCGGGGCATACCGTCACACTTCGATCGCGACGATCGAATATCCATCAGTTGCTATGTTATTTACCCAGGTGAAAACTCAGTTTCCTAGTGCTCGAAAAAGCAATCAACTGTATCTCGTTCCAACACTGAAGCGGAGTATCGAAGCTTAGCCGGAGCTACAACTGAAGTAACATGGCTAGAATCACTCTTGAAGGAAATCAAAGTAAATCAACCAAAATCGCCAATCATTTGGTGTGACAATCTAAACACAGTTTCCCTCTCAGCCAATCCGATACTTCACTCACGTATGAAGAATATTGAAATCGATATGTACTTCGTACGTGAGCATATAATCAGCAGAAAATTAGTAGTCAATCGCATTTCTGCCACTTATTAGAGAGCAGACACGCTTACGAATCCTCTTTCCAGAATGAATTTTGAAAAACTTAAGAAATATTTGAAGATCAATTACTCAGATGAAGATTTGGGAAAGAAAACCCTCGTATAATTCGTCGGGGTATTAATAAAGGGTATAATCCAATACTTGCCTATTGTACTATGATTATAAGGGTAGTTTAGTAAACCCATCTTTTCTTTATTACCATTATTACATTATACAATTGCCTGTATAAAGGGACAACGTTTATTTGTAAATCATCAGTTCAGCAATACAGTCCGCTTTATCAATTACTCTCTTCAATTCTTATCATTCTCACTATAAGTTCCTTCAATAAAATTTTCTTGATGCTTATTTTTCGGGAAGCGGTTCTTCTTCAGATTTTCAAATTTTCTGCATTGTGATTTTCAGTGATGCGAACTATTTTTGACAAATGATTTGTCATTTCACGAATTAGACTTGAAGAATATATATCTTTTTAGCTCAGAGGGAAGTCTCTATGAGTTTCTTTATATCCAGACTTTTCTTCATCTCTCATATTATTTCTTTGTTTTCTATTATTGAAAGACATTTTCTATCAAGTCTTCATCATGTCTAATCAATTTTTGTTCATATGCTTCAAGAGAGCTCACTAAATCCGTTATTGAAAACGTAGAAAGATTTTATTTTTCTTAAACGTTGTCAAGGTTAAATCATAATGACGATGAATAAAAATAATATTTTTCTCAATAAATCTTTTGTTCAGACCACAAGTTCTTATTTGACTAACTATTTTTTTTGGCTAATTCTATTCATACACATATAATTCCTTAACACACACCATAAAATGAAATAAAACAGCATACACCAAAAATTTCTTTTCATACACCATGTATTTCACAAAATTGCCCATTTATATTTTCATCACCTTTCCTTTTTAATCTTAAAACTAAATTACATAAAATTGGGAATTCACTGCAATATATTTACCTAAAAAAACTTTATTTTTTAACATTAGTATTTTAAGTTATTTGATTTTTTTATTTTTAAATCACTATTAATTTTAGATGATGGAAATTTAAACTTATTGTATTTTAAATATTAGAAAGTTAAACTAGTCAAATTTTGGTGTTAAATTTAAACATGATTAGATTTGAATGAAAGATTGAAGAATTTTTTTAGTACTCTGTATACCATTAATTTTAGCAGTTGGTTTTAAATTTTAATTTTTATATTTAATTAAAGTAAAAACTGTTAAAATCGACTGTATATAAATGTTGCTTGTAATGATATGAATATATTTTGATCCTCAAAAGAAATATAAATTTAATTTAACCAGTGATATAGATTAATTTATAATTTACTAACTTTAGAAGAGAAATTATATGAAGTATACATAATGCAAACAAGGGAATATTGTATATGTTTTCATTATTTAATATCGATTCCTTTTTAATAAGGTCATTTTGGTCTGAAATTTTATTTAAAATCTTATGGTTTATGTAACAACCCGTATTTCCAATAACCTGTTATAACGTAAATCGAGGCAGAATTTAATTCATAAATCTGAATCAAGGAAAACGGGCTATGCCATCGCGTTCGCCTCGGAAAAATACGCGAAATAGAGTCCGAGTTTTCGAAAATCGGAGTCCGTATGACCCGATTAAGGCCCAACGAAGTTTTCAGAAAAATTCAAAGTAAAAACAGATTTCAAATTCAAGTTTGAATTTGGAAAATTAGGGCAGATTGGGCCAGGCGGGAAAATTCCCGCCAGAGCACCCAAGTCGACAGCCCTGTCGACTTGGGAGTCGACTTGGTTGGACCCAAGTCGACAGCCCTGTCGACTTGGCTCAGCCGAGCAGTCTTGCCTGGTGCACCATTTTGGAGTTGTGTTGAGTTTGGGTGCCAGATTCGGTTTTAAGGGCTAAGATTGGAACTAGGGTTTAATCCTAAGGCTAGAACTAATCCTAATCTATATAAATAAGCCCCTAACCTAACCCTAAATCATCATTATTCATTCAAGTAACTAAACTATGGCAAAATCAATCCTCTCATGGCCTCCACTCTCTTCATAAAATTCCTAAGTTATTTCTATGAGAGATTTTCAATGCATACAAGTGTTTTCAAGCTTGTATGAGCATCATTAGCTTGCATTCAAGTCAAGTTTCCATATTTACATCATAAAGCAAGGGTTTTGATCATTTTGGCTCAAGGGTTTTTCTATTAGAGCTTGCATTTTGGGTCTAATTGATTGCATAAGGGCTTTGTCATATTTTTGTGTCTTCATAAGCATAGTAAGCCCTTTTCTACTTTCATATTTAAACTCTAAAGTTAAATGAATGATGCAAGTTTGGTTGATCATTATGATATGCAAGTTTGCCATGATATGCAAGTTTACCATGTCATGTTATGCAAGTTTGATATATTATGATATGCAAGTTTGCCATGCTATGTTATGCAAGTTTGTCATGTTATGATATGCAAGTTTATCATGTTATGCTATGCAAGTATGCCATGTTATGATATGCAAGTTTATCATGTTATGTTATGCAAGTTTGCCATGTTATGATATGCAAGTTTATCATGTTATGTTATGCAAGTTTGCCATGTTATGATATGCAAGTTTATCATGTTATGTTATGCAAGTTTGATATGCAAGTTTGCCATATGATATGCAAGTTATGTTATGCAAGTTTGGGATGATCATTTTGTTCATGTTATCACGTTATGCAAGCTTATCTTGGGTTTATGAGCCTAAAGCTTCAAGCTTTATGCTAAAGGTTGCATTTTGGCAACATGTAAGTTATCATATCCCTTATGATGACTTTCATGTGAGGCTAAATGCGAACTTATGGCCATTTCTACATGTCATTTATCACCATGTATCACCAATATGCTAAGTTTGGTTTTATGCATGCTTTTGAGGCCTAAAAATGTAATATGCAAGTATATGAACATATGTACATTTCATATGCCACCATGTTAAACTTGTGGCTTCAACACCTTTATGTCATGATGATGCCAAGTTCCCTCTTTCTATCCTTTATGCGCTATTGCGATATGTAAGCGATGGGATTGCGTTTGGGGTTGGGTAAACTTAAAAGACATAAAAACATAAGATTGGGAATTTATCTATTAAGTTAGGTCTACCCATTGGGAATTTACCTATTAAGTTAGGTCTACCCAAATTCTTGAAAACTTGTGATATGTTTTGGAAACATGATGGACATGACACTTAGAAAATATAAGTGTGACCAACTCGAGGTTGGGTTGAGTTTGTAGCGTAAAACTACCCGGAACCGACCGGCTTAACTAGTTGCTACAAACAATAGGACCCAATGTGAGAAGTTGGTCATGTTGTACCTTGAACCCGAGGTTAGACCAAGTTGGGGTGTAAAGCTACCCGGAACCGCCCGGCTTAACTAGTAACCACAATGTAACACCCCACCTCCGCCAGGGTGGCTCTTGCAAGCAACTCTGACTTTGGTGGCGCGTTTTAAAACAAGGTAAACATGCATAATGATATAACAAGGCAGGACATGACATATATATATGTAAATAAACAGAGTAAGTAGATAGATAAAACAGCGGAAGAATTTTAAACCATTTCAAAAACAAGTCTGCTACATCATAATGT
The DNA here is from genome assembly GCA_030737875.1 of Allium sativum. NCBI lineage: Eukaryota > Viridiplantae > Streptophyta > Magnoliopsida > Asparagales > Amaryllidaceae > Allium > Allium sativum. The sequence goes on along the minus strand of CM060916.1, from coordinate 717,490,827 downwards.
CAATTTCCCAAATAAACAAGTCTAGTGCATAAAATAACATCATCTGAAACTGAAAAGGAAAACATAAAAGTAACTATCCTCAAAGTGGAAAAAAACCATAGCGAGCTCAAGTCCAAAGCATACATGAGCTATCCAAGAAAGCAACTATGATCCAAGCTAGGCTCCTGTATTCCCTCCCTAAGAACCTGGGGGGGGGGGGGGGGGGGAACGGAAGAAAAGAGGCGAAAGAAAACAGGTCAATCAAAAAGACTGAGTAAGCCCTGCTACGATCAGTCTATAAACTAATAAAGTTAACAGCATGATGGAAACTGAGATGATCATAGATAACAACATACTGGCATGATAAATTAACTACAAGATAGATAGAGGTATCATCGCATAAACAAGGTTAAGTTCTGCACCACGGTGTACTAGCAAACCAACATAACAGGTATTGATCCCTTGGCCCAAGCTTTGACCCAATAACATGTAGTGACCTTAATATAAGGTCCAACCAAACGGTCTAGTCGATCGGCTCCCTATAAGCCTAACACGTCAAGTGTTGGTGTCCATACGGCCCACGTATGGATGTAGCCAGACTGTGCTGGGTCCACCTTCGGGTGTATCAAGCCCTCGGGTGTCAACCCCAGACACTGAAGCAATAATGCACAGTCTAAACCTACTGGTACCCGTGCCTCGAGTTTGTCCAATACCGGATTACGTGCACGTTCGTAGCCCGCCTGGACCCGCACCGCTGTACCACTCAGCCGTCGCTTTGGTCGCTTACATCAGTCCAGTAATCGTGCCCCGCCCTAGCCCAGCCTCTAGGGTTGTGATGATACCAAACTGGGATTATTGCTGGAACAGACCACGTTGCTAGGGTTTCCTCAGAGGGTTAAGTGCGATTTAACCCTTCACTAATCATGGATTAAATTGGTTAAGTGTAACCGACAGTCCACAACTTAACCCCATTTCAATCCCTCAAACCCCCAAATGGATTAAATTGGTTAAGTGTAACCGACAGTTCACAACTTAACCCCATTTCAATCCCTCGAATCCCCAAATTGGTTAAGTATTAGTGGACCCTGACTTAACCCTAATCATGAGGCATTAATTAGTTTAATGCACCTTAACCTCTCACGTTAGACTTCGTTGTGGTTACCTAGTTAAGCCGGTGGGTTCCGGGTAGATTTACACCATAACTTGGTCTAACCTCGGGTCTTGGCACCACATGACCAACTTCTCACATTGGGTCCTATTGTTTGTAGCCACTAGTTAAGCCGGTTGGTTCCGGGTAGAATTACGCTACAAACTCAACCCAACCTCGAGTTGGCCACACTTACGTTTTCTAAGTGTCATGTCCACTTTATTTCAAAACATAATTACAAGTCAACAAATACTTGGGTAGACCTAACTTAATAGGTAAATTCCCAAGGGGTAGACCTAACTTAATAGGTAAATTCCCAATCTTATATTTTCATGCATTTTAAGTTTACCCAAACCCCCCAACGTCATTCTATCGCTTACATATTCGTAATAACGCATAAAGGATAGGAAGAGGGAACTTGGCATAACATACATGATGAACTTGCATATCACAACAAACATGCATAACATGTTAGACTTGCATAACTTAGCATAGTGAACTTGCATATTACCATAAACATGCATAATATGTTAAACTTGCCTAACATGGCATATGGGACTTGCATAAACATGCATAACTTGTCAAACATGCATAACATGTCATTGTGAACTTGCACAAGCATGCATAACTTATTAAACATGCATAACATGGCATAATAAACTTGCATAAGTATGCATAACTTATTAAACATGCATAACATGACATAGTGAACTTGCATAAACATGCATAACTCAATAAACTTGCAAATCATGGCATAGTGAACTTGCATAAACATGCATAACTCAATGAACTTGCAAATCATGGCATAGTGAACTTGCATAAACATGCATAACTCAATAAACTTGCAAATCATGGCATAGTGAACTTGCATAAACATGCATAACTCAATAAACTTGCAAATCATGGCATAGTGAACTTGCATAAACATGCATAACTTGTTAAACTTGCAAATCATGGCATAGTGAACTTGCATAAACATGCATAACTTAATAAACTTGCAAATCATGGCATAGTGAACTTGCATAAACATGCATAACTTATCAAACATGTGTAACATAGCATAGTGAACTCACATAAGCATGCATAAATTATTAAACATGCATAACATAGAATAGTGAACTCGCATAAGCATGCATAACTTATTAAACATGCATAAATCCCAACTTTCATCACATATTAACTTTAGAGTTTCTAAAATGAAGGTAAGAGGGCTTACAAATATTATGAAGACACAAATCTACTAATAAAGATTGAGAAGCCCTTCATGCAAGCATAAAAAAACCCAAAACAAAGCTCCAATAAGAAAACTCTTAACAAAAATTCCAAAAACTCTAGCTTAGCTAATAAAGCTTGCAACTTGATGATGTATGCAAGCTAATGATCATTCATACAACTTAGAAATGCTTGTATGAACATCAAAATCTTCATAGGAATGATTTAAGAAGAGGGTGGAGGCTAGGGTTTTTAAGTGGAGGCCATTTGAGAAATCAATTTGCCATAGTTTAGCTACTAGAATGAATAAATTAGGTTTTAGGGTAGGATTAGGGTCTTATTTATAGAAGATTGAAGTGTTTTTAGCCCTAGGATTAACCCTAGGTTAGTTTAGGTCCATCAGATTTCGGAAGTCTCCAGAACCAAGCCACATAACCAAGCCCAATCAAAAATGGTGCGCCAGGCAAAACTGCCCGGCCACCCTGTGTCGACAGGGCTGTCGACACCCTGGGGACCCTGTCGACATGCCTGTCGACATGGGGGTCCTGGCGGGAGTTTTCCCGCCTGCGCCAGTTTGCCCTAATTCCCAACTTTGAACTTGAAATTCAAATCTGTTTTTGACATGGAAATTTCTGAAAACTTCAATGGGCCTTAACTGGGTCATACGGACTCCGATTTTCGAAAACTCGAACTCTATTTCGCGTATTTTTCCGAGACAAACGCAATGGCATAGCCCGTTTCCCTTGATTCAGAATTTTAGAATTAAATTCTGCCTCGATTTATGTTATAACAGGTTATTGAAAATACGGGTTGTTACATTCTCCCCTCCTTAAAGGATTTCGTCCCCGAAATCTTCAAGTTAGGAAGAACGTATCCTACCATCCAATCATCCATCTACTCAAAGCATCATCCACGAGCAATCATTGTCCTTACAAGATTCTAAATGTGGTATGAACATATGCAAAAGTGTGTGTATATGTACTTATCTAATGCAAAGATCAGGCGGTTACTGATACAGTAAACCTCCTTAATGCATATGTATGTCAGTGAAATGAATCCATATGTATGCAAATTCCTAACATAATTCATAGTATCTATATGAGTGCACATAACATTCATCCATATGCAACATCCATGTGGTAGCACAACAAGTTTCAACCATGAATAAGTGTAAGCACTCATGCATATGCAACATGAAGAGTGTGTGAGCCGATCTAGTGCCTAATGTGTATAATGCATCCACGAGTAACCACTTGCAAAAACTTGCAACCACTTGCAAACATCAAGCATAACATGTTTCAAATACATGTTTCATCCAAAGGGTTTCTACCTAAGGTTCTCATGACAAGATAAACACGATAAACTAGATAAACTAGATAAACTAGATAAACATGGACAGAGAGATATGCTAAAAAGAGATCTTAGAAGATAAGCAAGATAAACTTCTTTTTGGATTACAAGAAATCCATTCAAACTCTGACATATAGTACTAACCGATGAGTCATATCCCCCTTATGGAGTTTACAACAGAAATAAGATCGAGAATGGGACCGAGAGGATATATATACAAAAGATAACTTGCAAGCAAGCTCCACAGGAAAACAAGGATCAAGGATGCACTCTTACAAAGAGATATGATGCGTGTATCTAGTCTTCACTCTTCTTAGTCACGTTTCCTTGAGCTTAACTCCACTGTGCTTTGACCGTCTTTTACTTCATGATTTCTTGGCTCCCTAACTCCTGTTTTCCCAAATTCGAGTTGGAACTCATTTCATTATCGCCTCTCGTCTTCCTTTTCCTCTTATTCTTCTTTCTGTATACTTGGCTTAAACATAACTGTAACCTCATGATTTCATGCAAGCTCTCCAAAATTCACTAGTGAATCCTGGATCTCGTCTACTTACTATAAAGTATTCCACGCAGCAGAACTTTTCTTGAAAATACCAATCCACGTTGCCAATTGCCCTTACAAACGTGATTTTCTATAACTCATGCTTAATCGAAATGAACCATCCGCCTATGAGTGATAGGCCCTACCTAGATTCAGTTGCCTACCCATGGCTTCCTGTAGGCTATTTCAAAACTGGCCAACTTCTTGAGGGTAAACCGTTGCTAACCATGATGCAGTCCTCTCGCTCTTCACCGGACTGAAATGAGCACTCTTCGTGAGTCTACCTATTATGACCCGCCTACCCGTATTCCCTTTCTTTGATCTAGGTAATCTATCCACATAATCTATCGAGATGTTTTCACACTTCCCTTGCGGAACCTCCAATGGAGGTAATGACCCGCCGGGCTTCTATGACTTGGCCTTAACCTGGTGGCACAACATGCATCCTGAGACCAACTCGGCCACCTCCTCGAGTGATGCGCATCTTCAAGAACCTTCTTTACCAAGTCTTCCACTCGAGGAACGCATAATCTCTCATCGCGCCTTAGTCATCCCTTGTCATCTATAATATATCTAGCGAGGTGACTTAACATCTCGCCTTGAATCAACTGGTCCATGTTCTTGACTAACTGCGGGTCTTCTTCCTGTGAAACCCCCTTCTTGATCCAGAAGAGTAAGTCTAAGCTCAGGGAATGCTAACTAACTAGCCAAACGGAGAAAGCTTCTTACTTCAATTGCCCTCTTCAGGGTTTTCCGGTCTGAAACCGCAACCACTTTAGCGGAAACCACCGCTAAGCCTTACTTAGGAACTATGTGCCCAAGAAATCCAACTTCTTTCCTCCAAAGTGATATTTGGAGAACTTGTCCTTCAACTGGTGGCTCTAAGTGTATCCATCACCTCCTTGAGAAGTCTAGCATGCTCTTCCTCGTTCTTTTAAGGAGATCAAAATATCGTCTACGACGACCACGACAAACTTGTTCAAGGACTCCCTAAACACCCTACCCATCAAGTTCACGTAATATGCGGGTGCATTAGTCAAACCAAATAGCATGACTAGCCATTCTAAAAAAAATCCATCTAGAGTCCTAAACGCAGTCTTGTCAATTCCATCCTCAGCCATCCTAAGCTGATGGAATCCGGTAGCTAGATCAAAAGAAAACAGATGCTCCTACAAGCTGATCAAACAAATCATCAATCCTTGGTAACGGTTGTCTATTCTCCTCACGATAATCAACACATAAACGAAGCAAACTGTCCATATTAGTAACGAATACTACTGGAGCACCCTACTCGAAAATGCTTCGTCTCAGGAAGTTCCTCTCAAGCAACTCCTTGACTTGCTTTCCTAACTCTCATCTCGTGAGGTCATGTGCCTAACCGGCCACAAAACTGGCTTGGTATTACCAACCAGATAATGCGGAAATCTATCCCACGTCTAGGGGTAACCCCTTTACTTCCCCCAAGATATCAGGATATTCTCGGACCACCCTCACAGATTGCAAACTATCGATAGACGAGTCGAGGGATTTCAAGATAACATAACATGACGGGATCCATAGGGCTACTAGAAATTTCTAGGGTATTACCGAGGCGGATCATGAGCCTCACAACCCGATGCACAAAAACCAAGAATGGCTCCAAAACAGGACAACCATTCCATGCCCAAAACCAACCCATATCCCCTGAAACCAAGAATATAAACATCCCATGAAAATTCTATACTCAAGATAGAAATTTTCAAATCCACCCAGACCACAGACAATTGGGCGAAACCCCCAATTGGATTTGAAACACATACGGGATCATCAACTAGGCTAGTACTTAGGTGCAAACTTTCAACTAGATCAGATGAAATAAAACTATGCGATGTGCCATAATCAAACAAAGTACGAACAGGGAAAATCAGAAAATGTAAACAAGTCTTTCAACAGAAACACTACCTCTATCATGAGCTGGAATAACGGTGTTGAGGGGATGAACTCGCCCTCCAGATAGTCCCGCACACTGAGTCTGACCTTGCCCTTGTTTTCTTCGGGCAATCCTTGCTGAGATGTCCAAACTCACCACAATGAAAGCATTCGCCCCGCTTTCTCATCTTCTTCCTACATTCCCTGGATATATGTCCAACTTTACCACAGAAGTTGCATTTCCTATTCTCTCTTGGCTTGTCCTTGCGGTTGTTGTTATTCTTGCCTCGTTTCCCGGAATTTACCCTCTTGCCTTGAGACTCATTCGCCTTGACCTCTTTCTTGTCACTGTTATCTTCTTCTTGAAGTAGGGCCGTACTCACCAAATTCTCGAAAGTCGCCCCCAAGGGTATATGAGACATGGCCAAACCATGTAATGGCTCGTTTAATCCTAGAGCAAAGTGTAGGGCCTTCTTCTGAGCTGTATTAACCGAGTCTAAATCGACCCGAGCCAGTTGATTGAACTTATCTATGTATTCCCTAATAGTCATGTCCCCTTGCTTCAGTGATAAGAACCTCAGTCCAAACCTTCCTCTAAAATCATCCCAAGTCTCAATTGGCCTAGTAGCGGTGGTGACTACCCACCAACGTGCAGCTTCTTCCTTTAGCAACCATACTGCTAATAAAACCTTCCTGCGGTCGCCTGTATCAAAGGTGGCTAAAAGATCTTCGGTCTCTTTCAACCAATTCCTTGCCTCTACAAAAGTCTCTGTTCCACTAAAATTCTTGCCACCCATCATCTTAAAGTTCTTACAAGTTTCCGCAAAATCCGCTTGTGGAGGCTGAGGGAGAAGAGGAACATCAGCTACGGAAGGAGGAGGAGGAACAGCGGCCTTGACTGGAAAGACAACATTAGAGACACCCGGGACCGGTGCCGTGACTTCCAAGTACCGACGAAACCAATCGGGTATTGTTACTCCTTCGGGCAAGATGAGATTATCAGACATGCTGGAAATGAAAAGAAAAGAGTTCAAACGAGGGGTCAAAGGATAGTGCTAATGGCTTTTGGGGAATAGCCTTTAAAAATAACTAGACTTTTCTTTGGAAAATACTTTATACTTGGTTTTGAAAATAGTTTTTCAAAAGTTTTAAAAACCTTTTCATCCCTTCTCGTAAACCATATGCTCTGATACCAAATGTAAACACCCCACCTCCGCCAGGGTGGCTCTTGCAAGCAACTCTGACTTTGGTGGGGCGTTTTAAAACAAGGTAAACATGCATAATGATATAACAAGGCAGGACATGACATATATATATATATATATATATGTAAATAAACAGAGTAAGTAGATAGATAAAACAGTGGAAGAATTTTAAACCATTTCAAAAACAAGTCTGCTACATCATAATGTCAATTTCCCAAATAAACAAGTCTAGTGCATAAAATAACATCATCTGAAACTGAAAAGGAAAACATAAAAGTAGCTATCCCCAAAGTGGAAAAAAAACCATAGCGAGCTCAAGTCCAAAGCATACATGAGCTATCCAAGAAAGCAGCTACGATCCAAGCTAGGCTCCTGTATTCCCTCCCTAAGAACCTGGGGGGGGGAACGGAAGAAAAGAGGCGAAAGAAAACAGGTCAGTCAAAAAGACTGAGTAAGCCCTGCTACGATCAGTCTATAAACTAATAAAGTTAACAGCATGATGGAAACTGAGATGATCATAGATAACAACATACTGGCATGATAAATTAACTACAAGATAGATAGAGGTATCATCGCATAAACAAGGTTAAGTTCTGCACCACGGTGTACTAGCAAACCAACATAACAGGTATTGATCCCTTGGCCCAAGCTTTGACCCAATAACATGTAGTGACCTTAATATAAGGTCCAACCAAACGGTCTAGTCGATCGGCTCCCTATAAGCCTAACACGTCAAGTGTTGGTGTCCATACGGCCCACATATGGATGTAGCCAGACTGTGTTGGGTCCACCTTCGGGTGTATCAAGCCCTCGGGTGTCAACCCCAGACACTGAAGCAATAATGCACAGTCTAAACCTACTGGTACCCGTGCCTCGAGTTTGTCCAATACCGGATTACGTGCACGTCCGTAGCCCGCCTGGACCCGCACCGCTGTACCACTCAGCCGTCGCTTTGGTCGCTTACATCAGTCCAGTAATCGTGCCCCGCCCTAGCCCAGCCTCTAGGGTTGTGATGATACCAAACTGGGATTACTGCTGGAACAGACCACGTTGCTAGGGTTTCCTCAGAGGGTTAAGTGCGATTTAACCCTTCACTAATCATGGATTAAATTGGTTAAGTGTAACCGACAGTCCACAACTTAACCCCATTTCAATCCCTCAAACCCCCAAATGGATTAAATTGGTTAAGTGTAACCGACAGTTCACAACTTAACCCCATTTCAATCCCTCGAATCCCCAAATTGGTTAAGTATTAGTGGACCCTGACTTAACCCTAATCATGAGGCATTAATTAGTTTAATGCACCTTAACCTCTCACATTAGACTTCGTTGTGGTTACCTAGTTAAGCCGGTGGGTTCCGGGTAGATTTACACCACAACTTGGTCTAACCTCGGGTCTTGGCACCACATGACCAACTTCTCACATTGGGTCCTATTGTTTGTAGCCACTAGTTAAGCCGGTAGGTTCCGGGTAGAATTACGCTACAAACTCAACCCAACCTCGAGTTGGCCACACTTACGTTTTCTAAGTGTCATGTCCACTTTATTTCAAAACATAATTACAAGTCAACAAATACTTGGGTAGACCTAACTTAATAGGTAAATTCCCAAGGGGTAGACCTAACTTAATAGGTAAATTCCCAATCTTATATTTTCATGCATTTTAAGTTTACCCAAACCCCCCAACGTCATTCTATCGCTTACATATTCGTAATAACGCATAAAGGATAGGAAGAGGGAACTTGGCATAACATACATGATGAACTTGCATATCACAACAAACATGCATAACATGTTAGACTTGCATAACTTAGCATAGTGAACTTGCATATTACCATAAACATGCATAATATGTTAAACTTGTCTAACATGGCATATGGGACTTGCATAAACATGCATAACTTGTCAAACATGCATAACATGTCATTGTGAACTTGCACAAGCATGCATAACTTATTAAACATGCATAACATGGCATAATGAACTTGCATAAGTATGCATAACTTATTAAACATGCATAACATGACATAGTGAACTTGCATAAACATGCATAACTCAATAAACTTGCAAATCATGGCATAGTGAACTTGCATAAACATGCATAACTCAATACACTTGCAAATCATGGCATAGTGAACTTGCATAAACATGCATAACTCAATAAACTTGCAAATCATGGCATAGTGAACTTGCATAAACATGCATAACTCAATAAACTTGCAAATCATGGCATAGTGAACTTGCATAAACATGCATAACTTGTTAAACTTGCAAATCATGGCATAGTGAACTTGCATAAACATGCATAACTTAATAAACTTGCAAATCATGGCATAGTGAACTTGCATAAACATGCATAACTTATCAAACATGTGTAACATAGCATAGTGAACTCACATAAGCATGCATAACTTATTAAACATGCATAACATAGCATAGTGAACTCGCATAAGCATGCATAACTTATTAAACATGCATAAATCCCAACTTTCATCACATATTAACTTTAGAGTTTCTAAAATGAAGGTAAGAGGGCTTACAAATATTATGAAGACACAAATCTACTAATAAAGATTGAGAAGCCCTTCATGCAAGCATATAAAAACCCAAATCAAAGCTCCAATAAGAAAACTCTTAACAAAAATTCCAAAAACTCTAGCTTAGCCAATAAAGCTTGCAACTTGATGATGTATGCAAGCTAATGATCATTCATACAACTTAGAAATGCTTGTATGAACATCAAAATCTTCATAGGAATGATTTAAGAAGAGGGTGGAGGCTAGGGTTTTTAAGTGGAGGCCATTTGAGAAATCAATTTGCCATAGTTTAGCTACTAGAATGAATAAATTAGGTTTTAGGGTAGGATTAGGGTCTTATTTATAGAAGATTGAAGTGTTTTTAGCCCTAGGATTAACCCTAGGTTAGTTTAGGTCCATCAGATTTCGGAAGTCTCCAGAACCAAGCCACACAACCAAGCCCAATCAAAAATGGTGCGCCAGGCAAAACTGCCCGGCCACCCTGTGTCGACAGGGCTGTCGACACCCTGGGGACCCTGTCGACATGCCTGTCGACATGGGGGTCCTGGCGGGAGTTTTCCCGCCTGCGCCAGTTTGCCCTAATTCCCAACTTTGAACTTGAAATTCAAATCTGTTTTTGACATGGAAATTTCTGAAAACTTCAATGGGCCTTAACTGGGTCATACGGACTCCGATTTTCGAAAACTCGGACTCTATTTCGCGTATTTTTCCGAGGCGAACGCAATGGCATAGCCCGTTTCCCTTGATTCAGATTTTTAGAATTAAATTCTGCCTCGATTTTTGTTATAACAGGTTATTGAAAATACGGGTTGTTACACACAACAAGGTCTAATGTGAGAGGTTAAGGCACATTAAATTAATTAATGCCTCATGATTAGGGTTAAGTCATGGTCCACTTAATACTTAACCAATTTGGGCTTGGTAGATTAATCAGGGTTAAGTCGTGAACTCATCGTTACACTTAACCAAGTTAATCCATGATTAGTAAAAGGGTTAAACCGTACTTAACCCACTAGAAAATCCTAGCAATGAGGGTCCACTCCAGCAGTAATCCCAAGTTCGTATCATTAAGACCCTAGGGTCTAGGCTAGGGTGGGGGGCACAATTACTGGACTTGAGGTAAGAGACCAAAAACGACGGTAGAGTGGTACGCCGGTGTAGTTCCGGGCGGACTTATGGTCGTGCACATAGTCCGAAGCCGGGGAAAACATGCACGGGTACCAGTAGATCGAGACTGTGCACTTATGTTTATGGTGTCCAGGGGTTGACACCCTAGGGCTTGATACAGCCGACGGGAGACCCTGCACAGTCTGACTACAATTATGTTTGGGCCGCATTGACACCAACACGTGACGAGTTAGGCTTATAGGGAGCCGATCAACTAGACCGTTTGGTTGGACCGCGTATTAGGGTCACTTCATGTTATTGGGCCAAAGCTTGGGCCAAGGGATCAATACTTGTTTATTCAAGTCATGTTAGTTTGCTAGTACACCTGTGGTGCAAAAACCTTAATCCTGATTATGCGATGACACCTTTATCTACCTTGTTAGTTAATCATCATGCTAGTATGTTGTTATCCTTATGTTCATCCCAGCTTTCATCATGCCAGTTAACTTTATCAGTTTACATTGATTGTAGTAGGGCTTACTCAGTCTTTTTGACTGACCTGTTTTTCTTTCACCTCTTTTCTTCCGTTCCCCCCCCCCCCCAGGTTCTCAGGGTGGGAATATTGGAGCTTAGCTTGGATTTCTGATCGCTTGCTTGTGGGATTTTAGCTCATGTACGGTCTTGACATGAAGCTAGCTATGGTTATCACTTATTTTGGGGATAGTACTTATGTATTTCAGTTTTTCAGTGATGTTGTTTTTATCTAGACTTGTGTATTTGGAAAGTTGACATTATGTTGTACCAAACTTGTTTTGAAATAGTTTGAAATCTTCCGCTGTTTTACATATCTTATTTACTCTGTTTATATATATACATATGTTCTTGTTCTGCCTTGATATATCATTATGCATGTTTACCTGATTCAAACGCCCCTCAAAAGTCAGAGTGCTTGCAAGAGCCACCCTGGCGGAGGTGGGGTGTTACATTTGGTATCAGAGCATATGGTTTACGAGAAGGAACAAAAAGGTTTTTAGAAAACTTTTGGAAAACTATTTTCAAAACCAAGTATAAAGTATTTTCCAAAGAAAAGTCTAGTTTATTTTAAAGGCTATTCCCCAAAAAGCCATTAGCAAAATTCCCTCGTTTTTCTCCATTCTGAATCTATCTTTTTCTTCGTTTTCAGTATGGCCAATAACTTTGTCATTCCGGAGGGAGTACACGTACCTGTTTGGTATAGGAGACTTTTGGAGGCTAGGGCGACCGAAGCCGGCCCCGCAGATGTTCCTCCTCCTCCTCCGGTAGTTAATGTTCCTCCTCCTCCTGTCGCTGAGGTTCCTCTTCCTCCTCCCCCTCAGCATCCACAAAAGGATTTCGCGGAGATTTGCAAAGACTTTAAGGCGATGGGTTGCAAGAATTTCTTTGGAACCGAGACTTTTGTAGAGGCAAGGAATTGGTTGAAAGAAACCGAAGATCTTTTTGCCTTCTTTGATATAGATGACCGTAGGAAGGTTTTATTGGCAGTATGGTTGCTAAAGGAAGAAGCTGCACGTTAGTGGGTGGTCACCACCGCTACTAGGCCAATTGAGACTTGGGATGACTTTAGGGGAAAGTTTGGACTAAGGTTCCTATCACTGAAACAAGGGGACATGACTATTAGGGAATACATAGATAAGTTTAATCAACTGGCTCGGGTCGGTTTATACTTGGTTAACACAGCTCAGAAGAAGGCCCTATACTTTGCTCTAGGATTAAACGAGCCATTACATGGTTTAGCCATGACTCATATACCCTTGGGGGCAACTTTCGAGAGTTTAGTGAATATGTCCCTACTCAATGAAGAGAATAGGAGTGACAAGAAGGAGATCAAGATGAATGATACTCAAGCCAAGAAGACTGATTCCCAGTGGAAAGGAAATCAGGGTAATCCAAGCGGTCAGAGCAGTCAAGGCAATAAGAACAAGAACAAGAACAAGAGTCAAGGCAACAAGGGGAACAACAACAAGGGCAAGAACAACAAGGGGAAGTGCCATTATTGCGGTTCAGTTGGGCATCTTATTAAGGATTGTAAGAAGAGGAAAAGGGAGAATGGTGAATGCTTTTTCTGTGCTGAGACTGGACATTTCAGTAAGGATTGCCCGAAGAAGCAAGGGCAAGGCCAGGGTCAGACTCAGCATGCTGGACCTTCAAGAGGGCAAGTTCATGCTCTCAATGTCGCTCCAGTTCCCGATCGAGGTAGTATTTCTGTTGAAAGTCTTGTTTACATTTCTGATTTTCCTGTTCGTACTTTGTTTGATTCTGGCGCATCGCATAGTTGTTTCATCTGATCTAGTTGAAAGTTTGCACCTAAGTACTAGTCTAGTTAATGATCCCGTGTGTGTTTCAAATCCAATTGGGGTTTCCGCCCATTTGTCTATTATCTAAGTGGATTTGAAAATCTCTATCTTTAGTGTAGAGTTCTCGTGTGATGCTTATATTCTCGGTTTCATGGGGTATGGGTTGATTTTTGGGCATGGATGGGTTGTCCAGTTTTGGAGCCATCCTTGATTTTTGAGCATAGGGTTGTGAGGCTCATGACTCGCCTCGGTAATACCCTAAAAATTTCTAGTAACCTTATGGGTCCCGTCATGTTGTGTTATCTTGAATCCCTCAACTCGTCGATCGATAGTTTGCAATCGGTGAGGGTGGTCCGGGAATATCCTGATATCTTGGGTGAAGTGAAGGGGGGTTACCCCTAAGCGAGAGATTGATTTCCGCATTTATCTGGTTGATAATGCCAAGCCAGTTACGTGGCCGGTTAGGCACATGGTCCCGCGAGATGAGAGTTAAGAAAGCAAGTCAAGGAGTTGCTTGAGAAGAACTTCATACGATGAAGCATTTCAGAAGAGGGTGCTCTAGTAGTATTCGCTACTAATGTGGACAGTTCGCTTCGCCCGTGTGTTGATTATCATGAGTAGAACAAGAAGAATAGACAACCATTACCAAGGGTCGATGATTTGTTTGATCAGCTTGTAGGAACATCTGCTTTCTCTTGATCTTGCTACTGGATTCCATCAGCTCAGAGTAGTTGAGGATAGTATAGACAAGACTGCGTTCAGAACTCCAGATGGATTCTTCGAATGGCTTGTCATGCCATTCGGTTTGACTAATGCACCCGCCTACTTCGTGGACTTGATGAGTAGGGTGTTCAGGGAGTTCTTGAACAAGTTTGTCGTGGTCTTCGTAGATGATATTCTGATCTTCTCTAAGGATGAGGAAGAGCATGCAAGGCATCTCGTGGAGGTGATGGATACGCTTAGAGCGCATCAGCTGAAGGCCAAGTTCTCCAAGTGTCACTTTTGGAGAAGGGTAGTTAGATTCCTTGGGCATATAGTATCTAAGCAAGGCTTAGCGGTGGATCCCGCTAAGGTAGTTGCAGTTCAGGATTGGAAGACTCCAAGGAATGCAACTAAAATAAGAAGTTCTCTCAGTTTAATTAGTTAGTTAGCGTCCCTTGAGCTTAGACCTACCCTTCTGGATCAAGTAGGGACTTCACAGAAAGAAGACCCGCAGTTAGTCGAGATCATGGACAAGTTGATTCGAGGCGAGATGGTAAGTCACCTCGCTATAGATGACAAGGGATGGCTAAGACGCGATGAGAGAAAGAAGGTTCTTGAAGATGCACATCACCCGAGGAGGTGGCCGAGTTTGTCCCAAGGTGCATGTTTTGCCAGCAAGTTAAGGCCGAGTCGAAGAAGCCCGGTGGGCTATTGCATCCTCTAGACGTTCCACTGTGGAAGTGGAAGAGTATTCCCATGGATTTTATCGATCGATTACCAAGGTCAAGGAAAGAGAATACGAGCATGTGGGTCATAGTAGGTAGACTCACGAAGAGTGCTCATTTCACTCCGGTAAAGAGCAAAAGGACTGCATCATAGCTAGCGACAGTTTACTTTCAAGAAATAAAGCGGTTGCACGAGGTTCCCTAAAGTATAGTTAGTAACCATGACTCAATCTTCACTAGCCAGTTTTGGGATAGTCTACGGGAAGTCATGGGCAAGCGACTGAATCTAAGTGCGGCCTATCATTCGCAGGCGGATGGTTCATTTCGTTCAAGCATGAGTTATAGAAAATTTTGTTAGTAAGAGCAATTGGTAAACGTGGATTGGTATTTTCAAGAAAAGTTCTGCTGCGTGGAATACTTTATAGTAAGTAAACGAGATCCAGGATTCACTGGTGAATTTTGGAGAGCTTGCATGAAACCATGTGGTCATAGTTATGTTTAAGCCAAGAATGATAGAAGAGTAAGTAAAAGAGGAAGACGAGAGGCGACAATGAAATGGGTTCCAACTCATATTTGGAAATAAGAGTTAAGAAGCCAAGGAATCATGAAGTAAAAGACGGTCAAAGCACAGTGGGGTTAAACTCAAGGAAACGTGACTTAGAAGACTGAATGTTAGATACGCGCATCATATCTCTTTCTAAGAGTATATCCTTGATCCTTGTTTTCCGGTGGAACTTACTCGCATGTTATCTTTTTACGTATATCCTCTCGGTCCCATTCTCGATCCCATTTCTGTTGTAAACTCCATAAGGGGGTATGACTCATCGGTTAGTAATACATGTCAGGGTTTGGAGGGGTCCGTTAGGTTGACTAAACCTTTTGGGCTTTTATAGAATATGGGTTGGGTTAGGAAGGGATTTCTTGTAATCCGAAAAGAGTATATCTTGCTTATCTTCCCGATCTCTTTGTAGCATATCTTTCTTTTGCTATCTATATCGTGTTAATCTTGTCATGAGAACCTTAGGTAGAAACCCTTTGGATGAAACATGTTATGCTTGATGGTTGCAAGTGGTTGCAAGTGTTTGCAAGTGGTTACTCGTGGATGCATTATACACGTTAGGCACTAGATCGGCTCACACACTCCTCATATTGCATATGCATGAGTGTTTACGCTTATTCATGGATGAAAATTTTTGTGTTATCACATGGATGTTGCATATGGATGTATGTTATGTGCACACATATAGATGTTATACATTATGTTAGGAATTGCGTACATATGGATTCATTTCACAAACATAATTTGCATTGATGATATTTGCATTAGATAAGTACATATACACACACCTTTGCATATGTTCATGCAACATTTAGAATCTTGTAAGGACAATGATTGCTCGTGGATGATGTTTTGAGTAGATGGATGTTGGATGGTAGGATACGTTCTTCCTAACTTGAAGATTTCAGGGACGAAATCCTTTAAGGAGGGGAGAATGTAACAACCCGTATTTTCAATAACCTGTTATAACGTAAATCGAGGCAGAATTTAATTCATAAATCTGAATCAAGGGAAACTGGCTATGCCATTGCGTTCGTCTCGGAAAATACGCGAAATAGAGTCCGAGTTTTCGAAAATCGGAGTCCGTATGACCCGATTAAGGCCCAATGAAGTTTTCAGAAAAATTCAAAGTAAAAACAGATTTCAAATTCAAGTTTGAATTTGGAAAATTAGGGCAGATTGGGCCAGGCGGGAAAATTCCCGCTAGAGCACCCAAGTCGACAGCCCTGTCGACTTGGGAGTCGACTTGGTTGGACCCAAGTCGACAGCCCTGTCGACTTGGCTGTCGACTTGGCTCAGCCGAGCAGTCTTGCCTAGTGCACCATTTTGGAGTTGTGTTGAGTTTGGGTGCCAGATTCGGTTTTAAGGGCTGAGATTGGAACTAGGGTTTAATCCTAAGGCTAGAACTAATCCTAATCTCTATAAATAAGCCCCTAAACTAACCCTAAATCATCATTATTCATTCAAGTAACTAAACTACGGCAAAATCAATCCTCTCATGGCCTCCACTCTCTTCATAAAATTCCTAAGTTATTTCTATGAGAGATTTTCAATGCATACAAGTGTTTTCAAGCTTGTATGAGCATCATTAGCTTGCATTCAAGTCAAGTTTCCATATTTACATCATAGAGCAAGGGTTTTGATCATTTTGGCTCAAGGGTTTTTCTATTAGAGCTTGCATTTTGGGTCTAATTGATTGCATAAGGGCTTTGTCATATTTTTGTGTCTTCATAAGCATAGTAAGCCCTTTTCTACTTTCATATTTAAACTCTAAAGTTAAATGAATGATGCAAGTTTGGTTGATCATTATGATATGCAAGTTTACCATGATATGCAAATTTACCATGTCATGTTATGCAAGTTTGATATATTATGATATGCAAGTTTGTCATGCTATGTTATGCAAGTTTGTCATGTTATGATATGCAAGTTTATCATGTTATGTTATGCAAGTATGCCATGTTATGATATGCAAGTTTATCATGTTATTTTATGCAAGTTTGCCATGTTATGATATGCAAGTTTATCATGTTATGTTATGCAAGTTTGCCATGTTATGATATGCAAGTTTATCATGTTATGTTATGCAAGTTTGATATGCAAGTTTGCCATATGATATGCAAGTTATGTTATGCAAGTTTGTAATGATCATTTTGTTCATGTTATCACGTTATGCAAGCTTATCTTGGGTTTATGAGCCTAAAGCTTCAAGCTTTATGCTAAAGGTTGCATTTTGGCAACATGTAAGTTATCATATCCCTTATGATGACTTGCATGTGAGGCTAAATGCGAACTTATGGCCATTTCTACATGTCATTTATCACCATGTATCACCAATATGCTAAGTTTGGTTTTATGCATGCTTTTGAGGCCTAAAAATGTAATATGCAAGTATATGAACATATGTACATTTCATATGCCACCATGTTAAACTTGTGGCTTCAACACCTTTATGTCATGATGATGCCAAGTTCCCTCTTTCTATCCTTTATGCGCTATTGCGATATGTAAGCGATGGGATTGCGTTTGGGGTTGGGTAAACTTAAAAGACATAAAAACATAAGATTGGGAATTTACCTATTAAGTTAGGTCTACCCATTGGGAATTTACCTATTAAGTTAGGTCTACCCAAATTCTTGAAAACTTGTGATATGTTTTGGAAACATGATGGACATGACACTTAGAAAATATAAGTGTGACCAACTCGAGGTTGGGTTGAGTTTGTAGCGTAAAACTACCCGGAACCGACCGGCTTAACTAGTTGCTACAAACAATAGGACCCAATGTGAGAAGTTGGTCATGTTGTACCTTGAACCCGAGGTTAGACCAAGTTGGGGTGTAAAGCTACCCGGAACCGCCCGGCTTAACTAGTAACCACAACAAGGTCTAATGTGAGAGGTTAAGGCACATTAAATTAATTAATGCCTCATGATTAGGGTTAAGTCATGGTCCACTTAATACTTAACCAATTTGGGCTTGGTAGATTAATCAGGGTTAAGTCGTGAACTCATCGTTACACTTAACCAAGTTAATTCATGATTAGTAAAAGGGTTAAACCGTACTTAACCCACTAGAAAATCCTAGCAATGGGGGTCCACTCCAGCAGTAATCCCAAGTTCGTATCATTAAGACCCTAGGGTCTAGGCTAGGGTGGGGGGCACAATTACTGGACTTGAGGTAAGAGACCAAAAACGACGGCAGAGTGGTATGCCGGTGTAGTTCCGAGCGGACTTATGGTCGTGCACATAGTCCGAAGCCGGGGAAAACATGCACGGGTACCAGTAGTTCGAGACTGTGCACTTATGTTTATGGTGTCCAGGGGTTGACACCCTAGGGCTTGATACACCCGACGGGAGACCCTGCACAGTCTGACTACAATTATGTTTGGGCCGCATTGACACCAACACGTGACGAGTTAGGCTTATAGGGAGCCGATCGACTAGACCGTTTGGTTGGACCGCGTATTAGGGTCACTTCATGTTATTGGGCCAAAGCTTGGGCCAAGGGATCAATACTTGTTTATTCAAGTCATGTTAGTTTGCTAGTACACCTGTGGTGCAAAAACCTTAATCCTGATTATGCGATGACACATTTATCTACCTTGTTAGTTAATCATCATGCTAGTATGTTGTTATCCTTATGTTCATCCCAGCTTTCATCATGCCAGTTAACTTTATCAGTTTACATTGATTGTAGTAGGGCTTACTCAGTCTTTTTGACTGACCTGTTTTTCTTTCACCTCTTTTCTTCCGTTCCCCCCCCCCCCAGGTTCTCAGGGTGGGAATATTGGAGCTTAGCTTGGATTTCTGATCGCTTGCTTGTGGGATTTTAGCTCATGTACGGTCTTGACATGTAGCTAGCTATGGTTATCACTTATTTTGGGGATAGTACTTATGTATTTCAGTTTTTCAGTGATGTTGTTTTTATCTAGACTTGTGTATTTGGAAAGTTGACATTATGTTGTACCAAACTTGTTTTGAAATAGTTTGAAATCTTCCGCTGTTTTACATATCTTATTTACTCTGTTTATATATATACATATGTTCTTGTTCTGCCTTGATATATCATTATGCATGTTTACCTGATTCAAACGCCCCTCCAAAGTCAGAGTGCTTGCAAGAGCCACCCTGGCGGAGGTGGGGTGTTACAGTTTAAGTAAAGCAATTTACGGTGTTTGAATAGAATTTGCCATTTCTTTTATCTTGAAGTAGTAATATTTAAGACTGCTTCATTTTTATCAATTCAATTTCATGTTTTAATATTTGAAGTTCAATGGTGCGTACGCTTACACTTCATTGAGAAAAACATTAATTTTGGTCTCATTGTTCTTTAAAAAAATACTGTGTATCATCTCATGTTGTTGAATGAATAGCAGTTTTAAATCTTTTTGTTTATTTGTTTTCTACTTAATTTGTTGAGCATGACTAAGCGTCGAAGCAACTATAAAAGCAATAAATTATTCTTCTACCATATACCTTGACAGCTAAAAAATATTTTCATTTTTATGCTTTAAAGTTTGTAATTTTTGCTCGTGAAAATGGAATTGGAATAGATGATGATTATGCGATATTTTTCATTAGCCGAGAATTTTTGGATGGAAAATAAGATGGTTGAGGAAACAATTTTATCTAAGTTAAATGATATTTCAAGGTGTACGGTTGGTCAAATGTAGCACTGTTAGTTTTTTTTTATATAGTAGGAGCAGAGAAACATATTGAGGTAGGTTCATGACCTTGCAATAAAAACAAAAGAAGAAATTTTTTGAAACTTTATTAATCGTAAATAGGGGTGTAGATCGGTGGAAACAGACCCAACGGAGGTACAAATTTTGTTACAAATTTTGTTGTGCAAGTTCGTTTTCTAAATGAAATAGATCACGAACAAACTTTGTACAAAGGTTAAAGGCTACTCCTAAGAGCAAAATAGATCACAAACAGACTTTGTACAAAGATTAAAGGCTACTCCTAAGAGCAAAAGCTCAAGCTCCTTCAACAATGCGAGCGTCGAGCGTTTTCTCCATATTGCGCAGCATTAGAATGGTGTTGCACGTAAAGAAGTCCAAACTTTTCCTCCAGCTGTTTATAGAGCCTAGGTCAGGACGTTTTCCTACTTCTTCCATTGACAGACGTAGGGTGAGTTCGCAGTCAATTGTAGGCACGCTGGAAATTTTTGTCGCGTCCGACGCATCGGACGAGAGCACTAATTTCCACTGCCAAATGGAACGCTGACTGGAAGTTGAAAATCAAGCCGTTGGCGTCGGACGCCAACGGCTTAATTTTCAACTCCCCTTCCTCTCTATAAATCACCTCCTCTACCCTTAACACCTTTCACCATACTCCTTCAACAACTTCTTCAACTCTTTCTACTTTTTCGATTAATGTATAACTCCGATTCATCCTCCGATTACGACGATATGATTGATTTCTACGGGGTATATCTGATTCGGGCTGTAACGAGAAATCATATGACGCAGATTAATACTTCGGAGTTCACTGGCTTATCTTGGATCAACGAAATTTTGAATGGTCATCAAAACCGATGTCAAAATAATTTCCGGATGAAAAGACTTTGTTTTCACGCATTATGTGAAAAACTGCAACATCATGGTCTCGCTTCCAAACCAGAAATTTGTGTCGTCGAAATGGTTGGAATTTTCATTTATACAATGGCTACTGGGCTTTCAAATAGACAACTTTAAGAAAGATTTCAACGATCAGGTAACACAATTTCCATTTGTTTTCATGATGTCCTAAACGCTTTTCAAATACTCGCTGCGGATGTAATAAAGCCAGAAGAACAACAATTTACTACTTTTCCACCTCACATCAGAAATTCAACCCGGTATTATCCGTATTTCAGAAACTGTATTGGCGCTATAGATGGTACACACGTATCTGCACATTTACCCGCTGATCAAATTATCCCTTATATCGGAAGAAAGAGTTTTGCAACTCAAAATATATTAGCGGTTTGTGATTTCGATTTACAGTTTACGTATATTATGGCGGGTTGGGAAGGGACTACACATGATAGTAGAATTCTAAATGCTGTTACAAACGATAGAAGCTCTAACTTTCCTAGTCCTCCAACTGGACAGTATTATTTGGTTGATTCGGGCTATCCACTTCAGACTGGATATTTACCGCCATATCGAAATATGCGGTACCATATTCCGCATTTCCGTGATACCACGAATCAACCAAAGTCAGCCAATGAAGTGTTTAATTACTACCATTTGAGTCTACGGATGGCCGTCGAAATAACATTTGGCATTTGGAAAAAGAAATTTACCATTCTCAACAAGATTCCTACGTTTCGGTTCAACACTCAAGTGAAAGTTGTCGTATCTACAATGGCCTTACACAATTTCATACGCAAATATAATAGCGGTGACCCTGATTTTATGGCGTTTGATGATAATCCTGAACTAATCTCCGATCACTACATGGCGGAATATTACAGTATGAGAAATACGACGAATAGAGGCACTGAACGTATACACCCAGATGGAAACCAAGAAATGACATTAGTTCGAGATAATATTAGAGATCGGTTGGTTTCTGCTGGTCTGCGCTAATTTGTCTTTATATCTGTAACTGTACTTGTACTTGTATTTGTATTAGAAACTGTATCTGTATTTGTAGTCGCATTTGTCTAATCAAATCTATTTATATCTTATTTTAAAAATACCACGCTCAAATACCCCGTTCGTCGCTAAAAACACATTCCCCGTTCGCTACAGTACCACGCTCAAATGCCCCGTAATCGTTCACAAATTGGACAGCCAAATTTGAATTCTTATTATTTATAAAGAGTGTTGTCGCATTTTTTTTTTTTTTATGTGGGACTAATATTTTCATCACAACACCACCATGGCAAAGAAAGAAAGAGCCGCTAGCAACCGTAACAAGAAATCAAAGATAAACTCCTGGGTAACAGAAGAACAATCCGCAATGTTCATAGCAGCTGCACTCGAGGTGGATGAAAAGATGGAATGTTTGGAAACTGAAGGGCTAAAAAATCTCCAGCCTCATACGACCAACACTACTGCAGAAAAGAAAAACTTCAGAAAACAGTCGCATTCTGTAGGAAATAATTTTCTTATTCACAAATAGAATGCAGTTAGTACAAATATATAGAAAACTGAATTGGCCTAAACTAGTAAACATATATTGGACTAATGGAATGTATTAGGAATATATTTACACACCCGCAAACGCGGCCAAATTCATCTAGACTGGGAGGCATCAACCTCCAGAAGGAGGACACACAGCAGGAGCTATGCATCTAGCAAGGAGGAGGTTGACTGCTGCCTAGAAACTAGAGTTGAAGGGGAGTAACTATAGTAAGCCGCTAATAATTAAGGCGACACAACGCCCTGACCATGAGATCCCGAAACACATTGCATGTCTGTAGCATCGCCAAGCATCCATGATTGAAGATGATACGGGAGTAAAAAAACGCATAAAGTTGAAGTGGGAACTACAAAAAAATAAGTCTAAATTGGAACGAGAGGTCAGAGAAAATGAGAGTCGAAGCTGGGATGAAGAGGAGCACTCGCTTTCCTTTCCTTTTTTTTTTCCACAAGCTTTAGTGCGTAGAACTACTTTGTAACATTGAATGGGCTAGAGACACAGACATACTGAATGGGTAAATGCAATTTTATTATGTTTTTTGACAGTTGAATTTTTGCATTACCATATTCATTAAGCCTAACGTTATTTTTTTGATAGAGCTTTTCAATACTATGAAATGGGAACACACATGTATGTATGTGTGCGTACACACACATATAGTTCTTGCTACAATCTGAGCACCTCTGTATTAAGGAAACAAAAATGAAAATTGAAACGAAATAAAAGGTACATAAGAAAAGGTTAAGTATCAGTTACGATTCATTTAATTCTTCTTATACATATTTGTCATACATTCACAAAATAAAGAAGTAATGAGGAACATTCTCCATTATAAACAAGAATATCAGGCTATCAGCTATTTAAGTTGAGTAATACTGCATGAACTTTGCTTTGACCTCTGATGGAAGACGCATCTGTTGATAGTTTCTGTCCAACCAAACTGCTGTTGCTTTTCCTTCCAATATGGGCTGCATAATGTTTGCTTATGTTTTTTAGAATTGCAATTACATTAAAAAAAATTAAGAATTTAAGAAACTAATTAATCACCTCATTGTTGGGTAATCTATGCAAGAAATATTCAAGAAATATGCATGTTTCTGTGATACTTGAAGCTCTCACTTTTACTACAAACTCGTCCCCGCTCTGCAAATGAATACAATGAATTAATGAGTTCACATGTTTTTTGATATTCTCCATTATTTGCAGTGCTCAATTTGCTTACTCTTAGAGGTCCTGAAAACTTGAAAGTCATATTAGTGAATGCCATCATTCCTCCAGTTCTTGCAACGGCATCTGCGTTACAGACAATTCCCACACTTCTTAGGAATTCATAGTGTCCTGTAAATAATACATACAATGTCAACAAAAAAAGTTATACTTCGTAAACAAGAGTACACGAGCAAATGATATAACTAGAAGCACATCTCACCATGCTGACAATAACCAGAATAAACGGCGTTGTTTACAACATCAAACTGATCCAGTTCATAGTCTCGTACGTGAAGTTTCATTTCAAAAAATTTCTTCTTCCTATATATGCATGATATCATAATAGCTGAGTTAAATTGTTTATCATGCACAAAAACAAAATGACTAGCAATATGTGAAGGGGAACAAATCATTGATCTTACCAAGTATTTTCGGTATTATATTCTAAAGATGGATTAGTTGCGAGTGCACTCCCCATACGGGTAGGAGACATTACATTAAGTGGTGTGGCAAGAATTCTGTCATTTCTAAAGACACTGGATACACAAGAAGTTTTAGAATTCAAGGGAGTAGGAGAGGATAGTTGATGCCTTGCTGCCTTTATGTCGAAGCCAGTTGAATTTGCTTGTTGTCTTGCATTTGTAGAAAATGGGATGGGATTCATGGAAGACGGAGCAAAGGATTGCATGTTGGTGATAGGCTAAAGAAAATTATGGTAGTTTATTGGCTTTAGATTCCTGAGCTAAATATTTATGATAGAGTTATGTATATTGCCAGTGTATATATATGCAAGTGCAACAAAGCATAGAACAGTCATAGTCGGATAACTTGAACCAAATATTAAGTTAACACTTAATAGAAGCAAAATACTACAGTGTTCAACGTAACACGTGTTTTATGTAAAAAAAAAAAAAAAAAAAATGTTTTTGATTTTTGTAATTTTTTAATCTTTGTATTTGCTGCTTGATGGCTGCGCTGATAACGGCCGAGATGAATTGTTTTATACTCAAATTGGATGCTCTCATTTACCGGATCAATCTTAGCTACTAATTTGCACAAAATCTAATGTTTTTCGGTGGTTTGTAGGACCCGTTGATTAGATTATTAATAATATGCGTGGTTGATGTTTGGTTGTGATTTGTCGGAAGTAAGGGAACACCCGATTTGGGTACTGAAGAGTACATTTTGCAGCTACGTCTTGGTCATTTGTGGAGGCAGACATAATGACATTTTGGTGGATCCCGCTGTTATGTTCTCAGAATTATTAAACTGGTGACGTCCTTTTAGTTTCGTATACCTTATTTTACTTGTTAATTTCAAAGAAAATTGATATTTTACTTCTTACTTTCAAAGAAAATTGATATTTGATGCTTTAATTAACCAATTATCGATCTTGTTTGCTAAAAAGGCCAACATTGATGAAGTCTTAGTCAACATATGCGCTATTTAGATCTGCGCTAGATGCATCGCTATATATATACTTCAAATATTTTACCTAAAACAATCACATACTTAAAGACGCATATGGGAACAACAGCAATATGCTCCATACAAAATACATATAGTTTATCCACTATAATAATCGTTTATCGTATAAAAACTGATTGCAACATGTTGTAAAAGTTCGGATAGTATTTGCACGCAAAATGTTACAATAAAACAACAAAATATTTGTTAATTCTAAACTTTAACCAAAATGCCCTTCTTTCCCTTCTTCGTTGAACAAAAATGTGGAGCAATATCCAAAAAGTGGCTTCAGTATCCAAAAAATTTCAAAAATATTCAAAACAGTCCAAAATCGGTGTAAATATCCAAATTTGTAAGCAAACGTCTATGCAACGTCTAAAAGTCTAAAAAAGTCTAAAATCCATGGGGAATACGAAGACAACCATTAATGGTGCTTGAGATCTTCAATCACATATGTCAATGCATAGAAAGAGTGCAAATGAGCCAACCCCTTTTGAATGTCAATCTTGGGGTTATTTTTAGATGAATTTTGAAACCAACCGCCAGAATTTTGTATCCTTGAGAGGTACTCCGCATCCCAAAAACAAAGTCGAAAACTAAAACGATGTCCAATAATTGAATCCCGAAGCCAAAAAATCTCGTATCCTAAAAGTTGGATGAAAACGTGTTTTGCGCAGCTTAAAATGTGTGATAAGCACAGTAAAATCAAGTGGTTCAGTGATTTTCCACTTTCTATGTTGAATCTCATGTCCTATAAAATGGATGAAAACGTGTGTCGATCAGCCCAAAACGCGTGATCAACACGATAAAAACGATTGGTCAAAAATTATGGCATTTTGCCACTTTCGTTATTTTGCATCCCAAAAAAAGGTAGTAAGCCTGCTCACGCAAAAATATGTGATCCGCGTGTGAAAATTCAGTTTGCCAAAATGGCCTAGCAAAGGCTAATTTTTTGAATCCCTTGATCGGCCAATATTTCACATTCCTTAATCACTTGCCAGATACGGTAAAATGCTTGCCAGAAAAAACTCATAACATAGGAATTTTGCATCACATATGGGATACAAAAATAGAGACGCGAAATTTTGTGTTTACTAAACTAAGTTTTCAAAGTGATCAGCCCAAGTAAAACACGTGGTTTTTTCCCATTTTTCTGTGTCGATCACTATATTTTTTCATGTCAAATCAGATGATTGACCACTTTACCAAACATGATCAACCAAATACGAACATGCAGTTTTTGATGATTTTCAGGTATCGATCACCTGTTTTTGAACGTATCAAACCAAAATTTTGCCAAGTGCCAGATTTTGATGTCATGAGTCGCATAAGCCATTTTTCGTGATCATGTCATGCCGATCAGCTGTTTTTAAGTGATCGACACATGATTTTGTTAAATCATGATTTTACCAAGTTTGATCGCGCCATGAGTCGCGCAACCCATTTTCGTGATCGTGGCATAGCGATCAGTTGTTTTTGAGTGCGCGACACTGTTTTTTACTAAAATCCATATATTTTTCCACGACGAGTTTTGCCACGTGATAGGACCAACATGCTCAAGCATTTTGAGCTGATCAGACCGAGTCGATCACGTATTTTTACCGCGTCGGTTTTTCCAAGTCTATCGACGATGATTTTGTGAATCGATGTCATTTCCTATCTTTTCCAAACACGACGCGACTTCGATCAAATTGCTTTGCATTTTCTGATGACGTTCTAGAAACTTTAGCTCGTAGCTGATCAAAATTTTGACGTGTGATGGCTTTAACCAATAAAACGTGTCAACACAACCGAAACTTTATCATGGTATCAAACCTAACTGCCTAATGGCGTTTCTAATCAACGAATCGATTCAAAAAAAAAAAAAAAAAAAAAACTCATCTGGAAACTATGATCATTTGAATAAAATTTCACGTAAAGGATTTCGCATCATTTGAGAAGTAATTCTGATCAAAACAAAGAAATACCTCGCCAAATTCAAAATCTAGTTGCATCAACTCGTTTTAATCAGAATCTTATTGTTGCGGTTCAGAAATCCAGAAAAGCAATCCAAGAAAATTAAGAAATCATCCAGAAATCAAATAAGTGACATACCAGCAACATTCTTAGTAAAGATACTCATTATAGATTAAACAGTTGCAACATACTTGTTTTATGAGAAATCTTTCCAACCTGATTTGCTTTTGGTTAACAGCTGCATCAAATTTGCCATTTCTGATACTTCATCATTTCACTATGAAGAATTATGGGTGATGAAACGGTTTCTGTTGCATCTAAAAATGGCATTGACAACAATCAAATTGCTGTCTCTATCCAATAATTGGTCAAAATTTTCATTTTCCCTCAAAGTCGATTTATAACCGTGCACTTAGAAGAAGATATTTATCTTCTTTGGACTGCAATATCACGATATAGATTAGAAGGGTTTATTCTTAGCGCACTATCAATTCTACCAAGATTCACAACTGATAAGAACGAGAAAAACTGTCAATAATGAGGACTACATTAGGTATGTTAGACATTATATGTATTACGTGAACCTATTTTGCTGCAAATCAATTGTCGTTTTAGGCATATTTTGTTGGTGATATCCTCGTGAGTTATTGTGACATTATAGTTGTTATTAGATGATATTTTATATGTTGATATGTGTATAGTTATACATGTTGTGTATATTTCTTTTGTTGTTTGTTGTTTGTTGTTTATAGTTTATAGGTGTTCTAGCCTATCTAGTTTAGTTCGGCCCATCTAGTTTTGTTATTTGTTGTATTTAAATTTTGCTGATGTGTAGAATAGACATAAGAAGTTTATCTCATTTCATTTTCTTCTTCATTTGTAACAAGGTATCGGAGCGCACCTCTTAAATCATATCTTAGATCTCAGATCTATTTTTTCAATTTCACTTTAGAGTTATGGGAGAGATTAAATCTGTCATAATGTTATGTGGATGATATCTATTGACACGCCTTTTGGCAAGGCCATTACAACTCGGATTTCTATCAAATGAAGTACTTCGAATATGAGTATAAGCCATCACTAAATTAATCCACTTGACTGAAGTGCTAAAGCTCTCAGAAATTTGGATATGGCGTTATTAAAGATCTGGCTGGGTGAACATCTCGGGTCAGCGTGGGCTGGCTCAACCCATTATCTTATTGGCTTCACATCAGCTCTAAGAACCCGGGTCAGACTGACCCAGGTCGGCATGATCACCAGGGATATTTCGGATCGGAGTTCCCCAGTTTGACCATATCGAGCCGACTCGTACCAATGCAAGCCGTGGAGCCGTTCCTAATGATGACAAGCACAATCTACCTTGGACCTACCCTATCTCCTTAACATCCAGATCGAATGACATGTGTGCTGTACATCCTGAGGAGGACTATTTCTCAAATGAAAGTCCGGTTCCACCACCCGGTGGAAGCATGACAGGTGGACGACTTGACCCGGGATAGACGCCATGTGGCATGCCGACCCGAGCTGGATAGGCTCTTACAAGTACCCAATTCGAAGGCTGAAAGAAGGAGGTCTCTCGCATTCTACCTCTCTCGGCTCAGTACGCATGGATATTGCTGCTGTGAGAGGGCGAATTCAACAATCAACACAAGGATTTTGTGTATAAACCAATTCTTTCTCTACTTTCTTACGAATCAAACAACTGTAACCTAGACAGTATATACAAAAATTAAAAGTGGATGTAGGCTTGGATTAAGCCAAACTACTATAAAAACTCTTGCGTGTTTCTCTGTGTTTGTTTTTGTTCTTGCATTTTGTGATTATGACTATGAGAATATTCTATGATTTGTGTGTGGATTACGCATTTTGGGGTTGATTGTCAAAGTTCCATATTTTGATGTCAATACTTTGGCACACCAGGTAGGGGACATGTGCGCACCTTCAGCAATTTATAGCTTGAAAGGGTTTGGATAGCTCATCTTCGGATTAAATATGGTGTAGCAGAAGAAGGATGGAGCATCTTCCCAAGCTCAAACTGCAGGCATCGAGTCAAGCCTGGAGGCTTCCTCCCATGGAGACCCCTCTGTCTACCTAACAAGGAAAAAATGGACAATGTGCTCAAGGAATCTAGGACAAGGATGCAACATCAAGATGAGCTTCTTCATAAGAAATGGAAGATGATGGATAAATCCGTTAACCTGGATGGAAGGACAACCGAGCAACCTAGATCACTCCCCGGAATAAGCACTACCGTGGTAGCATCAACACTACGGCTCAGGTCGGCCCAAGCTTCGGTTCGGCCAGACATCATACCACAGTCTGGATCGATGCAATCCCAGGCTTGACCTACCCTCCATGTTGACCCGAACACAATCGGGACAATTACCCTCCACTTGAGCAACGTGATGACACATCAACTCATGTTACTATGGAGGAGAACACTAATTTAAATCATGCTAATGTAGCCTTAGATGAGGGCAATAGGGAGATGGAAACTGAAAATGCTATCCTAGGTCGGCTCAGCCATACTGACCCACGTAGGCTCGGCCATACCGACCCAGGGCTTGGGGGCATAGTCGAGTTGAACCAACACGTACATGACATACTTCCACCATCAGCCAAGCTTCCCACTAAAGCCGCCAGAGTCGAATTGCGTAATTGGGAACAACTTCTTGGAGATGAAAACCAGATTTCCAATTTGATTCGACGCTTTTTTAGAGGCGGTACATCTCAGGATAACGTGGATAACGTCAACCACGACCCTTTCTCATGAGACATCAGGAATTCCTGTAACCCGCCTAACTTCAAAATCCCTTCTTTAAAGACATACAACCGCAAGACCAAACCTACAATGTAACTAATGTGTTATATGCGCCACATGGAATTGCTATTCGCGTTGGATAATATTATGGCTAAGTGCTCCCCTTTGTTCTTGACTGATAAAGCTGCTATGTGGTTTCCGCTATTGGAATTTGAAACGATCAACTATTGGAACGCTTTAATCGCCGCTTCATTGAGTAGTTTAGGGTCCACATTGTTATATATAATGTAGTTGTATATAACAATTATATGATTTTTGTTTGATGATTACAACCAAATATATATTATTATAAATGTGTTTGTTATTGTACTGTTATACTACATCACAAACAGGAATATAATATTTATATTTAAATAAAATACCACTGTACAAGAATTGAAATATTGAAAC
The DNA here is from genome assembly GCA_030737875.1 of Allium sativum. Taxonomy (NCBI): domain Eukaryota; kingdom Viridiplantae; phylum Streptophyta; class Magnoliopsida; order Asparagales; family Amaryllidaceae; genus Allium; species Allium sativum. Next base: position 717,460,543 of record CM060916.1, on the reverse strand, counting down.
ATTATTTTATTTGAATATAATATTTTATTTCAATATTCAATGCAAACTTTGTAACTCCACTAATTGTACAATTTCGCTGACATACAATTCATACATATCCAGTTTCTACAATGTTCCTCACTATAACTCTCAGTCACACATTCACTCATATATAGTTACACTCTTTTAATTGTCTCCTGTTTGTCTGCTTCAGTCAATCCAGTCTTCTGCTTACCTGTCACAGAAAAACACACACACACACACACACACACACACAGAGTAATCTGGAACGGAAATATTTTAAAATTCTAGCAGATATAAATTTTATTTCAAAAATTTATTTGCCTCAGAATTTTGGTATGTATCTCACCATTTTTAGTGACTTGATCTGATTTATATAGACTGTATACTCTAGTGCTTACAGATCAGCCACAACTCAGATATAGCGGTCTGCTGATAAATATTCATTCGAATAGCCACATACACACACACACACATATATATATAATATACACATATATACATAAACATATATGTATATATACATATATGTATACATGCAGTCAGCACGGTGTCGAGCTCAAGACAGTAAAGTACACAGACCAACCATACAAACACAAGCCAGTCAACATAGAGATGATCAATGTAATGGTCACAATAGGCAAATAGTAATACATATGTTCGAATGAGGCAACACGCAAGTAAGCAACTTAGGAACAATACACGTGATCAAGCATCAAGTGAAATGCAGCAGCAATTATTTCAAGTGCAAGTGGAAGTGGACTTTCATGCAAGTCTGTACAAAAACACAAGCTTGGACATGCAAGCCAAACCTTTTAATATGGTGATTGAGTACAAAGTGAGCTCAGTGGGTACAAAAATGAAGGCATCTTTTGATACAAACACACTCACGTGAGAGCAATCAACACAAAGCTAATAATGTGAAGCAACAAGTTGCACCAGGTCAACACAGCTCATGATCACAACATAGGGTTCAACTCAAACATGAAGGTCAAGAAGAAATAACTCAAGTGTGCACAAGAATATTGTACAGCAACAAAAATGTGCAAATGCACAGTGCAAGTGATATACAAAACTGACGCATGGTGGAACAACATGATTAATGTTCAAACAGGGTGAATCTTTTATACATGCCAAGCAAACATACAAATATGAATAGCTTAGGTGTATACAATGGTCAAGTGACATATGCAGTAGCAAGGGAACAAAGCAAAGTGAACATGCCAAAGTGATCAGGTAGTATATACATGGCTTGTATATATAATAGTGCAACATTTTATCTACACAGCATGGAACATGATTGAAGAAGTCAGTAAACAAAACAAGTCCACACACAACAACAAGAAAGCATTTTATTGATCCCAGAAGTTCTTTCAAGAAATATTTATTTCGAATTCAAGAGGCCAATAAATCAAGACTGGAAATCATATTTAGTAAGAGAAATCAGTACTCATCCGTTGGGAAAGAAATAATCTATTTTGTTTACAGTTTTACAAATGAAATAAGTGAACAATATGTTTTTGGCAAGTGTGTGAATTCTGGTAAATGCAGAGATTGTATTTGGAATCTTAGTAAAGTCGATTTCAATAATTTTATATTTCTAGGATTGAATAAATTTAATTCGGCCAGGTTCATCACATTTTGGGCATGAGCATCAATTCATATATGGCAAAGATTTCTACAAATCATATGGTTTATTTCAAAAAATACAAGAGACAAATTTTGGGCAAAACCATTCAAATCTCTTTCCAGAAATTATCATGACATTCAAGGTAGTTTTGAATCAAGGCAAGTATCAATTTAAATGGGCCAAGAAAGCAATAGTATTGTTTCCAGAAATACTCAAAATCACAGAAGCATTCATAGCAGATTTAATTTCATATCAAGGCAACATTATTCACGCAAGGTTCATGATGATAAATCAAGCAGGAAAATCATTTGCAAAATTTCATTCAATTTAAAAGCCGATGGAAATCACGTAAAAGATCAGCCAAGTCATCATGCGAAATCAGAGGTAGTTAAGGGTTTTCGATAACCCTATTTAACTTACAATTTCATCATAGGCAATTGTGATCGAAAACCAGAGAAAAAATCGAAAGATAAAATTCGGATAAACTCACTAATTTATCCATCATTTTTTATCACCATCATCCCAAATCGAAGCATCGAAAAGCCACAATGATTTGAGCATCAAAGAGGAACTTCCACAACGACATCACGATCGAGATTTGGGATTTTAATTAAAAACCCTGATTCAATTTCAAAAATAAAGAGATCGGGTGCAATCAAAAGGAGAGTGGGCCGGCCAAGTGTTAAAGGGCTTTGGACTTAATTATTAAAAGGGTTTTTTAATAGTTTTATTTTATTTGTTTTAATTCATTTGTATCATCGAACAGTTTTCTAGTGTTTGTAAAACTGGGAATCTAAGTAGGCTTTTAACTAGCAGTTTACTAGAGTCTGTAAAAACTAGGGTTATGGGTTTGTAATCCGGGGAAATTTTATCTAGGGGATATAGATCAGTCTAGGTTTTTGAGCATAGGATTAGAATATGAGCGAGAGTATCATGGATCCGGGGAAATCTCATAAAAAACAAGTAGTCATCAAAAATATTTCCAACAAGTGGTATCAGAGCCTAGTAATTTTGATTAACTCTAGAGTCATGGATCCTAGTTGTCCGTATAGTGAGAGTCAGTCCAGTGATAGTCCAATTATTTTCAATGGAACAGATTTTTTAATTTGGAAATCAAAATTCGAATTATATTTAAAATCTGTTAATTTTGAATATTGGAATATTATTGAAAATTTGGGTGATATGCTAGATAAGAGGAATAAGGTTTTAAATGCTCGTGTTATGCATATTATTTATTCCTACCTTGGTAATGATGAATTAAAATTTATCACTCATTGTTTAACGGCGCAGGATATCTGGAGAACTCTCGATGCGCTGTTCGGAAATTCTGACAATTTCTCAAAACCTCAATTGTCAACTCAGATTCAGATCTATGCTTAATAAGTCTTGCAGATGTAATTTCGGATAGATCGAACGATGGAGATTCAGCAGACGATGAGACAGGAAATTTCTCATACAAAGATTCAATTTACATGTGTGTCGATTTAACTAAATCTGTTGATAAATTCCAATTGAAAAACAAATCTTTGAAATATAAATATCATGAGTTGACCAACAAAATTAACTATTCGGAATCAAAACTTTCAAATGTCATGAAATTATAAAATTCTGATTGTGAAAACTGATCTACTTCATCTCAATAAAAATAATCAAAAACTTGAGAATGGAATTCTAATCTCAAAAGGGAACGAGATTGAGTTATTAAGTTCGAACAATCTTCTACAAAATGAATTTGAAAATTTTAAGACTACCAAAAATTCCAAACTTGAAATTTCTGAAAAAGAAAGCTTATTGAAAACTGATTTGATTTTGAAAGAGTTAGAAAATGAAATTGTGAAATTCAATTTTTTTGACAAACTTGAGTTTGAAAAGCAAAAACATTTTGAATTTGAAATCTCTGAGTCTCAAGAAAATAAAATTACTTGAATCTGAAAATTTGGTTTTGAAACAACATGATGATGAAAGAACGATCACTAATAATCGTTGTATAGATTTAATCAAAGAAAATGGTGATCTTAAATCCAAAATTCAATGATTAGAATCAACTTTGGAAAAATTCTCTAATGGGAAAAATTCATTGAATTTGTTGTTGCAAAATCAAGTTTCTATTGGGAATAAATATGGTACTAGCTTTGGGAAAAACAATGTTTTTGAAAATGTCGATTCAAATGTTTTTAAAAATCCCTCAAATTACTTCAAGCAGAGTCGTTTTGAAAATTTGAACTCTAAATATTTCAAAAGTTTTTTGAATCACAAACGTGATAATAGAGTGTTTGATAACAGTCTATCTAATCCATTTTGGACCCCAAAAGAAGTAAAGTGAATTCATATAAATTCAAACAGATTTGGGTCCCTAAAGAAACTTTGGTAAATTCTGATGGATTAATATACAAACAAATTTGGGTACCAAAATGCAAGAAAATAATTGAGAGTGGTTTTACAAATTTTGTTAGACCACTCGATCCTTTAAATTATTAGGTACCAATGTTGGCTGAGGAACTTCTGTACAAAAGAGAATTGAATTCAATCTGTTCCATATTTCTATTTCATTCAGAGTTCCTTTAGCCAAGTTTGACGAGTTAGAGAATTAACATTGTCTTCTGGAATTTTGGTATGATCTCTAAACTCAAACTTTGTAAATATTCTCTGTTTTTAATTTCTTTCTTTTTTCCCCTCCTTCTATCCCTTCTATTTTTTTGTTTTGATTTGTCACTGCTATTTTTTACTTCTCTCAGATTTCTTAACTTCCAATCGCAAAATTCATGTTTTTATGGAGATTCGCTTCATTTGAATAAAACACTAATGTTTTAATCATTTCCAAATCTTGAATTCAAATTTGTAAATATCTGCAATTGTTTTGAAGTTTATTTTTTGATTAATGAATTCCTAACAGTGTTGTTGTATTCTTGTCATATCTTGAACACTGTTAATTTGGATTCTAAATTTTTTGAAGATCTGAAAATTTGATGGAATTTCACACACCATTGCTGTTTTGAGTTTCTTCTAATTCATTTTGGAAAGGCTTGAAATATTATACTTATTAAAGCACACTGCTACTTCTCAGTCGTGATAATTTCATTAATTTTTAGATTAGCTTGATTATTTCTGACTAGAAAAACATTTGCTTGAATTATGGTTTACATCTTGAATTTCATCTTATATTCATGATCATTTTGTCTGGAATTTGTTTGTTTGAAATCATCTGAAATTCTTGATATTTTGAATCTCACACACCTCTTAGATTTGAAATTATTAAACTTGTGTGGCTGATTCATTATATCTCAAAACTTGACATTAATTTATTTCAAATAAGTCATTTCTTAAATTTTTAGATTATGAATTATCTCTCATGCCTGATGTAAATAATCTGAAAATTACTCATGTACTTGTCAGAAATACTTGTGAAAATTTCTTTGAAAATCTGGTCCTGAAACACTCTGTTATTTCATGTTCATTTGACTTGAAAACTTATTGGTTTAAAATCATTTGAAATTATTGATTTATTGAATCACATACATATGTTGGATCCGAAATTTATAATCTGGTGTGATTGATTCATTGAATCTTGAGATTTTCATATTTCCTCAAATGATTTCAAATAATCTGTATTTTAATCTTGGATCATGAATCATCTTTTGTGACTATCTTCTTGACAAGTATGTTTTGATATTGGTTTCTGTGCTGCTCTGATACTGCTTTTTAAAATATTTTTGATGACTGCATGTTTTTGATGAAATATTGATTGCTGCTCAAATAAATGCTCTTAATTTGCTTGATTTGTTAGTCGTGTCTGCTTGGGCTTTGTGATAAAAAATTTGCTGTTTGAGATATCCTTGTTCATCTGTAGTGTCATGTTAAAATCCTCATTAATAGAGACATCAAGTGGTATCTGTTTAGAAGAGCTGTTTTTTCTTGCTGTATATATTTTAATTCCCTCTTGATTTGTATAGTTCTTTCAAATCCCTCTTGTAATTGATTTTCAGTTTTAAAATTATTTATTGATTATTCATTCAGAAATTGAAATCCGTATCCAAATTGAACTGTATTTAGAATTCATCAAAATTATTATCAGATTTAGAAATTGTGATGAGTTGAGACTACAGTATATTTCACAAAAATAGGAGATTTTGTTTAGATTTTCATGATGGTTGAACAGTTATTATAATATATTTGAATTGGCAATTATTTCACGAACATCTTCTTTATCTACCAATATTCTGCCATCTATCATGATTTTATATTAATGTGGAGAGATTAATTTTTTTAAATCATCTTGAATAAATAGTGGAAATATTTATGATAGAAATGGGACTATGTTATTATTCAAAATTAGTGATAATTGAAATTTTTCAGTGATCCTGGTACAGTTGGTCATATTTCATAACGTGATTAATTTAGAAATTTATTTCACAAACCATTTCTGTACCTACCACATTTCTAGCATCCATATTGGTTTTATATATCGAGGAGTTTTTTTCTTTTGGTGCCGAAAATGATAAATATATAATACACATAAGTGTTTCTCTAACATCATTTAAAAATCCAAGCTCTGGTCATGCATGGTTAAGAGATAACTTATGATTTAAGCTGCGACTGACCTCATTTAAAAATCCAAGCTCTGGTAATGCATGGTCAGCGTGCTCTTAAATAAAAAGAAAAGGAAAATGGAATAAATTGCAAAATAAATTTTTATATGAAATCCTCCTTGATGTGTAAAAACCAACCTATCAGTCCATCTTTCTAATGTGTTAAAATCTTATGATATATTATGACTTGTTGATTGATAGCTATTGGGATTTGAGATTATATGATTGCGTCACTTAAATTGAATTTATAATTATAGTCCAAATCTATCAAATTGTAATAACCCGGAAATCTGGGCCAATTAAAAAATTTTATTTTGGCAATTTTAGCGAATTTTGAACATTTAAAATGAATTATTTTAAATAATAACGACGAGAAATTTATTTTGAATAGAATAGAACGTATATATTTATATATGTCGTCGTTAGAATATAAATAATTATTTATATATATAAAAGGAATTGAAAATGGCGTGTAGTTCGATAATTCGATTTCAAATTTCAAATGAATATACAGAATTCATTATAAGTCGGAATTAAACGAAACAAGAAATATTTGAATCTGTTAGACGATATCTTTCTAACGGATGTAAGAAACTGAGATTTCACATTAGAAGTTGAAAGCTATGTCCAGTTTAAAATTCAGAAAAGTCGATGTGGAATTTATATATATTTTAATATACATAAAGGCCTTGAAAATAGCCATTTTGCAAATGACCTCAGAATTCGACGAAACCACTTTTGTTGGATCCGGGATGTCAAATTATTGCTAGGTTTCAAATTTCATAATTTTTGAAGCTAGTATGTGAGCGTGGCAAAGGAAAATGTGTTAGGCCGATTTCTATTAAATTGGATCGACCAGAAAAGGGGCCATTTTTCAAACAGTCTCAGAATTCGACGAAACTTGTTTTGTTAGGACTGTATCGTCAATACAAAGCTAGAAAATATTTTTCAGGAATTTTTCGAGTTAGTATGTGGCCCCGGTAAAATGAAATGCGCGTTCAAATTCAATATATAGAATTATATGTTGATTTTGACGAAAACTGATCGAAACGGTCGAATTGGCCTGCGATACATATCCCATTGTGTTCGGAATGGGGGTAATTAGCTATGGACGACAGGCGGTGGGCCTCGTTTAGAGGTCGAAAATAAAAGTTGCTTTTTAGAAAATAAAATAAATAAAATATGTATTTATACTTTGGCCCCCTCTTCATTATCTCTCCCTTTCAGTTAAAAAAAATAAAAAATGGGGGAACCAAATCACGACGACCTCCTGCCGCCAAGCCACCACAGCCGTGGCCCCTCCCCCCAACGCCGGCGCTGCTCCCCCTTACCTCCTCCAGCTCCCTCTCCTCCCTCTTCTTCTCATCTTCCCTCAATCCTCGAACGTTGTGCCCAAGCCACCCCCCTTGAGATCCCCTCGCGCGAGACCCAAATCCCATGACCCCACAGCCAAACCACCCTCCTCCCAACTACCGCGTGCTCCCTTAGCCGACCACCCAGCCCGACGCCGCACCCCAGACCCCCTCCGAGAAACAGCGAGCCCCCTTTCTCTCGTTTTTTTTTTCTACTGTAAGTTTTTTTCTTTTCTTTTCTCTTTCTTTATTTCTACTTATTTGCTAGTGTATTCTAGTGTAATTAGTTTTTTTATTTATAAAAATCAATTTTTATATGAAGAAAGCTAATACTTTTATATGTAGAAAGATTCAATTTGTATAACATAAGAATGTTTGGTTTTTAACATCGCAAAGAATGGATTTTTATAATAAAAAAGAATAGATTTTTATTTTAGAAAAATTTAGATTTTTATACAAGGAAGGTATGATTTCTATCACCCGTTAAGTATAATCTTTATTCGAGTAGAAAGGATAAAAATATAACTTTTATAGCAAGTAAAAATTCGATTTTTATATATTGAATAGCGAAGTAAAAATGTGATTTTTATATAGTAGAAATATTAAAAATATGATTTTTATATTATATAGATGATAAAAATTCGATCTTTATATATGTAGTAGAAATATAAAAATATATTTTTTTCGTGGAAAGAAGCGTTGTAAAAATATATGAAGTAGAAATAAAAAATATGATTTTTATTCATTGAATGAAGCGATAAAAATATAATTTTTATTATAAACAGCGGGAAAAGGACTGCATTGGAATTGCAAGCAGATCCAGACGGTTCAGCAGTTCAAAAGCAAAGCACGGCGGAGTGGAACCCTCTGTGAGAACTTCTCACCTTTAATTTTGTTTTCTAGTTATAATATATACTAGGATGCAGACGGTGTTTAGTAGCACCCGACACCCGTCGTCCACAGACCATGGACGGCTTGTATGCTTGTTTGTTTGATCTTGATGTGTAGTTGATCCTGTGATGTGATGTGAAATGAAAATAAAATATTTATATAGTTAAAATATTTTATAGTTGAAAATAGATTTTTAACGTGTACATGAAATGAAATAAAAATAAACAAACCGGACGATTTGTTTATACACACACATTTGACTGATATTGATTGGGATGATAAATTTTACACATCGCCCAACTGCACAAATAAAATCTGTGTTTGATTGTTTGAAAACCCCACACGGGTATTGGGGTGATATATGACATACACTAATCCCAATAGTTAGTTGTATGTCGATCGATTGATTGACAGACTGTTATAAGCGTTAAATATTTATATTTGATGCTTATACAGTGTAGAACGCACTTTGGATGATGGTTGATGATTTATCGTTGTTGTTATATACGTGTGGTAGAAAATCCATATAATTAACATTATATGGTAATTGATTGGGACTCATTCCAGTTTTGAAAAAGAAATATTTGAATAGAAATATTTGAAAAAGAAATATTTGAAATAGAATATTTGAAAATAGGATATATGAAGTCGTGTTGATTAGATTGACGCCATTTTGACGTGAACAATATTTATATCGATTATATTCGTTTTTGTAATGAATATTGAAACGTGATTTCAAAATCGAATATTTTGAAATGAAATTCGAATTATATTGAAAATAATAGAAATTCGAATTAAATTGAAAAGAATTGAAATTCGAATTAGACTGAATAGAATTGAAATTCGAATTAGACTGAAATAAAATTGAAATCGTTTTGAATTGAGTTTAAAACGTATTGAAATTTAACTGAAAACCGATTTGAATTGAAATTAATTTGAAATGAATTTAAAACGAATTTATGTTGAAAAGATTCGATTTTGATTTAAATTTTAAAAGGAAGTTGAAATCGTTTTGAAAATGAATTTAAAATGATATATAAAATACGTTTTAAAAGGAAATCGACGATGCATATATTACATATTATATATATATATATATATATATATAATGGCCTGAATAGAACGCGCCGCGTCGCGGCAGTTTGCGAATTTCGACCATTGACTTTGAACGGATATTACGGGAGATCCGACAGTCGTATTCTCCTGAAACTGGAACCGTTGGGTTCGTATCGAAAAGAGCTTTCTAACGAATATTAGAAATTTGAAATCTAACGGTTGGATTTGGAATTATGTCCAAATCAAATTTGGAAAAGGTCACTGTAAGTGCAGTTCGATGGCCGTTGATGGAAATCAACTGTACGGGCCTTGATAAAATTATTAAAAATAGTTATAATTTGTGTAAAATCATAAGAAATGATTTGGGAAGAATTGGGATGAAAAACTCCATATTTGAAAAGATAAAAATAGGTTTTTATCGAAATGAACTAGTTTTGAACTAGAATTATAATTCTATTTATTTTTAAATAAATAAATTGAATTTGAAAAGGGTTTTAAAAGTAACCAGAATTTCCAGTAATTGGATTAGAATGGATTTGAATCGAAATTGTCTTTGGAATATTTCGATGTTGGATTTCGTGATTATACAGATGTTGTTGTGGAAATTTGAAAGATATTTATATATCGTTATTTCCAATATGATATTTGTTGGTCGTAGAATTTGATATTGAATATAAGACGATATATTTTCTATTCGGAGCCTTGTATTTAATATCGAATGTGATTTGGGTTTGTCATGAATGGTGTCTTCATTAACACTGTTCTTGAACCCAGTTGAGAAAAAGATTAAATCTTTTTATTTAGATTTAATGAAGTGTACCAATTAAATAATATTTAATTGGAATTGAATTGGTATTGATTTTTGGGTTTATCGTAAACAGTGTTTAAAATAACACTTGTTCTTTAACCCGATAATTAATGGAATGTGATTTTGGATTGTCGTGAACGGTATCTTCAATAATATTGTTCTTAGACCCAAAGGAGTTAAGAAAATCAGAAACTAGCTGGAGATTAGTTTAGTTGAATGGTTTCTGGGGTATTGATCTGATGTTGGTTTCGGCCTTTGGGGTTAATACTTAGGGAATTGCTCACTTGCTAATTTACGGTTAGGGACCGATTGAAATGTGATGTGATTTTGGGTTTATCGTGAACCGTGTTTTAAATGACAATGATTCTTTAACCCAGTTAAAGATTAAAACTAAGTGGAGTTTTAATGAATCTTTAATTAGATTGAAAAGATCGAGAATGGAGTATCACCAGTTTTACTCCAGACGATAGTTAAATCTTTAATTATATTTGAACGTGAAATGGTAATTGAATTTACCGATAACACCATAGTGTTAGATATGAAGTATTACCATTTTTACTTCATGGGATGAATAGGTTGGGATTGGGAAATTAAAACAAATGATTACTTTGGTGAGGTTCGCTAATCCCGACTAGTTTGAATTGATATTCAAAAGTAGATTAAAGAATAAATTTAAATGATTTATCTTTGATAAAATTAATGGGAACCTTTCCCTATGAATGTGAAATTTAGAAACTAACTGCCGGTTAGCTAAGCAGAATGGTTTTCTGGATATTGATCTGATGTTGGTTTCGGCCTTCGGGGTTAATATTTAAGGAATTATTCTCTTGTTAATTTACGGTTAGTGACTGATGAATTGGAATGAGGCGTATGTTGTATTTGTGTAACACTTGTTTATAATATACGCGAGTTATTAGAAAAGACCGGGTTTATCCCATTCTGAATAACTGATACGACGATAAGTCGAATATGAAGACGGTGGTCGAAGACCAGAGGTCTTCACGTCGTTTGGGTGGTTACTAACGATTCTTATTGGGATGTACACCCAAGAAGATGGAAACAGTTGGTGATCGTCCAGACGTACTTGGAGATCGATGGATATGTGGGGTACTAGGTACCTCCGGTTTCGTTCAGACCCAGAACGAACTTGTAAATGGACTGTGTGTCTGACATTGGATTTTAGTCTGTGTGATTGATTTCTATTAAATATATATTTGTTTGGCGGCGGAGAATTTATTCTCTTGCTTAACGCCCTTCTCTGAGACGTACGAGCTCAGGGGTTATATACTGATGGATATCAAACGCATAGAGTGAATTGCCTGTGTGGCATGCCTAAGTGGCAAATGATCAAGGCTTCTATTGAAAAGAAAAGTCTTGGGGTTGATGATCGAAGCACGGCCTTTGTGGCGTTGCTTTGTGTAACGTTTGATTCGCGAGTTTCACACCCGGTATGAACCAAAAACGGGAGAAGGATCTCAGGGAGGACATGCGTTTCTTTCTAGCTAAAAGTGGCGTCAGTGGTTTTACATGCCCTGACGAGTTTGACTTATGTGGTTGTTGCTGTTGCGAGGCGCCTCGGTTTGATCGGACGATCCGGGTCCGATGGAGTCATCTGTTGGCTCATTTGCGCCCCAAAGGGCGGGGAAACGTAGTGTTTAGGCATTTTAATCCACATCGGTGGACCGGCCCTGACGATCCAAGGGTCACTCGAGCTCTGATCTTGAGACATGGTAGGCTAGATTGTCTCGAATCGGTAGAGGACTATCTTTTGCCTCGGTGCATAGATGGAAATCCAATTTCCAAATACGTGACTTTGCGTTTTTAATTGTAGAACCTAGTATGGCGACATAGTGGGATGGGGCACTTATGCCGTCTATGATTGATACTTATGATTTGAAGTTGTTTTATACACTATGCACTTATAATAGCATCAAATGATTTGTTTTAAACGTATCAAGCATTCTTGGCTATTATAAGGTAAAAAACCTACTCCCCGGCTTGCGTTGCATTGTGTGATAGGACCTGGGTCTTATAATAGCTTCATTTTTCTTTATTTAGCATTGCGCTGTTGTTTTATGCACTGGTATTCTATGGAGGAAACCCGTTCCGTGTTATACGGCGTGGTCCCTTGATTTACCTGACTTTAAAATAAAGATTAATAACTGTTTAAGTTCTCACGCCAGTCCCATGACTGACCTGGAGTTTATTGTTTTAACCTAAACTCTGGGTGCCCTTATTTTGACACGGGCAGCTAATAGTTTTGGTTTTGCAGATTTATATTCACAGGATCCTGGTTTACAGTTGGAACGATATCCGGAAAGCTTTGTATCTGTATATCTCTTCTAGTTGTGTATTGTATTATTTTCCGCTGCTATGTAATGTATTTAAATCTCTGATATTTCTGTGTAATATTTATTCATTTATACTCTGTATATTCTTGTATTCTGATGAATCGTTGTAATATACAATGAAATGTTCTTCCGTCTGCGTTCTATTCTGTCGTGTTCTCAAAACAATCAGGCGTTTCAAACGGTCTGGGTCGGTTTAGCGACTGATTCGAATTGAGCGAAATTCCTTTTCGTCACAGTTTGTGACGGCCCGGCCCGCACCAGCCGACATTTACTCCCAAGGTGTGCTGTACACATGTCCAGTTAGCACGGAACAGGTCGTCAGAAGGAAATGGAAGAAGAAAATGAACTAATCAAGAACCTGTAGAATGTCTCACAGCGCATGGAATAAAATATAATAATAACATACTTGACATAAAACAGGTGAGACAGTGCATAAGCTGATAACTAAAACCAACATCGACATCAGAGCAGCGGAAATCCAAATACAGCTTGTTACAACTTTCCAAATTTACTGTCTCTAAAACAAAAGAAAACTGAAGTAGAAGATGCACTACTAATGCCCAAGCAGTGATTTTCAACAACACAGGGAGAATACTATATATATGTATCATACGTGGAAGCCTCCTACTCGTCTCCGGATCATCTACCCGTGCATCACCAGCTAACCTGTCTCTAGTCTGCTCGTGTGAGCACCCAGAGTAATAAGAGGAGACATAAAACTCTGGGTCAGACATAAAGCCTGGTATGAGCGATAAGCATCTAAACAGAACAATAACAGGTATACTAAACCATACCTGAACCTGGACCTGCAACCAAAGAGTTAGTACCACATACCGTACAATACTCTAAGGTGCCATAATAGATAGTGTAAAGAATACGGGGGTGGGGTGTGAATGTCATAATGATGGCAAACAAATCAACTATAGCAACCATCCTCACATCTCTCACTCAGTGCGTAAAGCATACGATGTCCACCGCTGTCAATTACTAGACCCATCGAAGTAGTGACGGAGTTCAACTTGTACAACTACTGCTACTACCAAGCTTACCACATGGAGTCATGACCAAATCTTTACAAATGACCCCACTTCATTGGTCTATAGCCCTTTAGTCGTACCTAGGCCACTGTGGCCCTGAATCCGTTCACGTACCTCCCATACATAGTGATCCAAAGTCATAGACATCGACTGCCCCTTGGCACACGTCCCGCAGCAAAGCCCAATCATGGAGCCCACTCATTGGTTCCCAACTGGATCCTGAGTCAAAGCTCCTCACTTGGACTCCTTTGCATCTCGGGTTTTGATCGAATTGGAGTTGGTCTTCAAAAGAGTCATCGTGTAGAAGAGATGGAAGTCTAATTCGGTTCGGATACATACGTATAGCACGGTTCGGTTCGGTGCAATGCTTCATAGTGTTTTCCTGGATGCAGTTCGATTCGGCGATTCTCCCTTCCAGACGTCGGTTCGGTTCGGATACTCTGAAGTGGTTCGGTTCGGGTGTGCCTCTACTTGAGTTCAGTTCGGTAGTTGCTCCCTCGCTTCGGTTCGGGTCGAGATGTCTAGCTCCAGTCCGATCCTTCTCCCTACCTCCGATCCGATCCCCTGCTCCTGTTCAGCTCACGTGGTTCTTCCATCCGATCCCGCTCGCTTCCCTGCTCCGATCCGCTCCCTAGCTCCGATCCGCTCCTCTGTCCAACTACAACTCCAAGCAATGGCCTTCCTTCATGCCAAACTTCCCTTGTACCAGACTTCAGTTCGGGTCGGGTTCCCTGCCCAGCTCTCCTATCCGATCCGAGCCCATACCCGATCCGATCCGAAACCCTGCACAACTTTCTACAACTTTTTCCAGCAACTTGTTTACGCCATTCGACGACGTTTTCGACCAACCTAACTATTCTAATCAACCACAAATCATTCCAAACAATCATAGCAACATAGCAAACTAACCACAAACACCAAAACAACGAATTTACGTGTCAAAATGGATCAAATATACCCAAAATCCCATATGTTCCCTTAAGCATGTTCAAGTAAAACTAATCATAGGGTTAACAAAACTTAACCAAATTAAACCAAATTTCTACCAGAGGTCTAAAACATTATTTTCGAATTTATAGATATTTTTCCAGAATTTATTACTGTGTAAATTCGCTAATCTTCACTAATTACCCTTAATTAACTGTAATTACTGTCAAAACAATGCTAATCACTCACCTTGGCCACAAATAAAATTCTCAGAACTGAAACCTTGCTGATTTGGGTGAATACTGGTGTCTAATAGTAGCTCTAACCTTGCTTCCGTGTTTTCTCTCCTTAATTTGATGTAGATTAAGCCAAAACTTGACTAGAAAGTGATTAAAAGGTGATTTGGGTGTTGGAGGCCATTGCTAGGGTTCCAAGAATGAAAGTGGTGGCTAAAAGAAATGTTTTCTAACCCTAATCATCCCCTATACATCTCCAATCCCGAAATCCCCTTTGGGCCTAGCTGCTAATTACCAGGTTAAGCCCAATTAAGCTGTTTTTCACCGTCTGAAACTTGTTTCAGCCATATCTCCAAAACGGTGAGTCCGTTTGGCTAACGTGACCACTCTACAGAATTGTAAATCATCATCCGGAGCCAATGGAAGTTGTTTCAGGTCAAAATTCCTTTCCAATCAAAAGTTATGGCCAAAACAGTACCAACTAGGGGTAAAATGGTCATTTAAAAATCGACAAAAATCATGAACATGGGAAATGACCCCAATAGTCGTCTCCCAAAGTTACATGACCATACGACTTCGTATGTGAAAGAAATAAATATTCTACGATCCTATGATGCGTAGAATACGAGTCATTACACAGTTGGTATCAGAGCTTTGGTTTACAAAGCTCAGAGAACAAGACACATTAGAACCATACGAAAGGATTCATCAGAAAATGGATTAGTAATATCCAACGAGAATGACTCGTTAGAGATAGGATCAGTAGTGTCCTAGAACGAGTGTGGAGAGTAGTGTTTTTGATAAATAAAAGTGAAAACAATTTTTGTTTTGAAAATTTAAATCAATTATACGTATTTGAATAATTAGTTGTATTGATTTGGACAGTCCAGTATATATAGACTTTGCGTATACGTCTGATACACGTGTATTTGAAGTTTTAATATAATGGATAGATATAGAATCACACTCTAGTCGCCCGGAGACGATTCTGATGATAGTCTAGACATCATCAGAATTGGTATTCGAGTTTCGAAGGTGTGATATCTATATATTTCCTATTGACTGGTGTGAGAAACAAAATTAGATAGGGTCTATTGTTGTGATTTGGCATCAAGAATGTGATTTTTGACTATATATCAAAGTTATGAATTTGAAATGATAATTCACTAATTGATTGCTGATTGTGTTGTTTGATTATTGGTTGATTAATTAAATGTTGAACCTTTAGGCCAAATTGAACCAAATAGTGAATTGTATTGGAAATTTATCACGTTTGCTTGCATATACATGTACTTACATTGAACAGGTCATAGCAAGGAGGCTAGAGCAGAGAATAAAATTTGTTTGCCCGACAAATAGGTACATGTTTATCATAATTTACTGTTTTGTTTGGGTGATGATGATTTTATGAGCCGCTTGGCTTTTTCTTTTTGAGATCAGAGGGCCTATATGGCAATTTCGGGATTTTCCCGGTGCTCCCGGTGCAGGGGAGGTTACGGCGAAATTTTTCGAAAATTTAGGGTGTTAGTCAAATTTTTGAAAAATTTGAAAAGTTCTTAGAAACTGAAAAGTTGAAGAACTTAAGCCGTAATGAAAATAACGAAAGTTGAGTTGATTTGTTAAACAACTTTCGGCTTCGTTCCCTTTCGGGGACGAAAAGTTTTAAGTGGAGGAGATTATAATAACCCGGAAATCTGGGCCAATTTAAAAATTTTATTTTGGCAATTTCAGCAAATTTTGAATAATTAAAATGAATTATTTTAAATAATAACGACGAGAAATTTATTTTGAATAGAATAGAACGTATATATTTATATACGTCGTCGTTAGAATATAAATAATTATTTATATATATAAAAGGAATTGAAAATGGCGTGGTAGTTCGATAATTCGATTTCAAATTTCAAATGAATATACAGAATTCATTATAAGTCAGAATTGAACGAAACAAGAAATATTTGAATCTATTAGACGATATCTTTCTAACGGATGTAAGAAACTGAGATTTCACATTAGAAGTTGAAAGATATGTCCAGTTTAAAATTCAGAAAAGTCGCTGTGGATTTTATATATATTTTAATATATATAAAGGCCTTGAAAATATCCATTTTGCAAACGACCTCAGAATTCGACGAAACCACTTTTGTTGGATCCGGGATGTCAAATTATTGCTAGGTTTCAAATTTCATAATTTTTGAAGCTAGTATGTGAGCGTAGCAAAGGAAAATGTGTTTGGTCGATTTCTATTAAATTGGATCGACCAGAAAAGGGGCCATTTTTCAAACGGTTTCAGAATTCGACGAAACTAGTTTTGTTAGGACCGTATCGTCAATACGAAGCTAGAAAAATACTTTTTAGGAATTTTTCGAGTTAGTATGTGGCCCCGGTAAAATGAAATGCTCGTTCAAATTCAACATATAGAATTATATGTTGATTTTGACGAAAACTGATCGAAACGGTCGAATTGGCTTGCGATACATATCCCATTGTGTTCGGAATGGGGGTAATTAGCTATGGACGACAGGCGGTGGGCCTCGTTTAGAGGTCGAAAATAAAAGTTTCTTTTTAGAAAATAAAATAAATAAAATATATATTTATACTTTGGCCCCCTCTTCATTATCTCTCCCTTTCAGTTAAAAAAAAAATGGGGGAACCAAATCGCGACGACCTCCTGCTGCCAAGCCACCACCGCCGTGCCCCCCCTCCCCCCACAACGCCGGCGCTGCTCCCCCGCACCTCCACCAGCTCCCTCTCCTCCCTCTTCTTCTCCTCTTCCCTCAATCCTCGAACGTTGTACCCAAGCCACCCCCTTGAGATCCCCTCGCGCGAGACCCAAATCCCGTGACCCCACAGCCAAACCGCCCTCCTCCCAACCACCGCGTGCTCCCCTAGCCGACCACCCAGCCCGACGCCGCACCCCAGACCCTCTCCGAGCAACAGCGAGCCCCCTTTCTCTCGTTTTTTTCCACTGTAAGTTTTTTTCTTTTCTCTTTCTTTCTTCTATTTATTTGCTAGTGTATTCTAGTGTAATTAGTTTTTTATTTATAAAAATCAATTTTTATATGAAGAAAGCTAATACTTTTATATGTAGAAAGATTCAATTTGTATAACATAAGAATGTTTGGTTTTTAACATCGCAAAGATTGGATTTTTATAATAAAAAAGAATAGTTTTTTATTTTAGAAAAATTTAGATTTTTATACAAGGAAGGTATGATTTCTATCACCCGTTAAGTATAATCTTTATTCGAGTAGAAAGGATAAAAATATAATTTTTATAGCAAGTAAAAATTCGATTTTAATATATTGAATAGAGAAGTAAAAATGTGATTTTTATATAGTAGAAATATTAAAAATACGATTTTTATAATATATAGATGATAAAAATTCGATCTTTATATATGTAGTAGAAATATAAAAATATTTTTTTTCGTGGAAAGAATCGTTGTAAAAATATATGAAGTAGAAATAAAAAATATGATTTTTATTCATTGAATGAAGCGATAAAAATATAATTTTTATTATAAACAGCGGGAAAAGGACTGCATTGGAATTGCAAGCAGATCCAGACGGTTCAGCAGTTCAAAAGCAAAGCACGGCGGAGTGGAACCCTCTGTGAGAACTTCTCACCTTTTAATTTTGTTTTCTAGTTATAATATATACTAGGATGCAGATGGTGTTTAGTAGCACCCGACACCCGTCGTCCACAGACCATGGACGGCTTGTATGCTTGTTTGTTTGATCTTGATGTGTAGTTGATCGTGTGATGTGATGTGAAATGAAAATAAAATATTTATATAGTTAAAATATTTTATAGTTAAAATAGAATTTTTAACGTGTATATGAAATGAAATAAAAATAAACAAATCGGACGATTTGTTTTATACACACATTTGACTGATATTGATTGGGACGATAAATTTTACACATCGCCCAACTGCACAAATAAAATCTGTGTTTGATTGTTTGAAAACCCCACACGGGTATTGGGGTGATATATGACATACACTAATCCCAATAGTTAGTTGTATGTCGATCGATTGATTGACAGACTGTTATAAGCGTTAAATATTTATATTTGATGCTTATACAGTGTAGAACGCACTTTGGATGATGGTTGATGATTTATCATTGTTGTTATATACGTGTGGTAGAAAATCCATATAACTAACATTATATGGTAATTGATTGGGACTCATTCCAGTTTTGAAAAAGAAATATTTGAATAGAAATATTTGAAAAAGAAATATTTGAAATAGAATATTTAAAAATAGGATATATGAAGATGTGTTGATTAGATTGATGCCAATTTGACGTGAACGATATTTATATCGATTATATTCGTTTTTATAATGAATATTGAAACGTGATTTCAAAATCAAATATTTTGAAATGAAATTCGAATTATATTGAAAAGAATAGAAATTCGAATTAAATTGAAAAGAATTGAAATTCGAATTAAACTGAATAGAATTGAAATTCGAATTAGATTGAAATAGAATTGAAATCATTTTGAATTGAGTTTAAAACGTATTGAAATTTAACTGAAAACCGATTTGAATTGAAATCAATTTGAGATGAATTTAAAATGAATTTATGTTGAAAAGATTCGATTTTGATTTGAAATTGAAAAGGATGTTGAAATCGTTTTGAAAACGAATTTAAAACGATATATAAGATACGTTTTAAAAGGAAATCGATGAAGTATATATTATATATATATAATATAATGGCCTGAATAGAACGCGCCGCGCCGCGGTAGTTTGCGAATTTCGACCATTGACTTCGAACGGATATTACAGGAGATCCGACTGTCGGATTCTCATGAATCCAGAACCGTTGGGTTCGTATCGAAAAGAGCTTTCTAACGAATATTAGAAATTTGAAATCTAACGGTTGGATTTGGAATTATGTCCAAATCAAATTTGGAAAAGGTCGCTGTAAGTGCAGTTCGATGGCCGTTGATGGAAATCGACTGTACGGGCCTTGATAAAATTATTAAAAATAGTGATAATTTGTGTAAAATCATAAGAAATGATTTGGGAAGAATTGAGATGAAAAACTCCATATTTGAAAAGATAAAAATAGGTTTTATCGAAATGAACTAGTTTTGAACTAGAATTATAATTCTATTTATTTTTAAATAAATAAATTGAATTTGAAAAGGGTTTTAAAAGTAACCAGCATTTCCAGTAATTGGATTAGAATGGATTTGAATCGAAATTGTCATCGGAATATTTCGATGTTGGATTTCGTGATTATACAGGTGTTGTTAAAATTTGAAAGATATTTATATATCGTTATTTCCAATACGATATTTGTTGGTCGAAGAATTTGATATTGAATATAAGCCGATATATTTTCTATTCAGAGCCTTGTATTTAATATCAAATGTGATTTGGGTTTGTCGTGAATGGTGTCTTCATTAACACTGTTCTTGAACCCAGTTGAGAAAAAGATTAAATCTTTTTATTTAGATTTAATGAAGTGTACCAATTAAATAATATTTAATTGGAATTGAATTGGTATTGATTTTTGGGTTTATCGTGAACAATGTTTTAAATAACACTTGTTCTTTAACCTGTTAATTAATGGAATGTGATTTTGGGTTGTCGTGAATGGTATCTTCAATAATACTGTTCTTAGACCAAAGGAGTTAAGAAAATCAGAAACTAGCTGGAGATTAGTTTAGTTGAATGGTTTCTGGGGTATTGATCTGATGTTGGTTTCGGCCTTTGGGGTTAATACTTAGGGAATTGCTCACTTGCTAATTTACGGTTAGGGACCGATTGAAATGTGATGTGATTTTGGGTTTATCGTGAACCGTGTTTTAAATGACACTGATTCTTTAACCCAGTCGAAGATTAAAACTAAGTGGAGTTTTAATGAATCTTTAGTTAGACTGAAAAGATCGAGAATGGAGTATCACCAGTTTTGCTCCAAACGATAGTTAAATCTTTAATTAGATTTGAACATGAAATGGTAATTGAATTTACCGATAACACCGTGGTGTTAGATATGAAGTATTACCAGTTTTACTTCATGGGATGAATAGGTTGGGATTGGGAAATTAAAACAAATGATTACTTCGGTGAGGTTCGCTAATCCCGGCTAGTTTGAATTGATATTCAAAAGTAGATTAAAGAATAAATTTAAATGATTTATCTTTGATAAAATTAATGGGAACCTTTCCCTATAAATGTGAAATTTAGAAACTAACTGTTGGTTAGCTAAGCAGAATGGTTTTCTGGATATTGATCTGATGTTGGTTTCGGCCTTCGGGGTTAATATTTGGGGAATTATTCTCTTGTTAATTTATGGTTAGTGACTAATGAATCGGAATGAGGCATATGTTGTATTTGTGTAACACTTGTTTATAATATACGCGAGTTATTCGGAAGGACCGGGTTTATCCCATTCTGAATAACTGATACGACGATAAGTCGAAGATGAAGACGGTGGTCGAAGACCGGAGGTCTTCACGTCGTTTGGGTGGTTACTGATCATCTTGATTGGGATGTACACCCAAGAAGATGGAAACAGTTGGTGATCATCCAGACGTACTTGGAGATCGATGGATATGTGGGGTACTAGGTGCCTCCAGTCTCGTTCAGACCCAGAACGAACGTGTAAATGGACTGTTTGTCTGACATTGGATTTTAGTCTGTGTGATTGATTTCTATTAAATGTTTGGCGGTGGAGAATTTATTCTCTTGCTTAACGCCCTTCTCTGAGACGTACGAGCTCAAGGGTTATATACTGATGGATATCAAACGCATAGAGTGAATTGCCTGTGTGGCATGCCTAAGTGGCAAATGATCAAGGCTTCTGTTGAAAAGAAAAGTCTTGTGGTTGATGATCGAAGCACGGCCTTTGTGGCGTAGCTTTGTGTAACGTTTGATTCGCGAGTTTCACACCCGGTATGAACCAGAAACGGGAGAAGGACCTCAGGGAGGGCATGCGTTTCTTTCTAGCTAAAAGTGGCGTCGGTGGTTTTGCACGCCCTGACGAGTTTGACTTATGTGGTTGTTAATGTTGCGAGGCACCTCAGTTTGATCAGACAATCCGGGTCCGATGGAGTCATATGTTGGCTCATTTGCTCACCAAAGGGCGGGGAAACGTAGTGTTCAGGCATTTTAATCCACATCGGTGGACCGGCCCTGAGGATCCAAGGGTCACTCGAGCTCTGATCCTGAGACATGGTAGGCTAGATTGTCTCGAATCGATAGAGGACTATCTTTTGCCTCGGTTCATCGATGGATATCCAATTTCCAATTACGTGACTTTGCGGTTTTAATTGTAGAACCTAGTATGGCGACATAGTGGGATGGGGCACTTATGCCGTCTATGATTGATACTTATGATTTGACGTTGTTTTATACACTATGCACTTATAATAGTATCAAATGATTTGTTTTAAACGTATCAAGCATTCTTGGCTATTATAAGGTAAAAACCCTATCCCTCGGCTTGCGTTGCATTGTGTGATAGGACCTGGGTCTTATAATAGCTTCATTTTTCTTTATTTAGCATTGCGCTGTTGTTTTATGCACTTGTATTCTTGGGAGGAAACCCGTTCCGTGTTATACGGCGTGGTCCCTTGATTTACCTGACTTTAAAATAAAGATTAATAACTGTTTAAGTTCTCACACCAGTCCCATGACTGACCTGGAGTTTATTGTTTTAACCTAAACTCTGGGTGCCCTTTTTTTGACACGGGTAGCTAGTAGTTTTGGTTTTGCAGATTTATATTCACAGGATCCTGGTTTACAGCTGGGACGATATCCGGAAATCTTTGTATCTGTATATCTCTTCTAGTTGTGTATTGTATTATTTTCCACTGCTATGTAATGTATTTAAATCTCTGATATTTCTGTGTAATATTTATTCATTTATACTCTGTATATTCTTGTATTCTAATTAATTGTTGTAATATACAATGAAATGTTCTTCCGTCTGCGTTCTATTCTGTCGTGTTCTGAAAACAATCAAGCGTTTCAAACGGTCTGGGTCGGTTTAGCGACTGATTCGAATCGAGCGAAATTCCTTTTCGTCACACACTGTTTTTTTGTACTTCATTTTTGAAATTCTTTTGAAAATAATTGGAATCATATTTTTTAAAACTCTCTCCATTTATATAAATTTCATCGTAAATCAGTCATTCTCTAAATGTGAAATATGCCACTAGTTCTTAGAATATTATGATTTTTGTTTGACTGATTGAGATTTATGATGACCATTCTTCCTCTTAAGCTGAAATTATATTTTAGTCATTTTTCATCTATATTTTAATTTCTGTATCATTTTGTTGATAACAAAAGGAGGAGAATGGGTTGATATTTTGATTTATGAGAGAATATTTTATAAAAAAATTAATTTTGAAAATTCCATTCATTTTTCATTTTTTTCACTCATGCACAGTTATAGGGGGAGTTTCTGTTGTAGGGGGAGCAAACAAATAGGAAGAGTTCAATATTCACTGTCAAACACATTTATTATACTCAAAATCATAATATTTGTTTGACATCATCGAAAGGGGGAGATTGTTGTATATAACGTTGTTGTATATAACAATTATTTGATTTTTGTTTGATGACACAACCAAATATATATTATTATAAATGTATTTGTTCTTTACTGTTTTACTACATCACAGATAGGAATATAATAATATATATTTGGTCGTTATCATCAAACAAAAATCATGTAATTGTTATATACAACATGTTATATACAACAATCTCCCCCTTTTGATGATGACAAACAAATATTATGATTTTAAATATAATAAACGTGTTTGACAGTGAATATTGAACTCCTCCTATTTATTTGCTCCCCTACAACAGAAACTCCCCCTATAACTGTGCATGAGTGAAAAGAATGAAAAATGAAGCAATATTGTACACAACATATATATATACACACACACAGTACATAAGCATAGGCATGGCAACATGCATGTACTGCCAAAGTAAGGGAGGTTTAAGTGTACAACATGTACAAAATTGGAGCTCAACATGAAGTAAAGAGAAACTCAGGTCGACAAATATACATGAAAATAAGTTTAAGCATGACTCAAGTTAAGGGTGGATCTCATGTCCAATCAGCAAGGCCGGAATATAAGAATGGCAGCATATTATAGTACATGTGACATGGTTAAGGCAAGAAAATATGCATGAACATGAAGCAAGACTCAACAAACTTTCCAGACATATTCAAGAAGCATGATAGTGCATCTATACATATCAAAAGTTCATTTTAGTATAGTACAAGATTCAAATGCCAAGTATACACGGTGTATAGAGCAAGGCTCAGCAACAACATAATGGCCGTGCTCAAGGAATTGTACACAGCATGTTTTCAAATTCAGATCAGATTAAAACATGGAGCATGGTAGTAAAGCTCAAGTCAACACAACCAAGTCAAATGCATGGTGCAACTCAGGTGCAAGTGTGAATACAATTTGCATGTGGACAACATATACAACAAGCACAATGTCAAGTGCTAAATATAAGATGGTGCAACAGTTTACTCAAGCCAGTGGATCAAGTTCATGGTACAAGTCAAAGTCATGTTACATACGGATTTCAAGTTCAAGTACACAAACAAAGTGTAAACAATTCAGCAAGTTTTAAAGCTTAGGTGTAGACAACATCAAGGGACAAAGCAACATGGACTATATGAATACAAACCAGGTCTGGAAGTAAAAAGCATGAATATACAAGTGTTCGAATGCAACTACACACACAAAGCCAAACTGAATGTTTCACTTCAAATTTATAAGGAGCATCAAAGTTGGTGTATACTTAATAAAGAAGTGCAAATGACAACCAAGATAGCGGTGACAAGTTTTTGACATAAGCAAGTTCAAGTATATCAACAAATAACCAAGATGTGTAGCAGGCATGAGATAGAAACAACAATAGTCAGGGAATATATGTACAAGAGGAATCACAGTTGCATGAGTTAAGAAATTGCAAACTATTTGGTGAAGCACAATACTTGGCAAGGAAATTCCTTCCAGAAAATCAAGCATCATGATACAAGGGACAATAAATCATTTTGTTTATTTCCAGTAATCAACAAACTGTTTTGAGCAAGTATCAATGTTTACATTCAAGGCAGCTTTTTATATCTGGCAAGAAATTAGAAAATAACCTGCATAAAATCATAGAAATGTTTTGAAAACAAATCAATATGCATTCAACAATATTCCAGGGTTGCTCATTTTTTTTAGGGATAGACAATTGAATTTCAAGGGGCCACATGCATTAATCACGCAAGAATTTTCAAGGGACCAAATATATTTCCAGATTCATAGAAGAGGAATCTCACGCAGAATCAAGTCTAGGTTCATCTCAAAAAGTCATGGCATTTACAGTGCAACCAAAATAGGAAATTCACACAAACCAGGCCAAATCATAATCAAGGAAATCAAAGGCATAATGGTTTTCAAAACCTTATAAATACACACCAATATCATCATCGACGTGAATCGAAAACCAGAGAGAAAATCAAAAACCAGAGCAAAAATCGAAAACCAAAGCAAAAATCGAAAACCAAAGCAAAAATCGAAAGATAAAATTCAGAGAAACTCACTAATTTATCCATCATTTTCGATCACCATCATCCCAAATCGAAGCATCAGAAAGCCACAACGATTCGAGCATCAAAGAGGAACTTCCAGAACAACATCACGATCGAGATTTGGGATTTTACCTAAAAACCCTAATTCAGTTTCCGCTAGCCGCCATTGTTTCATAAATAAAGAGATCGGGTGCAATCAAAAGGAGAGTGGGCCGACCAAGTATTAAAGGACTTTGGACTTAATTATTAAAAGGGGTTTTTAATTGTTTTATTTTGACTTGTATTATTTTAATTCATTTGGATCATCAAACAGTTTTCTAGTGTCTATAAAACTAGGTAATCTAGTTAGGGTTTTAACTAGCAGTTTACCAGAGTCCATAAAAACTAGGGATACTAGCTACGGGTTTGTAGCTAGGGGAAAAATCTAATCTAGGGATATAGATTAGTCTAGAGTTTTGAGCGTAGGATTAGAATAGGAGCGAGGGGTTCGCAAGTTTACATGGTCATGTAAGCGGGATATGTTCTATTACCTAGTAGAAACCTTAGGAATGCAGCAGTAGACAGGATTTTGCTGAAGCTGGGTATATCTTGTGTCATTTACTTTCTGCATTTTTATTTCTGTTGCAATCTATGATCTGATATTTTTTATATCTCGCTAAAATTCAATAAACCCTATTCACCCCCTCTAGGGTTAATCTAGATCCAACACACATATTTCAACCTAAGAACGTCAGGACCATTACTTCTATCAAGCAGAGGTTCGACGAGACCCTGTGCTCAAATTACTAGAGGTTCAATGTGATGGTAACATCAGTAGATCGACAAGAACAGTCCATGGTACTTATGGCTGTCGCCTCTGGCATTTTCGATAAGAAGGATTTCAAAATCTCTTTACATTGAGACCCGCCAAGAGACCTTGGTGAATTCTACTTTGAAGCTAACATGAATTTGCAACAAGAAAGATGCTAATATCAAGGTGAATGACCTTGACGTTTTCATCGTAAAGAATGGAGGACCATCCAACTCTGGAAAGAACGAGGGAAAGGTCCCTGAGAAGAATGATAAAAATGTGTGGTTTCTAAGAGAATCCAAGTACGACAATTGTGTCGAGCTTAATTCTTCATTACTAGATATATATATATATATATATATATATATGCCTCGATGTGTGAGGAACTCTTCCTTTCCCTAAGCCTCACAGGAGGGAGCCAAAGCAAAAGGAACGGGAATCTGGGCTAGATTCTGGACTACACTGCATGTTTCAAGACATGGCAGTCATGCCACGAATGACTACAGGCACTTACGTAACCTTATTGTAGAGCAAATCATACATGGAGACCTGCTCGAATATGTTAAAAAACCAATAATGCTTACATCGGCGCTACCACCATGTGATGACCCCAAACCCCGTACTGACGGTGGCAAGGGTAATCTTTGGAATATAACACATAAACAGATAATAGCAGAACAGAAATAAATAAATACACCAGATAATGCACAATGGAATATACTGGATAAACGTAATCATCAGAGTTACACAGTATACAGGATCATACTTAGTACAATTACAGTTCAGCTATACATAAATGCCTACAGCGGAAACAAACATAATATGTACAATAGGAGCTGAACAACATAAAAAGAGATAAATAATAGAATCCATCTTCAGCTCCAGCTATCCAGAAAGAGCCAGCTAAACTTGAATACAAGGCTGCCCGTGTAGAAAAAGGGGCACCCGAGTTTGAAAGTGAAACAAACTACGAGTCAGTCATGGGACTGGTATGAGAAATCTACTTAACACATTTCAAATATGGCTAATCACAGGACCATGCCACTTTCGCGGAACGGGTTTACTCCATTGGATTGCCAGTGCTTTAAAACAAATCTTTACCATTATAAGACTCAGTTCCCATCACACAATGCAATGTGAACCGGAGGATAGAGTTTTTACCTTATAATGGCCAAGATATGCTTGATACGAATAAAACAAAAGCATTTGATATTATTACTAGTGTTTATATGTTTTAAAAACAATTTCAAATCATAAGTATCAATCATAGACGGCATTAATGCCCCATACCACTATGTCGTCATATATAGGTATACAATCAAAACCGCACAGTCACGTATTTGGAAATTGGATTTCCATCATGAACTGAGGCAAAAGATAGTCCTTACCGACTTCGAGACGCTCTAGCCCGCCCCTCAGGAACAGCCGCAACAGCCCCTTGGATCGTCAGGGCCGGTCCACCGATGTGGATTATTATGCCTGAACACTGCGTTTCCCCGCCCTATGTGGCGTAACTGAGCCAACGAATGTCTCCTTCGGCTTCACATAGTCACCGGTATATCCGAGGCGCCTCGCAATAGCAACAACCACATAAGTAAAATGTCAAGCCGTGTAAAAACACCAACACAACTCCTAGCTAGAAAGAAACGCAGGCCCTCCCTGATGTCCTCTCCCGTTTCTGGTTCATACCGGGGTGTGAGGCTCGCGATTTCACGTTATACACAAAGCTACGCCACACAGGCGGTGGTTTGATCATCACCACAAGACTTTGCTTTTTCAACAGAAGCCTTGATCACTGCATCTTAACATGCCACACAGGCAATTCACACCGTGCAACTGATGGCTATCAATCACTCAGAATAAATTCCAATGTCAGACACACTGTCCATTTGCAAGTCTGTTCTGGGTCTGAACGAAACCGGAGGCACTATATACCTCGCAAACCCATCGATCACCACGTACATCTGGACGATCACCACTCATTATCCATATTTCGGGATGCCTCCCAATCAGGACCTCGGTTACCATCCAAACGCGGTGAAGATCTCCGGTCTTTGACCACCGTCTTCATCTTCGATTTCTTATCGTCGATTCAGTTATTCAGAATGTGATAAACCCGGTCTTTCTGAGCAACTCGCGTATATAATAAACAAGTGAAACACTAACATACACACGCATCATTTCAATTTATCAGTCACTAACCGTCAATCAGTAAGAGAACGATTTCCCAAATATTAACCCCGAAGGCCGAAACAAACATCAGATCAACACCCAGGAAACCATTCGACTTAGCCAACCTTCAGTTAGTATCTAAATTTCACATCCATATCGTTTATAATATTTTATAATGATTTATCGCTATTTTTATTTATTTTAAAATAGCCAATTTATTCAAAACGACGCTTCGGGCCATAACGCGGCTGCGGCGCTGTTTTTCTTCAGATTTGATTTACACATATCTGAAAATCTAACCATTGGATCTTCACAAAATTTACATCATTAGAAAGATCTTTTCAAAACGAATCCAACGGTTCCAGTTTCGGGAAAATCCGACGGTCGGACCTCCCGGTATAATCGTTTGAAGTTTCAATTTCAAAATACGAACTGCAGCGTCGTTATTCGATTAAATATAATTATATATTATATATATATATAAATATAAATATAATCGATTCTAGCGTTGTTTTTCTTCAGATTTGAATTAAACATTCCAGACAATCCAACCGTTGGATTTTTACAAAGTTGGTGCCGTTGGAAAGATATTTCCAAAGCGAGCCCAACGGTTGCGATTTCAGGAAAATCCGATGGTCGGATCTCCCGCACTAATCGTTTGAAATCACGGTTTCAAAATACGAACTACAGCTTCGTTTTTCGATATATTTCAGTTCTATATATATATATATATATATATATATATATATATATATATATATCGATTCTTCGATTTCAAAGCTATATTCTTTTCATACATTTGATAAAAATTATATTTTTATCTAACTGTCTTCTATTTCAACACTTCACTATTTTTAACAATTCGTGTATATAATAAAAATGTGATTTTTAATGTAAAACAATTTATTTCAAGACACGACTATTTTATATAGTTAATATAGGTGATAAAAATAGGATTTTTATTATAAAACAATTTATTTCAAAACAAGATTATTTTATACATTTCATATTGATGTTAAAAATGGGATTTTTATTATAAAACGATTCTTTCAAAATATGAATACCATTCAACACATGAATTTCAATTCAACGAATGAATTTCGATTCAACACATGAAGGTTTTCTATAGTTTATATAAATAGATCAAAAGGTGATTTTTATATTTAAAACACGAATACCATTCAACATATGAATTTCAATTCAACGAATGAATATCGATTCAACACATGAAGGTTTTCTATAGTTTGTATAAATCGATAAAAAGGTGATTTTTATATTTAAAACACGAACACCATTCAACACATGAATTTCAATTCAACGAATGAATATCGATTCAACACATGAAGGTTTTCTATAGTTTGTATATATAGAGTAAAAATGTCATTTTTATTGTTAAAACAATTTATTCGAAACACGAATACCATTCAACACATGAATATGATTCAACGAATGAATTTCTATTCAACACATGAAGGTTTTCTATTCAACAGTCGAATATAATTTCAACACAGTAAAATAATTCTAACACATGAATATTATTCAAAATTTCGGCAGCATAACGGCAGGGTAGTTAAAACCGGGACCGTCCCTAGTACGACTCCTCGCTCTACCTTAAAACCTCGCGGTTTTTGACAATGGGGATTCATGCATCTAGTTCGCACGCAGGCGGCATGTATATTTATTTCATTTCCACAAACTAATCCTATGTGGTTTCAACCAAATATTTCTCAACCACAATCAATCAATATAAACCACAAACAATTCCAATCAACCATTCGCTATCAATCAATTTTCACACCAATCACAACCAATAAATATCGTCCATGGTTTGTGGACGAGGGGCGTATATATATATATATATATATATATATATATATATAGCATTTCACTTCTATTTCAACACATATATAATTTTTACAACGCATATATAACTTATACATCGAACGTACAACTTATACAATGCTTATACATGAGGTGTACAACGCTTATATAACCCATACATCGACTATATAATTTATACATCGTCGTTTTCCATATTGTTTATAAATTAGAAATCTCACATTGGGTTCCACTCCACCAAAAATAGCAGAAGGCTCAGAAAAATATGCGGTCTCTTCTAGAAGGTAGAAGATGTCCACACGAGTCCACTGTCTCTTGTTTCACTGAATTTTGTCAAAATACGAAAAAAATATGATTTTTCAAAGTTTGCAACGGTTTAAAGGTGTTAAAACTGTTGAAAATAAATATAGCCGATACCTCTCTGAATTCTTCAAAACTAGGTTTTGAATTTTCTTTCGATCTGTGAAGCTATTCGTCGATCGGCCAGCGCAGCAAGGAAGAGGGGAGAGAGGCACACTGGCGCCTGGAGCGGGGCCACTTCGGTGGTCCTGGTTGACGGCGGCGGCGGTTTGAATGCCTAGACTTCTTGGCGTCGATTCGCACTCCACAGGCCACGAAAAATTCCAAAGTTTATATGGATTTTAAGATCTCGAGATGATCGTCAAAAAGTTCAACTGTGGCACAAGCTAATTCGGCGTCGATTGATCGGAAAATGAGGGGGAAGGTTTGAACGTGTTTCCGCCTTCAGTCGACGTCGGGGAGAGAGAAAGCTCCTTTTTTTATTAAATTCTGATTGGCCGGGAGATATTTATAATTTTTAAAAGAGGGTTTTCTAACACGACCTCCTATCCAAACCCATCAACTGTCGTACCCAGCGTTTTACCCCCATTCCGAACACAATGGGATATGTTTTGTAGGCCCATTCGATTGTTTCAGTCAGTTTTCATTCAATTTAAAATATATAACATTCAATATTCGATTTGAACTTACATTTCAATTTGCCAGGGCCACAAACTGATTCGAAAAATTCCAGAAAAATAAATCTGGCTATGTTTTTACGATACTGTCCCAACAAAACTAGTTTCGTCGAATTCTGAGACCGTTTGCAAAATGGCCCATTTCTGGCCGATCCAATTTCATTGTAATTGACCAAAACACGTTTTCCTTTGCCACGCTCACATACTAGCTTCAAAAATTATGAAAGTTGAAACCTAGCAACAACTTCACATCCCGGATCCAACAAAAGTGGTTTCGTCGAATTCCGATGTCGTTTGCAAAATGGCCAATTTCATGGGTTATATAAATTCCATAGCGACCTTTCTGAAAGTTCATTTGGCCATAACTTTTGCATCCCGCTATGAAACTTCGATTTTTCAGATTTGTTAGAAAGGTATTCACTAACAGATTTAAATATTTTTGGTTTCACTCAAATCCGTTTTGTTTTTCACCCGGTACAGTCAGTCAAAGTTTGAATTCAAATTTTGAAACTACCACGCCATTTCAGGCCTGGTTTATAATTAGAATTAATTATATTCCTTTTAAATTGTCGATTCAAACTCAGTTTTCATCTTTATTATTTAAAATATTTATTTTAAATATTTAAAATCCATTATTTTAGCCAATTTAAAATTTTTAAATCGGTTCAGATTTTCTGGGTCGTTACAATCTCCCCCACTTAAAACTTTTCGTCCCCGAAAAGGAATAAAGTCGAAAGTGGTTTGATTAATCAACTCTACGTTCAATCTGGCTTCCATCGTCCAACTTTTCAATTTCTGAGAATTTTCAAATTCTTCAAAAATTTGGCTAACACCCGGAATTTTCGAAAAATTTCGCCATAACCTCCTCTGTACGGGGAGAGGTTTGGAAATTTATTGGGCCGTATTAGGTACCCAATAAATCCTAATAAGCATACACATATTTATAGTGATATATTCTGGTGTTTACAGGGGAGCGTGTATAGATAATAACTCCAGAGAATAAATTCTCGTCACCCTGTCAAAGCCTGAGGGAGTGTGTATTTTAAATGCTCCAGAGGATAAATCTTCGTCACCTCGTCCCGTGTGGGAAATAAATAGTCCATGTGCCATATCTAATAACTAGAGAGACGTGATTATTGTCAACTCCAGACCCGTGTGTGGTTTTTTTTTAACCTGGCAATTTTATCGTTACAATTTAAATAGTCCATACCACGTTGTGACGACCCCAAACCCCGTACTGACGGTGGCAAGGGTAATCTTTGGAATATAACACATAAACAGATAATAGCAGAACAGAAATAAATAAATACACCAGATAATGCACAATGGAATATACTAGATAAACGTAATCATTAGAGTTACACAATATATAGGATCATACTTAGTACAAATACAGTTCAGCTATACATAAATGTCTACAGCTGAAACAAACATAATATGTACAATAGGAGCTGAACAGCATAAAAAGAGATAAATAATAGAATCCATCTTCAGCTCCAGCTATCGAAAAAGAGCCAGCTAAACCTGAATACAAGGCTGTCCGTGTAGAAAAAGGGGCACCCGAGTTTGAAAGTGAAACAAATTACGAGTCAGTCATGGGACTGGTATGAGAAATCTACTTAATACATTTCAAATCTGGCTAATCACAGGACCACGCCACTTTCGTGGAACAGGTTTACTCCATTGGATTTCCAGTGCTTTAAAACAAATCTTTCTTTTCAATATCGCAATGATTTTTATAAAAATGAAGCCATTATAAGACTCAGTTCCCATCACACAATGCAACGCAAACCGGAGGATAGAGTTTTTACCTTATAATGGCCAAGATATGCTTGATACGAATAAAACAGAAGCATTTGATATTATTACTAGTGTTTATATGTTTCAAAAAAAATTTCAAATCATAAGTATCAATCATAGACGGCATTAATGCCCCATACCACTATGTCGCCATATATAGGTATACAATCAAAACCGCACAGTCACGTATTTGGAAATTGGATTTCCGTCATGAACCGTGGCAAAAGATAGTCCTTACCGACTTCGAGACGCTCTAGCCCGCCCCTCAGGAACAGCCGCAACTGCTCCTTGGATCATCAGGGCTACCGATGTGGATTATTATGCCTGAACACTGCGTTTCCCCGCCATATGGGGCGTAACTGAGCCAACGAATAGCTCCTTCGGCTTCACATAGTCACCGATATATCCGAGGCGCCTCGCAACAGCAACAACCACATAAGTAAAATGTCAGGCCGTGTAAAAACACCGACACAACTCTTAGCTAGAAAGAAATGAAGGCCCTCCCTGATGTCCTCTCCCGTTTCTGGTTCATACCGGGATGTGAGGCTCACGATTTCACGTTATACACAAAGCTACGCCACACAGGCGGTGCTTTGATCATCACCACAAGACTTTTCTTTTCAACAGAAGCCTTGATCACTGCATCTTAGCATGCCACACACGCAATTCACAACGTGCAACTAATGGCTAACAATCACACAGAATAAATTCCAATGTCAGACACATTGTCCATTTGCAAATCCGTTCTGGGTCTGAACGAAACCGGAGGCACTATATACCTCGCAAACCCTTCGATCACCACGTACGTCTGGACGATCACCACTCATTATCTATATTTCAGGATGCCTCCCAATCAGGACCTCGGTTACCATCCAAACGAGGTGAAGATCTCCGGTCTTTGACCACCGTCTTCATCTTCGATTTCTTATCGTCGATTCAGTTATTCAGAATGTGATAAACCCGGTCTTTCTGAGCAACTCGCGTATATAATAAACACGTGCAACACTAACATACACACACATCATTTCAATTCAATAGTCACTAACCGTCAATCAGTAAGAGAACGATTTCCCAAATATTAACCTCGAAGGCCGAAACCAACATCAGATCAACACCAAGGAAACCATTCGACTTAACCAACCTTCATTTAGTATCTAAATTTCACATCCATATCGTTTATAATATTTTATAACGATTTATCGCTATTTTTATTTATTTTAAAATGGCCAATTTATTCAAAACGACGCTTCGAGCCATAACGCGGCCGTGGCGCTGTTTTTCTTCAGATTTGATTTACACATATCTGAAAATATAACCATTGGATCTTCACAAAATTTACATCATTAGAAAGATCTTTTCAAAACGAATCCAATGGTTCCAGTTTCGGGAAAATCCGACGGTCGGATCTTCCGGTATAATCGTTTGAAGTTTCGATTTCAAAATACGAACTGCAGCGTCGTTATTTGATTAAATATAATTATATATATATAAATATAATCGATTCTGGCGCTGTTTTTCTTTAGAATTGAATTAAACATTCCAGATAATCCAACCATTGGATTTTTACAAAGTTGGTGCCGTTGGAAAGATATTTCCAAAGCGAACCCAACGATTGCGATTTCAGGAAAATCCGATGGTCGGATCTCCCGTACTAATCGTTTGAAATCACGGTTTCAAAATATGAACTGCAGCTTCGTTTTTCGATATATTTCAATTCTATATATATATATATATATATATATCGATTCTTCGATTTCAAAGCTATATTCTTTTCATACATTTGATAAAAATTATATTTTTATCAAACTGTCTTCTATTTCAACACTTCACTATTTTTAACAATTCATGTATATAATAAAAATGTGATTTTTAATGTAAAACAGTTTATTTCAAAACACGACTATTTTATATAGTTAATATAGGTGATAAAAATAGGATTTTTATTGTAAAACATTTTATTTCAAAACAAGATTATTTTATACATTTCATATTGATGTTAAAAATGGGATTTTTATTATAAAACGATTTCTTTCAAAATATGAATACCATTCAACACATGAATTTCAATTCAATGAATGAATTTCGATACAACACATGAAGGTTTTCTATAGTTTATATAAATAGATCAAAAGGTGATTTTTATATTTAAAACACGAATACCATTCAACACAAGAATTTCAATTCAACGAATGAATATCGATTCAACACATGAAGGTTTTCTATAGTTTGTATAAATTGATAAAAAGGTGATTTTTATATTTAAAACATGAACACCATTCAACACATGAATTTCAATTCAACGAATGAATATCGATTCAACACATGAAGGTTTTCTATAGTTTGTATATATAGAGTAAAAATGTGATTTTTATTGTTAAAACAATTTATTCAAAACACGAATACCATTCAACACATGAATATGATTCAACGAATGAATTTCTATTCAACACATGAAGGTTTTCTATTAAACGGACGAATATAATTTCAACATAGGAAAATAATTCTAACACATGAATATTATTCAAAATTTCGACAGCATAACGGCAGGGTAGTTAAAACCGGGACCGTCCCTAGTACGGCTCCTCGCTCTACCTTAAAACCTCGCGGTTTTTGATAATGGGGATTCATGCATCTAGTTCGCACGCAGGCGGCATGTATATTTATTTCATTTCCACAAACTAATCCTATGTGGTTTCAACAAAATATTTCTAAACCACAATTAATCAATATCAACCACAAACAATTCCAATCAACCATTCGCTATCAATCAATTTTCACACCAATCACAACCAATAAATATCGTCCATGGTTTGTGGACGAGGGGCGTATATATATATATATTTATATATATATTTATATATAGCATTTCACTTCTATTTCAACACATATATAATTTTTACAACGCATATATAACTTATACATCGAACGTACAACTTATACAATGCTTATACATGAGGTTTACAACGCTTATATAACCCACACATCGACTATATAATTTATACATCGTCGTTTTCCATATTGTTTGTAAATTAGAAATCTCACATTGGGTTCCACTCTACCAAAAATAGCAGAAGGCTCAGAAAAATATGTAGTCTCTTCTAGAAGGAAGAAGACGTCCACACGAGTCCACTGTCTCTTGTTTCACTGAATTTTGTCAACACATGAAAAAGATATGATTTTTCGAAGTTTGCAACGGTTTAAAGGTGTTAAAACTGTTGAAAATAAATATAGCCAATACCTCTCTGAATTCTTCAAAACTAGGTTTCGAATTTTCTTTCGATCCGTGAAGCTATTCGTCGATCGGCCAGCGCAGCGAGGAAGAGGGGAGAGAGGTGCACTGGCGCCTGGAGCGGGGCCCACTTCGGTGGCCTTGGTTGACGGTGGCGGCGGTTTGTGTAACACCCCGTAATTCTGTAATGCTAAGATTCAAAAATAAAGGCAGAATTATAAGTTAAAATTAGAATCAAGGGAAACAGGCTACACCATTGCGTTTGTCTCAGAATTCTGCATGAAATCAAGTCCGAGTTTGCGTAAATCGGAGTCCGTATGAGGAAGATATGGCCTCCGGAAGATTCAGCAAAGTTCAAATTTCAAATCGGACCCAGATTGGGCTGGGCGGGAATTTTCCCGTCCAAGGCACCCCGGTCGACTGGGTAGTCGACCTGGAGGTCGACCCCCCCCCCCCCCGCTTTTTCCAGCTTTCTGAACCTGATTCGTTTCTCTGTATTTGGATGCCATTCTGACCAGATTCGTTGACTTCTACACTATATAAACAGCCCTGGTCTTCTTCTCTATTCACAATTCTTTTCTATCCTTATGCTGCCTCTAAGAAATGAATAAATAATAGAATAAAATAATATATAAAATAAATCAAGATGAGGAAATGCTGCTAAAAGATTTTCAAGAAGAGGTTCAAGTCAAGCTAGGATTCAAGAGGAGGTTCAAACAACTTCAACGACTGTTTTTCTACGAATCATAGCAACGCCATCTTTCTATTCTAATCTAATCTCTGTAAGTCAGTTATTTCTATATTTGAACGTTTTCTCTGTTCGTGACATGAAATTAAAGGAATAAAAGAATATGCCAAATCTCTCTTTCTATTCGAATCAATGCTTATATCTTTGGACCAAATTAAGAACTGTTATGATTCGATGACCAATTAGGCCTTGCCTATGACTATGAATATTGCCTATGACTATGAACATTGCCTATGACTATGAACATTGCCTATGACCATGAATATTGCCTATGACTATGACTGTGACTATGAGGATTATTTCCTAGACTATGAACACAAACCTATGACTTTGACTAGGAAACATAAACTATTGCCTATGACATAACAAGGACACCTGTGATTCATGACTAGGAAAGTGTTGCTTAAGTTTTGTGACTGTAAAAATGGGTCTAAACCCGATTATCTATTCTGTCTGTTCTTGGTTTTCTTTGGTTTTAGACCTTGGGAATTTACCTATTAAGTTAGGTCTACCCATGTTCTGAACCTACTCTGTCTATTCTTGGTTTTAGATCTTGGGAATTTACCTATTAAGTTAGGTCTACCCACGCTCTTGAACCTACGTCGTAATCTATATGCCTGTGAACTACCATCTTATGCCAGTTGTTATGTCCATTCTTTCATGGCATTTTGGTTCATTCCCTTTTATCGACGAATCTAGCTTTATTTGTAATCTAGGTTGAATCACGATTATACGAACGGTGGGAATACGATTTGGGAGAAATATGAAATTTACCAAAAACATAGTTATAAACTAGGAAATTGGCATAAATTGGGAACATGTATTATGGCGTGTTCATAGGAATGCAAATTGGGTAAATTTGACATGAACTATAGATTGTGTAACCTGAATCTAGTATCGACGTGTAAATCTAGCATTTACATGAATAGTGAACTAGAGTAATAAGTCTAGTTTGACATGAATTAGAATGTTGAATCGGAATTGGATTAGCTAATTTGGCACGGTAAGTATATTGGCATAAATTTGAAATTGGCCATAATTGGGACTAATTGGCAGGTTTAGCAAAATCACGGTTAGTGACACTTAATTTGGTATAGTTTACATACCAAAAAAGGCATAGATATGATTTAGAGGGGGAAATGGGCCATAGAAATAAATGTAGACAATTTACATTAAAAGAGTAATTGGGAAATAAGTAAATTAGGATTAATTTACTTATAGAATTTGTCCTAAATGAGGAAATGTAAATTTAGACAAAAGAAAGGTTTATTAACGACATCTCTTTTAATAATAAACCAGAAAGTTCTAGGGTGACAGAGAGGATAGTGTCTAGGCTTGAGTTTGGAAAATACAAGTTTCCTGCTCTCCCTGGCTACCCCTAACTGATCCGACGGACGGGATGGTTACTTTTAAAACCTGATTTGGAAATTAATCAAAACCCTTTGAACTTAGAAAACATGAATATGCCTAACCCGAGGTTTTGGGGATTTTCTACCGGGGCCATTAGATTTGCTTTTCTTAGGTGAGTTTTCAATGATTTCAAGATTTCTTTTAATTTGGAATTAGATCTTTAAAATAGTAGTTGTGGTTATTTCAAATTTGGAATATTCTCTATTTTTAAACCCAGATTATTATGTTTGATTTCAGATTTTGTGTTTCTACTTTCGTTTTGAATTCCTTTTGTCTATTTTTGCAAACTAAATTCATATTTTTGTAAGTTGTTATTCTGAATCTCTTTCTCATTTCTCTATTTCTAGGTTTTGCAGTTGTGCTAAACATATGCCTAAAATGTGTATATGAATACGATTGATACAGGCATGAACCTGTAAGCCTAATATTTGCGTTGGGTTATTCCTCTTTTTCTTTGTTTTGTGTTTGGGTTGGGGAATAAAATACATTGAATAGAAATAATCAAAAATTAAGGCTTAATTTGATTGTGTTGGAAAATGCAAATAAGAAAGGAATAATTGAATTAACTCGATTGGACTGAATTAAGGCCTATTTCACGGATTTTGACAGAACTGAACTATAATTAAAAAAAATGCATAATTATGATAATTGAAATCATAGTAAATATAAACATGTTAATTTGTAGTTTGAGCCCAGTATTCCTTGTTATCTGGCTTTAATAAACATGTTAATTTATATTGTATGCCCAGTACTCCTGGTTGTCGAGCTTTAGCCTTATACTCCTTATTGTCAGACTTCGATATAAACATATTAATTCAGTATATCAGCCTAGTACTCCTCGTTGTTGCGCTTAATAATTAAAATAAATTCGTTTTGGGGGCCAAATCAACGGTTGAGGATTTGAGCCAAGTTGTTTATTTATTGGGATTTATTCCATGTAGCATACCCTTTTTATCAGTTCAGTCTCACTTTGAGGCAATGACACGCACCATGTTACGTTGTGAACGTACGTCGATCCAATTGGAGGGTGTGAGTATATTCCAATGAGTCAGTGTGCGTACATTGCCTTGATTAGAGGACATAATCCACTTGGACATTCAGTGGATAAGGTTATGCCAAATCATTGATGGACTCAGGCCTGATAAACCAAAACCCGTAATGGGCATTAGTTATCGACAATTTGTCGCAGCCGATCGTTTGAGTAGTACTAGGAATACTTTTCCTAATTTGTTTCTATTTGTAGAAGTGCAAAACAGTCGTCATCATTATCTAATCTTTCGAATGAGGACACTTACACCAATTATGATATCCTTATTCTATTTGTTCACTTTAAGGTGTGCACAGACA
Organism: Allium sativum; assembly: GCA_030737875.1. Classification (NCBI taxonomy): domain Eukaryota; kingdom Viridiplantae; phylum Streptophyta; class Magnoliopsida; order Asparagales; family Amaryllidaceae; genus Allium; species Allium sativum. Next base: position 717,420,771 of record CM060916.1, on the reverse strand, counting down.
CTTATCCCTTTTATGACACTGGACTACTGTTTTACCTAGTTATCTTCCACTTATTAGTCATGCTAGTAATAACTACAGCTTTTCAGACTTTTCGTCTGACCCATTTTCTCCTTTTCTTCTTTTCCTTTTCTTCCTCTAGGCTCTCAGGGAGGAAGTGCTTAGGTCAGATTGCTTTGTTTACTTTTCTTGTAAGACTCTTGCAGAGATGTACTGCTTATCTTATTTTCATTCCACGGTTTGCTTATACTTTTTGGCTATTTGGGAATATTATTGTTTTGTACTCTGAAATTGCTATTATGACTGAGATTTGAGACATGGTACTTTATGGCAATTTGGTTTATTTGAAATACTGAGAATGGTTTGATCATTTTAAAATAAATTGTCTTTTTTTCCGCTGTGAATTTATTATTTTATGTCTTGTGAAATCTTAGTCTCTGTGATGTTTATTTTCTTTATACCTACAACGCTCTGTATTTCATAACGAGATTATATGATATAACAACATTAAGGGATGTAGGGTGTTACAATATTCAAATCGACAAAAATGATTTAAAAAAATTCTTGAATATACAAACATATATTGTTTGTATAAGGTATAGAACATAAATTGTACACTGACAATAATAACAATTTTAATTAAAATTGTATAAATTTCACATTAAAAATTTATTAAATATTGCATAACAAAATTCTAATTTTAACATTAAAATAATAAATATTATTTTTTATAATATTATTATGTGCAACGCACGGGTTACACACTAGTTAAGTATAATGGTAAGGCAGTTGTCATTTGTCCCGCCTTAGCGCCGACTCTGTTTAATTTAATAGGTCTCTCTTTTGGTGAAGAGGTTAGCGAATAATGAAACCGCATTACTCCACAAACAAAGCTGATGATATTTAAAAATATCAGATCATTCTCGTTTGTTATTTTTAATTAAGGTTTTCAATGAAACAAAAATGTGCATGTTATAGTGTTAGAACATAAACAATTAAAAAATGAAATTAAATTGTAAAATAATATAAAAATTATTTTGTTTTCGTATTTCGAGATATTTAAAGAAAAAGAAAGAAAAAAATGTAGTACAGTTTAATTTCTCCATTCATCATTGGTTGTTGAAATGATAAAGAATTATAAACTTTTTATCTTGTTTCTTAGTATTTTGTAATGTAAGCTGGAAACATAAAATTCAAAATTGTTGTGAAATCAAATGGGGATTAACCATCTAATTTTGTTTTGTATTCTGTGCTCTCAACGTTCATTTTGAAATACAATTACTACGGACGAGAAAATTATAAAATTTAGCCTATTACGACGATGCACGACGAATGGTATGCAAGAAACATAGGAGGTGATGATTATTTTCCATTCCTTTATTATTTCACATACAAGCAAAGCAAAATAATTATGTTTTTCATTATGTACGTTAGTTTCATTCTCTAAATAATTTGTTAGGGATGTTAGACCAAACTGAGTAGATTGGTGTTTAAGTCATATCCTATAAAACTTTTAAATATGCACGGACCGAACGAGAAATTGACTCAGATATTATTCGTAAGAATTGAACAACAAGTGGATATTGTATGTAGAACATTTTTAAATGGATGTATTCCGTATATTGGAGCCCTTTGCTCCTGTTTTCAATTTTCCTACAATGATACGTGTCAAAGTCTTAAGATACAAAAGCATGAGTTTTTGTCTATCGAAATATGCAATATTACTAAACAATAAAACGATAATAATACTACAAAACTTACAAATAGTTCGTACGAGGTTTGAGTCTCATCAATAAAAATCTTTGTTCCTTTTGGTTTGTTTACCTAGGACTGTTCGAAGACTTCATTATCATTTTGAAACACGGGAAAATGTATCAATTTTAGAAAATGTATTTGTTACGTTGAATTTGAAGTTTAGAACCATGAACAAAGTGGTTTGATTTCGCTTGTTTATGGTTAAAATCTGGTGTTCCAACTAGAGCTGCTAGTTGTTTTCACAACCGGATAATATCATATTTGCATTCGCATCCAAAAACAGTTTTAGATAACAGATATCGACATCCGCACATAAAGAGGGATACGGGTAATTTTTTTCTCAATCAACTGATTGTTAGAGTTATAAAAATAAATAAATATGATAATATTTTGAATAATTAAATATAAATAATTATATGTGCAACATTATAGCACTTCCAACGCTGCCACGTTTGACTTTGCACAGCCATACGACAATTTTCACCAACATGGTTCAGTCACATTTCATTTTACATTTTATTTACGTAGCCACTAACGCATGCAGAAGTCCGGTCATACTAAGGTAGCAGTGTTCTAACATGCAACGACATAAGACGGACAATAAAAAAAACATCCACTTAATTTGATATATGCAGTGCGTCCTTTGCGAAGACAAAATCTAAATGTCGTTATTTTGAGAACGTTTTCCAAATACTTTGCAGATTTTCTTACGTAATTCTAGACCCAGCTGCGCGATGGCTCCGTCGTTCCCTTTTTTTCTTCAGCACGTGTTTTTCTGCAATCTTTCTTCGTAGGTCTCACAGTGCATTGATATCTGCTTTAATATCGGATATTCGAAAAACGGATGCGGATATAGATAAATTAATATCAACCTCCAAAAATTACCCATTCGATCTCTTTTAATATTATATTTAAAATTATATGTATTTTAGAACAATGAATTAAATTTGTTTATTGTTTTACTAAATCGAATATTTATATTACATGCACTATATCCATATTAGCTACTTGAATCCATTTAATTTCGTCATATATATTTATTTTTAACATTTTTATGATCAACGAAATTGAAAAACATTTATGTTATACTGGGTTTTAAATTTATATTTCTTGATTTTAATCGTTGATGGATAGGATAATTATGTGATATCCGTCTGTGTCCGTGGATACGGATATCCAAAAATGATTTTGGATACGATTACGGATATAGCGTTATCTGTATACTGAATTGTATACCGATCTTCCGTGCACCCTTTTAGAAATTATCATTTACCTTGAAAAGCCATAAATTATCAATCTTCCTCTTTGTTCTTCATAAATCAAGCTTAAATTGCAACTTTAACCAGTAAAGTTTTTATTTTTCTTAAAAAAATGCTTTATCGTCTTTTTCCTTCTTGCCTTGGCAGTTGACTTCGAGAAGAAAAGACAAAAGAGTGGGGAACGATATTGAATTTGGTCGCAACAAAAACTTATTTCAAGGCTTCAATCATTTATTTCATTATTACGCTGGGTTGGCTAAGAAATGTTTCTTTATTTTAATTAAGGGATGACTAATTTGAGCTGGGTTGCAGCTGAAATTAACGTAGTTTAGGGCTTAAATTGTTTATTTTGGGCTAAGAAACTATGTATACTATACTTTCTTCCCTTATTTCTCAAATATCTGATTATCTCTTCCCTTTACTTGTTTATTGTAATATGAAACGCTGAGATATGAATATTTTCGAAAGATTAGCACATCCAAACCCATATGATATTGTGACAAAATATCAGCTTTTGCAGATGATATTTGATTGCATTATTCATTATTAACATAAGCTGTTATATGTAGTTTTTAAAATGATATTTTGACTATCGTAGTGCTAAATGTTGAAAATGTTGTTCTTGAATTATGTTTTAGTTACTGTTGACAAAGTGGCGTAAATATTATAGCTTTGAACGATATTTCAGTTTTGTATTCATGCAATTGGTTGAATTGAAATGCTACTATTATATATATATATATATATATATATATATATATATATATATATATGTCATGTGTCGTAGTTGATTGATTTTATTATATCACGTGTGCTACAATTTTAACTGAAACAGTTAAATGGGTTGGGTTAGTTTTGTCCATCAAATTATGTATCGTGTTCCTTTTATTTAAATGGGTTGAGTTGATTTTTAATTCCATTCATTTATGTCCAACCTCTGGTGCTGTTATTGCATAAAAAATCGATCATGCATGTTTTTGAATGTATTACAAATTCCAAACAACACTCCTAAAAAAATTTGTATTATGTTGATGATGTACTCATATCTTCCAATGAATGACACTAAACTTCTAGTATTATCTTTGCATAGCACAATTTACTAATCACTCTTCATGTTCTTCATCTAGGCTTTTGAACCCTCGTAATACTCTTGCATATATGGACATTAATTTTTCTTTATAAGTTAAAGTCGAAGACAGAAAGCGCGAATGACTTTCATGGCGCTAAATTCTCAATAAATATTATTTTTAAAAATTATCATTTTAACGAAAATCACTTAACCAAATAGTCGGTTTTCCCCACCGTTTTACGATAATACTAGTGTTTTGAATAATTAAATACAAAAATAATAAATTATTATATATGCAACATTAAAGCACTTCCAACGCTGTCATGTTTGACTGTGCGCAGTCATACAACAATTTCCAGCAACATGGTTCAGTCACATTTCATTTTACCTTCCATTTACGTAACCGCGTAGTTATCATTTCAACGCGCGCAGAAGTACAGTCATAGTGAAGTAGTAGTGTTCTAATATGCAACGGCATAAGACGGGAAGTAAAAGCATTCCACTGAATTCCACTGAATTTCATATATGCTGGGCGTTCTCTGCGACGACAACGTAGAAATATCGTTAAATATCATTATTTTAACAACGCTTTCCGAATATTTTTCAGATTTTCTTACGCATATCTTGACCCAGCTGCGTGATGGTTCGGGCGTTCCATTTTTTTCTTCAGCACGTGTTATTTTTTCTCCAATCTTTCCTTTTTAGATTGCGTAGTGATTGGAATATTTGCTCCATCTCATGAAAAGACAATGTCAACAAAGCATTTTATTTTATTTTAAGTTTATTCGCTTTGGGTTTTTTTTTTTTTTAATTTAACGGAACAGGAAAATAATGTCCAGGACAAAGTTACACATTTTTACATTAGTAATAATGGCATGTTAAAATTTATTTTAAATGATAAAACATTAAAATTATAAGTATCAGTTTTACAATGTGTGTGATATAACAACTTAATTGTCCAGTTTTTAACTATTAGTTTTATGGTATGTTTTATAGTGTACGTTGCCTTTAAAAATAAATTTTAGTAAATTGTTCTTGATTTGAGAAAAGCTACGAAGTTTATCGTTCACGGAAAATTCCCCGAACTGTGCACTTCAGTTTGTTATCTTTATATATTTTGGTACAGGAACCAGTCTTTGTATTCTATGTTCATAAATTATATGTCGTTTTCTTTGTCTTTTTCTGCGATTGATGTAAAATGCACCCCTTTTCAAAAGGAGAAAAGTAACCGGTCAGAGTTGAGGATGTATAGTCGAACTCTGATGGCAACGGAGGTCTTAATGTCTTGCGACTTCAATTTACCTGTCAATTTTGTCCATTTATTGACAACCCAAAGGAGTGTACCGGGCTTCGTGGAGAAAAGTAGGGCTGTCAATGGATACCCAAAAAATCTAAAATTCGTCCACATCCGTATCCAAAAAGCAAATGAATATCCGATATCCGAAAAAGGGATGCGAATACGAATACGAAGACATCCGTATTCGAAAATTATCCGTTCGAATTTTTCAAAATTATAGCTTAAATAATATGTATTTTAGTACGTCAAAAAAATATAAATTTATCGTTTTAGTAAATTTGATGTTCATATTTTATGCGTAAAATACATAATAACTGCTCAAAATTATTTATTGTCATCATAATAGTTAAGTTTTAACAATTTAATAGCCAATGGGATGATAAAATATTTATATTAAACTTGATTTTTTTCATTTATGTTAATTAATCGTTAGAAGATAGAATAATTATCTGATATTCGTCCGTATCTGCAGATACGGATATCCGATATCTCGGATGCGGATACGGATATGACACTATCCGTATTCGAAAGTCTCCGTTGACAACCCTAATGAAAAGAGTCGCCCTGCACGTTTCGTGCTTTAGACCAAAACTTGTTAAGTAAACTAAGGCATGTTAAAAATGTTGTCATAACATCCAACAAGAATTCATTATCACTTAAATGTTTTGACGGATTGTCGTCAATTCGTATCATGGGTTAGCATCAATTAAGGGTGTGTTTGGCGCAAGCGGAAGCGGAGAATTTTAGCGGATTATTATAGCAAAGAATTGGAGTTAGCAGAGAATACGTTTGACGCGTTAAGCGGACCATTTGAGCAGAGTATGTTAACATGGTGTTAGTAGAATATAAAATAAATTATTCTAATTCATTTCAAACCAACTTCATTACGTACAACACTTCGATACGATCACAACGAAAAAAACCGTCTATCAAACGGATCTCATTTGCACAAAATATTAAATTTTAAAATTTATAGAAAACAAAATTTTGTAACTAACTTAATTAAACAATGTAATTAGGGCAAACGTAAGGGAAACAAACCAAACTGGAGCCGTAGAGAAATCGACTGTTTCGCTTTGACGCGTCAGCCCCGTCCAACGCGTTGGACACATCAAAGCGGAAACAAAGCATTTCAGCTCCGTTTTGATGCCCCGAACATCCCCTAAGTACTTAGCCAATTATTATTTTCCCTTGTTATCTTGTATTTTCTTACGCTTCACAGTTTAAAAGTAACAAGATATCCATAACTATTTTACATCATCAAAGCTACAATTATTTGAGAAATATCTTAAAATTGTCATTTTTTATTGATTCATACTAATCCATAGATCATGATGCGTGAGCATTGTGTGTGTCCACACGTGTTTGACTCACGATACTTAATTTCGTCTTGCCATATCTATCATTGACATTATTTCTAAACTTAAGCTCAAATCTACTTCAACTGCACTTCAATTCATCCCAAGTGGACATGAATTGCCAAGGTAGATGATTCTTTATAGAATTCATTTTTCCTTTGTATATTCATTAGTCAATCGTCAAGGTAAATGATTCTTTTGCATATTCATTAGCCATCCATTATGTACACACATATGTTGCAGGCGCCCTTATTTGGTAACATCACTTTTACACCCATTTTAGGTCAGTTATTTATATTTTAAAGAGTTAGAAGGAAGAAAAAATTGGTGAAAAGAAAGAAATATAAATATATGGTGAATATCGGGGGGGGGGGGGCTATAGGGGTGATGTACACACACACAAATATATATATATATATATATATATATATATATATATAAATCTATATACACATAGAAGTTTGACACAAATTAGAGAACACAAAATCTCAACCATTGGGTTGCCCTTGATTTCCACCCCTCATGCAATGAAAAATTAAATATGTAGCTGGGATTTTATGTCCTTTAATTTGTGTTAAATACTGGAGATTTCCCTTCTTCCAAGCCCTCTTTTTCTCTAATAGCCCCCTCACTCATCGTGGATGGCTCATACGAAGAAATTGTCAACGTCAATCGCCTCTTCCTCCGCTACGAGACCAGGGCGCCTCTTTTCCATGCCTCGTTCTATCCTTTGTGTTGATACTAATATGGAGGTTTACGTGCCTACTGCTAAGCCAAATGACAACGTCTCTGATACTGAGAAAGCTGCCTCGCCGCTTTTGAAGTCCCATGACCAGGCTCTAGCTGCGCAGTAAAGCCGTGTAGCTCCCAACCCCCTAATGGGAATACTAGCAGACATTGAAGAAAAAAATAATCTCTAGCGAGCAGCTCTGATGTTGCTTCTGCTATCGACATACAGTCTCCCTCAGGTAGTACTGTACTTTCACTTCTTGCTGTTACTGAGATTGAGTTATGATGGGCTGATACTACTGTATCATTGAGTGAAAAAGGCAGTGTAGATGCGGATTCGGTTCAAGTTTGTGGGGGTAAGCTAGGTGATAATGCTACCTTGAAATCTTGTGAAAATGTAGATTTGTCATTGCATTCTCAGGCAACAATATGAGCTACTGAGGAAGTTGTGAAAATTGATAATGTTTTTGTGGCTGTCTCATCCTCTAAAGCCAATGTTTTGGGCTACTTGCCTAGCTCGATATGTCAGGAAATTCTCGATAGAATGTGCTTGTCGAGCCCAGCTCATTGAAAAATGTTTTGGCAAGTAATATGGATACTGTGAAAACAAATTCAAGACCTATGAACTGTAATACTGTCGCTTTGCCAAATGTGGCCAGCAATGTTCGAGCAACAAACATAGATATAGCTGCTTCATATCATATTTCAGATACCATGCCCAAACTTGTTGCCACAACCAATAGACTTGGTGTGCATTTTAGGGGAGATATGCCTTATGGGAATCTGATAGAGTGAAAAATAATGCATGCAAGTGGATGTCGCTTTATGAGAAGACTCCTCTAAACATAGGAACATACCAGTTTTCTTTGAGCATTTGGTATCTGAAAGTTCTCTTCCTTTAGAGGTGATATATGCAGAGGCTGATTTCTGGTTAGAGTTCTTAGTCGGGTTTTTCCTTGATAGTCCTCCTTTGTGTACAGCTGTCAAGGAGCATTGTGGTAAAGCATGGCAGTTGCGTGGTGGACTTCAAGTACATATGGAGCGCTCAATGTTTTTTCATGAAATTTTCTCTTTCGGAAAAGCGCCTTCGAGTCTTGTAACACCCCGTAATTCTGTAACACTAAGATTCATAAATCAAGGTTTAATTTATTTAAAATGGAAGAATTAAGGGAAACGGGTGGCGCCATTGCGTTCTTCTCGAAATTCTGCATGAAAAAGAGTCCGAGTTTGCGAGAATCGGAGTCCGTATGAGGGAGATATGACCCTCCGAAGTTTCAGGAATTTTCAGAACAGAAAATAGCTCGAAATTCGAATTCGAATTCAAACCCAGGAGCGGGCTGGGCGGGAAAATTCCCGCCCAGGACCCAGGTCGACTGGGGAGTCAATTGGGTAGTCGACCGCCCTGACCAGGTCGACTGCCCAGTCGACCTGGGTGTCGACCTGGGTGCAAAACCCACTTTTGGGCCTGGGTGCATTCTGATGTACATGGTCTCCTTTTCTGCCTAGATTCGTCCGCCAAATCCTATATAAACAGCCCCTAGTCTCCTTCACTATTCACAATTCTTCTCTAACCTTATGCTGCAAAAATTCTTGGTGGACATGGCTTCTTCTCCTCCTCTAAATTAAATAATAAATAAAATAATATGTAAAATAAATCAAGACGAGGAAATGCTGCTCAAGACTTTCAAGAGGAGATTCAAAACAAGCTAGGATTCAAGTGAAGATTCAAACGACTTCAACGACTGTTTTTCTACGAATCTAATATAATCTCTGTAAGTCGGTTACTTTTTAGATTTGAACGTTTTCTCTATTCGTGACATGAAATTAAAGGAATAAAAGAATATGCCAAATCTTTCTGTTCGAATCAGTGCTTATATCCTTGGACCTAATTAAGAACTGTTATGATTCGATGACCAATAAGACTGTGACTATGAAACTATGGACCTTAAAACCATATGCCTCTTTGACTATGAACATTGCCTATGACTGTGACTCATGACTATGAGAATTATTTTCCTTTGACTATGAACATCGCCTATGACTGTGATTCATTAACTGTGAGGATTTATTGCCTATGACTATGGATATAAGATTATTATTTATGCCCATGACACTGTAGTTACAGAACCATGTTGTACCCCAAACTGGCATTATATTGGATCTAGGCTTGACTTTCTATTTCTAGTTATCCTTGGATCTTGATCTTGGGAATTTACCTATTAAGTTAGGTCTACCCATGTTCTTGAACCTATACTATTCAACCCTTTTCATGTCGTAATGTTACCAGATCTATATGCCTGTGAATTATCATCTTATGCCAGTTATTATGTCTATTCTTTCATGGCATTTTGGTTCATTCCCTTTTATCCACGAATCTAGATTTATTTATAATCTAGGTTGAATCACGATTTTACGAACGATGGGAATACGTTTTTGGAAAAACATGAAATTGACTAAACTTGGAAATTGGCATAATTTGGGAACATGCATTATAGCATGACTATTAAGATGAAAATTAGAATAACAAGTCTAGTTTTTACATGAACTGAAATTAGAATATTAAATCAGAATTGGGTGGCTAAATTGAGCATGATAAGTATATTAGCGTAATTGTGAATAATTTACATACATTGGGCGTAAATGGTAAATGGTTAAATGGGCCACAAAGTAGGTAGTTGATATGCAAATTAAGTTTTGGGCATAAACGGTGAACTAGAATATGAAATCTAGTTGGGCATAAACTGTAAACTAGAATATAAAATCTAGTTTTTGGCATGAACTGTAAATGAGGATGTTGGATCTAAATTGCTATAAACTGTAAGATAGGCAAATCAAGATTTGGGCCTAGAATATAAGTACATTAGTGGGCATGGCAAATGTATATGGTATAGGCCAAATTTATTTATAAAGGGAAAATGGACTTTGAGGATAAATGGTTAAACTTTGAGGATAAATTGTTAACAATTTATATATATATACAAAAGAAAGGTTTATTAATGACATCTCTTTTAATAATACATACACCAGAAAGTTCTAGGGTGACAGAGAGGATAGTGTCTAGGCTTGGGTTTGGAAAATACAAGTTTCCTGCTCTCCCTGGCTATCCCTAACTGATCCGACGGACGGGATGGTTACTTTCAAAACATGATTTGAAAATTAATCAAAACCCTTTGAACTTAGAAAACACGAATATGCCTAACCCGAGGTTAGACTGAGTTGCGATGTAAACCTGCCCGGAACCAACCGGCACATCCAGTAATCGCAACAATATCTGTCTAATGTGAGTGGTCGCGGCTTTAATTTATTTAGTTAAAGCTAGAACAAGAATGGTAGGGTTAAGTTAACTAAGAGACTAAACCAATTCAACATGATAACCAAACCAATGGGTGGGGTTAGGTTCATACTGACACTTAACACAGTTAAGCTAGAATGGGAAGGTTAAGTCCATAGGAACGCTTAACCAACTCAACACAGTTAAGCTAGAATGGGAGGGTTAAGTCCATAGGAACACTTAACCAAACTTAACATCATAACAAGACAAGATTTGTATGGGTTAAGTAACTAAGAAAACACTTAGCCAAATTAACATGTTAACTAGACTAGAAGGTGGGGTTAAGTAAAGTTAATACACTTAGCCAAATTAACATGTTAACTAGACTAGAGGTTGGGGTTAAGTAAAATTTAATACACTTAGCCAATTTGATATGTTAGCTGGACTAGACCGTAGGGTTAAGTAAACTTGAACACATAACCATCAGATTGTGATAAAGGAATAGGGTTAAGTCTAAAACATGAAGGGATAATACTTAACCATTAATAAAATGTTAGTTAAAAACAGATGGGCAAGGTTAAGTTAAAAAGGAACACTTAACCAATAAAGGATGAATGGGTAGGGTTAAGTAATAAGAAATACTTAACCAATATAACTTGGTTTGTGGTAGGGTTAAGTCAACATGAATTACTGATAACACTTAACCAGTTTAACAGGATAAATGAAGAGGGTTAAGTTAGCTTGAATTAACTAATGACGCTTAACCAATCCAAATTGACGAGAAAGAGAACTAAGTAGTAAACCTTAGTTAAAAGGGAGCTAAGTAGTAAACCTTAGTTAAGAAAACAACGATTCTGGAAACTAAGTGGTAAACCTTAGTTAGCAAAACTAAGTAGTAATTCTTAGTATAACACGGGAAGGAGCGAATATCCGTCTGAGTAAAAAGAAGGCTCCAACGAATTGGGTTACGAAGCCCGAGGCTTCGAGGGGACGTGAGGGTACTCTTGGTATCCCTCTGTGAGGCTGCAGATGATCCTCCTGGGCTCACAGAGGTTAAGGTCTGCGTTAGAAGAACCAGGGGTATGCCTTGGTTGCAATATATGGCAACCTAAAGACTAGGATGGACCAGCGTGATTCAGCGAGAAAATGGTAGCCCCGTGATAGCAACTCGTCGTCTACCATCCATCTTGAGTCAATCGAGATACGTGGAGCGGAAAGGCGGAGAACTCCAAAAGACCATATACTTGCTATCTAGTTATGGGTGAGGATGGCCATAGGTTAGTAGGGGCATAGGGGGCCTGCGTATAGTTCTCATTTTTCAAGGTGTGCCTTTCATTAGTTGAGGGAGGGTTCGAGTGGGACCATAGTCACTGGAATTAAAACAGACCTTAGCATCTTCAACGACAGATATCTGAAAGTTCCCGACCGAGTTCTGTGTTTCTTGATTTTCCCTGCCACAGGACTCGGGCCACACATTACAGGACATGTGCATCTAGACAAGCGATAACGATTCGCAATACATGCGTGGGGAAGTCTTGGAACATATACCACTCTAGGTAGTGTGTCCTAAACTAGGGGGCATCGTTCGACAGGTAGCATAATCCCTAGTTGGACTAGGTGGCATAAACCCTGAATCCGAGAAGCGTTCAGCAGATAGCGTAAACTCTAGTTGAATCTAGAAAGCACTTGATAGAAAACCCTAGATTAGATCTAGGTAATAAATAATAAATGTTTTCCTGAAGGCAACGGAAACTACAGGGATTGGGATCACGTTATCATTACTAGTTGGGACACTAGTTAGGTGGTGCAGAGATATAGAAACCAGTATAACAAGGAAATAGCGAAGCGGCGAAAGTATTAGAGCATATCCAGTTTATCTTGTCTTAGCATATCTTGTGTTAATCTTGTTTAATCTTGCTGACCCTATCATCATGGTGTTATCTTGTATTCAGTTAATTCATGTCGTTTTGTTTTTCCATGTTCACATGCTAGAAGTAACTGAACTTACTCAGGCTTTATGTATGACTCTGTTTTTCTTTCGTCTTCTTTTCTTCCATTCCCCCCCCCAGGTAGAAAAGGAGGGAATAGTATAGCTCAGGTTAAGTTGGACTGTCACTCTTTCCCAGCTTGAAGATTTGTCGAAGTTTTGCTTGGATTCTCCTTTCAGATGCTATGGCTGGCTCTTGCTACATTGGGGAATATAAATGTTGTTTTATGCTTCTTTATTTTGTAGGACAGATGATACTCTGATATTGTAAAGAAATCGTTGTACAAACTATTTTATCAATAAAGCAAAGTTTTATTTTCCGCTGTTTTAATTTTTGTCTGTCTTGTAATTCATCTGCATCTTTTACCTTAAAATGCTCCATAGAACATAGTGCATTCCCTTTGTGAGTGACACTAACGGATGTGGGGTGTTACACGTCTTTAGCTCAGAGCCTACAATCATTAGGGGGAAGCCCTTCATTATAACCCCGTGGATTCTAACTGTTGATCGAGCCAAAGAACGTGTCCTTTTCGCCCCGGTATGGAACTATTTCTCTCATATCCCCTCTGTCTTGCAATCTTTTATAGTCCTGAATTGGTTATCAAATTATATTGGTAATCTTAGGTGCTTTGAATATGCTAACCTAGCTTCTAGAGGTAAATTGTTTTATGCAGAAACCCTAATTGATATAACCCCTGATAAAGCACTTTCGGGAATAATTAAAGTTAGAATAGTGGATGACTATGTGGCTGAGGTGACAGTGCGCTATCGATGGACACCAGACATATGCACTAAATGGTATTCCCACGGCCTTTACCTCAGTACTGTACCCCCTTCTGAGCGAGTGCCACTTCCATGACAACCTATCGTGAAGTGGGTCCAGGAAGTTGCCACCCGTACGATTGTTATAAAAGACCCAGTTCAGGTGATGACTACTCCTAGTGATAACGAAAGTTTGGTAGATGTTGATAGTTCTTCTGTTGAGGATGATGGTATCTATTGGATATCAGGTGACCACTCTTGGATATATTACAATTCTGGAATAATATATGACCCTACTGAAAACATGTATTATAAGTATGTAACTGGCTTGGAGGATGATTTTAGAAGACTGATATACAATGTTGTAGGTGATGGATTTGAGCTCATCGAGGAGGCTGAGCTAGGTGATATGAACAGGTCACTATTCTATGATATTTCATGGGATTAGGAATGCGAATTCTGTAGTCTCAAACCTTATTTTTTTTCCCTTAACCTTGTCGTACTCTTTTCTCAATATGTTAATGTTATAGAATCAAGGGATGGATCTAGTAGTTCCTCCTTTATTAGGGATTAACTGTGAGTCATTTTTAGTGTAGTTGTAGCATTTTGCTTCACTCATGTACCTTATACTAGTGTCCTAGCACTTCAAACCAGTCTGTAGTAGCTAGAAAAACTGTCTGGCTCATGTTTCTCATGCCCTCATTATTTTTTATAATGAAAGTGGTTGCGGCCACTATAAAAATTGACTGGCTTGCCAAAACATAATAGCATAAGATATGTTTTATAATTTTGAATTAAAACAACTATGATAAATTTCCATGCATATATATGTACACACACAAACACACACACACACACACACACACACAAATATATATATATATGTATGTTTGTGTGTGTGTGTGTTTGTGTGTGTGAATGTGCATACAATCTAATGTGTTAAACATTGACATCCAAAATTGATGCCAACTTAAAAAATAGAATGTCGTAGAGGGATAATGTGAAGAAAGTAAAATTAAAACAGAAAGAAATGAACACCTAAGAGATTGTGGTAGTTCGACTTACTCAATCCTACATCCACTCCACAAATTTCTATTTATTTATGTTTTGTATTTACAAATATGGTCCGTAGAATCCAAGAATAAAATAGTAGAGTATTACTTAGAGAACCTAAAGAAGATCCAAATTCATGAGCATGTGATCCATATTTATGGACAAAGACGTAATGGCTACATATCTGCACACTAACACCAAGATTAAATTGAAGCACCTCAAAAGTGACAACCCCACAGGGAGCTCCCTTAGGAATTTGCACCAATCACCTTCCGGGAATCAACATAAATCCCTAGGATTACCTCTAGTGATTGTGTGGCTGTTGGGCTTGATCCTCCTTGGCCTTCAGGTCGGGTCTTCATCGTTCTTTTCTACCTATCTGTTATTTGAAGATATTGAGCAATTTTTTTGAGTTGAGTTGCTACTTTGAGTTGCTCAAAGACATGATAATTTGATTTGATCCTCTACCGAAGAAAAGGAATAAGTACTGATCTCTTACCTATGGGAAGTGACAATCCATATTAAATCAATTCTAGAGTTTCATCTGAGTAAATTTGCTTCATCACAACTTGATAACCTTACATGTACATTATTTTCAAGCCAACCAGTTATCTCTCTGAGCTTTCTACCTCGATAAATGAAAGTTCAATTAGTTATATCACAAGATGTAACGGCCTAGCATAAATGCAGGTTAAGACTTTAAATCTATGAATTGGTTGGAATTTAAAACTTTAATATTTTAAAATCCAATTTAATTTGAATTGTATAAAATAAATGTATTGATTTCAATATAAACAAAATTAAGTATCATTTGAATAATAAAATTAAGCAACTGTCAAATTTGAATTTAATTGTTTAACCGACTCAATTTGTGTTATTTGAATTTATGTAAATTTAATAGAAACTTAAATTTAAATAACAAAATTGAATTAATGAATATCTTAATTTACTAAATCCATTAAAATGTAATATTCTCTGCAAAAGTTTTTTTTGGACAGGATTGGTTAAATTTTAAATTCAAGCTAAAATTTAAAAATTATAAAAATTTGAGTTTATCTTTTTTATGAATTTACACTGAATTCTGAGCATCTAACATTTTTCATTTCATTAAAATTCAATTTCTTTTGTCCAAAGTTCGCGTTTGTAATGGTAAAAAAGCACAAAACGGACGATGTTTGTCATGTATGTATTTGTCTGTAATTAGTCTATATCATTCTTGACATTCTCACTGGTATTAATACTAATCTGAATTTGAATATGTTAAATTAATTTGCCGGGACACGTTTATTACATTGACATTATGTATTTGGTAACCTTCATTTCTTTTCAGAAACTCCTTATTCTCCTTCTCTCTTCCCTTTCTGAATCTAGATCTATAACTCAATTCAAATTGAAAAATTATCAAATCAGATTGCGAGAAAAAATGAATCGAACAAAAGAAGCAAAGAAATCTAGAATAAAAAGGAGAAGCTCTACCCCCACACCCTCCTCTTTTGAAAGGAAGAAGTCACGCTCTTCTCGAAATTACGAACTTTATTTCAACCATAGCTCTTAAATCGTTCATCCAAATTGAGTGATTCTTTTTTTGTTGGAAAGAACTCTAAAGAAGAAAGAACTTTTCTTTAGACTACATTTCAGGATTCTAGGTGGATGATTTTCAAAAACACATGAAATTGATGTAATTTTATGGTACAACTTTTAAATTTCGAAAATACATACCCTTGGTTTTTGAGCGGGGATTGTTAAAGGGACACCATTTTTTGTTAAGGGGAGGATAAATTTAAGGGGACTCCATCTTATCTTTAATTTGTTAAGGGGGGGTTAGGAATTTTAAAAATAAAATAAAATATAGACTAAAGTACCCTGGCCTCATCATCCCTTAAACCCTATCGATCAAAATTCAATTTCTGTTCAATCCAAACACGCCGCGAGGTTAAAAAATTCAAATGTTGATAAATCCCCTTTTTGAAATTTTAGATTTTGTTCAAAAAGATGAATACAATTTGCAGAAAGCGAATGAACTTAGTTCATTTGCACGAATGATGAATACAGTTCATCATGGATAGTATGTATTTTGTTCGAGGGTGAATACAGTGTGTTACGGTTTATTTGATAAGAAAAGCAACCTCGCTGTGAGATGATTTGACAAAAATAATTACATTAAAACAGTGTACATATTCCAACATTATAACAAATGTTTGTTAAGTGAATTTATGCTTTTGCTCATGCTATGTTAAGCGTATTGTATGTTGTTACTCTTTTTTTTCATTTGTGGCTAGTGTGTTTTGTATGTGTTTATTTGTTGTTATTGTGTTCCATGCTTACTTTGATAGTGAAAACTAAAGTAAACAATGCTTGAATATGTTATTTTCATGTGTGCAGAACGTTTATGTTTCATGTATTATTATTTTTCTATGTGCAGAATTAAATTAGAGTTTATGTTTTAAGGTTGCATTAATGAAGATTATAGGGTTGGTATTGGAAATTTTATTAATATGTTTAAGGGGATACTAATTTATTTTAACCTCCCCTTAACAATTTTAAAATAAACCGAAAATGCTACTCCCCTTAACCAAAAGTGGAGTCCTTTTAACAATCCTCTTTTGAGCCATAACTTCCGACTCATAAATCCAAAATCGATGATTCCTTTATTATTGGAAACCTAACTCAAAATGGAACAATTTTTTTGGTGTTTACTTTTGTCAGTTCGATGAGAAATATATCATAAAATCTAATAGAACTATATAGATTATTTTTATTCTGTTCTTTGAGCCATAAATAGTTGATTCAACTTTAGCGACCGTATCTTCCTGTTAGATAATCCAAAATAACTTTTTTTATATTGGATGAAATTGAAATAACTACAAATTTCATGTTGAATGCCTTTTCAGATTTTGAAATCTTTTGTGTCGAAATAGCGAATCTTTCAAACACGTATTCGAGCCTAGGTTTTTGATCCGAAAATTATCTTTCACTGTTTTGGTAGTATTTTCCTCAAATTTTATCAAAAAAGTTTTTTTTAAATTGAAGTGAAAAAAATTTGAAATAACTTTTCAGTTTATGACTTTTCGAAATCCCAAGGTTTACTAGTCTAGAAATAAACTTCAAAATGGTTAAAATATTTGTCCAGTTTTATAAAAAAAATTGTAAAAATTTAAATCCATCTTCCTTAGCTAAAATAACTTCACTCACTTCTTTTAAATTGCATGGGGTGTTGATTTATGAATCTATTCATCCCATGGTGTTAAAGAATGCGTAGTTGTGCTGTTAACTGGAGTTATGCATCATGCTTTTCATATTCGTGTTCGTATCAACGTGCGTTAACTTCCTTTTATTTGCCACGCGACGTGAGAATCCTCACTCATGATTAGTATTTTAAATATGTAAATTGACATAATTCGAAATGATAAATAGAATATTAGGACTAGTCTAAAATACACATTTTTTTTTGTTATGCATTTTATGCACATGTGACACACACAATTTTGACATATTTGACACTAATTTGATTGTTATGACATGTGCTGATTTAAATATGTTATTTGAAATGTTATATTTGTTTTGTTCTCACACTGCAAGTTTCTTATAGATTTATAAAATCATTATGGATTGAAATGATAAATACCTGAATCACTGTATAGATTCAGGAAATGAAACTGAATTTATTGGAATGGTGGTTGAAATGATAAATACCTGTAAATTGAATATTAAACAGATTAAAATGATATATATGTGTATTACTTGGACTAGGTAGAAAATTATATATGGACGTCATTGGTCTATTTTGAAAAGATTTTCTGATCTTATATTTTTTTTTTTTGCATAGCGGACCGGTAGATCTTATAAAATTATTCTAATTTGATAAAAGTATTTTAGAAAATTAAATTTAGATTTTTATTTAAACTTATATTTTGTTAATTTAATAAAACTTTATATTTAGTTTTTTAAATAATATTATATGTTATAAATTTTAAATATATAAGTTAATAATGTTTAAAAGTATCAGTTTAAGGCTTTATTAAAATATTATAGTTGATTTAATTAAAATTAAGATCAATTGATATAAACTTTATTAAAAATGTGATTTGAAGGTGATTTGAATCTTTAAGAATGAAATTGAACAACTTAACTTGAGTATCATTTTGAAATGGATTGAACTTAAGAAAGTATTGTTTAAAATTAAAAATTGATTTGAAGTGAATTTATTGAATCTGGATTAACAAAATTGAATTTGAACATACGGATGAGTATTTCAGATTGGACTGTTTTAAATTATTTAAATTGGTATTATCCTATATTAAACTAAATTAAAGTTTTAATATGTAAAGTTAATATTTATTTTATTATTAATTTAGTCTAACTATTAAATATATATATATATAACTTATTATTATACTTTCTGTAAATATTTTAATTATACCATTTTTCTTAAATTTAGCTATTATATATTCTACATTTATTTTAAATCAAATTATTTTTATAAGTATAATTCTTTTCAAAATTAACTATTTTATATTATATTAAGTATTTTAAATAAAACTTGTTCTAGTCCAAGCAATTGAATCCAAAATTACTAATATAAATATTTTTGAAGTAACAACATTTGAGATTTAGGAATATGGAATCAAATGAAATTTTGTAAATGAACTGTTTTGTAAATACAAAATGTGTATCTTGAACTCAATCCTGTAATAATTTAATTTATGATTTATGAACTTAATCAAAGAATGAATTGATTTTATGATATGACTAACGTCATTGAAACACTTGAATGTAATTATTTGAATATAAACCAGTGTTGTTACTATATTGATTTATCATATTTAAATATGATTTTTGAATATAAATGACCACGGTGTGAAATAACCGTCTGATTGTTAAAGAATGCGAAGTCGGTATTGTCATACTATCTGCCAATACCGATGCCACTTTAACAACAGTGCACAGGGTAGGGAATACAGAATGAAGTATGTTGGTTTGGCGAATGCTACTTGAGTGAAGTAAGAGAACGATGATGGATAGCCTTGACCTTCAGGTCATAATTAAAATGACTAAAACATGAGCTATACCATGATTAATAAAGGTAGTACCTCTTACCGGACACACTTCTTCAATACCATGTATATTACTTTGCGATTTGATTGGGGCTCTTTGATGTTGGGAGTGTTGTTCGAGGTGTGTAGTTGTTGCAGCTATGTGTTACCACCGATTTGAGCATGCCTCCTGGGTATTGCCTCGTGTGCCTTGTTATATTGTCCCGATCGAGCCCTACAACTTTGATTTGTGTGTGCCTATAGAGAACCCTTTGACACTACTAGCTTGTTACGGTATTGTATCTACTGTGACATTATAAATGGTGTAAAGGTAAAAATGTAATCTCACTTACGCTATTTTCAATATTTTATTTAACCATAAACACTATAATATTAGCACATGTATTATATAATTTCTAGTTTAAAGGATCCTTAAAGAAAGAAATCTCAAACATTCTTTAAATTACTTATGCGTTTCAATTGAGCATTTCACCTGAGGTTGATTTACTATCGAACATGTTAATCCTGACTCGAGTGTTTTTTTTGACTTGATGCTCCAGTCAGACTGAGGAGATAAGCCTTGACGATTCATCTTTTGAGTGCTGAAGATCCATTGGAGATTCTGCTTACTATCTATATATTATTGCTATCTTTGTGATTCAGTTATTCCATTTCTGTCATTTGTTTATATATACTTGGTTGTTATGTATCTGAGATTTTCAAATGTATTACATTATGATTATGATGTCCCGCCCATTGTAGCACGTGTGTCGCCCAAGGCATAAGGGGCATGATGACATGACATCATCCTCACCTTCCTCTGGCTTATCACTGGCAATCTGTTCAGGGTTCCACACTCAATGGTGGCAACTAAACATGAGGGTTGCGCTCATTGCGAGACTTAACCCAACACCTTACGGCACGAGCTGACGACAACCATGCACCACCTGTGTCCGTGTTCCCGAAGGCACCCCCTCTTTCAAGAGGATTCGCGGCATGTCAAGCCCTGGTAAGATTCTTCGCTTTGCATCGAAATAAATATTTCTAGGTAGACAGTTTCTATGGGGTGTAGGCCTCCCAAAAGGTAACGGAAGCGTTCAAAGGTTTCCTCGGTCCAGATGGAGATTGGCCCTCGAGTGAAAAGGCATAAGGGAGCTTGACTGTAAGACCCACTCATCGAGCACGGACGAAAGTCATGCTTAGTGATCCGATGGTGCCGAGTGGAAAGGTCGTCACTCAACGGATAACAGGCCGATCTTCCCTAAGAGTTCACATCGACGGGAAGGTTTGGCACCTGATGTCGGCTCTTCGCCACCTGGGGCTGTAGAATGTTCCAAGGGTTGGGTTGTTCTCCCATTAAAGTCGTACGTGAGCTGGGTTCAGAACATCATGAGACAATTCGGTCCATATCCGGTGCGAGCGTTAAAGCATTAAGGGGAGCTTTCCCTAGTACGAGAGGACCGGGAAGGACGCACCTCTGGTGTACCAATTATCGTGCCCATGGTAAAAGATGGGTTGCCATGTGCGGAGCGGATAACTGCTGAAAGCATTTAAGTAGTAAGCCCACCCCAGGATTCATTTTCAAAATTACAGTAGGTCTCAAAATAGTTCTTTCTATTCAATATCCTTATGGGGAAAAGAATTACCCAAAGAAATAAAAAAAAGTACAGTTTTCAACAATGAATACTAAGGTTTCTTTTTTTTTTAAAATACATATCAAATTGAAAATGTTTTTCAAAACAGAGTACGACATTTTAGCATTTATCATATAAATAAATATATTTACATCTATCCTCACGAGTCAGACAATACCATGTTATTTCCCATGCTTATATTATTATTATTTTGCTTTATTGATTGGATCAATTGGAATTGATTTTAGTGGACTAGCTCCTGATCTATTGGTAAAGTGGTTAACTCCATTTACAAATTTTTCCATCAAAATGAACCATTGAATTTTTAAGATTTTTTTTAAAATGCAGTTTTTTCAGTAAGTATAGCCTTTTTTGGATTATTTATAGCATCCATTTTATATAAATCTGTTTATTCATCTCTATAGAATTTGAGTTTAGTCAATTCATTTATGAAGAAGATCCGTACAATAAATTATTCAGCCTATTAAAAAATGTGATATATAACTGGTCATATAATCGTGTTTATATGGATACTTTTTATACCAAGAATTTTACTGGAAATGTAAGAAATTAGCAAAACTAGTTTAGTTTTTTGATAGACATATAATTGATGGAATAATAAATGGGATTGGTGTTATTAGTTTATTTATAGGTAAAGGAATTGAATATGTGGGAGGTGGGTGGATTTTGTCTTATCTACTTTTATATTTTTCTTTTGTTTTCTTTTTTACTTATATAACACAAAAAAGTATTATTTATAGAAATATTTATTTCTATGTATAGAAATAAATATTTCTATGTAAAAGAGATACTAAGATATTTATTCGGTTGCGAGTTATTCTGTTATTTTGTATCCGTGATCAGTCTGTGTTCTGTGATTTGATTTTATTAAACCTAATAGTTAAAAACAATCAGTTGTTTTGAATAATTTGAGTTAGTTTCGTTATCAAATTGAATGGTAAGAAAAAGAAGGTCATTACACTTCGTTATTAGTTTTTAGGATTAGATGATTTCTCATTATGTTCTTCACAATAATAATTTCAAATCTTGATTTTTGAAGTGATGAAATTTATGATGTCATAACCATAAGCCATTAATTTGAATTTTCATGGTCGTGTTGGTGATATATTTAAAGTTTATTTAAAAGCTTACCTTATCTTCTTCTTTTTTATTTAATTAGGACATGTTTAATCTTTTGTTATTTTTTCATATATTTTGCATGTGTCTCCTTCAAAGTGAAATATATCTTTCTCCCTCATTTGCCCAATATAACAAGTTTTTTTTCAAGATTTTGAACTAGTAAAAACATCATTTATAAATTTTGTATTTTTCTTTGTGTATACCATAATAGTATCTTCGTCTTCTGATTCTACAACGGTGTTATTTTTCAATCGTACTTTCACTTTGATAAAATCATCAATATATTTGAAGATGCTCATGTAATCGCTAGAAACACTACCCAAGTATCCGTTTCTAGATTTTAATCATTAAAGTCTTTGAAATCATAAAATAGGTGTCAATCACGATCATCTTCTCGCTTCTCTATAAGGAATAAAAATATAATCTGATACTTGCCTATTATGCTAAGGTTAAAAGGTAGTTTATTAAACCCATCTTTTCTTTATTACCATTGTTACATTATGAAATTGCCTATGTAAAGGCACAACGTTTATTTGTAAATCATTAGTTTAGCAACACAAAGTATGGTTTATCAATCACTCTCTTCAATTCTTATCCTGGTATCAGATCTTAAGACTGCCTAACGATAAAACTCGTCTTCCTTTTTGATCATCTGTCGATCCTATGGAAGTGAGGCTTTGATTCTTCTCAGGAAATTTTCATCACCGAAGAAGTATACCCCTCTCCAATCAAGGAAGTGAATCTTGAATCACTTCAAGATATTTGCTCTTATATACTGTGCCGTCCTAAAGTTGACTTCATCAATCAACCATTGTTGCGATAGTTTTTAATCATCAGAGGTTTACTACGCCATCCTAAAGTTGATTTTTTCAATCAACTTTGGTTGTGACATCTTTTGATCATCAGAGGTTTAGCCCCATCAACTGATCTTTTCCCAATCCAACATGGCCAATTCTTCTATTGCTTCTGAAAGATCATCATTAGGAAATGAGAACGTGTCATCATTTTCCGATAATGCTCGAACCTCTGCAGATGAATCAAGAATCATCATCAACCCAAAAACTCAGATACTATCTATAAACTAGATGAAATAAACTATCTCTTGTGGAAATTTCAAGTTACAACTGCACTAACTGGGTATGGACACCAAGAATTCATTAATGGCACTCTAGTTATTCCTCAAAAAGTAACTCATGACAAGGATGGAAACCTGATTATGAATAAGAAATATACAGCGTATAAAAGGCAAGATATCCTACTATGCTCCTGGCTATTTTCATCCACTAATCCTACTCTCTTGCCTCAACTCATTGGATGCAAAAGCACCCAGGAAGTTAGGGACACGATTGAGCAAATCTTTAACACACAATTTCAAGCTAGAATAATGCATTACATACAACAACTGCACAACATGAGGAAGAAATCCATGACCCTGAGATAATATCTTACCAAAGTAAAGTCAACATATGTGACTTACTCGAGGTTGCAGGCTACCAGGTTGCTGAATCAGACCTAGTTCTCACCATATTAAGTGGACTAGATGACGAATATGAGTCACTTGTAACAATGCTCTCCTCTCAACCTGTTACACCCTCTCTTCAACATATCCACTCTACCGTAATTGCTTATGAAAGTATAATATATGGCCAAAAAAAAAATCATGCGTGGAGAACTCAGCATCAACTATGTTGCTTCATGCAAAAATTAAAGTCAGGAAAAGACTCAGCATAATAGAGAAAATCAGAGTAATCAGAGAGAAACCAGAACAACAGAGGTAAAGGAAGAGGCAGGTTCATTAACAACAATTGATTCAAGTGTCAAATTTCTGAAAAATTTCGACACACTACCAATAAGTGCTACTTTAGGTTGGATCGGGACTTCTCCTTCAACCAACGCAACAACAAAAATTCATAGACCAAATATAAATCTGGTTCAATCAAATCCTGAACCCAAAAACCATCCAAAACGCTCTAAAGGAAAAAATGATAGGAACTTACCCAAAGTTGCGGATCTACAACATGAAGATTGGTTTCCAGACTTTGGGATCACCAATCATATCACCAACAATTCAGGAAATTTTAATCTTGGTAATCAGACATATAAAGGTATGCAATCTATCATTATAGGTAATGGCACAACTACAAAAATCACACACATTGGCACCAGAATAATAACTAGCAGTAAGGAATTATACTTACATAACTTACTTAGAGTGCCAGAAATCAATAAAAACCAACTGAGCGTATCCCAGTTTATCAATGATAATCGAGTTTACTTTGAATTTTTTACAGATCACTATCTAGTTAGAGACATTCTAAGCAAAAATATGTTATTATAGGGTAAGAAACAAAATGGGCTCTACGTATTCAACCTTGTGAAGAAAAATAAATTTATTGATAAAAGACTACATTGCAAATTTTCTAATGTTGAATGCAAGAAAAACTTGGTTGTTCTTGATTTGTGGCACTGCAAGTTAGGATATGCAAACTGTAACACCCCGAATTTTTCTATTAACAGTAAATTAAAAAATTATAGTATAATTAATTCTAAATGAAAGAATTAAGGGAAACGGGTTACGCCATTGCGTTCGTCTTGGAATTCTGCTTGAGATAGAGTCCGAGTTTGCGTAAATCGGACTCCGTATGAAGGAGTTATGACCTCCGGAAGTTTCAGAATTCAATTTAAAATTCAATCAGCTCAAATTCAGTTCGAAATTCGAAAAACAGACCCAAACTGGGCTGGGCGGGAAAATTCCCACCCAGGCACCAGGTCGACCAGGGGGTCGACCTAGGGGTCGACCTGGGTAACCAGGTCGACCTGCCCAGTCGACCTGGTTTGGCCCTGGCTGGCCTGGTCGGTTTCTGGTCGAATTTCTGAGCTCTGGTGTGTCACTGGGGCTGACTTGTCGCTTTCTGATTAGCTTCTCTTGAGATGGATGGCCTTGATTAACTCTAGCTTCATCGACGGCTCTAATTAGTTTGAAATTCTATCTATACAACCTTAGTCTCAACCTAAATTCGCACAAATAAAATAGAGCTAGAGCCGTCATGCTGCTGGAAGGAAGCCAAGAGTAGCCTCCACTTGTAGAAAGCTTAGAGACGAGCAAAACTAAAGTAAAACAAGAATCAAACAACGTTTGTCTACCCAAAGGAAAGCATTTCAAATTCAGAACTCAGAATCCAAAATTCAAGTTCGTCGTTTGTTGTAAGTATAGTGATTTTTCCGATGGGAATAAATTAAGACTTGATTCGATGTAAAATGGAAATGGAATTGAGCTATTGTATAACAACGATGTTAATTCATATTTATGTGTTGCAATGATTGTGGTATTGTGATGTTTGTTGTATAATTGACTTGATGTTGGATCCATTATAATGTTTGTGGATTAATCTAGTTGATGTTGGATCTATTCAAATTCACATACAAGTTATTTGGTTCATATCTACACCTCTATGTTTAGGTGTTTATGACAAGTTATATGCTAGAACCTCTATGCCTAAATGTTTAAGTTCATACACATGCTCCTATGTTTATACAAAAGTTGCAAGTTCCTAATTGGATCCATGCCAAGATCCACTTAAATACATGTTTCATGTTATAGTAGAAAACATGATTGGATCTAGTTCACACATGTGATAAAATTATACATACTTTGTGGAAATGCCATATTCTTGTCATATGCTAGTGATGTTCGATGTTATGCTTAGATCTAAATATGTTTAGGCTTATGTTGTCTAAATCATATGCTAATTCATGTGACACCTATTTAGTTAGATCCCTATTTCAAGGCAAGTTCACATATATGTAAGTAGATTTAGGCTATGTTGCAAATTCACATATATGTATGTTGGTTTAGTCTACGTTGCAAGTTCACACCTATGATATTCGTGTTGACTATTTTGCAAGTTCACACCTATGATGTTCATATTGACTATGGCGAAAATGCCAAGTTTACACCTACGTCATGTTTATGTTTATGAATCTCTTATGCCAATTTTGTATATGCTAAATTAGGCTAAGTTTTTAGCCTAATATTATATGCTAAAAATCATGCGGACGGAAAATTAAGCTAAGATTGTTAGCCTAATATTTAGACGGGGTAACGTTGGGAAAATTGGTAATTATAGGAAACTTGACATAAAAACATATGAAATTGGCATGTTTGTCACATGCCAAAATTGGTGGCATTTAAATGGTATAAATCCTTATACCAAAAATGATGAACTTGGAAAGTGGGCCATAACATTTAATTGTTAACAAATTTACATATAACAAGTAATAAAGACAAATATGTAAATTTAGAAAATACGAGTATGTTTAACCCGAGGTTAGATTGAGTTGTGATGTAAACCTTTCCGGACCCGCCCGGCTGTCCAGTAGTCACAACAATACCTATCCAATGTGAGAGGTTAAGCATTGAGCCCAATAAGGACCATAGGTTAGACTGAGTTACGGTGTAAATCTGCCCGGAACCGACCGACACATCCAGTAACCGTAACAATACCTGTCTAATGTGAGTGGTCGGTGCTCTAAAAAGCTAAGGACAGACAGTCAGGATGGTAGGGTTAAGTTAACTAAAACACTTAACCAATTTAACATGTTAATTAAACTAATGGGTGGGGTTAGGTAAATACAGACACTTAACCACTTAACATGTTTGACTAGAAAACCCTAGTGATGGGGACCCATTTCAGCAGTAACCTAATTAGGTATCATGGTACCCTGAAACTAGGCAGAGTGGGACACGATTACCGGGCTGATTTTAAGCGGTCAAAAGTGACGGCGGTGGGTGCAACAGTGTGGGTTCTAACGGAGTGCGGGCGTGCACACACTTCGGAGCAGACAAACAGGGCACTGGGGGCACCAGTATTATAACCTATGTATTCTAGAATTGTGTCGGGCCGTCACCATGGGACTTGATACACCCCATGGTGGAACCAGCATAGATATCTACACTCATTGGGGGCCGTATGACACATATGATTATGCGAGTAGGGGCCGATCTTTAGAAAGGGGATCACTTCACCCCGATCATAGGGGTGCCAGTTGAGATAATGCAAGTAGGCGCAGAGATATAGTGTGGGGTGCGATAGTATATTTGTTTTTAGAACTGCTTTATCTTAGTTTATGATACTTTCCTGTTTCCAGTTTATACCTACCATGTCCTTATTCTTATTCTCATACTGAATAGTCACTAGACTTACCAGGCTTTATGTCTGACTCTATTTTTCTTTTGTCTTCTTTTCTTCTGTCCCTTCCCCCCCCCCCCCAGGTCCACAGGGAGGAAACAACCCAGCTTAGTCAGACTCTTTGCAAGCTTCAAGATAGTAGATTTACGTTTTGGACTCTCTTTCCTTGTCTGTGGCTGTTGGACACATTCTATGGGGATTTATGCAGCTTTAATTATGTTTTATGCTTCTTTATTTAATAACCAAGAGAAATGAATATGTAATGTTTTGGAAGTTATTATGTGACAGTTATGGAAATGTTTTGTATGAACACGTATTTATGAAATAAAAAGTCTGTTTGTTTTCCGCTGCTTATATATATTTGTTTATATCTGTCTTGTGTTTTATATGTGACTTTTACTTACAAACCTCCACCAAAGTTAAGGCATTCCCTTTGTGAGTGACCTTGATGGAGGTGGGGTGTTTCACTTGGTATCAGAGCACAGATTTACCAGACTAGATAAAAGTTTTTGAAACTATTTTCAAAAAAAGAAGTTTAAAGAAGCATTTTTTTCAAGAAAAAGCGTTGTTTTTTTTAATAGGCATAATTCCCCCAAAGCCATATGCACTATCTCTCTATCCTTTGTCTTGAATACTTTCCTTTTTGTTCCAGCATGTCTGGAGATCTTAACCTTCCAGAAGGAGTACCAATACCTGGCTGGTTCCGAAGGTACCTAGAAGCTAGGGCCAATGGTGCGGGCCCAACAGATATTCCTCCTCCAACAGTGGCAGCAGTTCCTCCACCTCCTCCTCCTCCTCGTGGAAATACTTTCGCTAAGACATGTAGAGACTTCAAGGCTATGGGTGGAAGGGACTTTTATGGAACTGAATCCTTTGTGGTAGCAAGGAACTGGCTGAAGGAGATCGAAGATTTGTTCGTCATCTTCAAAGTTGACGACAAGCAAAAGATATAGCTAGCAGTGTGGTTGCTTAAAGACGAAGCTTCTTATTGGAGGGAAGTTACCCATGCTGAGAGGCCAGTGGAGACTTGGGAAGATTTAGGATGAAGTTTGAGATGAAATTCCTCTCTCAAGCTGAAAGAAGCCTGCAAATGGAGAAGTTCCTAACTCTTAAACAAGAAAGTATGACGATCATGGAATATGTCAATCAGTTTAATCAGCTGGCCAGATTTGGGCTGGATTTAGTAAACACCCAACACAAGAAGGCCCTTCGCTTCGTCAAAGGCCTAAATGAGCCTCTACACAGCCTTGCTATGACCCATATACCCATGGGGGAAACTTATGAAAGCTTGGTGGACATGGCGCTGCTACACGAGGAAGATAATGGCAAGAAAGATGCAAAGGTGGAAGTGCCTCAAGAAAAGAAAGAGGGTTTACAGGCTAAGAAGACAGACTTCAAGAAAGGCGGGAAGAACAACAAACCCCGTGAAAAGAGAAGGTGTAATTTCTGTGGCATTGTTGGACATATAGCGAAAGACTGTAGGAAGAAGAAGGAAAAGATGAATGGTGGTTGTTTCCATTATGGAGAGACTGGACACTTGGCTAAGGACTACCCAAAGAAGCGGGGGCAGGGACAGAGGACTGGATCCACCTCAGGGGGGACAGGTTCTTGCGCTGGTGGCACCTCCACAGGAACGAGGTAGAAATATTTTTGTAGAAAGCTTAGTTTATCTCTATGATCATCCAGTTCGCACTCTCTTTGATTCTGGTGCATCACACTCCTTTATTTCATCTGCTTTAGTAGAATCTCTGCACCTAGACACTAGTATGGTAGAAGATCCCTTGGTTATTTCAAATCCAATTGGGGGCTCGGCTTATTTATCGATGGTTTGCTTCGATTTGAAAATCTCTATTCTTAGTGTTGAATTTAGATGTAGTGTGTTTGTTTTGGGCTTCTCGGGATATGGACTGATCTTAGGCATAGACTAGTTATCCAGTAATGGTGCCATTCTTGTTTGTGAGAAAAGAGTGGTTAGACTCTTGACTCGGCTCGGTAACACTCTAGATATTTCTTGTAATCCCTTGAATGCTTTTATGCTTAGTTATCTAGAGTCGCTTGATGCTTCTGTTGAGAATTTGCAGTCGGTTAGAGTGGTCCGGGAATATCCTGATGTCTTTGAAGAAGTGAAGGGCTTACCTCCGAAGCGGGAAATAGACTTCTGCATATATCTTGTTGATAATGCAAAGCCCGTAGCTCTGCCTGTTAGACACATGGCTCCAAAGGAGAGAAAGGAGCTCAGTAAGCAAGTTAAGGAGCTTCTCGAGAAGGGGTTTATAAGGCAGAGTATCTCGGAATGGGGTGCTCCAGTGGTGTTCTCCACCAGAGCAGATGGTTCACTATGTCTCTGTATGGACTATAGGGAGCTAAACAAGCTGATTAAAAAGAATAGACACCCGCTACCCCGAATAGACGATTTGTTTGATCAGCTTGTAGGTGCGTTTGTTTTCTCCCAACTTGATCTGGCTACTGGGTTCCATCAGCTAAGGGTAGCTGAAGATAGTATTGATAAAACGGCGTTCAGAACCCCAGACAGTTTCTTCGAGTGGCTTGTCATGCCTTTCGGCTTGACAAACACACCCGCTTATTTCGTAGACCTAATGAGCAGAGTGTTCAGAGAATTCCTCAATAAGTTCGTGGTGGTCTTCGTAGACGATATTTTAATCTTCTCAAAGAATGAGGAAGAACATGCTCAGCATCTGAAAGAGATCATGGAAACTCTTCGAGTTTATCAGTTAAAAGCCAAATTCTCCAAGTGCCACTTTTGGAGAGAAGAAGTAAGATTTCTTGGACATATAGTGTCCAAAGAGGGGTTAGCTTTGGACCCCGCTAAAGTGGTGGCAGTGCAAGATTGGAAGACACCAAGTAATGCAACCGAAGTCCGAAACTTTCTCGGGCTAGCAGGTTTTTACCGAAAGTTCATTAGAGATTTCGCGAAAATTTCATCTCCACTCACAAGGCTAAAAAAGAAGAATCTAGCATTCGCTTGGGATTTGGACTGTAATATTGCTTTCCAACGCTTAAAAGGGCTCTTACAACAGCCCCAGTTCTGACTTTTCCCGATGGAAGCAAAATGTTCACAATATATACGGATGCTTGCGGTACGGCGCTAGGCGCTATTCTGATGCAAGAAGGGAGGGTAGTAGCTTATGGTGGAAGACAATTGAAAGTACATGTAAAGAACTACCCAACCCACGATCTTGAGTTGGCCGCCATCGTCTTTGCGCTTAAGTCTTGGCACCATTATCTCCTAGGTAAGAAGTTCGTATTATATACTGACCATAAATCGTTGAAGTATCTTTTCTCGCAGAAAGATCTTAACTTGAGGCAGCAAAGGTGGATGGAGTTCCTTGCCTCGTATGACTTTGAGATTTCCTATACTCCTGGCAAGGGCAATGTAGTAGCAGACACCTTGAGCAGAAAGAAGTTGACCTTAAGCCCTCTCTTTGTAGAAAGGCAAAGTTTGGATATATAGCCAGTTTTGACTTTAGGCCCTCCTCTGATTTTGTACCTGGTTTGTTGGCATCCCTAGAAGTACGGCCCACTCTTTTAGACTCAATGGGGGTCGCACAACGCGAAGACCCTCAGCTTGTGGTTGTGATTGATAAACTAATTAGGGGTGAAACTTCCAGTCACCTCAATAGGTACTCCATCGATGATAAGGGTTGGCTGAGGCGAGATGGAAGACTGTGCATCCCACAAGCAAGGGATTTGGTAAAGATGGTTCTCGAGGAAGCACACCATTCCAAGATGACAATACATCCAGGTGGAGACAAGATGTACAAGGACGTAAAGAGGGTTTTCTTTTGGAATGGCATGAAGAAGGACGTAGCAGATTTCGTTTCTAAGTGCTTGATATACCAACAGGTCAAGGCTTAACAGAAAAAGCCTGGAGGACTGCTTCATCCTCTAGAAGTCCCGTAGTGGAAGTGGGATAGCATTTCAACGGACTTCATTGATGGGTTGCCTAGGTCAAGAAGAGGCAATACTAGCATTTGGGTAATAGTGGACAGGCTCACTAAAAGCGCCCACTTTATACCTATCAAGAGTAGAAGGACTGCCTCGTCCCTAGCTTCTCTTTATCTCAAGGAAATAGTTCGACTCCATGGAATACCCTCCAGCATAGTGAGTGACAGAGATCCCATCTTTACGAGTGAATTTTGGTGGAGTCTGCAAGAAGCTGTAGGCACACAGTTATGCTTGAGCACGGCCTATCACCCCCAAACCGATGGTCAGACGGAAAGGGTGAACCGAGTATTAGAATATCTTCTGAGACTGTGCGTCCTTGACTTCGAAGGGATATGGGAGGATCACCTTCCTTTAGTGGAATTCGCCTACAACAACAGCTATCAAGCCACCATCGGCATGGTGCCCTTCGAATCTCTATATGGAAGACCGTGCCAATCACCAACTTGTTGGTGGGAGTCTACAGACAAGCTTATACTTGGGCCAGACATGATTAGAGAGACTTCAAAAAAAAGTGGACCTGATACGTAGGAGAATGAAGACTGCCCAAGATAGACAGAAATCCTACGCAGACAAAAGAAGGACCGACCTTGAGTTTGAAGTTGGGGACGGGGTTTTCCTTAAGGTATCTCCTTTAAGGAACGTCGTTCGCTTTGGATCCGTAGGAAAGCTAGCACCTAGATTTGTAGGACCGTTCCGTATCATCGAGAAGATTGGGAAGATGGCTTTTAGAGTAGAGCTGCCCGAAAGGTTGGCTGGAATTCACAATGTCTTTCACGTTTCTCATCTCCGGAAATGTTTACATGAATCCGCAGAAGTGGTGGAGTCAAGCATTTTAGAAGAAGCCGAAGTGGAATGCGAAGCAACTGTGAGGAGAGTTCCAACCCGCATCTTAGGAACCAAAGTGAAAAAGCTACGCAACCGCTAAGTCAACCTTGTCAAAGTTCAGTGGAGCAACACCAAGGAAGACGCGACTTGGGAAACTGAGGACAGAATACGTGCGGCCTACCCTTTTCTTTCTGAGGGTACATCTTTGATTTCTCTTTTTCCTTAAGTTGTGCTTGTATCTATCTTTTTAGGTATATCACCTCGATATTATCCTTTATCCTTTGGTAGAAGCCCCTTTGAATGTAAACATGTAATTGAAACATGTTATGGTTGATGGCTGCAAGTGGTTACTAGTGGTTTCTCGTGGATGCATATACATACACACCTTAGGTATTAGATCGGCTCAATCACTTCCATATTGCATATGCATATATGTATTCATATTTGTATGTGGTTGAAACTTGATATGTCGTCATATGGATGTCGTATTTGTATAAATGGCTGCGCACTCATGTATAATTATGAGTAAGGACAAATTTGCATACATAATGGATTCATGACACTTAAATGATTTGCATTAAGGAGGTCAACTGAATCAGTAGACCGTCTGATTTTGCATTAGATAAAGACATGTACACACACTATGCATATGATCATGAAGCATTAGAAGTATTTTAAGGACAATGGACGCCTATGTTTGATGGTTGAGTAGATGGATGATTGGATGTTAGGATTTACGTTCTCCTAGACTTGAAGATTTCAGGGACGAAATCCTTTAAGGAGGGGAGAATGTAACACCCCGAATTTTTTTGTTAACAGTAAATTAAAAAATTATAGTATAATTAATTCTAAATGAAAGAATTAAGGGAAACAGGTTACGCCATTGCGTTCGTCTCAGAATTCTGCTTGAGATAGAGTCCGAGTTTGCGTAAATCAGACTCCATATGAAGGAGTTATGACCTCCGAAAGTTTCAGAATTCAATTTAAAATTCAAACAGTTCAAATTCAGTTCGAAATTCGATAAACAGACCCAAACTGGGTTGGGCGGGAAAATTCCCGCCCAGGCACTAGGTCGACCAGGGGGTCGACCAGCCCAGTCGACATGGTTTGGCCTTGGCTGGCCTGGTTGGTTTTTGGTCGAATTTCTGAGCTCGGGTGTGTCACTAGGGCTGGCTTGTCGCTTTCTGATTGGCTTCTCTTGAGATGGATGGCCTTGATTAACTATAGCTTCATCGACGGCTCTAATTAGTTTGAAATTCTATATAAACAACGTTAGTCTCAACCTAAATTCGCACAAATAAAATAGAGCTAGAGCCGTCATGCTGCTGGAAGGAAGCCAAGAGTAGCCTCCACTTGTAGAAAGCTTAGAGACGAGTAAAACTAAAGTAAAACAAGAATCAAACAACGTTTGTCTACCCAAAGGAAAGCATTTCAAATTCAGAACTCAGAATCCAGAATTCAAGTTCGTCGTTTGTTGTAAGTATAGTGATTTTTCCGTTGGGAATAAAATTAAGACTTGATTCGATGTAAAATGGAAATGGAATTGTGCTATTGTATAACGACGATGTTAATTCATATCTATGTGTTGCAATGAGTGTGGTATTGTGATGTTTGTGGTATAATTGACTTGATGTTGGATCCATTGTAATGTTTGTGGATTAATCTAGTTGATGTTGGATCTATTCAAATTCACATACAAGTTATTTGGTTCATATCTACACCTCTATGTTTAGGCGATTATGACAAGTTATATGCTAGAACCTCTATGCCTAAATGATTAAGTTCATACACATGCTCCTATGTTTATACAAAAGTTGCAAGTTGCTAATTGGATCCATGCCAAGATCATGTTTCATGTTATAGTATAAAACATGATTGGACCTAGTTCACACATGTGATAAAATTAT
The DNA here is from genome assembly GCA_030737875.1 of Allium sativum. NCBI lineage: Eukaryota > Viridiplantae > Streptophyta > Magnoliopsida > Asparagales > Amaryllidaceae > Allium > Allium sativum. The sequence continues at coordinate 717,386,540 of CM060916.1, read as the reverse complement.
ACATACTTTATGGAAATGCCATATTCTTGTCATATGCTAGTGATGTTCGATGTTATGCCTAGATCTAAATATGTTTAGGCTTATGTTGTCTAAATCATATGCTAATTCATGTGACACCTATTTAGTTAGATCCCTATTTCAATGCAAGTTCACATATATGTAAGTTGATTTAGGCTATGTTGCAAATTCACATATATGTATGTTGGTTTAGTCTACGTTGCAAGTTCACACCTATGATATTCGTGTTGACTATTTTGCAAGTCCACACCTATGATGTTCATATTGACTATGCCAAAAATGCTAAGTTTACACCTATGTCATGTTTATGAATCTCTAATGCCAATTTTGTGTACGCTAAATTAGGCTAAGTTTTTAGCCTAATATTATATGCTAAAAATCATGCGGATGGAAAATTAGGCTAAGATTGTTAGCCTAATATTTAGACAGGGTAACGTTGGGAAAATTGGTAATTATAGGAAACTTGACATAAAAACATATGAAATTGGCATGTTTGTCTCATGCCAAAATTGGTGGCATTTAAATGGTATAAATCCTTATACCAAAAATGATGAACTTGGAAAGTGGGCCATAACATTTAATTGTTAACAAATTTACATATAACAAGTAATAAAGAAAAATATGTAAATTTAGAAAATACGAGTATGTTTAACCCGAGGTTGGATTGAGTTGTGATGTAAACCTGCCCGGACCCGCCCGGCTGTCCAGTAGTCACAACAATACCTATCCAATGTGAGAGATTAAGCATTGAGCCCAATAAGGACCCGAGGTTAGACTGAGTTATGTTCTAAATCTGCCCGGAACCGACCGGCACATCCAGTAACCGTAACAATACCTGTCTAATGTGAGTGGTCGGTGCTTTAAAAAGCTAAGGACAGACAGTCAGGATGGTAGGGTTAAGTTAACTAAAACACTTAACCAATTCAACATCTTAATTAAACTGATGGGTGGGGTTAGGTAAATACAAACACTTAACCACTTAACATGTTTGACTAGAAAACCCTAGTAACGGGGACCCATTTCAGCAGTAACCCAATTAGGTATCATGGTACCCTGAAACTAGGCAGGTTGGGGCACGATTACTGGGCTGATTTTAAGCGGTCAAAAGCGATGGCGATGGGTGCAACAGTGTGGGTTCTAACAGAATGCGGGCGTGCACATACTTCGGAGCAGACAAACAGGGCACTGGGGGCACCAGTAGTATAACCTATGCATTCTAGAATTGTGTCGGGCCGCCACCATGGGACTTGATACACCTCATGGTGGGACCAACATAGGTATCTACGCTTATTGGGGGCCGTATGACACATATGATTATGCGAGTAGGAGCCGATCTTTAGAAAGGGGATCACTTCACCACGATCATAGGGGTGCCAGTTGAGATAATGAAAGTAGGTGCTGAGATATAGTGTGGGGTGCGATAGTATATTCGTTTTCAGAACCGCTTTATCTTAGTTTATTATACTTTCATGTTTCCAGTTTATACCTACCATGCCCTTATTCTTATTCTCATACTGAAGAATCAGTAGACTTACCAGGCTTTATGTCTGACTCTATTTTTCTTTCGTCTTCTTTTCTTCCGTCCCCCCCCCCCCCCAAGGTCCACAGGAGGAAACAACCCAGCTTAGTCAGACTCTTTGTAAGCTTCAGGATAGTAGATGTACGGTTTGGACTCTCTTTCCTTGGCTATGGCTGTTGGACACATTCTATGGGGATTTATGCAGTTTTAATTATGTTTTATGCTTCTTTATTTAATAACCAAGACAGAAATGATGATGTAATGTTTTGGAAGTTATTATGTGACAGTTATGGAAATGTTTTGTATGAACACGTATTTATGAAATAAAAAGTCTGTTTGTTTTCCGCTGCTTATATATATGTGTTTATGTATGTCTTGTGTTTTATCTGTGACTTTTACTTACAAACCTCCACCAAAGTTAAGGCATTCCCTTTGTGAGTGACCTTGATGGAGGTGGGGTGTTTCACAAACAACAATACTGTAAAACAAGTCTTAAGAAATAATAATATTGAATTTTCTAATACTTGTATTTCCCATAACTGCACTGCCTGTCAATTTGGAAAAAGTCACAAACTACCATTTCAAGACTCTACAACCAAATAGTCCAGACCACTTGAAAGGGTAACTATTGACTTATGGGGCCAAGCTCCAATAAACTTAGATTATTGTTACAAATACTATGTTTCTATTATTGATTCATATTCTGGATTTACCTGGATTTATTACCTTAAGTCAAAACATTACAACAAAAAACACTTTTGGCAACAAGCAATATCCGTTGCAGTAGAGCAATTGCAACAAGCTTGCGCCTGTTGGTATAGCCGGAGTTGTAAAATGTGAAGATCGCCCACAGTCCCCGCACTAAACAAGAGGAATAATGCGCTGAAAGGTGTGCCAGGAAGCTATGGACGATCATCAGGGTGGATAAGCACCATCGAAACCTGTCGTAAATCGCACAGCGCAAGGATAAGATATAATAGAACATATACAACGGGTAATAATAGTGAAATCCAATTGCACAGAAACTGAAAATTCTTAACAGAACCCGTAGAAAGATCCGTACAACTTAGGATAATATTTCTATACAAAGGTCCTCACTACATCCCTCAGAGTATAAAGTATCAGCGAAAACAGGAAATAATAGATAGTAATAAAACCAGTACATGAGCTGCTCGCCATCGATCAGCATCATCGTCCTCACTAAAGCATCACCTGTCACCTGCTACTCAGTTTGCCCATCCACAACTGGATGAACAAACCAAGGTAATAAGAGGGAAACATAAAACCTTGAGTTAGACAATAGTCTTAATGAGCGATAAAACAGCTAACAAACTTCATCAATAAAGTATATGAGAATGGGTAGATTTACCGACCACTACCCAACACAAGAGAAGAACTCACACCCATCTTCCCCACATCCGACAGTGATAGCCTTTACAATCCATAACATCCAAGGTAACACCATTTCGTCCATGGCAATTAGAACAACCATCAATAACATTCATAGCATCCAAATTACATAGGTCTCACGTAGACAATCCTAATTGAGTTTAACATCCATCAAGCACTGTCCCAAGAGGCCTAAACCAATATCAGTCAAGAACCCAAGAGACATCTCCCTCGACTTTGGATAATCTATGTGAGATGGTATAACAAAACATCCAGACATTCAAACATCCGTGACGGACTCTAGCTATCACCGCCAATCCATCTTTTGAAACCATTGTTAATCGTATGACAACACATTATGACTGCCATATGTCAAGGACTAATGGTAACCCCAGTTCCATCATAACTCCATACGCATCATGACTCGTATGTTTTTCCTCGACAACTAGGACCTTCACGACTGCCCAAGGTAAGAGGCCCTTCACGACTGCCCAAAGTACTTCTTCTTTGAGTCTGCTAGAACTTACGACAACGATAATCTCTTAGGCTCTGCATCTCTAGTCGTCATCACTGGCGACTATTCTCAAACTCAAGTCCCACTCGAGTAACCATTATCCACAACCCAACACCTTTTGAGTTGTCTGCATATTCGCTGCTTTTCACCGATCAACGAACACATCACATCACTTCGAACATCCTCATCTGGACTCTCGTCGAAGCTACCATCACCATCGAACCAAACAACATCAATATAAGGTTCAATATAATCCATAGCATTCATCAAAATTTGCTAAAGAACAAATTACAACACTTAGGTCATCGACCATAGCGTTCTAAAAGCGCTGCCAAAGCTCGACCGACCCACTACCTTGGACCGACCGACCCAACCTGACCGACCCGCCTTGGACCGACCACCTTTCCTCCAATTTAGGTTGGAGCAACCGACCATGACGAACGACCGACTCTGATCTTATGGAGAGCACGTCTGACCCTCCCTCATTGGATCGCTCGACCCACTCCAAACCCAACTATTCTGGAAAACACGACTGACCGGGTAAGAGCGAATGACCCAATCGTTATATCATTCCTAGGCTCGCTCAACCGAATCACTTGCCTTCCAGAACCAAGACCCCAGATCCTTTCTATTACACGACCGACCAGAGCCTTGTGCGACCGACCAGAGCCTTGTGCGACCGATGCTTGTTTATTTACAACAAAAACGACCGACCAACCTACACGTGACCGACCCTTCTGGATCCTAGACTCACCCAAGCCACTTTCTGACTTGTTTCCCAAGATAGAACTCCACGATCGACCAAAGGTGCACGACCGACCCCCTGTGAACGACCCCAAATCTGCACTTCCCAAATGCAACTCCAATTCTGACCAAAGCTTCGCCAATCGACACAATCGACGAAACCAACTTAACAAATCCATTCAACTCAATCATGAACATGTTATGAAACCACCAACATCACCAATTTGGCCATTTCATCAATAATTATGTGAAATTCACCAAAATCACCATAAATGCAAATATGAACAAAACTATAGATCTAACTTGCAGAATCATATGGAACAACATAGAAATTACCTGTCTAAACTTGCTAAATCGGATCATAGGGTGATTTATATGAAAAGGGACTTACCAATGTATAGATCTATGGAAAAACACTTGAAATTGATGAGAAAAATGAACAAACACCCATATACTTCATTGAATCCATGTAAGAGATGCATCATTCACCAATTCTCCAAAACAAGCTAAAATTGATGAAATAAGAATCCGGGCAGTAAGCACCTCGCACCAAACTCCTTGATCCGATGAATCCTTGCTTTAATTGATGTAGATCTAACCTCCAATGGTGTAGATCTATGATTTCCCTCTTTGGATTTTGATTTTTAATGGTGGAAAGGTGTTAGAGGAAGGAGGAGCACAAGGCCACCAAATGAGAGAATGGGGAAGTAAACTATTTTACATACCACTCACTCTCTATTTATAGTTTCCACCAACCCACTAATGGGCCTCTCCCAAATCAGCCCATTAAGCTCCCAAAACCTGGACAACCAACTGAAAAACCTTAAAACAGCGATTCCTCCCAAACCGCTGAGCCAAATCTTTAATGTAACCACTCTACGGAAAGGCAAACATCAATTCCTTTCCAATGGCACAAGTATCACCCTATGATTCGACATGAGTCAAAAGTTATTCCCTATACAAGACTGACAAGGGAAAAATGGTCACAAACAAAATCAGTAAAAATTATAGACATGTCTCACATCCCTATAGGAAACATAATAAAAGATGAGAATGATTCAACCCTTAGGGAATAAAATAAAAATATTTTACGATCTTCCGATATGTAAAATGCAGGCTGTTACATAAAAAGTCTGTCCCTTTTCGCAACATTTTCCGCCTGTTGCAATAAGATGTTGCAGTATACTTTTTTTGCAATAGGCCTTTGCTGTTGCAACTAGTTCTTTTGCAACAACAATTGACAGTTGCAAAATAGTCTTATATAATTTTGTACCTGTTGCAAAAGAATTTTCACAACTGTTTTTGTCGGTTGCAATTGAATCGTTTACAAAATGTTTTGCGATTGCAACTATTGTAAAATCATGATTTCATAAATTAAAATATCAGCTTAAAGATAATACTACTCTAAAATATTTCATTAAATATTCACAAAAATTCAAATTTTATTACAATATCTGTAAATTCAAGCAAAAACAATACATTGACAAAAATGGTTACAAATATATACCAACATTTCTCTTCAAGATTACAAATTATTTTCAATATAAATTGATCAAAAATTTAGCAACACAAGAGTTAACCATTGAATTATTCCTCTCCCACATCCAAATTCATGACACAAATTCTATATCCCTACTGTAACACCTGTAATTTTAACAACACTTAAGAGGACAAGTTAACAAATAATTAATTTAACATTCAACATTAAGGGAAACGGAATGCACTATTGTTTCCGTCTCGAAATTCTGTTCAAGATAGACATTTGGTTTGCATAAAACGGACACCGTATGAAGAAGTTATGAAGGTCTGAAGTTTGTATACACGCAAGAAGATCTTATATATATATATATATATATATATGTATGTATGTATGTATATGTATGGCCCAAGAATTCAAAAATTAGGTCCAGAAGTTCAAAATCGTTCAAATCATGAAAAAAATGGTGAGCAGGAAAAATCCCGCCCAGGGGAGTCAACCCCCTGAGGGGGGGTCGACCCCCCTAGAGCAGACGTGGCAGTTATGGTTTGGGGATGGAAGCTATAAATATGGATCCATTTGTCTTGTTTTCTACACTGAAAAATAATAGAGGACTAAATGCTGTCGGTGCTCAGACTGAATCAAACCTTTTCCTTCTTCTGCAATCAAGTTAATCAAGTTATTCAAGTGTAGATCTGTGATTCAACCTCTTCTATTCTTATTCTATCTTTCTAGATCCAAATACTGTGAGTTTAGGTTAGTTTTAGATTTAAATAATTAAAAAGTAAAACGTGATATCACTGTAATTTGGAGCTATGCCTGTGACTGCTTGAATCATACCAGATCTGTAATAACTTGTGAATCCATGATATTCTGGCATAACTATGACTTGGATCATAACCTTTATCATGTCAGATCTACCTTTGATTATAGATCTAATTCACTATTTTGATCACCTCTTACCTATCATGTTGTGGTTAAGTTGGATTTGTTACTAGTTGGACATCTAAACTGTTGTTTGGATCTTGTCATGCCTATTATGACATCCTTATTATGTTAGAATCAGTTTTTTTATCTCATGTTCACCAGATCTATTCTTATATGACCATCATATCAATATGCCACTATATGTTTATGTCAATTTTGTTAGCATAATCATTTATATCATCTTCATATCTTCCCTTTTATTTTATATAGCCAGGCTACTTTCGAGCCTAGGCATGCCGCTGAACTATGCGAACACGTTAAATGGGAACGAGGGGAAAAACATTGAAATTAGGCATAACTTGTAAATGGGGAATTTGGCATAACCTGAATAAAATGTATGAATATAAATTTGGGGTATATAATTCATTATGAACATATTTGGGGAAAAGAGGCATGACAACCTATAATGACATTGGTAAAATTGGCTAATAATGAAATACCTAGGATTACAGTAATTAGAAACTGTAGTTGTGCCTAGATAGGAGGTTAGATTACATTTGTGGTAGAAGTCTGCCCGGAATTGCCCGGCATATCCAGCGACCACAAGTGGTGAATCTAATGTGAGGGGTCTAGGTGCACAAATACGAGATGTGCTGAGACACGAGGTTAAGCCCGACTTGCAGAAGAAGTCTGCCCGGAACCAACCGACGTATCTAGCATCCACAAGCGGTAGGCTTAATGTGAGCGGTCCAGCACATTATAACCATAATTGGACATGGTAATGAATTGGAATACTTAACCTAGTTGAATCCATAGGGATTGTATGAACATGAACTTGAATAAGGTTAATTAGACTTATTGAAAACAGTGGGTGGGTTAAGTAAATCTAGTTTGGGTGGGTAATATTTATATATAGTCCCAAAAACTTAACCTATTGGGGTTATGTAATTAAAGACACCGTTAAGTAAGCATAACCTGTGGAAATGATGGTGTTACATAATTAAAGACACCGTTAGGTAAGCATAACCTATGGAAATGATGGGGTTATGTAATTAAAGACACCGTTAGGTAAGCATAACATGTGGAAATCCCAGTGGGGATACAAGACAAAGGGGAGAGCTTGTATCATCTTGTGTGGGGGACCCGTTTCCGTCACTAACCCATAAAACAATATCTGACGAGCACTCCACCCTAGGTCGGAGTTGGGACACGCTTAATGGGCTGATTATAAGAGATCCAAACATGGAGGACGGTGTGGGCTGCGCAAACCGACCAGGACATGTGCGTGCAAGTCCGGGCAGAAGGGGATAAGACGATCGTGACACCAATATATATGGTTGTGCACATCAATGAAAGGTTGCCACTTTAGGAAGTGATACCTCCTACTGTGAGGCCGACACAGGGTATTTACGGAGTAGGGAGCCGATCGATTCGGATAGTAGTTAGAGTACATCTAGACGTATGCCTAAATCGACCATCTTATAGTTGTTGGGATCATCTCATTTTGGTTATACTAGTATCGGTGCAGAGAATCAGAGTAATCATTAGGGAAGCGCATACACTCTATCATGTTTACCTTGTCACACCTGCCTTTTGTGACATTATCTCTCTTATCCACTTTATATGTCTATCATGATACTTTTACTTATTTACTTGCTAAAACGACTAGACTCGCCAGACTTTATGTCTTACCCTTTTTGTTCCCTCTTCTTTCTTCCGTCCCCCCTCCCCTCCAGGTTGTCAGGGTGGGAATACTCAATATTGACTAGGATTTTGCTATCATTTGCTGGAGTTGTTTAGATGTATTGCTCAAGCTCATATCCTTACTACTATGGCTATGTTTTTATTTTAGGATTATGCTTCTTTTATATTGTACTCTAATGTTTTAAGTAAAAGACAAATGTTTTTTTGATGTACTGGTTTTTATGTAAGTCAGACATATGTTGTTTTGAACCATGATGTGTTATGATTAATAAAGTTTTTTTTTTATTTCCGCTGCTATTTTATATATGTCTTGTAATGTTTCTGTTTATCTATAACGCTTCACGAAACTTAATGCATTCTCTTAATGAGTGACATTAATGGATGTGGGGTGTCACAATTGGTATCAGAGATGAAGGTTACCATATTAGATAAATTTTTTTGAAAACTATTTTCAAAAAGGTTTTAAAAGAAAGCATTTTAAAAAGAAAAGTCTGTTTTGAAAAACATATTCCCCAAAGCCATATGTACTATCTTTCGATCCTTTCTCTGAATCTCTTTCCTTTTCTTTTCAGCATGTCTGGGGAACCTAATATTCTAGAGGGCGTTACAATACCAGCTTGGTTCCGTAGGTATCTAGAGGCAACGGAGCTTGTCGGTGGTCAAGCTGACGCTCCTCCCCCAGCTACAACCGTCATTCCTCCTCCTCCTCCTTCGCATGCAGACAACTTCTCTAAAATTTGCAAATATTTCCAGGCTATGGGAGGAAAGCCATTCCACGGAACTGAGACGTTCGTAGAGGCAAGAAATTGGCTCAAGGAGATAGAGGACTTGTTTGGAATTTTTGATGTAGATGATCGTAGGAAGATTCAGTTAGCTGCCTGGCTACTGAAAGATGAAGCTTCATTCTGGTGGGAAGTAACCCAAACGGGGAGTCCGGTGGAGACATGGGATGATTTTAGACAGAGATTCGAAATGAAGTTTCTTTCTCAAGCTGAGAAAATCATGCAAATGGAGAGGTTCTTTGCGCTTAAACAAGGAAACGTGACTATTAAATAATATGTGAACAAATTCAACTAGCTAGCAAGGTTTGGGTTGGAACTGGTGGATACTCCGCATAAGAAAGATTAACGGTTTGCTAAAGGGCTGAGTGAACCCCTTCATGTGTTAGCTATGTCCCATATTCCAATGGGAGCTACTTTTGAAAGACTTGTTGATATGGCCTTGATGCATGAGGAAGACGAAGGAGAAAAGAAAGAAGTTAAGGCGGAGGAAACAACGCAAAACAAGAAAGTATGGCCTAAGAAAGGACAGCAACAGCAACAACAACAGAAGTAGGGCGAAAAGAATGACAAGGGTAAGGATAAGAGGAAGTGTCACAGCTGTGGACGATAGGTCACTTGGTCAAGGACTGCAAAATAATGAAAAATTCTTGCTTCAATTGTGGAGCGGTCGGACACTTTGCTAAAGAGTGCCCAAAGAAACAGGGACAAGGTCAAAGGGCAGGAGCGTCTGGAGGGTAGGTGCACGCTCTCGCGACCAGTGCTCCAGATAGAGGTAGGAAAATTTCCGTGGAAGATTTGATTTCTCTTTTCAGTCATCCTATTAGAACTCTTTTTGATTCTGGCGCTTCACATTCATTTATATCTAGTTCTGTGGTTAAATCTATGCACTTAAATACTAGTATGGTAGTGGATTCCGTAGTTGTCTCAAACCCCATTGGTGGTTCGGCTCATTTGTCCATGACTTGTCGGGGTTTGAGAATATCTATGTTAGGCGTCGAGTTTGAGTGCGACGCATATATGCTCAGTTTTATGGGCTATGGCTTGATTCTAGGAATGGATTGGCTAACCATGTATGGTGCCATTCTAGATTGTAAGAAGATGGTCGTTAGAATTTTGACTTACTATGGGAGAACCCTCGAGATTTCTTGTGACCCACCAGGGTTTGTTATGCTTAGTTTCCTAGAATCTCTAGATGCATCTATCGACGACCTGCAATCTGTTCCAATAGTTTGTGATTATTCTGATGTTTTTGATGAGGTACGGGGCTTACCTCCGAGGCGTGAAATCGATTTTCGTATATATTTGGTAGACAATGCAAAGCCAGTTGCATTGCCGGCGCACCATATGGCTCCCAGAAAAAGGAGGGAGCTTAGCAAGCAAATATGGGAGCTACTTGAGAAAGGGTTTATTAGGCGAAGCATATCTGAATAGGGTGCTCCAGTAGTATTCGCGACTAAGGCGGATGGTTCGCTTCGCTTGTGCATGGACTATAGAGAATTAAATAAACTCACTAAGAAGAACAGGCACCCGCTCCTAAGGATAGATGACTTATTTGACCAGCTTGTTGGTGCCTCGGTATTCTCTCAGTTAGACCTGGCCACATGATTTCATCAGTTGAGGGTGACTGAGGACAGTATAGATAAGAGCGCTTTTAGGACTCCAGATGGTTTCTTTGAATTGCTAGTGATTCCTTTTGGGTTGACGAATGCACTCGCCTATTTTGTTTATCTGATGAGTAGGGGTTTTCGGGAGTTTCTAAATAAATTTGTTGTGGTCTTTGTTGATGATATCTTGATCTTCTCCAAGAAAGAAGAAGAGCATGCCCAACATTTGATAGAAGTTTTGAAAACTCTCTGTGCACATCAGCTTAAGGCGAAGTTCTCCAAATGCCATTTTTGGAAAAAGATGTGAGATTCCTAGGGCATGTGGTTTCCAAAGATGGGATAGCGGTAGATCCCACAAAACTAGTTGTAGTTCAAGATTGGCAAGTTCCGAAAAATGCAACGAAGGTGAGAAGCTTCCTTGGATTGGCATGTTATTATAGGAAGTTCATTAAGGACTTCGCAAAGATATCAGCCCCACTCACCAGGCTGACGAAGCAGAATTTGGCGTTTTCATGGGATATAGATTGTGATGTTTCTTTCCAACGATTGAAGAGGGCTCTGACAACAGCCCCAGTCTTGACCTTACCCGAGGGGAATAAAGTATTTACAGTTTACACAGATGCATGTGGTACAGGGCTTGGTGTTGTTCTGATGCAAGAGGGAAGGGTAGTGTGTTATAAGGGTAGACAACTAAGGGTTCATGAGAAGAACTACCCTACCCATGATTTTGAGCTAGCTACCATAGTATTCGCGCTTAAGATGTGGCGTCATTATTTGCTTGGAGAGAAGTTCGAATTGTACACCGATCATAAATCTCTCAATTACTTGTTCTTGCAGAAGGATCTTAATTTAAGGCAACAAAGGTGGGTAGAGTTCCTAACTTCTTATGATTTTGAGATTGCTTATACCCTGGCAAGGGTAATGTGGTGGCAGACGCACTGAGTAGGCCGAGGATGGCCTTAAGTCCTCTGTTTTTGGAAAGAAAAAGCTTGGAGTTCATATCAGCTTTTGATTTTAGACCCTCTACTGAGTTATTTCCTAGTTTGTTTGCATCGCTAGAGATACGACCTACTCTTATGGGTCAAATAGGAGCTTCACAGCGAGATGGTCCACATATTACAGAGGAAGCCCGTCATTTTAAGATGACTATTCATCCAGTCGATGATAAGATGTATAGGGATATGAAGAGGGTTTTCTTTTGGGCTGGGATGAAGAAAGATGTGGCAGAGTTTGTTTCTTAATGTTTGGTTTGTCAGCAAGTCAAAGGTGAACAAAAGAAGCCCGGTGGTTTACATCATCCTTTGGAGGTTCCACAGTGGAAGTGGGGGAGCGTCTCTATAGATTTCATATATGGTTTGCCTAGATCAAAGAAAGGCAACACCAATATTTGGGTTGTGGTGGATAGACTTACGAAGAACGCTCATTTTATTCCAGTTAAGAGTAAGAGGACGACATCTTGGTTAGCGGCAATTTACGTTCGTTAGATAGTCCGTCTTCATGGAGTACCTTCCAGCATCATAAGCGATTGTGACCCCATTTTCACCAGTGAATTTTGGAGGAGCTTGCAAGAAGCATTAGGTACACGGTTGTGTTTGAGCACCGCCTATCATCCTCAGACCGATGGACAGACGGAGAGGGTAAACAGAGTATAGAAGATCTTTTGAGGCTGTGTATCCTAGACTTCGGAGGGACTGGGAAAGAGCATCTTCCTTTAGTAGAGTTTGCCTACAACAACAGTTATCAAGCTAGCATTGGTATGGAACCCTTCGAAGAATTATATGGACGACCCTGTAGGTCAATGACTTGTTGGTGGGACTATACAGAGAGACAATTATTTGGACTAGATATGGTTTGAGAAACATCCGAAAAGGTTGGCCTTATTAGACGATGAATGAAGACAGCTCAAGTTAGGCAGAAATCCTACTAGACAAGCGAACGACTGACATTGAATTTGAAGTAGGAGATATGGTTTTTATTAAGGTGTCACCTTTGAGGAATGTGGTTCGCTTCGGATCTGTAGGAAAGTTGGCACCAAGATTCGTAGGGTTATTTCCCATAACAGAAAGGATTGGACAAATGGCCTACAGAGTAAAGCTACCAGAGGGACTATTCGGCGTTCATGATGTTTTCCACATTTCTCATTTGCGGAAGTGCTTGAATGATACCACAGAAGCAGTTGAGCCGAGTATATTGGAGGAAGTAGAGGTGGAACGGGAGGTGGCAGTCAGACGAGTTCCTACTCGTATTGTTGGATCAGAAGTTAAGAAGCTACGCAATAGAGAAGTCAAGTTGTTGAAAGTTCAGTGGGGAGATAACCTACAGGATGCAACTTGGGAGACCAAAGATAAGATTCGTGCTTTGTACCCTTTTCTTTTCGAGGGTATGTTCTTAACTTCCTTTCCAAAGTTTTTATCTATGCTTGTTTTTATCATTTAAGTATGTCCTATCGATCGAATCTTCGACCTTCAGGTAGGAAACCCATGGATGTAAACATGTGTTTGAGACATGTTATGTTTGATGGATGCAAGTGGATGCAAGTGTTTGCTAGTGGTTGCTCGTGGATGCATATACGCACATATTAGGCACAAGATCGGCTTAATCACTCTTATACTGCATATGGGTATGTGTGCATTTTTTTTAATGGATGGAAATGGATGTATCATCATATAGATGTTGCATTTGGACGGATGAGTGTGCACGCATATATAACTTACATGTTATAATAGGATTATTGCATACATGTTGGATTCATGGCACTAACATACATCGCATTAAGGAGGTCGACTGAATCAATAGACCGTCTGATCTTCGCATTAGTATTAGGACATATACACAAACCTTTGCATATGTTCATATAAGCATTATAAATCATTTAAGGACAACGGATCCCTGTGATTGGTGGATGAGTAGATGGGTGATGGATGGTAGGATATACATTCTTCTTAACTTGGAGATTTCGAGGACGAAATCCTTTGAGTAGGGGAGAATGTAACACCCCGTAACTTTAACAACACCAAAGAGGAAAAATTAAATAATAATTAATTTAATATTCAGAATTAAGGGAAATGGACTGCTGCATTGCGTCCGTCTCGAAATTTTGGTCAAGATAGACATTTGGTTTGCGTAAAACGGACACTGTATGAAGAAGTTATGAAGGTTTGAAGTTTGTATATGCGCAAGAGTATTATATATATATATATATATATATATATATATATATATATATATATATATATATATGGCCCATGTAACGACCCACTTTTTAGTACAGCTTAAGCTGATATTTATCAACCGATGTCCACTCAAATTATACAAAAAAGCAGATAGCTAGTAGAAAGAAATTAGAGGGCGAGATAAGGAAGAAAGAAATATTAGAATAGGAGAAGAAAAGGAACTAACACAACACAGAGTCTCACATCGCAGCGGAACAAAATATAATATAGAAATAAATTTTACTGAGAGCTTGTAATAAAACTTACAATCAAAACTGCGGATGCTTATTGGAGAATGGATTTCCTAGCAAGGCATGGGTCCACCTTCCCGACAATGTACCTCTGGAGAAGAATACATTGGGGTTCAAAATGGACATCTTGCAACCCAGGCTAAACATGACCGGCCCCTCACTTTCTGTTGAGAGTACTGAATATATCATCACTACGGTTGGGTGCTAGCCAACCGAACCGATAACATACATATATGTAAATAAAAAGGGACAACCGAAGACATTTGATTTCACCAAATCACGTAATGATATACCCTTTTGATGGGTGCGACCCACATAGCCACACGACCTACCCGATTTTGTGCCATTTCCTGGTTGATCAGGCATAAGGTCATACTTATTTTTTTGAATACTGACCACCACTCACTTTGATTGTCACATCGTTAGATCCGCCGGAAATCACTAATTGACGTCCACAAAAATACTATAGTTGTTAAGCTAAGAGAACCGTCATTCTCTGACACCAACTATGGTACGTTTGAAGAAATCAACGTACGTGACCCCTTTGGAAATACTCTGTCAGACAATGTCCATACAAGTCATCTAGGAACAGATTGAACCGAATGTACCCTCCTACCACACCCTAGGTATCACCCTGTGGATCAGTAGCGAGAAGTCCTTGAAATGCGTAGATTTCAACCACGACAGAATCACAGTATATCTCTGGCTGCTAAACCATAGATTATTAGTAGTTCTTCCGTTTATGAAGATTTATGGTCTTCAATGCTCCATTTTAAATTTTTATACTTTCGTATTTGCTGGTTCGGAATGGTTTTTGAATATAAATTCAATTCCGGTCTTTCCAAACCAACAATGCATTTGGCCAATTTTGATAATCGGTTATTTAACTATCAAAATAAATAGTGTTCCAATTATGGAAATAAAATGAGTTCACTGGTTCAGTATTCAGCATCACTAGGCCTTTTTAATTAAAAATAATTAACAAAAAGTTAATTAAAACTTCTAAACTTTTAAATATTTTTAAAACGGTATTTACTTCTTATTTTAATATACTAATGTTCTCAAAATCATTTCATTATTATATTTAAAAAAATATCTTCCAATTATATACAAATTCCCTTTTAACTCTCTTTTCAAACATTTTCCCTATCATTATTCATTATCTATAATTGGGAAATTTATTCAACTTATTATTTGTAAAATATCGTTATGAAATCCCTTTTGTTCATTACTTGAAACAATAACCCGTGCTTATTCTTATAGAACAAGTCTATTTCAAAACTTAACATTTCAATTCCTTTTCAACTCGGAAATGCAATCCCCTTTTAATTTATTTTACTTTGGAGCATCATTATATATATATATATATTCTCAAATCTCTTTAATTTCCTTTACTTTGGAATCCTCATTATTTATTCTTTAAATTATCACCAGTAATATTTCACTATTATTTCTCTAATGGAAATAATAATTATTACTCTTCTTTACCATTACAACTAATATCATCTTAGAAAATCTTGAAGTTGTTCTAATTGGGGTATTTTAATTACCTCTCAGACCTAGATCAACAACGTTCTTATCTTAAGATAAATATGAGTTGTAATTCAAAATCCGATATTTCATTCAAATATCAAAATAAACCCCTTTTAACTATATTATTTAAAACACGGTTTTATCAAACCTTCTTACATTTGAAACCTCCTTCTCGATTATAACCATTATTCCTTAATTAATTAACTAAGTAATTTATTATTAAAACCTCACCGTTTAACTTTTACTTCTTTAAACAATTCATTTTATAATTTGAAATTTGCTACAAAATCCTATTACTCACTTCTTTTCCAAATTCTCTTTTAATAATTTCTTTTGCAAATCCATTTAACCATTTCCCATTTGAAATCTCATTTCAATTTCCTTCATTTACTTAATTTCATCATTACATTAATTAAATTAACGCTTTAACACCTCATATATTCGTATAAACTTCGTTTATACATTTCCGGTTTAATATAAACCCTTTTATTCTCAATTTCTTTTTACTTAATTCAAATATTAAGTAAACATTTAATTAAGCAATCGTATTTCCTTAAAAATCCTTTTTATTTCTTTGTTATAAAAACTCGGGTTTTATATTAAAACCCGCTCATAAACTCCATTCACAATTTAATTAGATTTCATTTCAACTTCGATTACCTTTTTAAATGAATTTCAATAAAAAAGTAATCTCCTAAATTATTATTAAAATAATAATTTGCTTCAATTATTAACTACTATAAGAGTAGTTAATTTCTTAATTAACTAAAATAAATAATAAATTCCCTTTTTAAGATCTTATTAAAATTAAAAAAATTATTCCTTAAACTATTTCCTTATATTAATTCAAAACAAACTAATTAATAATCACTCCTATTTAAAACGGTTGATTTAGTCAACCCAAACCATGGTTATTTTGTTAACTGATTCCAATTACTTTTTTCTTTAAATTAATTCATAATATAATTAATTTAAATAATTCAATTTAATTGTTTTCTTTAAAAACAATCATCCAAATATTAACCGTTAGGTTAATTTTTTGCTCTTTTTCTTTTAAATCTTATTAATACCATGATTTACTTTATAAAATAAATTAATAATTAATTATAAACTTAAATAATAAATATTTATTTTCTTTTTACAAACTTTTATTCGAATACAGATTTAAAATCTGTCTTCAGTTATAAAAATAAATTTTATAACTTACTTTCTGTCGGTTCGCTTAACGGTAATCGATATTTATAAAATGGTTGATTTATAAGCCATATGCTGCCAAGTACTCAACAAATATCACCCATTGGTTTAAAACAAAACAAATGTTGAAATTTAGGTCAACAATCAAATCAATCATTCAATCAGAACAGTTCATATCATGATAATATGAAAATAAATAACACGAAATATATTTGAGGAATCCCGTTTAACCTATTCTTCCACGCATTCATATATGTTATCTCAAATAACATTATTTAATTCAATTAATAGTGAATTTCATAACAGTAAATAACGACCATTTAATATCAATCAATTAACACAACCATTCAAACAATTCACTAAATTTTACTCGTTTATTTTATATATGTGACCAACAAGGTAAGTTACCCTTATTGTGGTCCAATCGTTAAAATAACGATTTGGTTTTTAACTAAAATTAAACACGGTTAAATAAATATATAACGATATATTTAACAAATAGCTAACCATTAGCAATCATAACACACAAAATAAAAACCCGACTTATATAAAATATAAGTGGGAAGAACAGAGCGAGTTTAACTCACCTTGTTTCTGTTGTCGCTAAAGCGGTTTAGGTTCAGTTAAATTAAACAGATGTTTTAATTAACTATAAATTCTGACGGCTTCAAGCTCTATCCAAATTAATTCCAAAATGTAGAGTCCGACGATGCAGTTCCAACGCAATTGATTTGGTCCACTTCTGTTCACGGAATGGAAAGTTATACACATTTGAGTATTCATCATTTTTATTAATATGATTAAATTCTTAACTACGTATTATATTAAACTAATTATACTTTTCCATTTTCATTATCTGTTACAGGTCGATTATCCTTTCCTTCTCACGCAACTTCCATTCGAACAGCTCCTGTTCGCAACCCAGCACGGTATAACACTGTTATATTTGATACGATTAATTTAAAGCAAATTTACACCCTAATCATTTACTAACATGCTAATTACTTTGGTTAAGATGGAAACTAGGCCGGTAAGCTTTGCTTGTTTCCTTCTTCTTGCGTTCCATCCCGTCCTTCCTCTATTATTAAGAAATCACAAAATTAATTTAAACCTTAAATCCCTTAATTATGAAACTAATACTTAATTAGAGTCATCTTAAGACTAATTACACTTTAAATTAGCGTGGCCGATCCAATAATGTCTCCTGCTGTTTCGTTCTACACTTCCTCGTCTCGTATACCTTCCTATGTTCCAGTTCCAAATCGGATTAACCTGTCATGATTTTTAAACCAAGAAATAATTTTTAATTCAAGGTTATATACTTAAATTGCTAAATTAATTAAACTGTAATTACGTTGTTTAAAGGATCGACCTCCTTTTACTCCTTCCTTCTCGCGATTCATTATTCTTCCAGCTCAGTCTCGTTCATGTTATACTACTTCGGTGCCACTTCAAATGCTCCCACCAGTTCAACTTTTCCATGCAGATGTCTCTTATACCAGGCGATCCATATTTCCTTCCTAATATTGTTTTAAAATTTTTGCCTAGTTCTCCCTTATGTTTTCATGTGTTTCCTTTGTTCACATACCAGAGGACAGCACGCATAGATTTCAACCTTACCGCGCCTCATGCCGATCATCTGCCAATGATCTGATGGTGCAAAAACGAGCCCCCCACTAGCCTTAACCCTCACCACGATCCTTATCCAACTCTGTTATGCCTTCTGCCAGAAAACCTAACCCACGCGCTGCGATTTCGAGATCTTCCTCATGACTCCACGCTGAACTATCTCAGATCATAGCCAATCAAAACATAGCTCTCATCGAGCTTAAAAATTAGGTAGTTGATAATTTTCAGAAATACTGAAGGGATTCGAAGATAATTATGGAGGAAAGAAATTGAATTATGTTCGTTCATTTTATTTGGAGGCGGTTGCGTTTCCTAGTTGACCACGCAGATATAAAATTTAGGGTTTGACTCTCTTTTTAAGTTGGGTAGGGGATAGAATATTAAATTATTTTATTAATATAAAACTTAGCAATGAATTATTGTCTTAAAACCGACACAAATGACTTCTATTTTTCGATAAAAATGCTAATCCTAACATAAAGAAATATTCCGGACTCAATGGGACAGGTTTCGTCGTATTCCGAGACTGTTTCCTAGTACGCTATTTTTATACGCACCACAATGGTATCCTGGACACCAAATTACTCAGTCTTCAAAAATAAAAAATATATATCTATTCTTACTCTAAACGTCGATACGAACTCAATGGAATTGGTTTTTTGGCTTAATTCGACCGTCTGCTCAAGTTACACAAATATCCCTCTATATAATTTAATTAATTTAATTACACACTATATATAACGACAAAGCATTTTTGGCTACCGTGGTCACATACGACATTGGTTCGCCATGAATTTTAATACCATACAATAATTTAACGATACGGTTCCAATGAAACTGATTTCATTGAAAACGGAGACCATTTGCACAATCGCTATTTTTAAGGCTTATATAATATAAATAAAATATTATATAAATTCCAAAATAATCCAATTAAATAATAATAAATTATTTTAATCATACATACCAACCAGAAATATCATATAGCTTCAAATAAAAATTATACAACTCGATATCATCAATTTTGAGTTAAACGATGTCCAAATTATATTAAAACCCTTTTAAATATATTAAACAAATGACATAATTTAATAATGGTTTCCATAGGACTATTTTAAAATTTGATTTGGACATAATTAACAATATATAACACGAAATCTCGATCTTACTCTTCTATATGAAAATTATAATCAACAAGATTCCAACGTTTCTTGTTTCACAGAATTCCGACTTAAAACGGATTATGTATATTTAATTAAAGTTCAAAGCTCAATATTACGAACTACCATGCCATTTTCGAGCTCGTTTAATATTATATATAAATTTAACGTACAGACTTCGTTATATAATCGAAATATATATTTTAAATCCATTTAAAATTCCAAATAAATATTTAATATAATAAAATAAATTGAATATTTGATCACCGGAAATACGGGACATTAAAATCTTTCCCCCTTAAAAGAATTTCATCCCCGAAAATACTAAGGTAGGAAAAATGTGATAAACCCATTATAATTTAAAATCCAATTTATTATAAATCAAAACCACCTCATAATTGTTAATAAAATTTTTAAAAATATCGAAAATTTTCTAACACTTTAAATTCCCGAAAAAAACCGGCAGATTCTCCCCTGTACGGAGTGACATCTACGATATCGTAGGAACAAATAATATATATACATCGACCCACATGGTCGAAAAATCAAAAACTAAAATTTATATTTTCGCGTAGGCGTACCTTTTACGAGCACTATTGAGCATACAACTCAATTTACGTGCAATATTCGAAACCAAAAATCTTCCTTATGGCCATCTGGCACCTATACTTAACTCAATTTATCATGTAAATAGCACATACATGAAATAATTAAATAACACTTCATAAATCAACAGTTTAACTAACAAATTTCCAAAACACAACATATACGATCATTCAAGTGCAAATACAGGGTTAAATCATTAATTTCAAATCATATTCGATTCATTCACATTATTATACTGGAATTTAGTTTTTACTTCATTCAACCCTTGTTAAATTATTAATGAATTTAAATCCAACCAATATAACAAACAATCAACAAACAATGCATAATCAACTCAATCAAATCATTCCATTGAATTTATATTCAACATCAATCTTTACTTGATTATTCTCACTTGGATTTTCATATTTAAATAGCAATTAATTAATATAAGATTGATTTCTATTTAATTATTATTAATTAAAATTTCAAATTTTCTATTCCATTCCAAATCAAAATTCTCATTCACAAATGTCATATGTGAAATCTCTTCGGGTTATATTAAATCATTCAAATTTTTAATCCAATTTGAATTCTATTCAAATCAATCAAACAAATCAATATCTAAATAATTTAATAACATTATTTCTTTTCTATAAAAGAATATATTTTGGGTAAAATTATTTCATTTACCCTCTTTAAAATAATATCGTGTCCATTTCCAGTTCTAAATCGAACCAATCAAATAACAGAATACAAAACATTTGTATACAAAATCTACAAATACGCTTTCATATATATACACTCAACTCAATCTAGGAGATTACTAATCCCATCTCTATCGAGTTATACCACAGAGCCAAGGTTAATACTAAACCATTGCTCTTATACCAAGTGTAATGACCCACTTTTAGTATAGCTTAAGCCGACATTTATCAATCCATGTCCACTCAAATTATACAAAAAAGCAGATAGCTGTTAGAAAGAAATTAGAGGGTGAGATAAGAAAGAAAGAAATATTAAAATAAGAGAAGAAAAAGAACTTACACAACACAAAGTCTCACATCATAGCGGAACAAAATATAATGTAGAAATAAACTTTTACTGAGATCTTGTAATAAAACTTACAATCAAAACTGTGGATGCTTATTGGAGAATGGATTTCCTGGAAAGGCATGGGACCGCCTTCCCGACAATATACCTCTGGAGATGAATACATTAGGTTCAACAAGAACATCTTGCAACCCAGGCTAAACATGACCGACCCCTCACTTTCTCTTCAGAGTACCAAATATATCATTACCACGGTTGGGGCCAGCCAACCGAACCGGTAGCATACATATATATAAATAAAAAGGGACAACTGAAGGCATTTCATTTCACCAGATCAGGTAATGATATACCCTTTTAATGGGTGCAACCTACATAGCCATGCGATCTACCTGAATTTGTGCCATTTCCCGGTTGATGAGACCTGATGTCATACTTGTTTTTTTGAATACTGGCCACCATTCACTTTGAATGTTGCGAAGTCAGATCCGCCAGAAATCACTAATTGACGTCCACAAAAATACTCTAGTTGTTAAGTTAAGAGAACCGTCGTTCTCTGCCACCAACTATGGTACATTTGAAGAAATCAACGTACGTGACCCCTTTGGAAATACTCTGTCAGACACTTGTCCATACAAGTCATCCAGGAACAGGATGAACCAAAGGTACCCTCCTACGACATCCTCGGTATCACCCTATGGATCAGTAGCGAGAAGTCCTTGAAATCCGTAGATTTCAACCATGACAGAATCACATTATATCTCTGGCCGCTAAACCAGAGATTATTAGTAGTTCTTCCATTTATTAAGATCTACGGTCTTCAATGCACCATCTTTAATCTTTATACTTTTGTATTTGCTGTTTCAGAATGGTTTTTGAATATAAATTCGATTCCGGTCTTTCCGAACTAACAACGCATTTGTCCAGATTTGACAGTCGGTTATTTAACTACCAAAATAAACAATGTTCCAATTACAGAAATAAAATGAGTTCACTGGTTCACTATTCAGCATCACTTGACCTTTTTAATTAAAAATAATTAACAAAAAGTTAATTAAAACTTCTGAACTTTTCAATATTTTTAATACGGTATTAACTTCTTATTTTAATATACAAATTTTCTCAAAATCATTTCATTTTGATTTTTTTTTTTAAATATCTTCCAACTATATTCAAATTCCCTTTTAACTCTCTTTTCAAACATTTGCTGTAATAACCCGGAAAATGTGAACCAATTTAAAAATTTTAAAATTGGTTATTGTCAAAGAATTTGAATAATTGAAATAGCATATTTCAATAAAATAATGAATTGGGAATAGTGAGGCAGTTTGAAAATTTGAATACGAATTTGTCTGACTGTACCGGGTGGAAAATATAATAGATTTTAGCGAAACCAAAAATATTTAAATCTGTTTATAAATACCTTTCTAACGAATCTGAAAAATCGAAGTTTCATAACGGGAATCAAAAGTTATGGCCAAATGAATTTTTAGAAAGGTCGCTATATAGCATATATAGCCCTTGAAAATAGATATTTTGCATACGACCTCGGAATTCGACGAAACCACTTTTGTTGGATCCGGGATGTCAAATTATTGCTAGGTTTCAAATTTCATAATTTTTGAAGCTAGTATGTGAGTGGGGCAAAAGAAAATGTGATTGGTCAATTTCTGTTAAAATGGGTCGACCTGAAAATGGACATTTTGCATATGAGCACAGAATTCGACGAAACTGGTTTTGTTGGGACCGTATCGTCAAAACAAAGCTAGATTTATTTTTCTGGAATTTTTCGATTCAGTTTGTGGCCCTGGAAATTGAAATGTACGTTCAAATTGAATATAAAATGTTTTATACTTTAATTTGAAAAATAACTGACTGTAACAGTCGAATTGGCCAACGAAACATATCCCATTGTGTCCGGAATGGGGGTATTTAGCTAGGGGCGACAGTCGTTGGGTTGAAATTGGTGTACGTTGGCTAGAAAGGATATTCTAGGAATTTAAAAATATAGTATATTAGAAAATATCTTCCAATTTCTCTCACTTCTGAAAAACCCGGTCAACCCCACGAACGAATGACGCATATCATTCAAATCTTTCCACCGATTTCGCCGCCGCCACAGTCAATTTCGCCGCCGCCTCCAGTTGACAATTCTGATCGCCTTCCTCCCCTCTTCAAATCAAACCCAGCCTCGTCGAAGACCATCGCCTATCGACGTCGAATTTCGTCAAGGAAGTTCACCCCTTTGAAGCGCCGCCGTGCCACGCTGGAGCCACCGAGTTCACTGCCACCACCGCCGATAGGAAGCCTGTTCGTAGCTCTTCGACGTCGTATAGTCTGATCTGGACATCGAGCTACAGTTTTGATTTAAATTCTAAACCTAGTTTCAAAGGTTTGCAAACCCTTCTGCTTTGAATTTCTGAATTGAAAATCACACTTTTAAGTGTTGCAAAACTTTGAAAAATCATATCTTTTTAGTGTGTTAACGAAATTCGATGAAACAGGAAACATCGGGACCGCAGGGAGGCTCTCTACCATCTAGCAGAAGCCGCGGATTTTTCTGATCTTCTTAAGATTTTTAGCACTTCAAAAACCAATGTGAGGAATCTAAACTAAATTGTGTGAATGGAATCGTGTTGTATAAATTATATAAGCGAAGTGTAAATTATATACGCATTGTATACCTCATGTACATGTGATGTATAAGTTATATTAGCGATGTATAATTTATACAAGCGTTGTATGAAACATATATGCTTTGAATTGTGATGAAATGCAAGTGAATTATAGAAATAATATATATATATATATATATATATATATATATACACTCCCCTCGTCCACAGACCATGGACGATATTTATTGCTTGTGATTGGCGTGATATTATATGGTATGACGAATGGTTGGAAATAATTGTTTGTGGTTGATATTGTGGTTGAAAAATACCTTTGTGGTTGAAAAATACCCTCTTGTGTTGAAACAAATTAGAATAGGATTGTGGAAATGAAAATAAAACATGTCGCCTGCGTGCGAACTAGATGCATGATCCCCATTGTCAAAAACCGCGAGGTTTTGAGGTAGAGCGAGGAGCCGTACTAGGGACGGTCCCGGTTTTAACTACCCTGCCGTTATGCTGTTGAAATTTTCTGAAATATTCATGTGTTAGAATAATTTTCATTTGTTGAAATTAATTACATATGTCGAAACCAATATTCATGTGTTGAGTTGAAATTCATTCGTTGAATCATAATTCATGTGTTGAATATTACTCGAATTTTAAACAAATAGATTTAGCGATAAAAATCACATTTTTATATATATATACAAACTATAGAGAATATTCATGTGTTGAATTGAAATTCATTCGTTGAATCGAAATTCATGTGTTGAATATTATTCGAATTTTAAACAAATAGATTTAGCGATAAAAATCACATTTTTATATATATATATATACAAACTATAGAGAATATTCATGTGTAGAATTGAAATTCATTCGTTGAATCGAAATTCATGTGTTGAATATTATTCGAATTTTAAACAAATAGTTTTAGCGATAAAAATCACAAGTTTATATATATACAAACTATAGAGAATATTCATGTGTTGAATTGAAATTCATTCGTTGAGTCGAAATTCATGTGTTGAATATTATTCGAATTTTAAACAAATAAATTTAACGATAAGAATCACATTTTTATATATATATATATATACAAACTATAGAGAATATTCATGTGTTGAATTGAAATTCATTCGTTGAATCGAAATTCATGTGTTGAATATTATTCGAATTTTAAACAAATAGTTTTAGCGATAAAAATCACATTTTATATATATATACAAACTATAGAGAATATTCATGTGTTGAATTGAAATTCATTCGTTGAGTCGAAATTCATGTGTTGAATATTATTCGAATTTTAAACAAATAGATTTAGCAATAAAAATCACATTTTTATATATATACAAACTACAGAGAATATTCATGTGTTGGATTGAAATTCATTCGTTGAATTGAAATTCATGAGTTGAATGTTATCGTATTTTAAAATAAAATGAATAGACAATAAAAACTACATTTTTATTGTGAATATGAAGTGTTAAAAAACATCCACGTGTTGAATAAATATTTTTGATGATAAAAATATTTCTTTTATCATGTATACGCTTTGATAAAAATACACACGTGTTGAAATAAATATTAGTTCGTTAGAAATATTATTATTTGCTTTGTTCTGCATATATATATATATATATATATATATATATATATATATATATATATATATATATATATTTGTTGAATAGGGAAAATGGATTAGCTGTAGAGTAAAGAAATTATTTGCGTGCCCGACAAATAGGTAAGCCTTGATGAGTTGGCTGCGCAATTTTATTTTTATATCAACTCCTGTGAATGCCATTGGATGCGGAGTGCTGGTTATTCTGTGTGAAATAATAAACATCGCCATAGGATAGTAACAATTAATTTTGAACTACATTACATGGCATACTCCTTGACGATAGGCATACTTCATCATATTCCACATAAGCAATTGGAGCTTGTGTGACGAGGTGGAAGATTTACCACACGAGCGAGAGGCTTGTATGGCGATGATTATATACTACAGGTTGAACTGATGACTGATATGGACTATATGAAATATAACGATAAATTGCCAGATTAATAAAAACCCCACATGGGTCTGGAGTTGTAACACCCCACGTCCATTAATGTCACTCACAAAGGGAATGCATTAACTTCCATGGAGGTTATAAGTGAATATAGAACAGAAAAATTACAACAAGACAGATAATATATAGTACTTGGAAATCTAAAACTTCATTTTATTGCAGCGGAAATTAAACATGTTTGTTACGTCATAAAACCAAGTACAATATCCATCTTCATAAAAACAAAATACATAATCCCATTACATAAATAGCCATTAAAAAGATAACAAGCTGGACTTTACTTCAACGGTCCAAGCTTTCCAAAGAGAGATGAAGCAATTCAATCAAACTCCACTAGAGCTGGGCCCAACCTGAGGACCTGGAGGGGGAAAAAGGATAGAAATAGAGGGGGTCAGACATAAAGTCTAGCGAGTATGATAATTCTAACAATATTATTATCAAAATAACTGGACTAAGGCATAAGCTGGAAGAAAAGTAAATGTCTATGAACTCTTAGGAAGATAAAGATAGCGTTTAAGATAACGTTAAAGATAACGGTAAAGGCACACCTAATTACTAACGAATGATTACTACACTGCACCGCACATTACTATACTGCACCACACCAGTCACCCTATTGTTTGATCCCACTTGCTTCACACAGAAACTTTATAAATAGCCTTACGTACCCCTAGCTGACTACATAGGTGCCGTCTGCCCCTATCTCCACTAGGTGTTCCCCACTACCCACTTTCGATCGGCTCCCTACTCGTAGATACCCGTGCTGGCCCCACAGTGGGGTGTATCACTCCCCTAAAGTGTCAACCCGATATAACTTGAGAATGCACGGCTTATACCTACACGATGCAACAACGTCTTACCTACCAGCCCGGGTCCACACACGCATATGAAACCCGTTGGACTTGCGTTGCCACCGCTCCCCATTTTGGCCTCTTATAGTCAAACTCGGTATGCGTGTCCCGTCCTCGACTTGGGTCGAGCCCACAAAGATACGTTTGGGATACTGGTCGAAATGGGCCCCCACAAGCTACCCACCTAAGCTTGTCATTAGTATATCCCACTTAACCCTCTCAGTCATGTTCATTTACATGTGTGTTTGGTTATGTCTTACTAATCGTATTTCACATGCCACTAAGGGCACCCCCTAGATCCCTCATGCCACCCAAGGCACCTACTTAACCCCCATGTCCCACCTTACATGTTTATCTAGTTAAGTATTTCTTAATTCATTCAGGCCATAACCTCATAAAGACCTCTCACATTAGACTGGCATTTATGGAAGCTGGATTTGTCGGGCGGGTCCGGGCAGTCTTACACCATAAAAGAGTCTAACCTCGTGTCTTTACAACCGTTATGCTTTAGTTTAGGCCTAGGACCTCTCACATTGGGCTGACATTTGTGACCACTGGATTTGCCGGGCGGGTCCGGGCAGGTTTACATCACAGACGAGTCCAACCTCGTGTCCTAAGCATTGATTAACACTTAAAATCTTTTACCCCAGTTTTAATAATTCCCTATTCAAATTATTAATTAAGTCAACTGTTAATGATGTCCATAATTGACTCAATTATGGCCATCCACTTACGGCATGCAAAATCATATCAATTGCACCCCAACTTTTTAATATTAAATCCTTAATATTACCCCTACCCCACGTTTATACGTTCGCTTATTCAACGCATAATATAGGCTAGACTTGTATAGTCTAACACCTAGCACAAAGATAAATTATCACAACATATAGACAATTAAATAAATCTAATCATAATAGGGGTGTAACTTGCATAAACTACACATGTTAAGGATCAAAAGGTGTCAACTTGTTAAATGTCTCAATTTACATGATATGATCATAGCCCAAATCTATACATAAACTTGCATATGGGGTTTTTAGGCAACATAATGATGGTGTGAACTAGCATAGGATATCACATATGTCATAGCATAATTCTAGATGTCATAATAGATGTCTTGGCATATGTTCATAACTTTTCTAATCAATCTAACTTGCATATGTGACTTGTCATATAGATCAACATAACCCAAACATGATGATTTAATTAATATGAACTAACTAGCATAGATGGTATCATCATGGCCTTTTTAACATGTATGATTCATCAAAACTTAGCATAGAAACTTTCAACATACATAACATCATCATAGCATGATTTACAACATATAAGATATCATCATCACATAACATTGGATTTACAATATACATGGTAGCAGAAGGGGTTTACAACAACATATATGATAATTCACATCATCTACTCATAATCCATTCATAACTCAACCTAATTAAAATGATAATAATCTTGTTAAGATCATCATACTCACAATTTAGAGAAGAAAAGAGAGAGTTTTGCTTTGCTTTAGGGTTGAGAGAATTAGAATTGAATTTGCTTTTCTTCTTTCATAGTTGGCGGCGGCTCCATTGATTTCCATGGCGACGGTAACTATTCTATTTTAATTAGGTTTAGGGTTAGCATTAGGATGTATTTATAGGTGTAGGAAGTTATTTAGGACCATTAGATTAACCCTGAACCATGAGAACCAATCAAATGCAAAATCTGCATTTGAGCGAATCGGCCCACGGGTTGACAGCCAAACACCCTGGATTAACCCCTAGTCGACCCAGCAAAGCTTGGGTCGACCTCAAAAATTGGCCGGTTCGGTTATTTCCCCTCCCAATTCGCTGTTTTGAACTTTTTCACATATTTATTTATTTAATTTTTAATTTATATATATATATCAATATATATATATTTCTCTGCGCAACCCATTTCACTTAATTCTTTTCTAAAAATTAAGTATACTTTAATTTGTGAATTTTAATGTTATAAAATTAAGGGGTGTTACATTCTCCCCTCCTTAAAGGATTTCGTCCCCGAAATCTCCAAGTCAAGAAGAATGTATATCCTACCATCTAATCGTCCATCTACTCAACCATCAAACACCAGCATCCATTGTCCTTAAAAGACTTCTAATGCTTTAATGTTTATATGCACAGTGTGTGTATATGTCCATATCTAATGCAAAATTAGGCGGTCTACTGATTCAGTCGACCTCCTTAGTGCAATTCATGATAGTGCCATGCGTCCAATATGTATGCAAAAGATTCCTACTGATACATTTTAATTCTATATTCGTGCACAACCATCCACCCGAATGCAGCAACTATATGATAATACAACCATTATACATCCATTTTACTAAATACATCCATATATATGCAATATGCAATATGAAGTGACTGAGCCGATCTGGTGCCTAATAGTGTGTGTATATGCATCCACGAGCAACCACTAGCAAACACTTGCATCCACTTTGCATCCACCATACATAACATGTCTCAAACACATGTTTCAACCATAGGATTATCCTAACTAAAGGTCAAAGATACTAGCGAGAGGATATACTAAAGATAAGATAAGTACAAGCTAAGCGATAAAGGAGAAATTAAAGGACATACCCTCAAAAAGAAAAGGGTATCATGAACGCATCTTCTCTTCCGTCTCCCAAGTAGCGTTGCTCTCATCATCTCCCCATTGCACTTTGACTAGTCTGACCTCTCGATTCCTCAACCTCTTGATCTCCGACCCAAAAATGCGCGTAGGAGCTCGTCGAATTGTCGCATCACGCTCTATCTCCACCTCTCTAAGCAAGCTCGGCTCTACCACTTCCGCGGTCTCGTGCAAGCACTTCCTCAAATGTGACACATGGAATACGTCATGTACACCACTAAGTCTCTCGGGCAACTCCACTCTATACGCCATCCGTCCAATCCTCTCCTTAGTAGGAAACGGCCCTACAAACCTTGGTGCTAATTTCCCAACGGACCCAAATCGAACAACGTTTCGTAATGGAGACACTTTGACAAAGACCATGTCCCCAACTTCAAACTCGAGATCTGTCCTCCTCTTATCCGCATAAGATTTCTGCCTATCTTGCGCTGCTTTCATCCTCCTTCGAATCAAGTCGATCTTCTCCGAAGTCTCCCTAATTATATCGGGCCCAAGTAAGATCTTATCCGTAGATTCCCACCAACATGTAGGTGAACGACAAGGTCGTCCATAAAGAGCTTCGAATGGTGCCATACCAATGCTGGACTGAAAGCTATTATTATATGCGAACTCAACCAATGGAAGATGCTCTTCCCATGTACCCCCAAAGTCTAGGATACATAGCCTCAAAAGATCCTCTAGAATGCGATTCACCCTCTCGGTCTAGCCGTCCGTCTAAGGACGATATGCGGTGCTCAAACATAACTGAGTCCCTACTGCCTCTTGTAAGCTTCTCCAAAATTTGCTAGTGAAAATAGGATCGCGGTCGCTCACTATGCTGGAAGGAACACCGTGCAAATGAACTATTTCTCGGACATATGCAGAAGTTAACCATGGAGTAGTCCTCTTACTCTTCACGGGAATGAAATGGGCGCTCTTAGTAAGTCTATCTACTATAACCCAAATCCCCGTATTACCCCTCCTCGATCGCGGTAATCCATCCACAAAATCCATCGAGACACTCTCCCACTTCCATAGTGGAACCTCCAACGGGTGAAGCAACCCACCGGGTTTCTTTTGCTCCGCTTTTACTTGTTGGCATACCCAGCATCTAGCGACATACTCGGCCACGTCTTTCTTCATGCCGGCCCAAAAGTAAACTACCTTCAGGTCTTTGTACATCTTGTCCCCGCCGGGATGAATGGTCATCTTCGAATGATGTGCTTCGTCAAGAATAGTCTTCCTTAGGTCATCGTCTTTTGGTACACAAAGTCTACCGTCCCTACGTAACCAACCCTTATCATCTAGGGTATACCTACGGAGATAGCTTGATGACTCCCCTCCTTTGAGCTTTTCTACTAACTCGACTAACTGTGGGTCATCTCGTTGTGCCTCGCCAAACCGTCCCAAAAGTGTAGGTCTGACCTCCAAGGATGCTAGCAAACCGGGTACGAAGTCAACGGAAGGTCTAAAATCAAACATAGAGATGAACTCTAAACTTCGCCGCTCAACAAACAAAGGACTTAAGGATAATCTTTTTCTACTTAAGGCATCGGCCACCACGTTACCCTTGTCAGGGGTATATGCTATCTCAAAGTCGTAGGACGCCAAGAACTCCATCCACCTTTCTGCCTTAAGTTCAAGTCCTTCTGAGAGAATAAGTATTTTAAAGATTTGTGGTCAGTGAATAGTTCGAATTTCTCGCCAAGAAGATAATGACGCCAAGACTTAAGCGCGAAAACAATAGCGGCCAATTCTAGGTCATGTGTAGGATAATTTTTCTCATGCGCTCTCAACTGCCGTCCACCATAGGCTATTACCCTACCCACTTGCATTAAGACTGCGCCTAGTCCTGTCCCATAAGCGTCAGTAAAAACGGTAAACGACTTACTCCCTTCTGGCAATACTAAGACTGGGGCTGAAGTCAAAGCTCTCTTCAAACGTTGGAACGCATCATCACAATCTACGTCCCATATGAAAACTAGGTTCTTCTTCGTTAAGCGTGTCAATGGAGCTGATATCTTTGCGAAGTCTTTGATAAACTTCCTATAGTACCCAGCCAACCCCAAGAAACTTCTCACTTCGGTAGCATTTTTAGGAACCTTCCAATCTTGGATGGCCACCACCTTCGCGGGATCTACAGCTATCCCTTCTTTGGAAACCACGTGCCCCAAGAACCGTACTTCCTTCCTCCAGAAGTAACACTTAGAAAATTTAGCTTTAAGCTTATGCGATCGAAGAGTCTCCAACACTTCCTTAAGATGTAGGGCATGCTCTTCTTCATCCTTAGAAAAGATCAAGATGTCATCTACAAAGACTACCACAAATTTGTTAAGGTACTCCCTAAACACCCTACACATCAAATCAACAAAATATGCTGGGGCGTTTGTCAAACCGAAGGGCATCACTAGCCATTCATAGAAACCGTCCGGAGTCCTAAAGGCAATCTTGTCTATGCTATCCTCAGCCACTGTCAACTGATGGAAACCAGTGGCTAAGTCCAACTGCGAAAACACTGAGGCACCAACTAACTGATCGAAGAGATCGTCAATCCTCGGCAGTGGGTGTTTGTTCTTCTTAGTAAGCTTATTAAGTTCTCTATAGTCCACACAAAGTCTAAGGGACCCATCCGCCTTCGTGGAAAATACTACTGGAGCACCCCACTCCGATATACTTCGTCTTATGAACCCCTTCTCAAGCAACTCCTTCACTTGCTTACCGAGTTCCCTCCTTTCACGTGGAGCCATGTGGCGTACTGGCAAAGATACTGGTTTCGCATTATCCACAAGATATATTCGAAAATCTATCTCCCGCTTCGGAGGCAAGCCCTTCACCTCCTCAAACACATCCGAATATTCTCGGACCACTCTAACAGATCGTAGATTTTCCTCAGACGCGTCAAGCGATTCTAGATAACTTAACATAACCGAATTTATGGGATTACAGAAGATTTCGAGAGTGTTGCCAAGGCGAGTCACGAGCCTAACTACTCTCCTTTCACAATCAAAAACGACCCCATTTCTGGATAACCAATCCATTCCTAAAATTAGCCCATAGCCCGTGAAGCCCAACACATAAGCATCACATCTAAATTCAACGCTAAGTATGGAAATTTTCAAATCCAAACACATCATGGACAAATAAGCTGAGCCCCCTATTGGATTCGAAACAACTAAGGGATCCTCTACTAAACTGGTGTTTAAGTGCAGTGATTCAACTAATGATGTAGAGATAAACGAATGTGATGCGCCCGAATCGAATAAGGTACGGACATGATGATCAAACAGAAAAACTAAGCTTTCAACAGAAATGGTTCTACCTCGTTCTTGCAGCGGTGGGACCGCGAGAGCCTGAACTTGTCCCCTAGCCTGCCCTGGTGCCATAAGAGCCTGCACATGTCCTCCCGAGCTAGCTCCTGCCCTCTGCCCCTTCTTTGGGCAGTCCTTCACTAAATGTCCCGCATCACCACAATGAAAACAGCCTGTCTTCTTTTTCTTTCGACAATCCTTGCTGAGATGGCCTGGGGTTCCACAGTTAAAGCACTTCTTCTTTCCCTTGCCATTATTGTCTTTTCCACCCTTCTTGTTTTGCTGTTGTGGTTTCTTCTGATCCCCCTTCTTCTCGGGTGCCTTATCAGCTTTAGCGCTTTTCTCCTCATGCATGAGCGCCATTTCTACTAACTTCTCAAAGGTGGCCCCCATCGGGATGTGGGTCATAGCCAACCCTTGCAATGGTTCATTCAAGCCATTCACGAACCTTAGAGCCTTCTTCTCCGGCGTGTTAACTAAGTCCAAGCCAAACCTTGCTAACTGATTAAATTTATTGACATATTCTTTCACTGATGAGCTTCCTTGCTTCAATGTCAAGATCCTTTCCATATATAGATTTTCTTCCGCCCTTGAGAGAAACTTCGCCTCGAACCTACGTCTGAAATCCGCCCAAGAGTCAACAGGATGCTCCCCATTAGTGACCTCCCACCAAAACGAGGCCTCTTCCTTCATCAACCAAGCTGCTAAACGAACTCTCCTCCCTTCTTCTACTTCAAATATTTCTAGCAATTCTTCCACCTCCTTAAGCCAATCTCTAGCTTCCATAAACGTTTCTGACCCTTGAAATGGTTTTCCACCCATAGCTTTAAATTCCATGCACGTCTTTGCAATAGTATCTACGCGAGGAGGAGGAGGAGGAATGGGTGCAACTGGTGGTAGAGGAACATTGGCCGGACCAGTGGCGGCCCTAGCCTCTAACAGCCTCCTATACCATCCTGGTATCGTTACACCGTCAGGTAGGTTAAGATCTTCAGCCATGCTGAAACGAAAAAGGAAAGATTCAAAATGAAGAATTCGAAAGATAAAGATATGGCTATTGGGGATTATGTTTTTCTTAAAAACTTCCTCTTTAAATTTCTCATTAAAACATGTTTTTGAAAACATTTCTTCCAAAAATAACTATTTTTCTAAAGTATTTTTATCTGTTCTGGTAACCTTAAGCTCTGATACCACGTGTAACACCCCACGTCCATTAATGTCACTCACACAGGGAATGCATTAACTTCCATGGAGGTTATAAGTGAATATAGAATAGAAAAATTACAACAAGACAGATAATAAATAGTACTTGGAGATCTAAAACTTCATTTTATTGCAGCGGAAATTAAACATGTTTGTTACATCATAAAACCAAGTACAATATCCATCTTCATAAAAACAAAATACATAATCCCATTACATAAATAGCCATTAATAAGATAACAAACTGGACTTTACTTCAATGGTCCAAGCTTTCCAAAGAGAGATGAAGCAATTCAATCAAACTCCACTAGAGCTGGGCCCAACCTGAGGACCTAGAGGGGGAAAAAGGATAGAAGTAGAGGGGGTCAGACATAAAGTCTGGCGAGTATGATAATTATAACAATACTATTATCAAAATAACTAGACTAAGGCATAAGCTGGAAGACAAGTAAATGTCTATGAACTCTTAGGAGGATAAAGATAGCGTTTAAGATAACGGTAAAGATAACGGTAAAGGCACACCTAATTACTAACGAATGATTACTACACTGCACCGCACATTACTACACTGCACCACACCAGTCACCCTATTGTTTGATCCCACTTGCTTCACACAGAAACTTTATAAATAGCCTTACGTACCCCTAGCTGACTACATAGGTGCCGTCTGCCCCTATCTCCACTAGGTGTACCCTACTACCCACTTTCGATCGGCTCCCTACTCGTAGATACCCGTGCTGGCCCCACAGTGGGGTGTATCACTCCCCTAAAGTGGCAACCCGATACAACTTGAGAATGCACGGCTTATACCTACACGATGCAACAACGTCTTACCTACCAGCCCGGGTCCACACACGCATATGAAACCCGTTGGACTTGCGTTGCCACCGCTCCCCGTTTTGGCCTCTTATAGTCAAACTCAGTATGCGTGTCCCGTCCTCGACTTGGGTCGAGCCCACAAAGATACATTTGGGACACTGGTCGAAATGGGCCCCCACAAGCTACCCACCTAAGCTTGTCACTAGTATATCCCACTTAACCCTCTTAGTCATGTTCATTTACATGTGTGTTTGGTTAAGTCTTACTAATCGTATTTCACATGCCACTAAGGGCACCCCCTAGATTCCTCATGCCACACAAGACACCTACTTAACCACCATGTCCCACCTTACATGTTTATCTGGTTAAATATTTCTTAATTCATTCAGGCCATAACCTCATAAAGACCTCTCACATTAGACTGGCATTTATGGCAGCTGGATTTGCCGGGCGGGTCTGGACAGTCTTGCACCATAAAAGAGTCTAACCTCGTGTCTTTACAACCGTTATGCTTTAGTTTAGGCCTAGGACCTCTCACATTGGGCTGACATTTGTGACCACTGGATTTGCCGGGCGGGTCCGGGCAGGTTTACGTCACAAACGAGTCCAACCTCGTGTCCTAAGCATTGATTAACACTTAAAATCTTTTACCCCAGTTTTAATAATTCCCAATTCAAATTATTAATTAAGTCAACTGTTAATGATGTCCATAATTGACTCAATTTTGGCCATCCACTTATGGCATGCAAAATCATATCAATTGCACCCCAACTTTTTAATATTAAATCCTTAATATTACCCCTACCCCACGTTTATACGTTCGCTTATTCAACGCATAATATAGGGTAGACTTGTATAGTCTAACACCTAGCACAAAGATAAATTATCACAACATATAGACAATTAAAATAAATCTAATCATAATAGGGGTGAAACTTGCATAAACTACACATGTTAAGGATCAAAAGGTGTCAACTTGTTAAATGTCTCAATTTACATGATATGATCATAGCCCAAATCTAAACATAAACTTGCATATGGGGTTTTTATGCAACATAATGATGGTGTGAACTAGCATAGGATATCACATATGTCATAGCATAATTCTAGATGTCATAATTGATGTCTTGGCATATGTTCATAACTTTTCTAATCAATCTAACTTGCATATGCGACTTGTCATATAGATCAACATAACCCAAACATGATGATTTAATTAATATGAACTAACTAGCATAGATGGTAACATCATGGCCTTTTTAACATGTATGATTCATCATAACTTAGCATAGAAACTTTCAACATACATAACATCATCATAGCATGATTTACAACATATAAGATATCATCATCACATAACATTGGATTTACAATATACATGATAGCAGAAGGGGTTTACAACAACATATATGATAATTCACATCATCTACTCATAATCCATTCATAACTCAACCTAATTAAAATGATAATAATCTTGTTAAGATCATCATACTCACAATTTAGAGAAGAAAAGAGAGAGTTTTGCTTTGCTTTAGGGTTGAGAGAATTAGAATTGAATTTGCTTTTCTTCTTTCTTAGTTGGCGGCGGCTCCATTGATTTCCATGGCGACGGTAACTATTCTATTTTAATTAGGTTTAGGGTTAGCATTAGGATGTATTTATAGGTGTAGGAAGTTATTTAGGACCATTAGATTAACCCTGAACCATGAGAACCAATCAAATGCAAAATCTGCATTTGAGCGAATCGGCCCACGGGTTGACAGCCAAACACCCTGGATTAACCCCTAGTTGACCCAGCGTGGCTCGGGTCGACCTCAAAAATGGGCCGGTTCAATTATTTCCCCTCCCAATTCGTTGTTTTGAACTTTTTCGCATATTTATTTATTTAATTTCTAATTTATATATATATATATATATATATCAATATATATATATTTCTCTGCGCAACCCATTTCACTTAATTCTTTTCTAAAAATTAAGTATACTTTAATTTGTGAATTTTAATGTTATAAAATTACGGGGTGTTACAGGAGTTGACAATAATCACGTCTCTCTAGTCATTAGATACGGCACATGGACTATTTATTCCCACACGGGACGAGGTGACGAGGATTTATCCTCTGGGGTAATTAAAAATACACGCTCCCTCAGGCTTGACAGGGTGACGAGAATTTATTCTCTGGAGTTATTATCTATACACGCTCCCCTGTAAACACCAGAATATACAACTATAAATATGTGGATGCTTTATAGGATTTATTTGGTACCTAACACGGCCCAATAAATTTCCAAACCCCTTCCCGTACAAAGGAGGTTATGGCGAAATTTTTCGAAATATTCAGGCGTTAGTGAAATATTTGAAGTGAAAACGATGTTGAAATAAATGAATGAACGATGTTGAAATAAATGAATGAACGATGTTGAAATAAATGAATGAACGATGTCGAAATAAATGAATGAACTATATTTGAAATAAAGGAATGAACTATATTTATATATATGAATATAAACAGAATTGAAAGAAATCGAAGCCGTGCAGTTCGTGTTTTGGAATCGTAATTTGAAACGATTAGTACGAGAAATCCTACCATCGGATTTTCCCGAAACCGCAACCGCTGGGCTCGCCTTGGAAATATCTTTCCAATGGCACCAACTTTGTAAAAATCCAACGGTTGGATTGTCTGGAATGTTTAATTCAAATCTAGAGAAAAACAGCGCCAGAATCGTTTATATTTATATATAAATATAATTAAATTAAATCGAATAACGACCATGCAGTTCGAATTTTGAAACCGTAACTTCAAACGACTAGTGTGGAAGATCCGACCGTCGGATTTTCACGAAACTGGAACCATTGGGTTCGCTTTGGGAATATCTTCCCCCTGATATAGACTTTGTAGAAATCCAACAGTTAGATTTTCCGATATGCGTAAAACAAATTAGGGTAAAAACAGCGCCAGTGCCACGACACGACCTGAAACGTCGTTTAATTGAATATGGCCATTTTTAAATAAATAAAAATGGCGAAAAATCGTTATAAAATATTATAAGCAACATAGATTGGAAATAAACCAATTTGGCTTGATCTGTTTGATATTTGATGGTTGTATGTGTTTGACACGAAAATAACACTAAAGAACTGAAATATGGATGTCGAATAATATAACCATAGAAAGAATTGATTTGAATTCTAATTACGTGAATTATTTGGAAAGGCCGAGCTAACCCTCATTTCAAATAATTGATCGAGCGATTCGAATTGGAAAATACAAAGACGATTCAAGACCGACGATCTTCGTATCGGTTGGATGGGCGCTGCTGAGGTTCCTGATTGGAGTAACTACCGTGAAGGAACGGAAGTAGTAGCCGTCTGGACGTATGTGTTGATTGTACGGATATACGAGGAATTGACGCCTCTGGTTTCGTTCAGACCCAGAACGGACTTGTAAATGGACTGTGTGTCTGACATTGGATTTTGTTCTATACTGATTGATCTCTGTTAAATATATATCTGTTTGGCGGCGGAGAATTTATTCTTTTGCTTAACGCCCTTCTCTGAGACGTACGAGCTCAGAGGTTATATATCGATAGAAATCAGTCGTATGGAGTGGATTGCCTATGTGGCATGCCAAGATGCTGTGATCAAGGCTTCTGTTGCAAAGCAAAGTCTTGTGTTTGATGATCAAAGCACGGCCTACGTAGCCTGGCTTTGTGTATAGCGTGGATTCGCGAGCCTCACACCTCGGTATGAGTTAAAAATGGGATACGGACCGCTGGGAGGACGTGACGTTTCTTTCTAGCTATGGTGGTGTCAGTGACCTACCAGCCCTGACATTTATATCTACTTTTCACCTATATGGTTGTTGGAATGCGAGGCGCCTCGATTATAGGTCTGTAAGGACCGGGAAACGTGTGTTTAGGAATAACCAATCCTCAAACGTAAGAGAGGACCGGGCCAGCCGATCCAAGGGTTACCCAGTGTGCGTAGTCCTGAGGCATTTGCTAGAGTGTCTCGAAGCGGAGAGGAGCTTGCCCCTTGCCTCGAATCATGACGGAAATCCAATTTCCAATACGAAATAACGGATTCGATTGTAGAACTAGTATGGCGACATAGTAGATGGTAGCTATGCCGCCTATGATTGATATTTATGATGCTATTCTTTTTTGAAACATATATGCACTAGTAATAATATCAAATGATTTTGCTTTACACGTATCAAGCATATTTGGCCATTATAAGGTAAAACTCTATCCTTCGGCTTGCGTTGCATCGTAGGATGGGACTTGAGTCTTATAACGGCTTCATTCTTTTTAAAAGCATTGCGTTGTTTTAAAGAATTTACTTTGTTTTAAACGCACCAGCAATCACTGGAGTAAACCCGTCCGCGAAAGTGGCGTGGTCCTAGGATTTTCTTATTACTGTTGTTTAAACTATTAAGTAGATTTCTCATACTAGTCCCCATGACTGACTCGTTGTTTGTTTCACTTTGCAAACGCGGGTGCCCTTATTTTCACACGGGCAACCTAGTTCATAGGTGACAGGTTGTTTTGGCTCAGCATTGTAGTATGGAGTGCGTTTTTGGCTCATGGCGAGGCTGACTTCACCGAGATGACTTTGACATTTTCCGCCATTATTGTACTTATATTATGATTCCGCCACAGGCGATGCAGACTGCTTTACTTTCAGTACTTATTATCGTATGTATATGTACCGCCTTCGGCGATGTAGACTGATACCCTTATTATGTCTCACTGCATGTATATATTCCGCCTCCAGCGATGGTGACTGATCACTTCCCTTTTATTTACTAAGTTATATCCTACGTTGTGCTATTCTGATGTTATTACATGTTATGATTCCGCTGTCATATCCATGTAAAATTATTCTATTTATTGTTTTTGCTATTATCTGTACTCTGCTATGATGATTGATGTGTTATATTCCAAATGATTATCCTTAATACCGTCACACGGATTTTGGGACCGTCACAGTTGGTATCAGAGCTTTGGTTAACCTTAGTTCTGGGATCTAACACATTAAACACCTCGTCAAAATAGAATCGGTAGTGCTCTAAGGCGAGTAGCTCATTAGAGATAGGATTAGCAATGTCCTAGAATGAGCTAAGCAGATTAGCAAAACAATTTGATCAGTACATCATTACCTTTCCATATGTTCCGCTGCTTTATCGTATATGAAAGTTATCAATTCTGTGAGCTTGACTCTTTTCTTGCTTATACAGTACTCTCTCTGATGGCTACACGAGCAGCAGCAGCCAGAGGTGGCCGTGGAGGCCGAGCAGGCATAGCAGGAGGACGGGGGAATATCCCCGTAGTTGAGGAGGGCCCTATTATTCAGCCACCAGCACCCCAGGACTTTGAGCTAGACAGAGTAGCAAAGAGGTATAGGAACCTGGGGGGAAAACCCTTTTCTGGCCTTGGTACGGTGACGGAGGCTATTGCTTGGTTGAAGATCTGTGAAAAGATCTTTGAAGGCATGGGATTAGGGACCAACAACAAAGCACGTCTAGGTATCTGGCTCTTACAGGAAGAAGTAGAGCTTTGGTGGGATGCCATCACCTCAGAAGATGTGGCAGGTACTGTTAGGACCTGGGAGCAATTCAAGTCCATGTTCAACGAGAAGTTTGTACCTGAGCAGGCCTTAGAGCGGATGCGAGAGCAGTTTGCTAATCTGCAGCAGGGAGATCTCTCTATCCAAGATTACCTCAATAAATTCACTCAGTTGTCGCGCTATGCTCCAGAGCTTATTATGACCAACAAAGCTAAGAACAAGAGGTTTATATTTGGACTACGGCGCAAGTACCATGACAGAGCCATGAGCAACATCAAACTCTCATTCTCAGAATTAGTAGAAATGGCCTGCAATTATGAAGATATGGATGAAAGACACTCCAACTAAGACCGCGCCAAAAGCCAAGCTGGAAATAAGCGCAAAGCTTCAGCAGATCAGCCAGAGTCTAGCATTACAGCGGCCGCTACTCAGAAATCTGGAAAGATACCGAAAGGGAGCTGCTACAACTGCGGGAAGACAGGACATTTTTCTAATGTGTGCAAAGCCCCGAGGAAGCTAAAGGCAAATCCAGACCATAGCTCAGCCGAATGCTACAACTGCCATAAGAAAGGGCACTATAGCAAGAATTGTCCTCTGAAGCAGAATGCACAAGTGGCTCATGTGTATGACGGCGAGACCCCGCCGGCTATCACCGATGGATCAGGTAAACCCGATGTCTTGGGAGGTACCCTTACCATTAAAAATATTCCAATTTCTGTACATTTTAATACTGGTGCATCACGTAGCTTCATTTCTAGTAACATTGTTCATAAGTTAAAATTGAAACAAAGAAAGCTTAAAGAACCAATTAAAGTTCAGAACCCGATAGGAGGTTCTGTTAGTCTCAGTTCATTTTGTAAATTACCTATTTCCTTTTCTCGATACCGATTTCCTTTTAAAGTGATTGTCATGGACCTTTCCGAACTCGATATTATTCTGGGACTTGACTGGTTGACAAAATATAAGGCCGAAGTTAGATGTGCCGAAAGAATCGTGAAAGTTAAAACAAAAGCTGGGCATATCACTATACCATGTCTCGGTTCAGAAATTAATAGAACAGAATTTTGGTCTTCTTTGGAAGTTACTCCCCCTTCATTAGAAAAGATATCGGTCGTTAAAAACTATGCGGATGTGTTTGAAGAAGTAGAAAACTTACCGCCGCAAAGAGAAATTGAATTCAGAATAGATCTAATTCCTAACGTCCGACCAGTAGTACATCCAATTAGAAGAATGGCCCCGAAAGAAAAAGAAGAGTTGGGCAGCCAAACTCGAGAATTGCTTCGGAAAGGTCTGATCAGACCGAGCTTTTCAGCTTGGGGAGCAGCGGTAGTATTTGTCACGAAATCAGACGGTACTCTAAGACTTTGTATTGATTACCGAGATCTCAATAAACAGACACTGAAGAACAAATATCCCTTGCCTCGGATAGACAACCTGTTAGATCAATTAAATGGAGCAACAGTATTCTCTAGAATGGACCTAGCTACAGGTTTCCACCAATTACGTATAGCTGAAGACTGTGTTCCTTTGACAGCCTTCAGGGGTCCCGATTTATTCTACGAATGGTTAGTAATGCCGTTCGGCTTGTGTAACGCTCCGGCATACTTCGTCGATCTTATGAACAGAGTGTTCCGTGGTGTATTGAATAAATTTGTTCTAGTCTTCATCGATGACATTTTAATATACTCCAAGTCGGAAGGCGAACTTGCAAAACATTTAGAACAAGTGTTGAAAATTCTGAGAAGAAATGTCTTGAAAGCTAAATTTTCTAAGTGTGTCTTCTGGCAGGATGAAGTTAAGTTCCTAGGCCATGTCGTATCAAAGGAAGGGATTGCTGTAGATCCAAGCAAAATTACAGCGATTCAGAACTGGAAAAACCCTACTACCCCCACAGAAGTTCGAAGTTTCCTTGGATTGGCTAGTTACTATCGGAAATTCGTTCAGGATTTTTCAAAGATATCTAGTGTATTGACAAAGCTTACAAAGAAGCATGAGAAATTCAACTGGACTACCGATTGTGAAGAAGCTTTCCAGGAGCTGAAACTGAAGTTGACAACTGCTCCAGTATTGACAATTATAGAAGGCAACCAAGACTTGACTGTATGGACAGACGCTTCTATTAGAGGGCTAGGCGCAGTATTAATGCAAAAGGGCCAAGTGGTTGCTTATGCCAGCCGTCAGCTGAAGCCGCATGAAAGAAACTATGCAACTCATTATCTTGAGTTATTAGCTATCGTGTTTGCTTTAAGATTCTGGAGGCATTATTTATTGGGCGAGAAGTTCGAACTATTTACCGATCATCGGTCCTTGAAATATCTATTCACTCAGAAAGACCTAAACTTGAGATAACAGCGTTGGTTAGAATTCCTTGCAGCATACGATTTTGAGATCCTATACACTCCGGGGAAAGCCAATGTTGTCGCAGATGCGCTCAGTAGAAAGAATGAAATCATCGCTAGTTTTATCATCACGACTTCATTAATTGACAAGATTTTGGACCTTCAGAAGGACGATGAATTTATTTAGAGAATCAGTCAGAGAGTCAAGGCGGGTGAACCCACAAGTTTCCGACTCGATGACAAAGGAGTTCTTAGATTAAAGGGCAGAATTTGCATCCCAAATCTTCCAGAGCTTCAAAGAGAAATACTTGATGAATGTCACAAGTCTAAAATCAGTATCCATCCCGGTGTGAGCAAAATGTATAACGATATCAAGTGCACATTCTGGTGGAGGGCTTTGAAAGGGGATATTTCATTATATGTTAGCAGATGCTCCACTTGTCAGCTAGTTAAGAGTGATAATCAGAAATTGGCTGGACTATTACAACCATTAGAAATTCCAGGATGGAAGTGGGAGCAAATTTCGATGGACTTCATTGATGGCTTGCCTCGAACTAAGAAAGAAAACGACAGTATATGGGTAATCGTAGATCGCTTCACGAAGACTGCCCATTTCATACCTGTCTGATCCAACAGAACGGCTCAAAGTTTAGCACAGATTTACTTCAAAGAAATAGTTAAACTACATGGAGTGCCGCTCAATATAGTCAGTGATAGAGATCCCCTATTTACTACCAAATTCTGGGAAGCATTCCAGACAGAATTGGGAACCAAATTGAATCTAAGCACCGCTTATCACCCTCAGACAGACGACCAAACTGAGCGGGTGAATAGAATTCTAGAAGATTTACTGCGGGCTTGCGTTATTGATTTTGGAGGCTCATGGGAAGATCACTTACATTCAGCCGAATTCTCTTATAACAATAGCTATCAAGCAAGTTTGGGAATGTCTCCATTTGAAGCATTATACGGTAGAACGTGCAGATCTCCCGCATGTTGGGTAGAACCTGGCAACAGACTTGTGTTAGGGCCCGATATGATTCGAGAAGCATCAGATAAAGTCGATTTCATTAAGAAGCGATTGAAAACCGCACAAAGCCGACAGAAAAGCTATGCTGATGCGAGAAGAAGAGATTTATCATTTGTCATAGGCGATTATGTTTATTTAAGAGTTTCTCCGATGCAGGGAGTAATCAGATTTGGCAAGACTGGGAAGTTGGTACCGAGATTCATTGGTCCCTTTCCTATACTCGAACGGATTGGAACTCTGGCATATAGGGTTCCATTACCTGATTGGTTGCCTGGTGTACATGATGTGTTCCA
This sequence comes from Allium sativum, assembly GCA_030737875.1. Taxonomy (NCBI): domain Eukaryota; kingdom Viridiplantae; phylum Streptophyta; class Magnoliopsida; order Asparagales; family Amaryllidaceae; genus Allium; species Allium sativum. The sequence continues at coordinate 717,342,485 of CM060916.1, read as the reverse complement.
TGTGTCTCAACTCAGGAAACATGTGCATGATCCGGATCTTGTTGTCGAAGAAGCAGCGCAACGGGATATAGACATTACTCCAGAATTAGCAGTCAGAAGAGAGCCATTAAAGATCGTTGGAAAAGAAACTAGAGAGCTAAGGAGCAAAAAGATTCATTTAGTTAAAGTGCAGTGGAGTAGTGATCCTAGAGACTGTACTTGGGAGACTGAGGAAAGCATTAAACAAGCCTACCCCAAATGCAGAGTGGACATCTCTGACTAACTCCGGTACAAGGTACCTTTACAATACTTTGCATTTACATTTTGTTTCCTACTTTGCTGTTATTTCCTTTTCGAGGACGAAAAGTTTTAAGTGGGGGAGATTGTAATAACCCAGAAAATGTGAACCAATTTAAAATTTTTAAAATTGGTTATTGTCAAAGAATTTGAATAATTGAAATAGCATATTTCAATAAAATAATGAATTGGGAATAGTGAGGCAGTCTGAAAATTTGAATACAAACTTTGTCTGACTGTACCGGTGGAAAATATAACAGATTTTAGCGAAACCAAAAATATTTAAATCTGTTTATGAATACCTTTCTAACGAATCTAAAAAATCGAAGCTTCATAACGGGAATCAAAAGTTATGGCCAAATGAATTTTCAGAAAGGTCGCTATATAGCATATATAGCCCTTGAAAATAGATATTTTGCATACGACCTCGGAATTCGACGAAACCACTTTTGTTGGATCCGGGATGTCAAATTATTGCTAGGTTTCAAATTTCATAATTTTTGAAGCTAGTATGTGCGCGGGGCAAAAGAAAATGTGATTGGTCAATTTCTGTTAAAATGGGTCGACCTGAAAACGGACATTTTGCATATGAGCACAGAATTCGACGAAACTGGTTTTGTTGGAACCGTATCATCAAAAACAGCTAGATTTATTTTTCTGGAATTTTTTGATTAAGTTTGTGGCCCTGGCAAATTGAAATGTACGTTCATATTGAATATAAAATGTTTTATACTTTAATTTGAAAAATAACTGACTGTAACAGTCGAATTGGCCAACGAAACATATCCCATTGTGTCCGGAATGAGGGTATTTAGCTAGGGGCGACAGTCGTTGGGCTAAAATTGGTGTACGTTGGCTAGAAATGATATTATAGGAATTTAAAAATATAATATATTAGAAAATATCTTCCATTTTCTCTCACTTCTGAAAAACCCGGTCAACCCCACGAACGAACGACGCATATCGTTCAAATCTTTCCACCGATTTCGCCGCCGCCACAGTCAATTTCGCCGCCGCCTCCAGTTGACAATTCTGATCGCCTTCCTCCCCTCTTCAAATCAAACCCAGCCTCCTCGAAGACCATCGCCTATCGACGTCGAATTTCGTCGAGGAAGTTCGCCCCTTTGAAGCGCCGACGTGCCACGCTGGAGCCACCGAGTTCGCTACCACCACCGCCGATAGGAAGCCTGTTCGTAGCTCTTCGACGTCGTATAGTCTGATCTGGACATCGAGCTACGGTTTTGATTTAAATTCTAAACCTAGTTTCGAAGGTTTGCAAACCCTTCTGCTTTGAATTTCTGAATTGAAAATAACACTTTTAAGTGTTGCAAAACTTTGAAAAATCATATCTTTTTAGTGTGTTAACGAAATTCGATGAAACATGAAACATCGGGACCGCAGGGAGGCTCTCTACCATCTAGCAGAAGCCGCGGATTTTTCTGATCTTCTTACGATTTTTAGCACTTCAAAAACCAATGTGAGGAATCTAAAGTAAATTGTGTGAATGGAATCGTGTTGTATAAATTATATAAGCGAAGTGTAAATTATATACGCATTGTATACCTCATGTACATGTGATGTATAAGTTATATTAGCGATGTATAATTTATACAAGCGTTGTATGAAACATATATGCTTTGAATTGTGATGAAATGCAAGTGAATTATAGAAATAATATACATATATATACACACTCCCCTCGTCCACAGACCATGGACGATATTTATTGCTTGTGATTGGCGTGATATTATATGGTATGACGAATGGTTGGAAATAATTGTTTGTGGTTGATATTGTGCTTGAAAAATACCTTTATGGTTGAAAAATACCCTCTTGTGGTTGAAACAAATTAGAATAGGATTGTGGAAATGAAAATAAAACATGTCGCCTGCGTGCGAACTAGATGCATGATCCCCATTGTCAAAAACCGCGAGGTTTTAAGGTAGAGCGAGGAGCCGTACTAGGGACGGTCCCGGTTTTAACTACCCTGCCGTTATGCTGTCGAAATTTTCTGAAATATTCATGTGTTAGAATAATTTTCATTTGTTGAAATTAATTACATATGTTGAAACCAATATTCATGTGTTGAGTTGAAATTCATTCGTTGAATTGTAATTCATTTGTTGAATATTATTCGAATTTTAAATAAATAGATTTAGCGATAAAAATCACATTTATATATATATATATATATATATATATATACAAACGATAGAGAATACTCATGTGTTGAATTGAAATTCATTCGTTGAATCGAAATTCATGTGTTGAATATTATTCGAATTTTAAACAAATAGATTTAGCGATAAAAATCACATTTTTATATATATACAAACTATAGGGAATATTCATGTGTTGAATTGAAATTCATTCGTTGAATCGAAATTCATGTGTTGAATATTATTCGAATTTTAAACAAATAGTTTTAGCGATAAAAATCACATTTTTATATATATACAAACTATAGAGAATATTCATGTGTTGAATTGAAATTCATTCGTTGAGTCGAAATTCATGTGTTGAATATTATTCGAATTTTAAACAAATAGATTTAACGATAAGAATCACATTTATATATATATATATACAAACTATAGAGAATATTCATGTGTTGAATTGAAAGTCATTCGTTGAATCGAAATTCATGTGTTGAATATTATTCGAATTTTAAACAAATAGTTTTAGCGATAAAAATCACATTTTTATATATATACAAACTATAGAGAATATTCATGTAATGATTTGAAATTCATTCGTTGAGTCGAAATTCATGTGTTGAATATTATTCGAATTTTAAACAAATAGATTTAGCGATAAAAATCACATTTTTATATATATACAAACTATAGAGAATATTCATGTGTTGGATTGAAATTCATTCGTTGAATTGAAATTCATGTGTTGAATGTTATCGTATTTTAAAATAAAATGAATAGACAATAAAAACTATATTTTTATTGTGAATATGAAGTGTTAAAAAACATTCACGTGTTGAATAAATATTTTTGATGATAAAAATATTTCTTTTATCATGTATACGCTTTGATAAAAATACACACGTGTTGAAATAAATATTAGGTCGTTAGAGATATTATTATTAGCTTTGTTCTGCATATATATACATGTGTTGAACAGGGAAAATGGATTAGCTGTAGAGTAAAGAAATTATTTGCGTGCCCGACAAATAGGTAAGCCTTGATGAGTTGGCTACGCAATTTTATTTTAATATCAACTCTAGTGAATGCCATTGGATGCGGAGTGCTGGTTATTCTGTGTGAAATAATAAACACCGCCATAGGATAGTAACAATTAATTTCTAACTACATTACATGGCATACTCCTTGACGATAGGCATACTTCATCATATTCCACATAAGCAATTGGAGCTTGTGTGACGAGGTGGAAGATTTACCATACGAGCGAGAGGCTTGTATGGCGATGATTATATACTACAGGTTGAACTAATGACTGATATGGACTATATGAAATAAAACGATAAATTGCCAGATTAATAAAAGCCCCACACGGGTCTGGAGTTGACAATAATCACGTCTCTCTAGTCATTAGATACGGCACATAGACTATTTATTCCCACACGGGACGAGGATTTATCCTCTGGAGTAATTAAATATACACGTTCCCTCAGGCTTGACAGGGTGACGAGAATTTATTATCTGGAGTTATTATCTATACACGCTCCCCTGTAAACACCAGAATATATCACTATAAATATGTGGATGCTTTATAGGATTTATTGGGTACCTAACACGGCCCAATAAATTTCCAAAACACTTCCCGTACAAAGGAGGTTATGGCGAAATTTTTCGAAATATTAAGGCGTTAGTGAAATATTTGAAGTGAAAACGATGTTGAAATAAATGAATGAACGATGTTGAAATAAATGAATGAACGATGTCGAAATAAATGAATGAACTATATTTGAAATAAAGGAATGAACTATATTTATATATATGAATATAAACAGAATTGAAAGAAATCGAAGCCGTGCAGTTCGTGTTTTGGAATCGTAATTTGAAACGATTAGTACGAGAAATCCGACCATCGAATTTTCCCAAAACCGCAACCGCTGGGCTCGCCTTGGAAAGATCTTTCAAATGGCACCAACTTTGTAAAAATCCAACAGTTGGATTGTCTGGAATGTTTAATTCAAATCTGAAGAAAAGCAGCGCCAGAATCGTTTATATTTATATATAAATATAAATATAATTAAATTAAATGGAATAACGACGCTGCAGTTCGAATTTTGAAACCGTAACTTCAAACGACTAGTGTGGAAGATCCGACCGTCGGATTTTCATAAAACTAGAACCGTTGGGTTCGCTTTGGGAATATCTTCCCCCTGATATAGACTTTGTAGAAATCCAACGGTTAGATTTTCCGATATGTGTAAAACAAATTAGGGTAAAAACAGTGCCACGGCACGACCTGAAACGTCGTTTAATTGAATATGGCCATTTTTAAATAAATAAAAATGGCGAAAAATCGTTATAAAATATTATAAGCAACATAGATTGGAAATAAACCAATTTGGCTTGATCTGTTTGATATTTGATGGTTGTATGTGTTTGACACGAAAATAACACTAAAGAACTGAAATATGGATGTCGAATAATATAACCATAGAAAGAATTGATTTGAATTCTAATTACGTGAATTATTTGAAAAGGCCGAGCTAACCCTCATTTCAAATAATTGATCGAGCGATTCGAATTGGAAAATACAAAGACGATTCAAGACCGACGATCTTCGTATCGGTTGGATGGGCGCTGCTGAGGTTCCTGATTGGAGTAGCTACCGTGAAGGAACGGAAGTAGTAGCTGTCTGGACGTATGTGTTGATTGTACGGATATACGAGGAATTGACGCCTCCGGTTTCGTTCAGACCCAGAACAGACTTGTAAATGGACTGTGTCTGACATTGGATTTTGTTCTATATTGATTGATCTCTGTTAAATATATATCTGTTTGGCGGTGGAGAATTTATTCTTTTTCTTAACGCCCTTCTCTGAGACGTACGAGCTCAGAGGTTATATATCGATAGAAATCAGTCGTATGGAGTGGATTGCCTATGTGGCATGCTAAGATGCTGTGATCAAGGCTTCTATTGCAAAGCAAAGTCTTGTGTTTGATGATCAAATCACGGCCTACGTAGCCTGGCTTTGTGTATAGCGTGGATTCGCGAGCCTCACACCTCGGTATGAGTTGAAAACGGGATACGGACCGCAGGGAGGACACGACGTTTCTTTTTAGCTATGGTGGTGTCAGTAACCTACTAGCCCTGACATTTATATCTACTTTTCACCTATGTGGTTGTTGGAATGCGAGGCGCCTCGATTATAGGTCTATAAACACCGGGAAACGTGTGTTTAGGAATAACTAATCCTCAAACGTAAGAGAGGACCGGCCCAGCCGATCCAAGGGTTACCCAGTGTGCATAGTCCTGAGGCATTTGCTAGAGTGTCTCGAAGCGAAGAGGAGCTTGCCCCTTGCCTCGACTCATGACGGAAATCCAATTTCCAATACGAAATAACAGATTCGATTGTAGAACTAGTATGGCGACATAGTAGATGTTAGCTATGCCGCCTATGATTGATATTTATGATGCTATTCACTTTTGAAACATATATGCATTAGTAATAATATCAAATGATTTTGCTTTACACGTATCAAGCATATTTGGCCATTATAAGGTAAAACTCTATCCTCCGGCTTGCGTTGCATTTTATGATGGGACTTGAGTCTTATAATGGCTTCATTCTTTTTAAAAGCATTGCATTGTTTTAAAGAATTTACTTTGTTTTAAATGCACCAGCAATCACTGGAGTAAACCCGTTCCGCGAAAGTGGCGTGGTCCTATGATTTGCTTATTACTGTTGTTTAAACTGTTAAGTAGATTTCTCATACCAGTCCCCATGACTGACTCGTTGTTTGTTTCACTTTGCAAACGCGGGTGCCCTTATTTTCACACGGGCAGCCTGGTTCACAGGTGACAGGTTGTTTTGGCTCAGCACTGTAGTATGGAGTGCGTTTTTGGCTCATGGCGAGGCTGACTTCACCGAGATGACTTTGACATTTTCCGCCATTATTGTACTTATATTATGATTCCGCCACAGGCAATGCAGACCGCTTTACTTTCAGTACTTATTATCGTATGTATATGTACCACCATCGGCGATGTAGACTGATACCCTTATTATGTCTCACTGCATGTATATATTCCGCCTCCGGCGATGGTGACTGATCACTTCCCTTTTATTTACTAAGTTATATCCTACGTTGTGCTATTCTGATGTTATTACATGTTATGATTCCGCTGTCATATCCATGTAAAATTATTCTATTTATTGTTTTTGCTATTATCTGTACTCTGCTATGATGATTGATGCGTTATATTCCAAATGATTATCCTTAATACTGTCACACGGATTTTGGGATCGTCACATTTGCCCCATCATTATTCATTATCTATAATTGGGAAATGTATTCAACTTATTATTTGTAAAATACCGTTACGAAATCCCTTTTGTTCATTACTTGAAACAATAACCCATGCTTATTCTTATAGAACAAGTCTATTTCAAAACTTAACATTTCATTTCCCTTTCAACTCGGAAATGCAATCCCCTTTTAATTTCCTTTACTTTGGAGCATCATTATATATATATATATATATATATATATATATATATTCTCAAATCTCTTTACTTCCTTTGCATTGGAATCCTAATTATCTATTCTTTAGATTATCACCAATAATATTTCAATATTATTTCTCTAATGGAAATAATAATTATTACTCTTCTTTACCGTTACAACTAATATCATCTCAGAAAATCTTAAAGTCGTTCTAGTTGGGGTATTTTAATTACCTCTCAGACCTAGATCAACAACGTTCTTATCTTAAGATATATATGAGTCGTAATTTCACAATCCAATATTTCATTCTAATATCAAAATAAACCTCTTTTAACTATTTTATTTATAACATGGTTTTATCAAACCTTCTTATGTTTGAAACCTCCTTCTCGATTAAAAACATTATTCCTTAATTCATTAACTAATTAATTTATTATTAAAACATCACCTTTTAACTTTTACTTCTTTAAACAATTCATTTTATAATTCGGATTTTGCTACAAAATCCTATTACTCACTTCTTTACCAAATTCTCTTTTAATAATTTCTTTTGTATATCCATTTAACCATTTCCCGTTTGAAATCTTATTTCAATTTCCTTCATTTACTTAATTTCATCATTACGTTAATTAAATTAACGCTTTAACACCTCATCTATTCATATAAACTTTGTTTATATATTTCCGGCTTAATATAAACCCTTTTATTCTCAATTTCTTTTTACTTAATTCAAATATTAAGTAAACATTTAATAAAGCTAATGTATTTGCATAAAAATCCTTTTTATAACTTTGTTATAAAAACTCGGGTTTTATATTAAACCCCGTTCATAAACTCCTTTCTCAGTTAAATTAGATTTCATTTCAACTTGGATTACCTTTATAAATGAATTTCAATTAGAAAGTAATCTCCTAAATTATTATTAAAATAATAATTTACTTCAATTAAGAACTACTTTAAAAGTAGTTAATTTATTTATTAACTAAAATAAATAATAAATTCCCTTTTTAAAATCTTACTAAAAGTAAAACAAATATTCGTTAAAGTTTTTCCTTATATTAATTCAAAACAAACTAATTAATAATCACTCCTATTTAAAACGGTTGACTTAGTCAACCCAAACCACAGTTATTTCGTTAACTGATTCCAATTACTTTTTTCTTTAAATTAATTAATAATATAATTAATTTAAATAATTCCATTTAATTGTTTTCTTTAGAAACAACTATCCAAATATTAACCGTTAGGTTAATTTTCTGCTCTTTTGCTTTTAAATCTTATTAATATCAGGATTTACTTTATAAAATCAATTAACAATTAATTATAAACTTAAATAATAAATATTTATTTTCTTTTTACAAACTTTTATTCAAAATACAGATTTAAAATCTGTCTTTAGTTATAAAAATAAATTTTATAACGTCATTTCTGTCGATTCGCCTAATGGTAATTGATATTTATAAAACGATTAATTTATAAGCCATATGCTGCCAACTACTCAACCAATATCACACATTGGTTTAAAACCAAACAAATGTTGAAATTTAGGTCAACGATCAACGGTCAACAATCAAATCAATCATTCAATCAGAATAGTTCATATCATGATAATATGAAAATAAATAACATGAAATATAGTTGAGGAATCCCATTGGATCCATCCAACCTGTTCTTCCCTACGTTCAAATATGTTATCTCAAATAATATTATTTAATTATATTAATAGTGAATTTCATAACAGTAAATAACGACCATTTAATATAAACAAATTAACACAACATTCAAACAATTCACTAAATTTAACTTGTTTATTTTATAAACGTGACCAACAAGGTAAGTTACCCTTATTGGGGTCCAATCGTTAAAATAATGATTTGGTTTTTCACTAAAATTAAACAAGGTTAAATAAATATATAACGATATATTTAACAAATAGCTAACCATTAGCAATCATAACACACAAAATAAAAACCCGACTTATATAAAATATAAGTGGGAAGAACTGAGTGAGTTTAACTCACCTTGTTTCCATTGTCGCTAAAGCAGTTCAGGTTCAATTAAAATAAACAAATGTTTTAATTTAACTATAAATTCTGATGGCTTCGAGCTCTATCCAAATTAATTCCAAAATGTAGAGTCCGACGATGTAGTTCCAATGCAATTGATTTGGTCCACTTCTGTTCACGGATGGAAAGTTATACACGTTTGAGTATTCATCATTTCTATTAATATGATTGAATTCTTAACTACGTATTCTATTAAACTAATTACTGTTTTCCACTTTCATTATCTGGTACAGGTTGATTATCATTTCCTTCTCACACAACTTCCGTTCGAACTGCTCCTGTTCGCAACCCTGCACGGTAGAACACTGTTATATTTGGTATGATTAATTTAAAACAATTTAACACCCTAATCATTTACTAACATGCTAATTACTTTGGTTAAGATGGAAACTAGGTTGGTAATCTTATTCTTGTGTTCCATCCCGTCCTTCATCTATTATTAAGAAATCACAAAATTAATTTGAACCTTAAATCCCTTAATTATGAAACTAATACTTAATTAGAGTTATCTTAAGACTAATTACACTTTAAATTAGCGTGGCCGATCCAATAATGTCTCCTGCTATTTTGTTCTACACTCCCTCTTCTCGTATACCTTCCTATGTTCCAGTTCCAAATTAGATTAACTAGTCATGATTTTTAAACCAAGAAATTAATTTTTAATTCAAGGTTATATACTTAAATTGCTAAATTAATTAAACTATAATTACGTTGTTAAAATGATCGGCTGCCTTTTACTCCTTCCTTCCCTCTCGCGATTCATTCGTCTTCCAGCTTAGTCTCGTTCACGTTATACTGCTTCGTTGCCACTTCAAAAAGCTCCCACCAGTTCAACTTTTCCATGCACATGTCTCTTATACTAGGCAATCCATATTTCCTTCCCAATATTGTTTTCAAAATTTCCCCTGGTTCTCCCTTATGTTTTCACGTGTTTCCTTTATTCAGATACCAGAGGACAACACGCATAGATATCAACCTTACCGCGCCTCACGCCGATCATCGGCCAATGATCTGATGGTGCAAAAACAAGCGCCCTACTGGCCTTAACCCTCGCCACGATCCTTGTCCAACTTCGTCACGCCTTCTGCTATAAAATCTACCCCACGCGCTGCGATTTCGAGATCTTCCTCCTGACTCCATTCTGAACTATCCCAAATCATAGCCAATCAAAACACAGCTCTCATCAAGCTTAAGAATTTGGTAGTTGATAATTTTCAGAAATACTGAAGGGATTCGAAGATAATTATGGAGGAAAGGAATAGAATTATGTTCGTTCATTTTAATAGGAGGCGGCTGCGTTTCTTAGTTGACCACGCAGATATAAAATTTAGGGTTTGACTCTCTTTTTAAGTTGGGTATATATAGATAGGGATAGAATATTAAATTATTTTATTGATAGCAATGAAGTATTATCTTAAAACCGACACAAACGACTTCTATTTTTTGATAAAAATGCTAATCCTAACATAAAGAAATATTCCGGACTCAATGGGACATGTTTCGTCATAATCCGAGACCGTTTCCGGGTACGTTATTTTTATACGCACCACAATGGTATTTTGGACACCAAATTACCCGGTCTTCAAAAATAACTAAATATATATCTATTCCTACTCTAAACGTCGATACGAACTCAACGAAACTGGTTTTGTGACTTAATACGATCATCTTCTCAAGTTACACTCAAATATCCCTCTATTAAATTTAGTTAATTTAACTACACACTATATATAACGACTAAGCGTTTTTGGCTACTGTGATCACATATGACATTGTTTCGCCAAGAATTTTAATACCATACAATAATTTAACGATACGATTCCAATGAATTTGATTTCATTGAAAACGGAGACCGTTTGCATAATCGCTATTTTTAAGGCTTATATAATATAAATAAAATATTATGTAAATTCCAAAATAATCGAATTAAATAATAATAAATTATTTTAATCATATATACCCACCGGAAATATCATATAACTTCAAATATAAATTATACAGCTCGATATCATCAATTTTGAGTTAAACGATGTCCAAATTATATTAAAACCCTCTTAAATATATTTAATAAACGATATAATTTAATAACGATTTCCATATCGACTATTTTAAAATTTGATTTGGACATAACTAAAAATCTATAACACGAGATCTTGATTTTTCTCTTCCATGTGACAATTATAATCAATAAGATTCCATCGTTTCTTGTTTCACAGAATTCCAACTTAAAACGAATTCTGTATATTCAATTGAAGTTCAGTACTCAATATTAGGAACTACCACGCCATTTCGAGCTTGTTTAATATAATATATAAATTTAACGTTCAAACTTTGTTATATAATCAAAATATATATTTATTTAACATAATAAAAAAAATTAAATATTTGATCATCGGAAATACGGGACATTATAGTCCAAGAATTCAAAAATTAGGTCCAGAAGTTCAAAATCATTCAAATCACGAAAAATTGGGTGAGCGGGAAAAATCCCGCCCAGGGGAGTGGACCCCTTAAGGGGGGTGTTGACCCCTCAAGGGAGGTGTCGACCCATGGGTCGTCCCCCTAAGGGGGGATCGACCCCCCTAGGGCAGACATGTCAGTTAGGGTTTGGGGACTGGCAACTATAAATATGGCTCTATTTATTTTGTTTTCTATACTGAAAAATAATGGAGAACTAGATGCTGTCGGTGCCCAGAATCAAACCTTTTCCTTCTTCTGCAATTAAGTTAATCAAGTGTAGATCTGTGATTCAACCTATGCTATTCTTCTTCTATCTTTTTAGATCCAAACACTGTGAGTTTAAGTTACTTTTACATTTAAATAATTAAAAAGTAAAACATGATATGACTGTAATTTGGATTTATGCCTGTGAATGCTTGAATCATATCAGATCTGTAATAACCGTGAATCCATGATATTCTGGGATAACTATGACTTGGATCCTAACCTTTATCATGTCAGATCTACCTTTGATTATAGATCTAATTCACTATTTAGATCACCTTGTACCTATCATGTTGTGGTTAAATTGGATCTGTTACTAGTTGGACATCTAAATTGTTGTTTAGATCTTATCATGCTTATTATGATATCCCTATTATGTTAGAATCAGTTCTATTATCCCATGTTCACCAAATCTGTTCCTATATGTCCATCTTATCAATATGCCACTATATGTTTATGTCAATTTTGTTAGTATAATCATTTCTATCATCTTTATCTCTTCCCTTTTATTTTATATAGCCAGGCTACTTTCGAGCCTAGGCATGCCGCTAAAATATGCGAATGTGTTTAACGGTTAACGAGGGGGAAAACATTGAAATTGGGCATAACTTGTAAATGGGGAATTTGGCATAACCTGAATAAAATGTATGAATATAAATTAGGGGTACATAATTCATTATGAACATATTTGTGGAAAAAGGGCATGACAACCTATAACGACATAGGTAAAATTGGCTAATAATGAAATGCCTAGGATTACGGTAATTAGAAACTGTAACTGCGCCTAGACACGAGGTTAGATTACACTTGTGGTGGAACTCTGCCCGAAACCGCCTGGCTTATCCAGCGACCACAAGTGGTGAATCTAATGTGAGGGGTCTAGGTGCACAAATACGAGACGTCCTGAGTCACGAGGTTAAGCACATTATAACCATAATTGGACATGGTAATGAATTGGAATACTTAACCTAGTTGAATCCATAGGGATTGTATGAACATGAACTTGAATAGGGGTTAAGCAGACTTGTTAAAAACAGTGGGTGGGTTAAGTAAATCTGGGTTTGGTGGGTAATATTTTTATATAGGCCCACAAACTTAACCTATTGGGGTTACGTAATTAAAGACGCCGTTAGGTAAGCATAACCTATGGAAATGATGGGGTTATGTTATTAAAGACACCGTTAGGTAAGCATAACCCGTGTAAATCCTAGTGGAGATACAAGACAAGGGGAGAGCTTGTATCATCTTTTGTGGGGGACCCGTTTCAGTTAGTAACCCATAGAACAATATAAGATGAGTACTCCGCCCTAGGTCGGAGGTGGGACATGCTTACTGGGCTAATTGTAAGAGATCCAAACGTGGAGGACGGTGTGGGTGGTGCAAACCGACCGGGACATGTGCATGCATGTCCGGGCAGAAGTGGATAAGATGACCGTGACACCAGTAAATATGGTTGTGCACATCAACGAAGGGTTGCCACTTTCGGAAGTGATACCTCCTACTATAGGGCCGACACAGGGTATCTACGGAGTAGGGAGCCGATCGATTAGGGTAATAGTTAAGTTATATCTAGATGTATGCCTAAGTCTACCATCTTATAGTCGTTAGGATCATCTCATTCTGGTTATACTAGTATCATTGCAGAGAATCAGAGTAATCATTAGGGAAGCATATACACTCTATCATGTTTACCTTGTCACACCTGCCTTTTGTGATACTGTCTCTCTTATCCACTTTATATGCATGTCATGATACTTTTAATTATTTACTTGCTAAAAGTGACTGGACTCGCCAGACTTTATGTCTGACCCTTTTCAGTTCCTCTTCTTTCTTCCGTTTCCCCCCTCCACCCAGGTTCTCAGGGTGGGAATACTCAAGCTTGACCAGGATTCTGCTTTCATTTGCTAGAGCTGCTTAGATGTATTGCTCAAGCTCCTATCCTTGCTACTATGGCTATGTTTTTATTTGGGGATTATGCTTCTTTTATATTGTACTCTGATGTTTTAAGTACAAGACAGAAGTTTTTATGATGTACTAGTTTTTATGTAAGTCAGACATATGATGTTTTGAACCACGATGCTTTATGATTAATAAAGTTTGTTTTATTCCCACTTCCATTTTATAACTGTCTTATAATGTTTCTATTTCTGTTTACCTATAATGCTTCACGAAACTTAATGCATTCTCTTAGTGAGTGACATTAACGGACGTCGGGTGCCACACCTACCACCGTGCATCTCAATCTAATGCATCGTGTCTTTCATCCACTCGACGCGTTTTCTAAGATCAAACAGAAACAATGCCTAATTATGTTCATAATTTTTTTCTTGCATTATAGCATGTAATTTATTTGTGAGCATTTCAAATGGAGTAGGCTTTGCATGTACTTCACGTGCCTTTTCATTGGTAGAACTTGGGGCTACCAAGCGCTAGATTGAGGCAAACCTGTATTTATCGTGTCTATATTATAATTATATACACTGAATATGTTACACAAAAACATGAACGCATCATGATTACAAAGCTCTAAAAGACAGACGAATGTTTAAATTAAAAATGAACTTAAATTCCAATTTTATTTCATCTAGATGAAACTTCAAACACATGCTAGTCATGCTACTGGCTGAGAACTAATGTTACAAGCTTCACTGTTAAACATTATAGCAATATTTCGAAAAGGTCTTACAGGAAATTGTTCTATATATCAAATTACTTGCCACAATAAACAACTTTATGCACTAAGCAATATGTGTTAGTTTAACAATTCAGTCGAAATACTATGGGACCAAAGTTGAATACATTGCTATTATTTTAACTTGTTTGGTGAGTAATAGAGCATATATGTTCGAGAATGGGAGCATATAATTTTGAAATCAGGATTTCCATCAGTAAATAGGAAACATATGGAAAATACCCAAATAATAAATTAAAATTATATGATTTTGTGAGGATTACTTAAGCTCAAATTTGTAGTTTTCTAGCACACGAGTTTCAAGTATTTGGCTCTTGCTTCGATATCTAAAGACATACCTACGGAACAAATCAGACATGGTATTAGTAAAGTGTTTCTGTATATCGTCAATATTACGAAGATGCTAACAAATAAATACATTTTATGCCTGACTTCCACGTATTCTTGAAAAAGGAAGTTACAAAATAAACCTGTTAAATCGCTGGCTTCAACCACAACTTCAAAACGTGCACAACTTTCTGAATATGATGTTGTAGACCTGGAGCTTGATTGATTGCTTGTGATTTGAAAGGCTTCCGGAAATTCTGATCCTCATAAGGCATCTTGCGTGCATTTCTTACGGTGTTGTGATTCTGCTTAATTTTCGGTATCTTTGGGTCTTTAAGCTTGAATTGAGCGCTTTTGGATCTTGGAATTTTATACTCTTCTGGATAAATTGGTTCACGGACATGTATTGGTGTATAGTTGACCAAAGAGCCCTTAGTTCTCCACCTTATACCACATGCATTGCACAGAACTGGCTTATCATAGGGCCCATTTTGCCATAAAGGAGTACCTATTGCACCATTTCAATGATCATCAATATCTATGCAGTTAAATCCCTGCTAAAGCCCCGCAGAATCCCCGCTACAGCCCATAGCGCTCTCCGACCGCTACGCTATTTCAATTTAGCACTGATGAACAGTAGCTCCACTTAAAGGCCCGTTATTTTCTGCTTCATCCGCTAAATCAATGCTATTTAGCACCCGCTTTAGCAATATTGATATACAAAGGATGATTTGACCAATTCTGTTTTAAAATAAATCAAAAAAGTTAAGTAAATATCTAATTTTAAAACTAAGTGTCTTACATAAGATAGAAATTTGTAGTAATCCTCGAATCTAATGTGCATAACCATGATATTCTTTGATTTTGCTAAATGATATTAATTAATATTCGTTTCTTCTGCACAAATGATGTGAGAATGATAATTAATTAATTTTATTTATATGGTTTTACATCTAATTAACGTTTTTGCATCTTCGCTATATCCTTGCTATTTCCCCGCTTTATCCCCGCTACAACTTTTTACACCTCTACCGCTATAAAACAGCTGAGCGTTTTAACTACACAGATCAATATCCAATTCACAAAATTCATAAACTTATCAACATTCATCTCCTTAATGAAGTGTTATCTTGTAACCCAACATTACTATAATAACAGTAAGTTGGAGTTCAAACAACTAAGACTTGATGTTATACAATGTCTCCTGGCTGTAAAAATCAAAAGAGAAATACCGTAAATTTATCTGATTAACACCGTTTACAAGGAAATCGAAGGCGGTTGTAACAAAATAATGTTAAAAAAACACTGTTTACATCATTGTTTGCTCAATATTAATTCACATTATAAATTGAAAGCGGTTGTAACAAAATAATATAAATAATATATATGTCCCCATAATTTATCTATTGCACGTGCTTATAATCAGCTCAGCTGCATTAACATATATATTATGATAAACACAGTTTACAAGGAAATCGAGTTTAATTTCCAATTAACTAAATTTTCTACCTTAAATCTGTGTGAAATCCAAGAAAGGGCGTGGAAAATAACAAATCAACAAACAACATGGAACTCCTCATTAATAGCAGTTATCTCGTGTTACCCATTTCATGAATTTGAACAAAAGTCAATGTCATCAACCATTATTTGAAAAAATCCGAGAAGAAGATAGCTCACTTATGACACCACAATGGCAACAAGGTCCACTCTTTCCCATGCTCCTCAACTTCTCTTTTCTTTAAATCTCAAGCTAAAAAGAAAAACCCAAAATAGAAAAAGAAAAAAGAGAAACACTCTTGATATATTATATCTGCTTTTTAATAGATGCTAAAAGTGATTAAGCATATTTCACTAATAAGTGAACCCAGAAACGAATTTCCATGAAATATGTGCAAAAGGATAGGCACCTGTTCTTGCATTCAAAATTCTTCTAGACCCAGCAAAAAAGGAATTAACAATTACAAAAATAAAATATATAGGAAAAGGAAAGGGATCCAGATAAATTAAGAACGGGAAAAGAAAATGATTTTGACCGGTTTGTAGTTCCAAATTATAGCCTAGATATAGCATTTAACATAGGTGCTCGCAAGATCATCCAGTAATTCCTAACATAGATGTCTTTGGCGAGAGATTTTGATAGTGAAAACCGGTTTTCGCCATTTAAATATTACAAGCCCACATAATAATTAACCACAAATCGAATAATTTTACAAATTTGCAGGAATCTTACCCATTGTCGATCGAACTCGACTCCCAAATCCGATCATACGACGGTTCGTTTGTAGAAGTGGGTAAAAATCAGCACCAGATATTGAAATTTGAGATTGATTCCGTCAAAATCCCTGTTTCTCTGATGTCATGAACCTTTGCCAGTCAATCGAACTAGCAATTCCAGTAATGACTTCGAAGGGTTGATTTTAGAGAATGATTTCTCTGAAACTTGATCTGCTACAACGAAGAAATTTGGGATACATACAACGGTTGTAATCGGGTGTGAGATCTTCGGATGTGGGCAGAACTATGAAATACTGAATGATGAGCAGTGACTGAAAGTCGGTTTTAATTCAATGGTTAGGAAAAGCGGACGAGCCGAGTTAGCAAAATTTTAGCGGAAGCTTCTAGATTATAGGGTTTTAGGGGCAAAAGGAGAAAACCAAATTATTTAGGAAAAAGCAACAGTAATGTTTAATTACAAACCAATTACAAATATACAATTGTAAATTTATTTGAAATTAATGCATTTAGAAAGTTGTAAGGCTTCAATACACATTACAACAAATTTTGTTTTAAATGTAACTTCTTGTAAAATTTTACTTTAAATTTTATGAATATTTCAAAACTAACGCTCTCTCTTATAGCGCCAAAATTAGTAATGGTTTATTATTTAATTGTAATTATTAAAAATTAACAACTAATTATTAGTACTTTATATCAAATGTTAAACATTAATTATTAAGTACTGGTTATCGATTACTAATTATTTAATATTAACTATTTATTAATTATTAAATGTAATTAATGGTTATTAGTAAAATTTTATTGATAACCGATAATTAAATATAATATCAAAATTATAAAAATAATTATTAATGATAACTAGAAACTATTAATTAATTCATAAAAATACCTCTATCAAACCTGAATTATAATTCATATAAGAAATTATTATTAATTACTCCTTAATAGTAAAATTAATCAATTATCATTTTTATTATGAATTTATGAATTATTTAATTACAATTTATTTATTTAATATTTATACATATTCATATCTCAAATTAATTATTAATTATTATCCCTTAGTTTTTTTATTAATTTATTATTATTTAATAATTAATTAATTATTTTATTATTTATAATGTTAATTATTAATAAATATTATTTAATTATCAATTATAAATATCACATAATAATACTAAAATTTTATTATCAATTAATAATTATTAAATATTAATCTTAATTACTACTAGTTGTTAATCATTTAAAATAACTAGTTAATATTAATTATTGAAAGTTAATCATTAGAAGCTAATACTTATTTTTAATAGTATGTTTTTTCGCAACTAGAATTGGTAAAAAAATACAGGTGTTGCAAGTGGCAAAACAGTTACTAAAGATATTTATTCGCAATTGACTTGTAAGTGAAGTTGCAAATAATATGTTTGTTGCAACTGTTATGGTAGCACAGTTGCTAAAAGTATGTTTTTGCAACAAGAAGGGAAGCGAAGTTGCTAAAAATATGTTTTTCGCAACAGAAAAAAAAGGTTTGTTGCTAAATCTTATCTATTGCAACTGCTATAATAGGTATGTTGCTAAATATCATTTACTACAACTGTCATTTATTGCCTGTTGCAAATAGCTAGTTGCAATACGGTATTTTTCTTATAGTGAAAGCATAAACGATAAGTGTTATAATTCAGTTTGTAAGTCAAGCAGAAACACAGACAGGTGACCGGGTCAAAATCATCCAAACACTTCAAGAAAAACGATTTTTTGTTGCAAAAATCAGTGGCGTTCATTATCGAATTCAAGAAAAAGTGTTTTCCATACCAATGTAAGCACAGAAAAAAAAATCACATTCCCGCCTCTTCGTAAACACAAGTCCGCGTGTCCAAGGAAAACGTAACCGACCTATCCTCTTTTCCTATTCCCTCATACTTAAAATCTTTTAACCCTCGTTCACTTTTCTTCCTTTTTTCAAAAAAAACCCCTAGATTTTTACCCCTTTCAATCTACCACTTATTCTTTCTCAGTTTAATTTGATTTTGTACAGACTATCTCGTTCAACTTTGGTATGGATACCAGTAGAGGCGGTTCATCTCAGCGACACTACAAAGCAATTTGATTCAATTCCTTATCATATTCAAGATCGTGAAATCGGTAAAGCTAGAATGGTATAAAATCAAACTTGATTTATATATTTTTGTTTGGATCCTATCGTTTAGGGTTTTGAACAGTTAAAATTCGCTGAGTGTTGACTTATGCAACCAAAAACCAAAACAGTTGGATTTTGCAAACAGTGTTTGTAAATGGGTTTTATATCTGGGGTTTAAAGATACTTTTGAGCTCTGAGTTTTGATAGTATACCTGATTAAATTACTTCTGAATCAAATGGACTTTGAACTCTTGGTTTTGACAGTATACTAGATTAAATCACCAAACAGTGTTGATTTCTAGTGTTTGCATCTGAATCGAATGGGTTTTGAACTTGTTTTGTACATATATGTTGATTTCCTGAACAATACTGATTGGAATTTTATATGGGCACTGAATTTTAATGTTAACATGTTCATTTAAATTGCTTGATTGAGTACTTGCAGCAAACATATTACACTGATATATATATATATATATATATATGTGTGTGTGTGTGTGTGTGTGTGTGTGTGTGTGTGTGTATGCACATGTATATATCTGCATATTATATATATAGGAACCTTGCAATGCATGAATTATATATATGAGTTACACAATATATAAATTGTGTAGCTTATGACTTGGGAGTTTATGAATTTTGCAATATGTGATATTATGCAAGTATATCAAAATGTGTTTATGTATGTTAATTTAATTTTATTTATTCCATCTGATTTGCAGGTATAAGAGTATACATGAATACTGAAATTGTGCAGTATAAAAGAGTGACACTTAACTGATACATTTCATACAAACTTTCTCTGTAGGCTCAGGAGAAGCATTATGCTATATATAGGGAAACTCAGTTTACTCTTAATAGAGATCCCAAAGGGACGAAGACAATTTGTTTTACGCTCTTGTCCCATCAATATCAATAATCGAGATTGCAAAATTTTTGTTAGGCCATCAACGATCAAGTTGAACCTAAACCGTATTTGCAATCTCGATATTGATATTTATGAGGCTAGAGAAACGTGAATTGATGTGGGAAAATGAAAAGAGAAACAGGTTCAAAATAGGTATACCTATATTGCAATCAGAATGTGTTTATGTATGTTAATTTAATTTATTCCTCTGATTTGCATGTACAGGAGTATATATACATGAATACTGAAATATGCCATATATCTGTTGTGATTGAACATGTAAATCCGGGCTGCCCCTCCCCCCCCCCCCCCCCATACACACACACAATGATATACATGAAAGATTACTGCTTTTAAATATATCTAAATAATGATAGTCTAAAGTAGTGGCACTTTACCTTGTGTTTGACATTAGGATAAATATATGTTTAATGTACGACTTCTGCATGCACATGTATATATATAACATACAATGATTATGACCATACAGACATAGATAGTGCAGGTGAAACTTGTTTTGTATCTGTGAAGCATGAGAACATATGTTTATGAGTAGTGTATATATCAAGGGTGTGAACATTTCGAGAAATCTCAGAAATATGAGCAAGTTAATTTTGTGGCCAAGAGGTCTAATTTATATGAGCTGACAATGAATCCAACTTGGGAGTTACCAAATTAAGTTAATTTGACTTGGGAGTTACGAAATTAATTTAATTTGACTTGGAAGTTACTAATTTAAGTTAAGTGACTACATTCAGTTTATCTTGGGAGTTACTAAGTGATTACATTCAATGGATTGACAATTAATTTGAAATGTAACACTAACACGGTAGGATCTCCTATCAAAGTTCATTGTTAGCGTATAGTAGTGCTGTCAGGAGGTATATTTCAGATCCATGTCGGCATGTGTTTAGTATTTTTAGGATACTACGACCTATTTCCGTGAACGTGAAACATTCTCGTGTTATTAAGAAACAAATCATGAGTTCTATGCGTATATGTGGAGGTAAGAGAGGTATTGATTTAGCTTTCTGTGGTCTGGTTGAGAAAACACTATGAAATGATGAAAACTTTAAAATAAAGTTTTCAATCATTAAAGAGCTTCAAATTTTAGTTACTCGAGTTCAAAAGATCAATAAGTTTCAACGGATCAATTTAGTAACTCCCAAGATAAGTCGAGTTTAGTTGATTTGTTAACCAGACCAAATTATTAAACAGTAAGCGATAAAAATATTTGTCCATATGATCAACTTTATCATTTCGAACTGTTTCCTCAACCAGCCCATAGAATGCTTGTTCAATACCTCTTTTATCTTCAGGTGTATGCATATAACTCGTGGGTTAGGACTTAATAAAACGGGAATGTTCCGCCTTCATGGAATTTGGTCGTAGTATCTTTAAATTACTGAGCATCTCGTCAGCATGGTTCTGGAATATACTTTCTGGCAGTACTACTTAACAGTGTCAGGATCTTCAAAAGTTTGTGTTGGCTAATGAATGTTACATTGGTTAACATACATCCTACAGTGCATAGGCAGATCACTCAAGGATTATGTAACAGTACAAGGATTACGTAACATTCCGATACATTTCATACAAAATTTCCATATATGGTCTACAGAAGCATTATGTTACATAGGGGACTAAGACAATTAGTTTTAAGATCTTCCCCCCATCAATATTAATAATCGAGATTGCAAATTTCCATGTTAGGAGATCAACGATCAAGTTGAACCTGAACCGTATTTGCAATCTCGATTATTAATATTGCTGAGGCTAGAGAAACCTGAATTGATGTGGGAAACTGAACAAAATTCAGTCAACTTGAATTGGTGTTATAGAAGAATATATCGTACATGGGGAGTTTGAGATCCAGTCTTATATTTGTTCGGACAATTATGTTTCTGCTTATCTGAACATGCCTGCAATATAAAAGGCTCTTCAAGTTTGTCGCATCACTGGGAACTCTACAGGCATGCCTACTACTTACGAAAACTTCGTCTATTTTGTTAATTTACCATTGTTATATGTCTTAACAAATTTTGATTGCTTTTAGTGCTCTTGGATTTTCTATGAGACAAACTGATTTGGTATGATTTCTTATTGTTGCATGTTAACACATTTTATCCTAAAACTAATCCTAAGCTAGTGCTGTTTAAACTGGTTTGCATTCTGTTATATTATGCAGATTAGTAAAGCCAAGAATATTTGCAAGAGCATGATTACATGTGCATGTTAGGCCATCAATGTAAATAATATGAGGTAGGAAAACAGGTAAACCTTAGGTAAATCTAGGGTAATTCAAATCCCATATACATATACATACATGCGTGTGTGTGTTTGTGTATATGTGTGAGTATGTATGCATATGTTTCAGCTAAGATCATAGATCATGAAGAGAAATAACATGGCTATTTACGTGTACAAATGACATGCTGAAATTGGTTAAGAAACATGGTTGAGTGATGCTGTACTTTATCGATTTGTGGATACTAGGAAACATGGCTAAGTTCACCATTTCATTGGAAGTAAGTTATCATAGAAACATTTGGTAGCCTATGCATAATCCGATGCTCATTTTGCTGTATATAGTTTGACTAATAGGTCATTTAATGTGTCCCTGTGTTAGATAATATTGATCTAGGAACTGCATGTTGAAGTACTTTCGGGCCTGTTGCCTTAGCATTACCGATCCAGGTTAATTTATACTACTTTACTATTTACATGAAAGAAACACATAAAAGCTAGCTTTAGCTGAGATTAGTATTTTGTATTGTCACTTATGTTCAGCTGTTGCTAAAGCTACACATTGGTTCGAAGATCGATGTACAAATCACAACATTGAATCTAAAGGAAACAAACTTAAGGATTTCTGCTAGTTGCAAAAATTTCCTAATTTGTTATCCTTTACATTTTTACAGTTTTGAACTTTGGCCAAATGATTTCTGCTACTTTTGTTGGCACTTGCATTAGCTGGTATGTCCAGTCATGTTTTGCAATGACTCATAATCTACTGGAAATGCTAAACTTGGCAGCATTGATCATTCGTTGGATTTGTAATATGGTTCAATCTCTTGTCTGCGATAATTTTGTTAAACACAGCCTGTTAACATCTGTGTATCTTGTTGTGACATCAGGGAGGAGCTGACTGACTATATGTTGCATCACTTCAAAGAGCATAGTGGTTATTGTACTAGACGTGTAAATTACGAGTATAATGTTTTCTTTGTATAAATTGTGTAAATTTGTACATCAGAGTGGTTATTGTATGTGAATTTGGTCATTTATATAGAAAACTATTGTATTGAAGTGGTTATCCATATTTTACTTGATTATATGGTTAATTATTTTTCTGATTATTTGAATATGATGAGTATGTGAATGATTATTGATTGATATTGTCAAAACAAAATAGACTATTAGCAGGAAATAATTGGAGGAAAAAAAGGAAAATTAATTAATAATTTTTAGTAGCGTTTTAAAAACGCTACAGAAATACATTTAGTGGCGTTGAATAAACGCAACCGTAAACCAAGGGTAAAATTGGAAATTTATTAGCAGCATTAAAAGCTTTTTATGGCATTTATAAAGTGCTACTAAAAAAAATTTGGTGGCGTTTAATAAACGTTACAAAAAAGAAATAATAGTGGCATTAAAAAAGGTGCAACCAATTTGCAACGATTTTTAGTGGCATGTTTTCTCGTAACGATTATCAAAACGCCACCAAAAATGATTAGTTGCTTTTTTTGGACGCTAAAAAAATCACTTTTCATGTAGCGAAACAGATGGGGGAACAGAGTTCAAACCCCTAAAATTCTTTTTCATAAAGAAAGGAATAACTCACAGAAGTACTTGCCCCTGTACATCAAAACAAAATGGGTTAGTCGAGAGATAGCACAAACACATTGTGGAGACTGGTCTCACACACCTAGCTCAAGCATAAATGGCAATAAGGTTCTGGCCTAATGCATTTAAGACAAGTATATTTCTCATCAATAGATTGCCAACCAAAACCCTGCAAAACTCAACACCATTAGAAAGGCTATTCAAATAAAAGCTTGACTATCAGTTTTTGAAAAGTTTTGGATGTTGTTGAATCAAGGATTCATGGCATTTTGATTAATGACAAGGAAAAGTTTCATGATCATCAAAAAGAAGAGAATCAATGGTATTGAAAGTTAGACGTTGACTACTTAGTGATTTAGTCGTGTAATATTGTTAAAATCTATCCTCAAATAATCATATACCTCAGTATTATGAATATATATATATATATATATGTATATATATGAATGCACATTCATTGTGCATGTTGCCAGAAACCGGTCGACCGGTTTCAATATGGGCGATCGACCGTTTCTGGGAAGAAATGCATAATGAACGTGCACACATGTATATAACGTATATATATTCAAATACCAGTCCACTGGTTATTTTTGACCTGTCGACTGGTCTTCGAACTGAAAGCAACTCTTCATACAGACATCTTCATTCATCAATGGTTACTTCCTTTTCCTTTCACCAAAAATCGTTTCTATTCAATACTTCTCTTTACCAATGATTGCAACTTTTTATCTACTATAAAAACAACATGAAATCATCAATTCAAAATAACTAATTCTTTCTATCTATTCTATCTATTGCTGATTTCATTCTTGATCATTCAAAGCACTCGAAAGCTCATAATCTTCTTATATCGCTGTTGAATCCTAGAATCTACATACTATTCTTTTGATTCAAACACGATATCATCTTCTAAATCTTCACTAATTCAAATTCTATTTGAGGATTAGATTATAGGAAGGCTGTACAAGAATTGACAAATTCGTGTTATTAAGAACACACATTGTCAAACTACAAGATTATTTATCTTGGTTGAAGTCCTCCGTGTTGTTAGAGGCAAGTTGTGAAGTCCTCGTGTTGTTAAGAGGCAAGTTGTGAAGTCCTCGTGTTGGTAGAGGCGTGAAATCCCGTTCGGCTGTCCGGGTGTTGTGAACCTGTTCCTCCGGGTGAAGCGAGGTTGTTGATTAGTGAAAATCCAGAGAGAGGTCTGGGACTGGACGTAGGACGGTGCTCTGAACCAGTATAAAAATCCCTGTTGTGATTTTTCTATTTTTTTACTGCATTTACTATAATATAGTTCAGTGATTATCTATTACTTCATACTCGAATATTGTTTGTCATGTTACACGATTCGTGTGTGTATTACTTAGCACGTACACGCACACACTTTCATTTGGTATCAGAGCCCGGTCATGTTATAACCGTAACACAGTTATTTGATATATTCTAGTAATATGGCAAATAACCCAAGTAGTAGCACTAATACCACTTACACTGAAGGTCAATCGACACAAAGACCTCCTTTCTTCAATGGTCTTAACTATAGCTATTGGGCAACACGTATGTCTTTTTACATGCAATCAACTAGCTATGATGCTTGGAATGCTACTCAGAAAGAAATAGTGAATCCAACAACTGAGTATTCAGAATGGACACCTGTTGAGAAATCAGCAGCAGCTGTAAATGCAAAAGCAATAAATATGTTGTTTTGTGCATTAGATCAAAATGAATATAACTGTGTTAGTATCTGTACCACTGCATATCAAATTTGGCAAACGCTAAAAACTACTCATGAAGGTACTAACAAGGTTAAACAAGCAAAAATAGCATTGTTGAAAAGTCAATTTCAAAATTTCAAAATGAAGCCGAATGAAACAATCAATGAGATGTATTCACGGTTCCAAACCAATCATCATGCACTTATCGGATTAGGGCAAAAATATTCTGATTTTGATGTAGTTTCAACAGTCCTACATTCTCTAACTAATGAATGGGAAGGAAAAGTATTAGCAATAGAAGAAGCTAATGATCTTTCCACCATGAAGGTAGATGAATTGATAGGAAATCTTATGTCCTATGAAGCTAACTTGCAGGCTAGAAAAGAACAAAAAGAAGAAAAGAAAAATGTAGCTTTTCATGCTGAAAAAGATGAAGACATCTCAGATTCCGAAGATGAAGATCTAGCGTTCATTGCAAAAGGATTCAAGAAATTCTTAAATCAACGAAAAGCTAGTCGATACAACAAAAAGAAGTTCAGTTCAAACAAACCATCATCATCAAATATAGAATGCTTCAATTGTCACAAAAAGAGACATATGCAAAAGGATTGTCTAGAGAAAAAGAAAAAGTCAGAAAATGACAAATTCAAATACAAGAAAGATAAGTCAAAGAAACGAGCATTCTCAGTAACATGGGATGATTCAGACTCATCTTCATCTGATAGTGAAAGTGACTCAGACAATGAACAAGCTAATATATGTTTCATGGCAACAGAAGATGAAGTACAAATTCCTTCTTTTGAAGAAGTTCTTGATATAAATGCTGAACTAATATTTAAATTTAAAGATATGAAACAACAATGCAAACAAGCCCAAGCAGATTTAAGTAGAGCGGAGTTTGAATGAGATATGTTAAAAGACGAGAAGAAAATATTAGAAGAGGAACTTAAAAAAGTTCAAGAATCATCATCTAATATTGATTCTCAATTATCTCTTTTGAGTCAAGAAATTGAAACTCAAAAAAAAAAAAAATGATGCTCCTACTACTGAAAATCATGAGCTTAAGGCAAAAGTCAAAATTCTAGACCTAGAAAAAGCTAGTTTACAAACTAAATTAGACAACATCACTCGAAATGTTTCTAACTTCAACAAAGGTCAAGAAAATTTGACAAAAATTATTGAAAGTTCACAATCTGCTACGAATAAAAAAGGTTTGGGATATAAGAAACAAGATATTAAGAAACATCTTGGCAATAAAAGAGAAAGAAAAATAAAAAAGTACAAGAAACCGAAGCTAAGAAAAATCTTAGTTTATTATATTCCAAACCAAAACCGGTTGTGAAATTTCAAAAGAAAATTGTCAAGACTATCAAAATATAGGTTCCTAAAACAAACAACAATTTGATTAGAAACAAATGCATTCAGAATTTTTTGAATAATGTGCATCGTAATTCCAATTATTTATATAAAGGTGATACCGGACCCATATGGGTTTGGACTCCTAAGACCTAACTCTTAGGACCCTATGAAAAAGTGGGTAACTAAATTTTATTTTTTGCAGGTCCCACTTAAGAAAAGAGGAAAGTGGATACTGGACAGTGGTTGCTCGAAGCATATGACTGGAGACAAGAGCTTGTTGACAAATATCACTTATTCATATGGTGGATCCGTCACTTTTGGAGATAATTCAAAAGGCTATATCATCGGCAAAGGCGATGTGAGCAATTGCGGTACATCTAACTTACCTCTTATTACTAATGTCATGCTAGTTAAAAATTTAAAACACAATTTACTTAGTACCAGTCAACTATGCGACAAGGCTTTTACCATTTCCTTTTCTAATAACAAATGTAGTATTTTAGATAAAGATCGTAATTTAGTTTTTGAAGGATATAAAGACAAAAATATTTATATTCTGAATATGAACATCAATCATAATTCAGACATGTGTCTTGTAGCAAATGATAATGATAGATGGCTATGGCACAAACGTTTCTGTCAAATAAACTTCAGAACTATCGACAAGCTAGCCAAAAATGACCTAGTTAGAGGACTACGCAAAATGAGCTTTACGGTTGTGAATATTTGTGATGCATGTCAATTAGGAAAATTGACTAAATCGTCATTTAAATCCAAGAAAGTCATATCAACGTTACAACCACTTGAGCTATTACATATGGATTTATCTGGACCAACACAGGTTCAGTCAATAAATCATAGTCGATATGTGTTTGTAATTGTTGATGATTACTCTCGTTATACTTAGGTGATTTTCTTAAGAAACAAAAGTGACACTTTCAATCATTTCAAATCCTTCGTCAAGAAAATTCAAAAATCATCTGGTTCAAAATGTTATTGGAGAAGTAACATCACAAATTAGAACAAGGAGTCAACTCAATCAAATGGGTCATGTGGCATTCCTTTCAAATATCGAACCTAAAAATCCGAAAGAAGCTGCTACTGATGATTACTGGATCATTGCCATGCAGGAAGAACTAAATCAGTTCGAGCGCATGATGTCTGGGAACTTGTTCCAGGACCAACTGATCAGTCAGTTATTGGTACGAAATGGGTCTATAAAAACAAGGCCGACAAACAAGGAAATATTACCAGAAATAAAGCAAGATTAGTAGCACAAGGATACAATCAGGAAGAAGGTATCGATTATGAAGAAACTTTTGCGCCCGTTGCTCGACTAGAAGCTATTAGAATCTTATTGTCCTTTGCTTGTCATCATAATTTCAAACTTTATCAAATGGATGTCAAAAATACTTTTCTAAATGGGTTTATCAAAGAGAATGTATATGTCGAACAACCTCCCTTGTTCGTACATGAGAAACACCAGATCACGTATATAAACTTAAGAAAGCTTTATACGGACTAAAACAAGCACCTCGTGCTTGGTATGAACGCTTACGAAGCTATCTCACTGATTCTGGATTTCAAATTGGTAAAGTCGATCATACTTTATTCATCAAACATTCTCAGAAAGATATATTAGTTATCCAAATATATGTAGACAATATTATCTTTGGCTCAACAAACGATAAACTCTGCAAAGAGTTTGCAAATATTATGACCAAAGAATTCGAAATGTCTCATATGGGAGAACTATCATATTTTCTTGGTCTTCAAATCAAACAGCTTTCTAATGGTACTTTTATTAATCAAGAAAAATACTGTGGAAATCTTATCAAATGCTTCGGTTAGAAAATACATCTGGTAAACCGACTGCTATGATTATGACTACACATCTTGAAAAAGATTAACATAGTAAGAATGTTGACCAGAAGTTATATCGAAGCATGATTGGTTCTCTTCTTTATCTTACCGCAAGTCCTCCTAATATGATGATGAGTGTTTGTTTGTGTGCAAGGTTTCAAGCAAATCCAAAAGAATCATATTTACGAGCTGTAAAACGTATAATACGGTATCTTAATAAAACCAAAGACTTTGGTCTTTTCTACCCAAAAGATTGTCCATTCGAATTAGTGTCCTATAGTGATGCTGATTTCGGCGGCTCTCGTACGGATAGAAAAAGTACAAGTGGTACGTGCCATTTTATTGGAAAATCACTTGTCTCTTCGTTTAGTAAGAAACAAAATTGCGCTTCACTCTCGACATGTGAAGTTGAGTATATATCAGCAGCTCTTGCTTGTACTCAAGTACTATATATGCAACAAACACTTCGTGATTTTGATATTCATTTATCAAACTCCATATACTGTGATAACACAAGTGCGATCAACTTATCGAAAAATCCAGTAAATCATTCTCGAACAAAGCACATTGATATTCAACATCATTTCTTAAGAGATAATATTGAAAAAGGAACAATATGTCTCGAATATGTCTAGACTGAACATCAACTAGCGGACATTTTTACCAAGCCTCTACTGGAATCAAATTTTATTTCTCTGCGTAGAGAGCTTGGATTGATCTCTAGAACTGAACTTGATTTATAAAGTCTAAACAAAAAAATACATTGTCAAGTTCTTTTTGAAATGGTGCTTTCATTTCTATATATCTTAGCTATTAAGTAGCTTTTGCTATTATTAGTATAAAAAAATATTATTATTACGAGCTTTAAATTTTTATGGTTTATATGCTATGAATGTTTTTAACCACTACTCTTTATTTAGAAAATCCTATATATATATATATATATGTTCTTTCCTTCTCTTTTCTGCATCTACTACCTTTGAGTCCCTTTTATTATTCGTAAACGAGTTTAATTATATCCAAAATGGCATACATCTGCGATGAATGTGCACAGAGATCACATATCTCGGTCACTTATTCTAAACCGGAGGAATACTACTCTCCGGAGACACCTGAAAGTAGACCAGAATGTTCGCATTCCCCCGGATATACACCAAAGTCTAAACGTGCTAAGAAAGCATTATTTTGCTCCCCACGGACTAGAGAAAAGATAAGTGAGATTCACCACTACCAGAAACATCAGATGGATCTCCAGCGTCAACTTCATTACGAACAAAAACTTACGTCCGACCGTTTAACTCTCTTAGAACACATGGCGCCAATTTTCTGTAGCACGGATAAACACGGCGTTCATGAACCAATGCCACATGCTCCATCTTCATCTAGGAGTCCTAACTCCTGGGATCGTAACTACATTCGAAATGAAGGAGCAAAGGAAACTTGGTCTCCATGGACACCAAGAGTTACCAATATCAAAGAAATTTCTGAAGACAAGTCATCCACCTCCCATTGATCTTATATCGTTTTTTACTTAATTGTTTAATAAGTGTTCTCAATTTCTTGAGAATTTTTTTCCTTTCATGTATTTTATTTAATTTTTTCATATTTTTGAAATAAATTCTTTTATACGACGTTCTATAGCTTCTGAAAAATCTTAGAAAAACAGAACAACAAAGCTCAGAAAAAACAGTCGACCGGCAAAGTATATGGAAAGTATATTTTTCATATACCGGTCGACCGGTATAAAGTTAACGGTCTACCGATTAAGTCTCTGGAAAAATTTCAACTTTTCCATCGACCAGTCGACCGGTTGGAATTTCACCAGTCAACCGATATTATTTTTGTTTGAAACCAGTCGACCGGTGAAATCTCCTCAGTCGACTGGTTACTGATTTTCTGTTTTTTTTTTAAATCCAAATCAACGCGTCGGTTCCATCAACTCACCCATTCACTTCCTTTTTATTTCTCTCAATCTCTCAAACCCTTATCAACCCAAAATTTCGCAAATTTCTTTCTCCTCCAAAATCAATGGCTCCACCACAAAAGAGATTAAAGAAATCATCTTCTACTCAACTCCAACCTATTGATTCCAATATCAAACAATAGCTAATGGATCCAATAGCAGTGAAAAGATGGAATGCTATGAAAGATTATATGATTCACGAAGGTTATTTCATCAATTTCTCTGATTTTATTCTCTACGACGTTAAAAAATTAGCAAAACAAGCTTCTATTCAAAATCTCCTGGACTTTGATAAGAACAACGTGGAAATCAATCATATCATGATTAAGTTGTTTTACGCTAATCTTAACTTAGAAAAGTTCAAACCAGAGAATGCTGCTCATTGTCTATGGTCTGTTGTATGTGGTGAGCATGTTTTTATTTCAAAAGAACGAATGGCCACGGTTCTAGGTTCGCCTAACTATGGAAGAAAGTTCTCTACCGATTTTTGTACTGTTCATACTCGAGATAAGGTCAATCATTTTTTTTATTGAAGATCATAAAATCAGTACAAAAGCAATTAACCAATGGCCTACTGCTAGAATTTTACATCATGCTATCACACACTCTTTATTACCGAGAGTGGGTAATTTCGATGCCATATATAAAGAAAATTTTAAGGCATTGTATGCGATATATAGAGATATAGAAATTAACTGGATAAGCATGATCTTTGATGAGATTCTGCTTGTGAATGATCGTACAAGACCAGACTTATTCTACAATAAATATATCATGCGACTTCTACTAGATTATGGTCTCAAGTCTTCCGAATCTAAAATCTCCAAACCAAAATGTATCGACAAAGCAACGAGAAAGAGAATGAAGCTTCCTGAACCTTGTTTGAATATCATACCCTTCGAACAATATCAACAACAAGGTCCCGAAGAAAGTACTTCATCAAAGGCCTCCAAACCTCAATCGGAAGAGGTTAAACTCCTTCAACCATCCTCGTCGACTAAAGATTCACTTGAACAAATTGCACGGAATCAATTCCTTCTCGAAGTAAGACTTAAGCGTACTGACAACAAAATCGAACGTCTGGATACAAAGCTTGACAAACGATTCTCAAAACTTAAGTCTTTCTTTGGTAATCTTTGGGATGCAATTTCATGTGCATCATCATCCTCCTCTACGCAAATACAAGACCCAGGCAAACGTCCAATGCCTCCTACTTTTACATGGTCATCTTCAGAGGAAGGCACAAGTTCTAGAGAAACTGTTGGACGTGGTCATGGGGCATCTGATACTGTGGAGGAAGACGAAGGAGACAAAGAAGACGAAGGAGACAAGGAGGAAGAAGGAAACAAAGAAATAGATTGGGATACGACTGAATCCGACTCTCCACCTCAGTAGTTCTTTTCATCCACGTCTTATAGTATTATGTTTTATTTTTTAATCAAGACTTAACTCAGCACTTGTACATAAATAGTGTTGTATTTCATTTTGGGTTTGTACGTATTAACTATTAGCTACATGACTTGTTCTGTGTATGTCTGGTGTATTGTATGATACAATTCTTATGCATTCATGCTTAAGTTATGGTATTTATGTGCTCACAACTCCTTTTTGTCGATGACAAAGGGGGAGAAATATGTTACTAACATTAAGGAATGTAGATTTTTAATATATGTTTCAGGGGGAGTACATATACAGGGGGAGTTAGAAACACTTTTCAGAGCTATGTTGTCATCAATCAAAAAGGGGAGAATGTTGAGTCAAGGATTCATGGCATTTTGATTAATGATAACGAAAAGTTTCATGATCGTCAAAAAGAAGAGAATCAATGGTATTGGAAGTTAGAGTTTGATTATTTAGTGATTTAGTCGTGTTATAATTGTTAAAATCTATCCTCAAATAATCATATACCTCAGTATTATGAATATATATATATGTATATATATGAATGCATATTCATTGTGCATGTTGCCAGAAACCGGTCGACCGGTTTCAATATGGGCAGTCGACCGTTTCTGGGCAGAAATGCACAATGAACGTGCACACATGTATATAACGTATATATATTCAAATACCAGTCCACTGGTTATTTTTGACCTATCGACTGGTCTTCGAACTGAAAGCAACTCTTCATACAGACATCTTCATTCATCAATGGTTACTTCCTTTTCCTTTCACCAAAAATCATTTCTATTCAATACTTCTCTTCACCAATGATTGCAACTTCTATCTACTATAAAAACAACATGAAATCATCAATTCAAAATAACTAATTCTTTCTATCTGTTGCTGATTACATTCTTGATCATTCAAAGCACTCAAAAGCTCATAATCTTCTTATATCGCTGTTGAATCCTACAATCTACATACTATTCTTTTGATTCAAACACGATATCATCTTCCAAATCTTCACTAATTCAAATTCTATTTGAGGATAAGATTATAGGAAGGTTGTACAAGAATTGACAAATTTGTGTTATTAAGAACACACATTGTCAAACTGTAAGATTATTTATCTTGGATGAAGTCCTCCGTGTTGTTATAGGCAAGTTGTGAAGTCCTCGTGTTGTTAAGAGGCAAGTTGTGAAGTCCTCATGTTGATAGAGGCGTGAAATCCCGTTCGGCTGTCCGGGTGTTGTGAACCTGTTCCTCTGGGTGAAGCGAGGTTGTTGATTAGTGAAAATCCAGAGAGAGGTCTGGGACTGGACGTAGGACGGTGCTCTGAACCAGTATAAAAATCCTTGGTGTGATTTTTCTATTTTTTACTGCATTTACTATTATACAGTTCTGTGATTATCTATTACTTCATACTCGAATATTGTTTATCATATTACACGATCCGTATGTGTATTACTTAGCACGTACACACTTTCAGATGTTTATGCTTTCCAAACCTGAGACTATATAACACTCACAAACTAAGCTTCAGTTCTGATCTATGTACCTTTCTTGGTTATGCAAAGGATACAAATGTCTTAACAACAAGTGTAAGGTAATTATCTCAAGGCATGTGACCTTCATCGAAAACATATTTCCTTTTGCCAGCACAAAAGCGACAACTATACCAAAAGTATATAATCCCAAAGTTTCAATTCAAGCAATACCAATGTACAAGGACATTCAGGCAGAAAGATACTTGTCACCACCTCAAGCCGAGTCATTACCTGAACTCACAATATCCAGCAGTGAACTAGGTCATGACGTTAGCTCACCACAACTCACACTGCCCACTATTGAATCAAGTCAAGATGAAGTTTCTGCTCTAGAGATAACTCTGACCATCAACAAAGATCCACTGAAATAAATAACAACACTGTAAGGTTATACGATAACTCAAGTAATAATGAAGTAGGAAGAAACATTGTTGATACTGGACATCACATGACCACAAGGACCAAAAGTGGAATATTCAAACCAAACGCATCTCTGTAAAGCTTGAGGAACCTACCACATATGTTGAACCCAACATACATAAACATTGGAAAGATATAATGGATGAAGAACAAAATGCTCTAATGAAAAACAACATCTGTAGTCTTGTGGAAAAACCAAAGAACAAAAATATAGTAGGAAGCAAATGGACATTCTGAATAAAAAGAAAGCCAGATGGATCTAAAAGAAATATAAGGCAAGGCATATGGTAAAAGGCTACACACAAAAATATGATTTCGATTTCAGTGAGACATTTTTCGTAGTTATAAAACCCACAACCATTAGGGTCATACTAACTGTGGCACTACACTACAATTGGGAAATCAAATAGTTCAATGTCAATAATGCCTTTTTAAATGGAGAACTCAATGAAGATGTGTACATATGTCCACCAGAGGGATACACTCAAGGCAACAATAGAATGGTATGCAAGCTACATAAGGCATTAGATGGGCTAAAAACCAACACAAAGTTAGATAACACTTTAGCAACACTGGGTATTTGAACACAAAGTCAGATAACTCACTATACGCAAAGAACCAAGGAAACTATTCTACATACATACTTGTATAGGTGGATGACTTAATCCTAACTTGCATTGATACCTATGATATAAGGAACATAATTGAGTACCTTAACAATGTATTTTCAATAAAAAGATTTAAGAGAACTCAGTTATTTCTCAGCATAGAAGTCTGCAAGAAACACAACAATGTTCTGACACTGTGTTAAAGGAACTACAGATCAGAAATTCTTGTAAGAGTTAAAATGGATCAAGCCAAGCCAATAACTACCCATATGATCAGTAACTCCATTCTATCAAAGGGTAATGGAGAAAACTTCTCAAATCCTGCTCTGTATAGAAGAATAGTTGGAGCACTACAATACGCTACAACTACCAGACTAGACACAGCATAGAGTGTAAATAAAGTGTCTCAATTCATGCACTCACCAAGTGAAGAAGATTGAAAAGTAGTTAAGCGAATCCTATGATACCTCAAAGGAACTCTAGAGACTTCAGATTAAAACTGAAAGCATGTAAGAATTTACAAATAACAAGATTTTTGGATGCTAACTGGACCTTCGTGTAACGACCCGCATTCTACGCATCATAGGATCGTAGAATATTTATTTCTTTCACATACGAAGTCGTATGGTCATGTAACTTTGGAAGACGACTATTGGGGTCATTTCCCATGTTCATGATTTTTCCCGATTTTTAAATGACCGTTTTGCCCCTAACTGATACTGTTTTGACCATAACTTTTGACTGGAAAGGAATTTTGACCAAAAACCATTTCCATTGGCTCCGGATAATGGTTTACAATTCCGTAGAGTGGTCACATTAGTCAAACGGACTTACCGTTTGGGAGATATGGCTGAAACAAGTTTCAGATTGTGAAAAACAGCTTTATTGGGCTTAACCGGGTGATTAACAGCTAGGCCCAAAGGGGGATTTTGGGATTTGGAGTATTTAAGGGCTGTTAGGGTTAGGGATTTCGGTTTTTCTCATTTCTCAACCGCCATATACATCTTAGAAAACCCTAACAATGACCTCCAACATCTAGAATCATCCATAATCACTTCTTAATCAAGTTTTGGCTTAAACTACATCAAATCAAGGAGAAATAGCACCAAATCAGAGTTGGAGCTGCTGCTAGGCATTGGAATTCGACCCATACAGTAGATTATTTCAGATCTAAAGTTTAATTGTGGCAAAGGTGAGTGATTTGCATTGTTTTTCACTAATCACGGCTAATTAGGGGTGATTAGTGATAATTAGCGAAATTATTGCTCGGAAAAATTTGTAAAATTCTAAAATGATATTATAGGCCCGTGATAGAAATTTGGGTTAATTTGGTTAAGTTTTGCTAATCCAATCATTAGTTGTTGTTAAACATGATTAAGGGGAAAACATGGGTTTTTGGGTATGTTTGATCCATATAAACATGTCATATTGTTGTTTTAATGTTTGTGGATGATTATACATGTTGCTATGACTGTATGGTATGTTTTGTGATTGCATAGAAAAGTTAGAATGGTTGAAAACGCCGTCATTTGGCGAAAATAACTTGCTGGAAAAACTTGCAGCAAACCGGATAGGAGCATCCAGATAGGAGCATGCAGATAGGAGCATTCAGATAGGAGCATTCGGATAGGAGCATCCGGATAGGAGCATCCAGATAGGAGCAACCGGATAGGGGCAACCGGATAGGGGCATCCGATCCAAACCGGATAGGGGCATCCGATCCGACCCGGATAGGGGCATCCGATCCGAACCGAATAGGGGCGTCCGAGCACCCGAACTGAACTAGAAAGGAGCATTCAAACCGAACCAAGCAGGAGGGGGCGAACCAAACCGATCCGGAGGATCGAACACCAAGTAGACCTAAACCTGAGATACAAAGGAAGTCCAAATGAGGAGTTGTACCTCAGGATCAAGATGGGAACCAACGAGTCGACTTAATGAGTTGGGCTTTACTATGACATACACACCCCATCCCCGTATCTTTACACCATTTGTTTTGTGGCTCCTCAGAGTATTGTACGGTATGTAGTGCTAACTCTATGGTTGCAGGTCCAGGTTCAGGTATGGTTTAGTATACCTGTTATTGTTCTGTTTAGCTGCTTATCGCTCATACCAGACTTTTTGTCTGACCCAGAGTTTTATGTCTCTTCTTATTACTCTAGGTGCTCTCACGAGCAGACTAGAGGCAGGTTAGCTGGTGATGCACGGGTAGCTATACCGGAGACGAGCAAGAGGCTTCCACGTATGATATATATATATATATATATATATATATATATATATATATATATATTCTCCCTGTGTCCCTGCTGGTCACTACTTTGGGCATTAGTAGTGCACCCTTCCTTTATTTCTTTTGTTTAGAGACAGTAATTTGGAAAGTTGTAATAAGCTGTATTTGGATATCCGCTGCTCTGATGTTGATGTTGGTTTTACTTATCAGCTTATGCACTGTCTCACCTGTTTTATGTCAAGTATATTATTATTATATTTTGTTCCATGCGCTGTGAGACATTCTACAGGTTTTCGATTAGTTCATTCTCTTCTTTCCTTTCTTTGGCGACCGTTTCGTGCTAGCTGGGCATGTGTACAGCGCACTTTCGGAGGAAATGTCGGCTGGTGCAGGGCGGGCCGTCACACTTGGTATCAGAGCTCTAGGTTGCATAGTTAACCTAGGGAAGTCATCAGGGAGAGATAGTATACGTATATGAGAGCGCATATTTGTGATTATTTTGGTTTTTAAAAGGTATATATATATACTATTAGTATAGCTAAGGATGAAATCGCGCTGCACTAGCACCACTATAGAGATGGTTAATCATTTTCTCTTTACAGATTGAACGATGAGCCGATACGCAAGAGGTGCTGGTAGAGGAGCCAATAATGGGAATGCTGCCGAGATGAGGACGATGTTTACTGACCTCATGAGGGAGATGCTTAGGGATGTGCAGAGGGCAGCTCCCAATGCTGGTAATGGTGGTGGTCCAATAGTGCAGGCGCCTAGGGCCGATTTCGCCAAGCTGAATAAGGATTATACAAGTCTTGGTGGGAAGCCGTTCCACGGAACGGAGTCGGCTACGGATGTTCAGGATTGGTTGGATAGCTGCGATCGTATCTTCGAGGATTTGGGTATCGAGGATGCGACGAAGAGAAGGCTAGAGTCCCATCAGCTGCAAGGATGGGCAATGAATTGGTGGAATGCTATAAAGGCAGCTACTCCCGAGGATCAGATTACTTGGGAGCAGTTTAAGGATCACTTTAGCGATAAGTTCATTCCAGCCGCTCAGAAGTCAGTGCTGTTTAAGAAGTTCTTGGAGCTTAAGCAGAATGGCAGAGCTGTCTCGGAGTATATTGCCGAATTCGACACTTTGTCGAAATATGGGTTATCCCTAATAGATACCGCCGAGAAGAAGAACGAGAAGTTTATAACAGGTTTGGATCAGTACTTGGGGGAAAGGCTTATTAACCACATCGATGAGACGTTTGAGTCGATTGTGGGGAAAGCATTAAGGTCAGAGAGTCTTTACCCTAAGTCAAAGACTGAGGTTGCATCTGCACAGGAGCCAAAGCCGCAAGCAAGCGGTGGAGGCAAGAATGGTTCTCAGAATAAGAGAAAGCAGAATCAGACCAAGGATGGCCAGAAGAAAAGCAATAAGCAAGATGTTGAGGGCTTCAGTTGTGGTAAGAAGGGCCATTATACTAGTAATTGTCGGGCCAAGCCAGCGGATAGGAAGTGCTTCAACTGTGGCCAAGTGGGACATCACAAGGACAAGTGTCCGCAACCCCCTAAAGAAAAGCAGATGGTGAAAGCATATGCCCTTAATGCTATTCCTTCTTCGTCGATTGCCCCAACTGCGGTAGAGAATGGAAGAAATGTCGTTATTCAAGGTATGCTTTCTTTTTATGATGTTCCTGTTAGATTTTTGTTTGATACCGGAGCTTCCAGTTCCTTCATATCTAGTGATCTGGTAGATAGGTTGGGATTGGAGCCCGAGATTGTCGATAGACCTTTAGTAGTGACGAACCCGATTGGTGGTTCGACTAACCTTAGCATGATTTGTCGTAATGTGGTCTTATCGAGTCATGGATGCATGTTTGTTTGTGATTGCTTTGTTTTGGGATTTACTGGGTTTAGCATTATTTTGGGAGTCGATTGGCTCCAAAGATACGGGATGGTGGTAGACTGTAAGGGCTTTTTGGTGACAGCTAGAGCGGATGATGGGCAGAGGGTAGTGTTTGGTGGTCTACCTAGTGATGGGTAATGACAAGTTTTCTAAGTTACCTCGACATCCCGCAAGGTGAGTTGTCAGGTTTTCCCGTGGTTGGCCAGTATCCAGACGTCTTCGAAGAAGTGACCGGGCTTCCACTACACCGAGAGATGGAGTTTCGTATTGATTTAGTGAAAGATGCCAGACCTATAGTGATGCCACTTCGTCGTATGGCACCAAGGGAGCAGCGAGAGCTCGGGGTGCAAGTCAGCGATCTTTTGAAGAAGGGATTTATCAGAAGGAGTGTTTCTGAATGGGGAGCACCAGTTGCGTGTGCTACCAAGGCAGATGGTTCCCTTCGTTTGTGTGTAGACTACCGCGAGTTGAATAAAGTGACGAGGTAGAATAAGTATCCTCTACCACGGATAGATGATTTGTTTGATCAGTTGAGTGGCGCGAGAGTATTCTCTCAGTTGGATCTCGCGACAGGTTTTCATCAGCTTAGAGTGGAAGCTGAGAGTATAGCTAAAATGACATTTCGGACGCCGTCTGGATTTTATGAGTGGTTGGTCATGCCATTCGGGCTGACCAATGCCCCAGCATACTTTGTGGATCTTATGAATAGGGTATTCAGAGATCAGTTGAATAAGTTTGTCCTTGTATTCATGGATGATATTTTGGTCTATTCGAGGACAGAGGAAGAACACAAGGAACATTTGAGGATAGTGATGGAGGTGTTGAGAAAACACCAGTTGAAAGCAAAATTCTCTAAGTGTCACTTCTGGAGGAGGGAAGTGAGATTCTTGGGCCATGTTTTTTCAGAGAATGGTATTGCCGTGCACCCTGCGAAGGTGGCTACGGTACAAGATTGGTCTACGCCCAAGAATGCAACGGACATAAGAAGTTTCTTGGGATTAGCTGGATATTATCGTAAGTTTATCCAAGACTTCTCCAAGATAGCAGCACCGTTGACTCAGTTGACCAAGAAGAATCAAGCCTTCGTCTGGGACGAAAGGTGCGAGAATGCATTCAAGAGCCTAAAGAAAAAGTTGACATGTGCAACAGTGTTAGTCATTCCTAAGGGGAATGAAGAAATGACGGTATATACGGATGCATGTGGTACCGGACTAGGTGATGTATTGATGCAAGGAGGTAGGGTTGTAGCTTATGCGAGTCGGCAAATGAAACCGCATGAAAAAAGATACCCTAACCATGATTTGGAATTGGTAGCGATTGTGTTTGCACTGAAAATGTGGAGACATTATCTCTTGGGAGAAAGATTCGAGTTGTTTACCGATCATAAATCGTTAAAGTATCTCTTCTCTCAGACAGATCTAAGTCTTCGCCAGGAAAGGTGGTTAGAATTCTTAGCTTCCTATGATTTCGACATCGCATATACACCAGGAAAGGGCAATGCGGTGGATGATGCATTGAGTAGAAGACATGCCAGTTTAGGGGCTATGTTTCTAGAATGGAAGCAACTGGAGTACATCGCTGGGTATAATTTCATACCAAAGTGTGAATTGGATCCAGGAATGTTAGCAAGTTTGACGATCAAACCCACTTTGATTGAGCGGATTGGTTCCAGTCAGAGGAACGATCCTAACCTATTGGAAATCATCTCAAAGTTAAAGATAGGAATCGACGGAGATAGGAACAAGTATGGGCTTGATTGAGATGGATGGCTTAGAAAGAATGGAAGACTAGTTGTACCCAATGTCAATGGATTGAGAGATGAAGTGCTTAGAAAATGTCATCACTCAAAACTGACTATACACCCTGGTGGTAACAAGATGTACCGAGACATGTAGCAGATCTACTACTGGGAAGGGATGAAAAGAGACATTGGGAAGTTTATATCCAAATGCATGAACTGCCAGCTAGTTAAAGCTGAGCAAAAGAAGCCTAGTGGTTTGCTACAACCATTAGGAATTCCAGAATGGAAATGGGAACAAGTGCCAATGGATTTCATTGATGGGTTACCAAGGACTAGATCGGGACATGATAGCATTTGGGTGATTGTGGACCAATTGACTAAGAGTGCTAGGTTTATACCCGTCAAGTCAAACAAGACGGCGGCTAAGTTAGCGGAACTGTATGTAAAGTGGGTAGTGAGATTTCATGGAATACCCAAAGGCATTGTGAGTGACCGAGATCCATTGTTCACTAGTGAATTTTGGAAGAGCTTACAAGAGGTGTTAGGATCAGAATTACATCTCAGTACCGCATATCATCCTCAAACCGACGGACAGACAGAGAGGGTGAATCGAGTGTTAGAAGATCTCTTAAGAGCCTGTGTATTGGATTTTGGTGGATCATGGGAAGACCATTTGCATCTAGTAGAGTTTGCATATAATAATAGTTATCAATCCAGTATCGGTATGGCTCCGTTTGAAGCTTTGTACGGAAGATCGTGCAACTCGCCGTCATGTTGGGTAGAAACCGGTGAGAAGTTTGTGCTTGGACCCGTTGTGATAAGAGAAACTTCAGCTAAGATTAAGATTATCCAACAGCGAATGAAGGCTGCCCAAGATAGGCATAAGAGTTATGCTGATAGGAGGAGAAGAGAATTAAAGTTCTCCATTGGCGACTTGGTGTTTGTCAAGATTTCTCCGTTGAAGAGCGTGATACGATTTGGCCGGAGAGGCAAGTTAGCACCAAGATTTGTTGGTCCATTCCCAGTTCTTGAGCAAATTGGGAATTTTGCATATAAAGTTGAATTACCAGAGAAGATGGCAGGAGTTCACAACATATTTCATGTTTCCCAGTTAAGGAAGTTCGTACACGACCCAGATGTGGCTATTTCACCTTATCAGTTGGATGATATCGAAGTTGAACTCGAGGCGGCTGGGAACCGCAAGCCTATGTGTATTGTTGGGAACGATACGAAGCAACTTCGAAGGAAAGTGGTGAATCTAGTCAAAGTTCAATGGGGGCGAGAATGAAAATGACTGTACTTGGGAGATAGAGGAGAACATTAGGAAGACGTATCCAGAACTCTTCGCCTGGTAAGATTTTGTCTTCGATTTAGTCTTTTCGCATGCTAGGATAGGTTTGTTTTGTTTGTTTTGCATGATTGATTGTTGTATATGGCTGGTAGGCATGCGCGATCCTTTGTGTGTTTTGGGTTAAGCAATTTCGGGGATGAAATTTCTTAAGGGGGGAGAGTGTAACGACCCGCATTCTACGCATCATAGGATCATAGAATTTTTATTTCTTTCACATACGAAGTCGTATGGTCATGTAACTTTGGGAGACGACTATTGGGGCCATTTCCCATGTTCATGATTTTTCCCGATTTTTAAATGACCGTTTTGCCCCTAGATGATACTGTTTTGACCATAACTTTTGACTGGAAAGGAATTTTGACCTAAAACTACTTCCATTGGCTCCGGATGATAGTTTACAATTCCGTAGAGTGGTCACATTAGCCAAACGGACTTAACGTTTGGGAGATATGGCTGAAACAAGTTTCAGACGGTGAAAAATAGCTTAATTGGGCTTAACCGGGTGATTAACAGCTAGACCCAAAAGGGGATTTCGGGATTTGGAGTATTTAAGGGCTGTTAGGGTTAGAGATTTCGGTTTTTCTCATTTCCCAGCCGCCATATATATCTTAGAAAACCCTAACAATGGCCTCCAACATCTAGAATGATCCCTAATCACTTTTTAATCAAGTTTTGGCTTAAACTACATCAAATCAAGGAGAAATAACACCAAACCAGAGTTGGCGCTGCTGCTAGGCATTGTAATTCGACCCATACAGTCGTTTATTTCAGATCTAAAGTTTAATAATGGCAAAGGTGAGTGATTTGCATTGTTTTTCACTAATCACGGCTAATTAGGAGTGATTAGTGGTAATTAGCGAAATTATAGCTCAGAAAAATCTGGAAAAATCTGTAAAATTCT
The DNA here is from genome assembly GCA_030737875.1 of Allium sativum. NCBI lineage: Eukaryota > Viridiplantae > Streptophyta > Magnoliopsida > Asparagales > Amaryllidaceae > Allium > Allium sativum. The sequence goes on along the minus strand of CM060916.1, from coordinate 717,299,641 downwards.
AAAATGATATTATAGGGCTCTGATAGAAATTTAGGTTAATTTGGTTAAGTTTTGCTAATCCTATCATTAGTTGTTGTTAAACATGATTAAGGGGAAAACATGGGTTTTTGGGTATGTTTGATCCATATAAACATGTCATATTGTTGTTTTAGTGTTTGTGGATGATTATACATGTTGCTATGACTGTATGGTATGTTTTGTGATTGCATAGAAAAGTTAGAATGGTTGAAAACGCCGTCGTTTGGCGAAAATAGCTTGCTGGAAAAATTTGCAGCAAACCGGATAGGGGCATTCGGATAGGAGCATTCGGATAGGAGCATCCGTATAGGAGCATTCAGATAGGAGCATCCGGATAGGAGCATCTGGATATGAGCATTCGGATAGGAGCATCCGGATAGGAGCATTCAGATAGGAGCAACCGGATAGGGGCATCCGATCCGAATCGGATTGGGGCATCCGATCCGAACCGGATAGGGGCATCCGAGCACCCGAACTGAACTAGAAAGGAGCATTCGAACCGAACCAAGTAGGAGGGGGCGAACCGAATCGAACTGGAGGATCGAACACCAAGTAGACCTATACCCGAGATGCAAAGGAAGTCCAAATGAGGAGTTGTACCTCAGGATCAAGATGGGAACCAACGAGTCGACTTCATGAGTTGGGCTTTGCTGCGGGACGTGTGCTAAGGGGTTGTCGATATTTATAACTTTGGATCACTATGTGTAGGGGGTACGTGAACGAATTCATGGCCACAGTGGCCTAGGCATGACTAAAAAGCTATAGACCAATGAAGTGGGGTCATTTGTAAAGGTTTGGTCATGACTTCATGTGGTAAGCTTGGTAGTAGCAGTAGTTGTACAAGTTGAACTCCGTCACTACTTCGATGGGTCTAGTGATCGAAGCGGTAGATATCGTATGCTTTACGCACTGAGTGAGAGATGCGAGGATGGTTGCTATGCTTGGCTTGTTTGCCTTCACTATGACATACACACCCACCCCCGTATCTTTACACCATTTGTTTTGTGGCACCTCAGAGTATTGTACGGTATGTAGTGCTAACTCTTTGGTTGCAGGTCCAGGTTCAGGTATGGTTTAGTATACCTGTTATTGTTCTGTTTAGCTTCTTATCGCTCATACCAGACTTTTTGTCTGACCTAGAGTTTTATGTCTCTTCTTATTACTCTGGGTGATCTCACGAGCAGACTAGAGACAGGTTAGCTGGTGATGCACAGGTAGCTGTACCGGAGACGAGCATGTGTACAGGTTTTCGATTAGTTCATTCTACAGGTTTTCGATTAGTTCATTCTCTTCTTTCCTTTCTTTGGCGACCGTTCCGTGCTAGCTGGGCATGTGTACAGAGCACTTTCGGAGGAAATGCCGACTGGTGTGGGGCGGACCGTCACACTTCGATCGTAATGATCGAATATCCATCAGTGGCTATGTTATTTACCCAGGTAAAAACTCAGTTTCCTAGTGCTCGAAAAAGCAATCAACTATATCTCGTTCCAACACTGAAGCGGAGTATCGAAGCTTAGCCGGAGCAACAACTGAAGTAACATGGCTAGAATCACTCTTGAAGGAAATCAAAGTAAATCAACCAAAATCGCCAATCATTTGGTGTGACAATCTAAACACAGTTTCCCTCTCAGCCAATCCGACACTTCACTCACATATAAAGAATATTGAAATCGATATGTACTTCGTACGTGAGCATATAATCAGCAGAAAATTAGTAGTCAATCGCATTTCTGCCACTTATTAGAGAGCAGACACGCTTATGAATCGTCTTTCCAGAATGAATTTTGAAAGACTTAAGAAAGATTTGAAGATCAATTACTCAGATGAAGATTTGTGAAAGAAAACCCTCGTATAATTCGTCTGGGTATTAATAAAGGGTATAATCCAATACTTGCCTATTGTACTATGGTTATAAGGGTAGTTTAGTAAACCCATCTTTTTTTATTACCATTATTACATTATGCAATTTCCTGTATAAAGGGACAACATTTATTTGTAAATCATCAGTTCAGCAATACAAAGTCCGCTTTATCAATTACTCTCTTCAATTCTTATCATTCTCACTATAAGTTCCTTCAATTAAATTTTCTTGATGCTTATTTTTTGGGAAGCGGTTCTTCTTCAGATTTTCAAATTTTCTGCATTGTGATTTTCAGTGATGCGAACTGTTTTTGACAAATGATTTGTCATTTCACGAATTAGACTTGAAGAATATATATCTTTTTAGCTCAGAGGGAAGTCTCTATGAGTTTCTTTATATCCAGACTTTTCTTCATCTCTCATATTATTTCTTTGTTTTCTATTATTGAAAGACATTTTCTATCAAGTCTTCATCATGTCTAATCAATTTTTGTTCATATGCTTCAAGAGAGCTCACTAAATCCGTTATTGAAAATGTAGAAAGATTTTATTTTGCTTAAACGTTGTCAAGGTTAAATCATAATGACGATGAATAAAAATAATATTTTTCTCAATAAATCTTTTGTTCAGACCACAAGTTCTTATTTGACTAACTATTTTTTTTGGCTAATTCTATTCATACACCTATAATTCCTTAACACACACCATAAAATGAAATAAAACAGCATACACCAAAAATTTCTTTTCATACACCATGTACTTCACAAAATTGCCCATTTATATTTTCATCACCTTTCCTTTTTAACCTTAAAACTAAATTACATAAAATTGGGAATTCACTGCAATATATTTACCTAAAAAAACTTTATTTTTTAACATTAGTATTTTAAGTTATTTGATTTTTTTATTTTTAAATCGCTTTTGATTTTAGATGATGGAAATTTGAACTTATTGTTTTTTAAATATTAGAAAGTTAAACTAGTCAAATTTTGGTGTTAAATCTAAACATGATTAGATTTGAATGAAAGATTGAAGAATTTTTTAGTACTCTGTATACTATTAATTTTAGCAGTTAGTTTTAAATTTTAATTTTTATATTTAATTAAAGTAAAAACTGTTAAAATCGACTGTATATAAATGTTGCTTGTAATGATATGAATATATTTTGATCCTCAAAAGAAATATAAATTTAATTTAACCAGTGATATAGATTAATTTATAATTTACTAACTTTAGAAGAGAAATTATATGAAGTATACATAATACAAACAAGGGAATATTGTATATGTTTTCATTCTTTAATATCGATTCCTTTTTAATAAGGTCATTTTGGTCTGAAATTTTATTTAAAATCTTATGGTTTAAGTAAAGCAATTTACGGTGTTTGAATAGAGTTTGCCATTTCTTTTATCTTGAAGTAGTAATATTTAAGACTGCTTCATTTTTATCAATTCAATTTCATGTTTTAATATTTGAAGTTCAATGGTGCGTACGCTTACACTTCATTGAGAAAAATATTATTTTTGGTCTCATTGTTCTTTAAAAAAATACTGTGTATCATCTCATGTTGTTGAATGAATAGCAGTTTTAAATCTTTTTGTTTATTTGTTTTCTACTTATTTTGTTGAGCATGACTAAGCGTCGAAGCAACTATAAAAGCAATAAATTATTCTTCTACCATATATCTTGACAGCTAAAAAATATTTTCATTTTTATGCTTTAAAGTTTGTAATTTTTGCTCGTGAAAATGGAATTGGAATACATGATGATTATGCGATATTTTTCATTAGCCGAGAATTTTTGGATGGAAAATAAGATGGTTGAGGAAACAATTTTATCTAAGTTAAATGATATTTCAAGGTGTACGGTTGGTCCAATGTAGCACTATTAGTTTTTTTTTATATAGTTGGAGCAGAGAAATATATTGAGGTAGGTTCATGACCTTGCAATAAAAACAAAAGAAGAAATTTTTTGAAACTTAATTGATCGTAAATAGGGGCGTAGATCGGTCGAAACAGACCAAACGGAGGTACAAATTTTGTTGTGCAAGTTCGTTTTCTAAATGAAATAGATCACGAACAGACTTTGTACAAAGGTTAAAGGCTACTCCTAAGAGCAAAATAGATCACGAACAGACTTTGTACAAAGGTTAAAGGCTACTCCTAAAAGCAAAAGCTCAAGCTCCTTCAACAATGCAAGCGTCGAGCGTTTTCTCCATATTGCGCAGCATTAGAATGGTGTTGCATGTAAAGAAGTCCAAATTTTCCTCCAGCTATTTATAGAGCCTAGGTCAGGACGTTTTCCTACTTCTGCCATTGACAGACGTAGGGTGCATTCGCAGTCAATTATAGGCACGCTGGAAATTTTTGTCGCGTCCGACGCATCGGACGCGAGCACTAATTTTCACTGCCAAATGGAACGCTGACTGGAAGTTGAAAATCAAGCCGTTGGCGTCCGACGCGTCCGACGCCAACGGCTTAATTTTCAACTCCCCTTCCTCTCTATAAATCACCTCCTCTACCCTTAACACCTTTCACAATACTCCTTCAACAACTTCTTCAACTCTTTCTACTTTTTCGATTAATATCTAACTCCGATTCATCCTCCGTTTACGACGATATGATTGATCTTTATGAGGTATATCTGATTCGGGCTGAAACGAGAAATCATATGACGCGGATTAATACTTCGGAGTTCACTGGCTTATCTGGGATCAACGAAATTTTGAATGGTCATCAAAACCGATGTCAAAATAATTTCCAGATAAAAAGACTTTGTTTTCACGCATTATGTGAAAAACTGCAACATCATGGTCTCACTTCCAGACCAGAAATTTGTGTCGTCGAAATGGTTGGAATTTTCATTTATACAATGGCTACTGGGCTTTCAAATAGACAACTTCAAGAAAGATTTCAATGATCAGGTAGCACAATTTCCATTTGTTTTCATGATGTCCTAAACGCTTTTCAAATACTCGCTGCGGATGTAATAAAGCCAGAAGAACAACAATTTACTACTGTTCCACCTCACATCAGAAATTCAACCCCGTATTATCCGTATTTCAGAAACTGTATTGGCGCTATAGATGGTACACACGTATCTGCACATTTACCCGCTGATCAAATTATCCCTTATATCGGAAGAAAGGGTTTTGCAACTCAAAATATATTAGCGGTTTGTGATTTCGATTTACAGTTTACGTATATTATGGCGGGTTGGGAAGGGACTGCACATGATAGTAGAATTTTTAATGCTGTTACAAACGATAGAAGCTCTAACTTTCCTAGCCCTCCAACTGGACAGTATTATTTGATGGATTCGGGCTATCCACTTCAGACTGGGTATTTACTGCCATACCGAAATATGCGGTACCATATTCCGCATTTCCGTGATATCACGAATCAACCAAAGTCAGCCAATGAAGTGTTTAATTACTACCATTCGAGTCTATGGATGGTCGTCGAAAGAACATTTGGCATTTGGAAAAAGAAATTTACCATTCTCAACAAGATTCCTACGTTTCGGTTCAACACTCAAGGGAAAGTTGTCGTATCTACAATGGCCTTACACAATTTCATACGCAAATATAATAGCGGTGACCTTGATTTTATGGCGTTTGATGATAATCCTGAACTAATCCCCGATCACTACATGGCGGAATATTACAGTATGAGAAATACGACGAATAGAGGCACTGAACGTGTACACCCAGATGGAAACCAAGAAATGGCATTAGTTCGAGATAACATTAGAGATCGGTTGGTTTCTGCTGGTCTGCGCTAATTTGTCTTTGTATCTGTAACTGTACTTGTACTTGTATTTGTATTAGAAACTGTATCTATATTTGTAGTCGTATTTGTCTAATCAAATCTATTTATATCTTATGTTAAAAATACCATGCTCAAATACCCCGTTCGCCGATAAAAACACATTCCCCGTTCGCTATAGTATCACGTTCAAATACCCCGCTCAAATGTCCCGCTCGCGTTGGTTAAGAACGCACCCGTAATCGTTCACAAATTGCACTGCCAAATTTGAATACTTATTATTTATAAAGAGTGTTGTCGCATATTTTTGGATGTGGGACTAATATTTTCATCACAACATCACCATGGCAAAGAAAGAAAGAGCCGCTAGCAACCGTAACAAGAAATCAAAGATAAACTCCTAGGTAACAGAAAAAAATCCGCAATGTTCATAGCAGCTGCACTCGAGGTGGATGAAAAGATGGAATGTTTGGAAACTGAAGGGCTAAAAAATCTCCAGCCTCATACGACCAACACTACTACAGAAAAGAAAAACTTCAGAAAACAGTCGCATTCTGTAGGAAATAATTTTCTTATTCACAAATAGAATGCAGTTAGTACAAATATATAGAAAACTGAATTGGCCTAAACTAGTAAACATATATTGGACTAATGGAATGTATTAGGAATATATTTACACACCCGCAAACGCGGCCAAATTCATCTAGACTGGGAGGCATCAACCTCCAGAAGGAGGACACACAGCAGGAGCTATGCATCTAGCAAGGAGGAGGTTGACTGCTGCCTAGAAACTAGAGTTGAAGGGGAGTAACTATAGTAAGACCATAACCAACCATCCGTTCTGTTCAGTTATTCTCTCTCATGTTCTGAAACTGGTCCAACGAGCCGAGCACCCAGAAGGGGAGAACCAGCCACGGACTGGTTGGGGAGTGGGGATACAACGGCAAAGATATTGCCGTTATAAATATTACAACGGCAAAGTCTTTGCCGTTGTAATATTATAACGGCAAACACTTTGCCGTTATAACATTATAACGGCAAAGTGTTTGCCGTTATAATGTCCCTCCCCCCCCCCCAAAACCCTCGCCGCCACCCCCCTCAGCTCCATTTCTCCTTCTCCTTCTTCAAACCCGAAAACCCATTTCCCTCCCCCATTTTTCACCCAATTTTCTCCACCAATTCACCAATCCGTCAGTTTTTAACCAAATTAACTAGCTTGTGTGAGATATTAGTTCGAAAATATGGCTAGATTACTAAAAAATTTCACCAAAAAATTCATGCACGGCGACGATCGTGGCGCCGGCGGGAGTGGTGAAGGTGGTAGTGGCCAACAGCCAGTGCTCGGAATAGAAGACTTACTTGTAGCTGCCGAAAACATGGAGAACGAAGAAGCAGAGGTGCAACAGGGAGGCGGTCATCGGGGACGTGGCGGGCATAGAGGCGGACGAGCAGGCAGGGCACGTAGGGGTGTTGGATCAGTTGCGCTAGAGAGGGCCAACTCGATGGCTATGTGAATATGAACCTCAGCGCCGCGAAGCTTCCTGCGCTATCCAACTTTCGCATTCTTCCAGATGACGAAGTACACGTTAGCACGCAGTCGAGTTTGGCTGTAAGTATTTTTAGTATTATTTACATAGTATTCTTTGAGTGTTATATATTGGGTAGATGGTATAACATTTTGTTGAACCGTTAACAGTCGCGGAATATACGTCCACGTGGTTCGTTAGCGACCACACTTAGATATTATCATGCACACTTGGCGGGTAAGGAGGGGGTCGCAGGACTGTTACATGCTCTTGGATTTCAATTTTTTCTAGGTAATATTATAGACCTTTTAATGAAATAAGTGGATAATTTAGTAGTCATATTTTATCTTATTGTGCGATTTGCTATTTTAGGAATAAACCATGTTATAAATGCCGATGTCCAATTGTGTGCGGCCATTGCTCTACGGTGGTACAAAACCACCCACACATTTCACTTTCCTTGTGGTGAGTTAGGACTTACACCGCTTGATTTCTCCATGCTTACTGGTATTAGCATTGGAGTAAGTGCTTATCCCCAACTTCCTTATGACGATGGTCGATGGCGTGATCGTGCACTTGTTCATGATCTACTGCCTCATTTGGATGTTTCTGCTACGTCGTATCAGGCAGAAGGCGCTATTAGAGTGAGCGCGATCCGTGCGGCTATGGACAGGATACTCGAGCACTACTCTGTTGATGACGACTTGGAGCTTGTTCGATTATTTGTGTTATACCTTATGGGTAACCTTTTCTTTAGTTCTTCGAGCAGTAGCGTTCCTGTGGGGTTTTTTGCGGTCGCGGCTGAGATAAATGCCGATGGGGCGATTTTATATGATTGGGGCACACCTATCCTTGCATACCTATACAGATGTCTCGACATGCAGTGCACCATCACTGATTCTCAGGTTTCTTTATTTGGATTCTTGGAGTTGTTACATTATTGGTACTTTGAGTACTCTAGGAACTTTCATTTTATCACCCGTATTGTTGACCCATCGACCTTTTTCCCCCGTATATGCTTTTGGACTGCGGACAACCGGGGGCCCAGAGATAATGAGTCATGCCATGTGTTTCCCGTTGCCCATAACCAGATTGAGCTGAGGATGTATAGGGATCAGATTCTATCGCATCCATTTGAGCAGAGTACATCCGTCGATCTTGAGATCATACAGATTGCTAGGATGCTTGCCGGACGGAGATTTCCACATATATCTTGTCCCGTGGCGCTAGGTGCTTATTGGTATCTTGGTGAGAGGTGCTGGAGACAGTTGTATGACTTCGATGCTATTCCGGATGATCCACACCCACATACTTATCGGTGTATGATTTACCCGACGGAGCAGCTAGATATAGCCAGGACAGCAGGCTGGTGGACGGCTGAGAGCTTTGTTATTATCGGGGAGTGTTACCTTACCTTCTGGCGTAGATTTTTCACCGGGTCCTCAGATACGATTACGCATGCAGCATCGATTGATTTAGTAGGGCCATCTGCTATACGACACGGCATACTTCCACCTGTTGTCGAGGATGTTACCCAGTCCAGTCAGAGTTTTCGTGCAGCCGATCATGTGGCGGCCGCCAGTCATTTTGGATGGACCATGGAAGTGCCCACCATTGGACCGGATCGTTACGTTGACGTGTTTCATCCTCCGGCCAATCACGATTACCCGGATCCTACACAGGTATCATATCATGATCTGTATGATATGCAGATGGGGATTAGGCATACGGGCTATATAGAGCATAGGCGTAGCCTAGATTACTATGATGGTGAGCTACGTCGTGTTGCAGAGGAGGCACGACAGCAGCAGGCGCATTTAGAGGCCCAGCTTGAGGCAGAGCGCAAGAGACTTCAGGACTTGCAGATGTATTACCACCATAGGTCTAGTGCTGGGTCCAGTCAGCCTCCAGATGTTGGTGATCATGAGAGACGTCATCGGCGCCGCACACGTCCACGTACACATTCAGATGACTCGGACGAGTGAGTTACTATCACTTTTATGTACTTTCGCAGTTGTCAGGTGTATGGTCCTACTGTTGGAGTAGACATTCTGCATTTTTTGAGTACCAGTGTTATGTACTTTTGTTGTATTACCACTGTTATATACTTTTGTTGTTCTACGTATTCCTAGTTGATAGTTGTCTGTTCTTGTTGTTTGAGTAGACGTTCTGTATTTGTTCACTACCATGATTATGTACTTTCGATGTTTTACGTTTTCGCAGTTGTCAGTTGTATGTTCCTATTGTTTGAGTATGCGTTCTGTATTTGTTGACTACCGCTATTATGTGCTTTCGATGTATTTTGTGTACATTTTGATTATGTTTCTGTGTAGAGACTACATTTGGTTATGTGTAGACACTGTATTTATGTGTAGAGAATGTTTTTGTGTAGAGCCGGTATCTTCTGTTGTTCTAGTTCCTGTAAGAGTTATTTGGAATGTAATAACGTTTGAATTTGATGTTGAACAAGGTTTCCCTCTTCTCGTGTAGAAATGCAAAATTCTTAAACAGCACGCCAACATAACAAGGTTTACATATAACTCCATATTCTACGCACAAACAGCAAAGTAAATAGACAGTAAAACAACAATAAAATCACAATACCATAAGCCTACTCAGTTCCATAGCGGGTCAACCAACTGTAGCATAGTTTATACGCTTCGTAACCAACGAACTCCTCACCATACTCGAAAAGGTAACGAGAATCATATGTTGCTTAATTTGTTTTAAATATGTTCTCCTCTTCAACAGTTTCGATAATCTTTGTGTACCGATCACAAGCGTCAGCAAAATGACGATTAGCTATTTGGATTTCAACCGATGTTCGTGTAGTGGGCCGGGAACGATGGTTGTTGTATAGCCTCGTGATCATTGCCCATCTTTCTTCATATGTTAAACCCCCTCCACTTTGCATTAGCAACTCATCTCTCTTTTCAACCTCAATATAGGATTTTACGAGGGCCAGCAAATCCTTAGACGAAAAATCTGGAGTAGGAGAATTATTACAAGCACTATTACTAGGTCGTTGATTTACTGGAGAAGGACGCGGAGCTGTAACCGCTCGATGCTGAATCGCGACGGGCACCTCTTCAACTTGTGTATCATGAACTAAACCCTTTTCGTTATCGTTCACTAAGTTTCGTTCGTACTCATCAAAAATCCTTCCCATTTCTTCATCACTTATTTTTGAATTGTCCATGTAACCTATGCATCAGTAGAATTAGTAGAGTAACTAGAAGTACGAATTTTGTTGATAATAAACGTCACCTTTAAGAAAACAAGAAAATAAATTTTCTCCCTTTACTCTACAACGGTGCTGCTTGAAGCTGTAGAAGGTATGAGATGGATTATCAGATATGGAGTACTTATAAGGGCAATGTACGACCAACATTTACAATTCAACATACTTGAATACGGTTTACAGGGTTCTCGTGTTATTATGGTTGATTCTGTACAATGTCCGGTCACATCATTGCAATTACGTATGCTTTGGAACTAGAGGAAGAAATAAGAAAGCTGCGAAATCAAGTTAACGACCTAAGTAATTCAAATTATCGACTCCAACGTGGATTAAATTAGGATTTCAATATTTTATGTTATGCTAATATGTACTGTATCGTTACGCATCCTATCACTTGTATCGCATCGCTTGTATCGTATCACTTGTATCATTATTTGATGTTACTATGTTCTGCTGTTCTAGTTCCTGTATGTGTTGTTTGAAATGTATTAACGTTTCGTAACCATCTGTAGTTGGTCGACGGACTGTAGCACATTGACTGGTCACGTCTTGCACAGTTCGCATAGTGCAGTCATCTTTTATGTGACAATGGCGTCATGTCACTCTTTGTCGAGAGTTATTGGAATATAGTCCATCTCTCAGTCTGTAGCCACAGGGGTCGTCCTCGATACACTTTATCACTAAAAAGCAGATTCCCTACAGTGTTCCCTACAGTCGTACCAGTGACCGGTTACATCAGTATTTTGTTTGTTTACCTACACAAGCTTTGAAAATCACAAAGTGTAGCTAGTGACCATTCACACCATAACTAATATTGCAGCTATATATACATATGTTACTTAGTCACAACTTACCGCACTCAAACACCTTCGTTCTCATTCTTAGAGCACATCCTTCTATTAGAACTCACTGAAGATGTCTTCGTGGTCATCTTCTACAGACTCCGAGGAACAGGCGTACAACGAAATGAGGCTACAGGAGCTTCAAGACGAATTTCAGTTCCTAAACCAAATTAGACCGCAAACTGAACCGTCGTACGAACAGCTGAACGTTCAACCTCCATATGATCAAGTCCCACCTGTTCAAGTATCATCTGAACAAGCTGTCACTCAGTCAACTCAGGAAGCAGAGTTCTTTCGTGTACCACTGAAGGAACAAATAGTTGATTCCTATCCAGTTCATTGCTACTGCGGGTACGCGGTTGAAGTTGTGGTTCAAGCAGAGGGAAACAATATAGGTCGGCGCATTCAGCGATGCCCAGCCTTTCCAAATGGTTGCAATTACACGGAATGGATAGACCAACCTTTGTGTCCTCGGGGAATAGCATATTGTAACGAACTGGAACGGGAAAATAGACGTGTTCGAAGTGATAATGAGCAGTTGCGATTGAACATCAGGCGACGCCCGTAAGACTAAACGTAAAATGCATTTTAATGAAGTTACTAATTCCTACTCCATGCTTTGATTGAGCTAGTTCGCATGTACTATCGTCAGTTGTTGTGTCTGTATGAACTATTTCAATGGTGCCATCACATGAAATGTTGGCATTTACTATTAATCTCATGATATTACGTTAGATTCCCTACAGTGTCCGGTCACATCATTGCAGCACGATAAATGGTGCCATCACAAGAAATTTTGGCATGTAACCTCGTGATATTATGTTAGATTCTCTACATTGTCCAGTCACATCATTGCAGAACGAAAAATGGTGCCATTACTATTAATTTCGTATACTGTTGTCATTTAATTCGGAAGAGACTACCAGCACCAAAAAAAGGGTCGTCCATCAGTGCTTTAACCATTTCAATTCACGAAATGGTTACGAAAAATGGGCCGTTCCCAGGTGCCTTATTTCTGCTTGCGACATAATGAAAACAACTATAATATCATGATAACTAGTAGAACTATTGACAAACCATAATCATACAAACTTCAACAACTAGTACAACTATTGAGCAATTAAAACAACTGGAACAATGACAACTAGTAGAACAGAAGGAAATGCCAAACCATAATCATACAAACTACAACAACTGAGCACACCAACATCAAATTCAAACACGTACACCTACCATGGTTTAGGGAAAGGACCATCTCTTGTCTTACCGGCATTAATCTTGCTCAAGCGTCTTATTTCTGCTTGTGCTTCGAGTGCATACTGACGTCCACGTTCGCAAATGGGAGGGTCAATCCACTCCTTAAAGCAACAACAATCAATGGCATCAGGATAATTCATGTGGTCGTTGAAGGCTTCACAACCGAAAAATCGACGACCGGCATTTGTTTCGGTCTCGTCAACAACAACGACCGACACTTGTCCACAATAGCAAACAGGGTTGGATCCAATCGTCCCTAGTGGCTCGGAAACCTTCCCTTCGCGTACAATTTCTTTTCCAGCTCTTTGATAAACGGAATGAGCATCGTCATTTGAATACTGTTGGTGTTGGGATAGGGATTTCTTGCTTACACCTTTTTTTCCGCTTCGCTTGGGTGCAGAAGAAGACATTTTTTGGGTTGTACAACTTGAAGTTGAAAAGGTAGTGTGTTAGTGTGGAAGAAGGAGGAGGTAGGTTGATATATAATGGGAGGGATTGCGACCGTTTAAGTAGCCGTTGGGGCGCAACGGCTATAAAATAAAAAAAGCAAACAATTTGCCGTTATATTTTTATAATGGCAAACTCCTTTATGCGTTGGTAACTGCATCTCCTCCTACATATATCGAATGTCGTTTCACTAAAACCCTATCCATCTACTTAGAGCGTAGTCATGCCAATTTCTTATCCATCTTCTTACAATTACACGGACCTTATTTCTGGACCATCAAATCCTAATCCGTCCGCATCTAGAGAACCAACCGAGTGGTATATTGAAATGGAAGAGCGACACAATGACGAGGTGCGACAATTAGAGCTCGAAGCAGGAATGCACGAAATGGAAATAAGCAATCAGCAAGACAATACAGCACGACAACATGACCGTAGGGCTAACCTTGTAATTCCTCGTGTAAGAGCCACGGTTGAAGAAGGCGAGGTGCAATCCGCAAATATTGTATGCTTTTGTGGTTTTGAAGCACTGCAACTAGTCGTCCGTCATGGAAAAGACGTTGGACGACGATATTATACTTGTCCAGTACGAAACAACGGATGCGAGTTCGGACAGTGGATAGATGATCGCTTTCCCCGTCGAGCAATTACGTATGCTTTGGAACTAGAGGAAGAAATAAGAAAGCTGCGAAATCAAGTTAACGACCTAAGTAATTCAAATTATCGACTCCAACGTGGATTAAATTAGGATTTAAATATTTTATGTTATGCTAATATGTACTGTATCGTTACGCATCCTATCACTTGTATCGTATCGCTTGTATCGTATCACTTGTATCGTTATTTGATGTTACTATGTTCTGCTGTTCTAGTTCCTGTATGTGTTGTTTGAAATGTATTAACGTTTCGTAACCATCTGTAGTTGGTCGACGGACTGTAGCACATTGACTGGTCACGTCTTGCACAGTTCGCATAGTGCAGTCATCTTTTATGTGACAGTGGCGTCATGTCACTCTTTGTCGAGAGTTATTGGAATATAGTCCAGCTCTCAGTCTGTAGCCACAGGGGGTCGTCCTCGATACACTTTATCACTAAAAAGCAGATTCCCTACAGTGTTCCCTACAGTCGTACCAGTGACCGGTTACATCAGTATTTTGTTTGTTTACCTACACAAGCTTTGAAAATCACAAAGTGTAGCTAGTGACCATTCACACCATAACTAATATTGCAGCTATATATACATATGTTACTTAGTCACAACTTACCGCACTCAAACACCTTCGAAAAATTATGAAATTTGCCACGCTCACATATTGATTCGAAAAATTATGAAATTTGAAATCTAGCAATAACTTGACATCACGGATCCAACAAAAGTGGTTTCGTCGAAATCCGAGGTTGTTTGCAAAATTTCCATTTTTAAGGGCCTGAATTCCATAGCGACTGTTAAGAATTTTCAATTGGACATATCTTTTAATTCCCGCTATGAAATCTTGATTTTTCGGATTCGTTGGAAAGATATTCTCGATTAGATCCTAATGTTTTTGGTTTCACTAAAATCCAGATTGTTTTGCACCCGGTACATTCAATTGAAGTTTGAAATCGAATTATCGAACTACCGCGCCATTTTCAATTCTATTTATAATTATATATAATTATTTATATTCTAACGACGACGTATATAATATATACGTTCGAATTATATTCAAAATAAATTTCTCGTCGATATTATTTAAAATATTCTATTTTAAATGTCCAAAATTCACATCACAACAACTGGCCGAATTGACTACTCAATGACAGAGCCATTATTGGCAACCAATTAGTGCCAACCTTTCACATCACAACAACAGTCCGAATTGAGTACTCAATGACAGAACCATTATTGCCAACCATTTAGTGCCAACCTTTCACATCACAACAACTATCCGAATTGACTACTCAATGACAGAACCATCATGTTGGAACCATTATTGCCACCCATTATTGCCTACATGTACTCTATGTCAGAGATATTTAGTTTACCATCCCTGCTTATATATATCTCTCGTTCGGATACGCTTAGAGATAACAACGAAACTCAACTTATAAAAAAGCTAGCAATGGATCCAAATCTATACTACCATTACTACAAAAACAAGAAGAATCAAACTGATAATTCCGAACTAGAAGTGGAGCAAGAGACGGAGGAGGAGCTGGAACAGCACGCAATGGTTGCGTATTCCAATTATTTCGCTGAAGGCTCAACTAGCAACCATCGGGGTAGCATGCATGGCCGGATTGACCGACGGTATAAGAGAGACTACAAGGATGGACATGAAAGACTAATGAGGGATTACTTCATCGACAATCCAACCTTTGATATAACTTTGTTCCGCCGTCGTTACCGTATGAGTCCAGCTATTTTCTCAAAAATATATCTTAAACTTCACCAGTCAAATCCATATTTCACTTATAGACTGAACGGAGCACAAGAAATCGGCCATTCACCACACATCAAAATCACCTCGGCGTTGAGGATGTTAAGCTATGGAACATCTGGCGATCAAATGGATGAATATTTCAGAATCGCAGCATCAACAGCAATAGAGTGTCTGAAATAATTCTGTAAAACAGTTGTTGCAGAGTTTGGGAAGGAGTATCTACGGACGCCTGGACCTAACGATATAACCAGGATACTACGCAGGGCAGAAGCCAGAGGATTTCCAGGTATGATTGGAAGTTTAGATTGCATGCATTGGGCTTGGAAAAACTGCCCAACGGGATGGAAAGGAATGTTCACCGGACATAAGAAAGTGCCATCAATGATCCTTGAAGCAGTAGCAACAGACGATTTATGGGTTTGGCATGCTTTTTTTGGAGTCCCAGGTTCATTGAATGATATAAATGTTTTAAAACAATCATATCTTTTCACGGAACTTGCTAACGGATTGTCAACAGATGTTTCATATAAACTTGGTAATATCGAACACAAAACTGGGTACTACCTAGTCGATGAAATATACCCAAAGTGGAGAACTTTGATGCAAGGGTACAAAGTTCCATCAAATGATAAAGAAAGGTATTTCACTGAAAAAGTAGCTAGCTACAGAAAGGACATCGAACGTACGTTTGGTGTTTTACAAGCCCGATTTCATATTTTACGAAATCCTACTCGTTTTCATGATGCAAGAGTGCTTTCAGAAATCATGTATGCTTGTATAATAATACATAACATGATTGTGGAGTCTGAAAGAGGCGGATATAAGAATCAAAAGTCTAATTATCCTGACATGTTTACGGGCTCAAATGCAAAACCCCATAAAGATGTAAACTCAATGGAAGAATATGTTGATATGGTTCAACACATTGAAGATCAAGCTGCACACTTCCAATTGCGTGACCAATTGGTGGAACATTTGTGGGCGCATAAAGGAAGGAATAGTCGGAATCAGTAGTTGGTACTAGAACTATGTATCAGTGTGTAATCATGTACTATGTATCATTTGAACTATCTATCAGTGCGTACTTGAGTCAATAAATGTGGTTTCCAATCATATTGTAGATTGTATCATTATTTCAACTCAACCCAACATATACAGCTCGTACATAAACAACAACTACTACATTAATACTAGAAACATGTCACAATCATATTACAACTCACCCCAACATATATAGCTAGTACATAAACACCCACCAACACATAAATACTACAAACAGTTCACAATCATATTACAACTTAACCCAACATACATAGCTAGTCCATATACGAGCCACTAACGCTTCCGCTTCTGCTTCCTTTGTTTTTTCTATACTCTCCAATCTGCTCGGCTACTAGTTCTTGCTGTAGAGGGGTAAGCTTACTAAAATCACATGTAATCATTTTAACATAATTATTCTCTCGCGCCAAAGCTTTCTGCTCCTCCAGCTTCTTTTCTTCCATGGCTTGTTTCTCCGCATGTTCTTGTCTGCGGAGCTCTCGATCATCCCTAACTGCCTTTTGGAAATCTTCGTCGCTACGGTTTCTTTCCACCGAAAATCGAGCTCTATGCTCTTTTGTTGCCTTAGATGAACTCTCCATTGTTTCCATAAATCTAGCAAACTCTGCACCTCGTTGCTCCAGCTGAATTGCCTTGGATCTGCCGACAGGTCGTCCATCACTACTTCCAAATAAAGGGTTTCTTTCTTGCGAACTCGGGCCACTTCCTGGACTAGAATCAGAGTAGTTCATCCTTCTAGCTTTGTTCTGCTGCTTAAACATGAAGTTGCTGGGGTTCTTCCACTTCGGCAACCTAGATAGAAGCTCATAACAGTCTTGGAATTTAAATGGATGACCATACTTTTGCTGGTAGGCCTTTCGTGACTCTTCAATCTATAACACAAAGTGGATATTGTATGAGCGTATGTCATTTCTAACTAATCGATCATAGTATAGTAAGTTATTTTTCAAAGTAATCTACGGTACTTACAACGTCATAAGGTGCAGCACCGCTTTGCTGTCTGTTCTCCAAGGCTGTCAGTATTGCAAGATAGTTCTGACACGCGGCATTCATAACTCTATAACCGCCTCTAAGTGATGCCCATGTTCTATTCCTCGCTTCCAACGAATTGTAGAACTCTGCTACTCTTTCCCAAAATTTCTCACCTTTCATATTATTTCCAACAATGCTGTCTTGTGAAATGCGTATCCACGATTTAGCAAGTGAAACGTACTGCTCGGAAGTAAACTTACATTGTTTTCTTCTTCCATCCGCTGGTATATCTTCCCCTTCAGCATTATCATCCTCAATATCTTCTATTCCGTGATTCGGCTCCGATTCAACTTCGGTTTGGTGTCGTTTACTGAAAATGCTCCTTAAAGACTTCACCTTCTTCTTCTTCTTTTGGTTATATTCGGGACTGATAGGTGCAACGTATTCTTCATTCAATTCTTCAGAATTTGTAACATTTACTTCCTCATTTGCATCTTCCTCCTCCTCCTCCGTAGAAGTCCCAACATTTTCTTCGCTAGTAGGAGAGACATACCCATACGAAAACTGTCTTTGCAGATTTTGCATCGCTTCGCGGTCACGAACCTCGGTCTGTTGCGGAGTTAGGTGAGGTTGTTGACTTTGCTCGGTATGCATCATCATTGACATATACGACGAATGATCGTCGTACACGCCTACCCCGGGCGGTCGTTGGTAAAACTGTGGCGGGACGGACGATTGGATGGGAGGAAAATTAGGAGGACCGAGTGGTTGGTACGGTGGACGGTATGCATAATTTGAATACGGCGAGTAGCCATATTCGTGAGATGGCTGCAACGGTTGCTGTTGTTGGATTGACCGTTGCATCGCATACGATGACGAGTGCGGTTGGGACATGAGTTTCTTGTTTATGGTTTTTTTCCCGCTTCGCTTGGGTGCAGATGAAGACATTTTGTTGATGAAGAAGTTGGGAAGGTGGAGTGGTTGTGTGGAGGAGGAAGAAGAAGGAGATAGGGTGGTTTATAGGGAGGAAGTGAACTAGCCGTTGGTGTTGCAACGGCTAGTTCTTATAATGGCAAACACTTTGCCGTTATAAGATTATAACGGCAAACAGTTTGCCGTTATAAGAACCAGTCTCTGTTGGGTGAACCAGCCACGGAGGAGCTCAAAACTAGCCACAGACCAGCCACGGGTGAGTGAACAAGCCACACCTGGTTGCTCTGTGTCTTGTTTAGTAACTGAACAAGCCATTGTTGGTTGTGCTCTAAGCCGCTAATAATTAAGGCGACACAACGCCCTGACCATGAGATCCCGAAACACATTGCATGTCTGTAGCATCGCCAAGCATACATGATTAAAGATGATACGGGAGTAAAAAAACGCATAAAGTTTAAGTGGGAACTACAAAAAAATAAGTCTAAATTGGAATGAGAGGTCAGAGAAAATGAGAGTCGAAACTGGGATGAAGAGGAGCACTCGCTTTCCTTTCCTTTTTTTTTTCCACAAGCTTTAGTGCGTAGAACTACTTTGTAACATTGAATGGGCTAGAGACACAGACATATTGAATGGGTAAATGCAATTTTATTATGTTTTTTGACAGTTGAATTTTTGCATTACCATATTCATTAAGCCTAACGTTATTTTTTTTTTTTTTGAAACAGGCTAAAAAAATAAGGCCCACGGCCCAAAAGAAATCAACAAAACAACACCCCAAGGGTTTGCAAACCCTAGCCGTCATAAACCACTATTATCTCAAAGTAAACTCAGAAATGGCGACATCTCTGAGGAAAACAGACATCATCGACTTCAAGGCGGCTTCCACACCATTACTTCGTTGATATCCTTGCTTTGATTGCTTGAATCCAGCTTCCACTTAACTTCTTCGTCTCTCAGAAGTATCTTTTGCTTACTCAAAGGCAGATCAGGAGACTCGACAAGAGTTGTAGGGTTAAAGTCTTTGAGATTCGAACTCTCCATCCTCTCGAAGCTTCGCTTCATGCCAAATAGCTCTTTGTTGATGTTCTCCGAGTTTTTAGAACTACTCTCTCCTTCAATCCAAGCAGATAAGTGATAGATCTGGTTGTTTAACTTGCTCTTGTAATGGTTATCACCGATTCTGTGTAAATCTCTAAACTTTTCATCCAAAATCTCCTTGTCCAGATGATTTGCAAGATCTGGATCACTGCTGGGGGTACTATACTCTGATACAGGTAAAAGCATTTGATTACTGTATGAATTTCTTATAAAAGCATGCATTCTCGGGTTAGTAATATGTTTACTTCCCTGTTTAAAATTAAATTTGTCTGCAGAGACATTAGAAGCCTCAGAGAGGACGTCAGATCTATTCAAATCATCTTTACTGGAGAGGAAGTGTTCGCTGTCTCCTGCAATAGGTAAGGACACAGAATTATTGTTCATATTATTTAATTTTAAAGGAGGACAATTAGTAAAGCTGTAATTCCTCCCTTTGCAGTGATGAAGATTGATAGCGTGGCGGGGGTAACTCTCAGCAGGTTGAGGACATAAGGACAATTTATTGGAGCTTTGATTGCCATTTAGTAAAAATTCTTCAACTTGCTTATCTCCATCTGCATTATCCTTATAAGACATAATTTTATGCAAGTTATCTTTTCCAAATCTGTTAGCTTTTTTCATAACAATGTCACTGTCATGAAGAATAGTTTTCCAGATTTGAATGCTAGAAGTTTCCTTACCAGTATGAATCCTCTGGTTTCTTTCTCTCCAAATATAATAAATAGAAGCAGTTAGAAAAACACAAGCTCTGTTGAATTTGTAGGATTTGGGCTTAAAACACTTGGATATGTAATCAATGCTATCCCTTATATTCAAGGCAGTATGAGAATGACTGAAACCCAGAGTGCATTTGGCATTATTCCAAATGTACTGGGAGTAAAAACAGTCAAAAAATAAATGATTGGAGCTTTCAACCTCTTTTTTACAAAAAATACATAAGTTTTCAGAACTCTTATACCGTTTACAACATTTCTCTCTGGTGGGAAGTTTGTTTAACAAAGCAAAATATGCACAATGAGCCATTTTGGGACAATTTGATTTACACCAAATTATTTTATGCCAATTGACTTCAACTTCATTTCCTTGTAAAAACTCCCACACTTTTTTAAAAGAAAATTTATCCTTAGAACATAAGTTCCAATTCCAATGATCCCTATAACAATCCTGATTTATTTGAATACCCATAATGGAATTTCTAAAAATACTAGCAGCAGGGTTATTGAGAAAGCTCCAACAGTTATTCGAAATAATGCTTTGCACTTTATCATTAACCCCCCCTAAAATGTATAGGTTATTCCAGCCCAAAAGGTTGATTAATGAATTGCCACTAATCCATGGGTCAAACCACAAGCTGGTTTGACTGCCATCTTTAAACTTTCTGTGCAGAAATTTTCTACCTATATCTCTGCAGTCAAGGATGTTTTTCCAAACATAGGAATAATGCATTTCTTTCCTAGCAGTCCAGAAATTTTTATTATTTTTTAAATATTTTGCTTTCATCCATCTAGACCAAAGAGATTTACCATCTAGAAATTTCCAAAAAAGTTTAAATTTACTAACTTCAGCAATGTCATTAATATTTCTAAGCCCAAGACCTCCAAATTTTTTAGGCTTACAAACTATGCCCCATGCAACTTTATGATACTTACCTTTCCAAATAAAATTGGAGCACATTTTTTCAATTTTGCAAATTACACTATTAGGAATATTGTGAGATTGGACCCAATACATAACAATAGCAGTGATGACAGTATGAGTTAACTCCATCCTATCAGCTAAAGAAAGAAGCTTACCTGACCACCCCTCAAGCTTATTCTGAATCATATCTAACAATCTAAGGCAATCCCTGTCATTAACCTGATTGATGCTTAGTGGGAGGCCAAGGTACTTGACAGGGATATATTATAAGGTACTTTGCAATTGCTTTATACTCAAATTATTGCTTTATAGCTGCGCTGATACCGGCCGAGATGAATTGTTTTATACTCAAATTGGATGTTCTCATGTACCGGATCAATCTTAGCTACTAATTTGCACAAAATCTAATGGTTTTCGGTGGTTTGTAGGATCCGTTGATTAGATTATTAATAATATGCGTGGTTGATGTTTGGTTGTGATTTGTCGGACGTAAGGGAGCACTCGATTTGAGTACAGAAGAGTACATTTTGCAGGTACGTCTTGGTCATTTGTGGAGGCAGACATAATGATATTTTGGTGGATCCCGCTGTTATGTTCTCAGAATTATTAAACTGGTGACGTCCTTTTAGTTTCGTATACCTTATTTTACTTGTTAATTTCAAAGAAAATTGATATTTTACTTCTTACTTTCAAAGAAAATTGATATTTGATGCTTTAATTAACCAATTATCGATCTTGTTTGCTAAAAAGGCCAACATTGATGAAGTCTTAGTCAACATATGCGCTATTTAGATCTGCGCTAGATGCATCGCTATATATATACTTCAAATATTTTACCTAAAACAATCACATACTCAAAGACACATATGGGAACAACAGCAATATGCTCCATACAAAATACATATAGTTTATCCACTATAATAATCGTTTATCGTATAATAACTGATTGCAACATGTTGTAAAAGTTCGGATAGTATTTGCATGCAAAATGTTACAATAAAACAACAAAATATTTGTTAATTCTAAACTTTGACCAAAATGCCCTTCTTTCCCTTCTTCGTTGAACAAAAATGTGGAGCAATATCCAAAAAGTGGCTTCAGTGTCCAAAAAATTTCAAAAATATTCAAAACAGTCCAAAATCGGTGTAAATATCCAAATTTGTAAGCAAACGTCTGTGCAACGTCTAAAAGTCTAAAAAAGTCTAAAATCCATGGGGAATACGAAGACAACCATTAATGGTGCTTGAGATCTTCAATCACATATGTCAATGCATAGAAAGAGTGCAAATGAGCCAACCCCTTTTGAATGTCAATCTTGGGGTTATTTTTAGATGAATTTTGAGACCAACCGCCAGAATTTTGTATCCTTGAGAGGTACTCCGCATCCCAAAAACAGAGTCGAAAACTAAAACGATGTCCAATAATTGAATCCCGAAGCCAAAAAATCTCGTATCCTAAAAGCTGGATGAAAACGTGTTTTGTGCAGCTTAAAATGTGTGATAAGCACAGTAAAATCAAGTGGTTCAGTGATTTTCCACTTTCCATGTTGAATCTCACGTCCTATAAAATGGGTGAAAACATGTGTCGATCAGCCCAAAACGCGTGATCAACACGATAAAAACGATTGGTCAAAAATTATGGCATTTTGCCACTTTTGTTATTTTGCATCCCAAAAAAAGGTAGTAAGCCTGCTCACGCAAAAATATGTGATCCGCGTGTGAAAATTCAGTTTGCCAAAATGGCCTAGCAAAGGCTAATTTTTTGAATCCCTTGATCGGCCAATATTTCACATTCCTTAATCACTTGCCAGATACGGTAAAATGCCTGCCAGAAAAAACTCATAACATAGGAATTTTGCATCACATATGGGATACAAAAATAGAGACGCGAAATTTTGGGTTTACTAAACTAAGTTTTCAAAGTGATCAGCCCAAGTAAAACACGTGGTTTTTTCCCATTTTTCTGTGTCGATCAATATATTTTTTCATGTCAAATCAGATGATTGACCACTTTACCAAACATGATCAACCAAATACGAACATGCAGTTTTTGATGATTTTCAGGTATCGATCACCTGTTTTTGAACGTATCAAACCAAAATTTTGCCAAGTGCCAGATTTTGATGTCATGAGTCGCATAAGCCATTTTTCGTGATCATGTCATGCCGATCAGCTGTTTTTGGGTGATCGACACATGATTTTGTTAAATCATGATTTTACCTAGTTTGATCGTGCCATGAGTCGCGCAACCCATTTTCGTGATCGTGGCATAGCGATCAGTTGTTTTTGAGTGCGCGACACTGTTTTTTTACTAAAATCCATATATTTTTCCACGACGAGTTTTGCCACGTGATAGGACCGACATGCTCAAGCATTTTGAGCTGATCAGACCGAGTCGATCACGTATTTTTACCGCGTCGGTTTTTCCGAGTCTATCGATGATGATTTTGTGAATCGATGCCATTTCCTATCTTTTCCAAACACGACGCGACTTCGATCAAATTGCTTTGCATTTTCTGATGACGTTCTAGAAACTTTAGCTCGTAGCTAATCAAAATTTTGACGTGTGATGGCTTTAACCAATAAAACGTGTCAACACAACTGAAACTTTATCATGGTATCAAACCTAACTGCGTAATGGCGTTTCTAATCAACGAATCGATTCAAAAAAAAAAAAAAAAGTCATCTGGAAATTATGATCATTTGAATAAAATTTCACGTAAAACAAAGAAATACCTCGCCAAATTCAAATTCTAGCTGCATCAACTCGTTTTAATCAGAATCTTATTGTGGCGGTTCAGAAATCCAGAAAAGCAATCCAAGAAAATTAAGAAATCATCCAGAAATCAAATAAGTGACATACCAGCAACATTCTTAGTAAAAATACTCATTATAGATTAAATAGTTGCAACATACTTGTTTTATGAGAAATCTTTCCAACCTGATTTGCTTTTGGTGAACAGCTGCATCAAATTTGCCATTTCTGATACTTCATCATTTCACTATGAAGAATTATGGGTGATGAAACGGTTTCTGTTGCATCTAAAAATGGCATTGACAACAATCAAATTGCTGTCTCTATCCAATAATTGGTCAAAATTGTCATTTTCCCTCAAAGTCGATTTATAACCGTGCACTTAGAAGAAGATATTTATCTTCTTTGGACTGCAATATCACGATATAGATTAGAAGGGTTTATTCTTAGCGCACTATCAATTCTACCAAGATTCATAACTGATAAGAACAAGAAAAACTGTCAATAATGAGGACTACATTAGGCATGTTAGACATTATATGTATTACGTGAACCTATTTTGCTGCAAATCAATTGTCTTTTTAGGCATATTTTGTTGGTGATATCCTCGTGAGTTATTGTGACATTATAGTTGTTATTAGAGGATATTTTATATGTTGATATGTGTATAGTTATACATGTTGTACATATTTCTTTTGTTGTTTGTTGTTTATAGTTTATAGGTGTTCTAGCCTATCTAGTTTAGTTCGGCCCATCTAGTTTTGTTATTTGTTGTATTTAAATTTTGCTGATGTGTAGAATAGACATAAGAAGTTTATCTCATTTCATTTTCTTCTTCATTTGTAACAAGGTATCGGAGCGCACCTCTTAAATCATATCTTAGATCTCAGATCTATTTTTTCAATTTCACTTTATAGTTATAGGAGAGATTAAATCTGTCATGATGTTATGTGGATGATATCTGTTGACACGCCTTTTGGCAAGGCCATTACAACTCGGATTTCTATCAAATGAAGTACTTCGAATATGAGTATAAGCCATCACTAAATTAATCCACTTGACTGAAGTGCTAAAGCTCTCAGAAATTTGGATATGGCGTTATTAAAGATCTGGCTCGGTGAACATCTCGGGTCAGCGTGGGCTGGCTCAACCCATTATCTTATTGGCTTCACTTCAGCTCTAAGACCCCGGGTCAGATTGACCTAGGTCGGCATGATCACTAGGGATATTTCGGATCGGAGTTCCCCAGTTTGACCATATCGAGCCGACTCGTACCAACGCAAGCCGTGGAGCCTTTCCTAATGATGACAAGCACAATCTACCTTGGACCTACCCTATCTCCTTAACATCCAGATCGAATGACATGTGTGCTGTACTTCCTGAGGAGGACTATTTCTCACATGAAAGACCGGTTCCACCACCCGGTGGAAGCATGACAGGTGGACGACTTGACCCGGGATAGACGCCATGTGGCATGCCGACCCGAGCTGGATAGGCTCTTACAAGTACCCAATTCGAAGGCTGAAAGAAGGAGGTCTCTCGCATTCTACCTCTCTCGGCTCAGTACGCATGGATATTGCTGCTGTGAGAGGGAGAATTCAACAATCAACACAAGGATTTTGTGTATAAACCAATTCTTTCTCTACTTTCTTACAAATCAAACAACTGTAACCTAGACAGTATATACAAAAATTAAAAGTGGATGTAGGCTTGGATTAAGCCAAACTACTATAAAAACTCTTGCGTGTTTCTCTGTGTTTGTTTTTGTTCTTGCATTTTGTGATTATGACTATGAGAATATTCTATGATTTGTGTGTGGATTACGCATTTTGGGGTTGATTGTCAAAGTTCCATATTTTGATGTCAACACTTTAGCACACCAGGTAGGGGACATGTGCGCACCTTCAGCAATTTATAGCTTGAAAGGGTTTGGATAGCTCATCTTCGGATTAAATATGGTGTAGCAGAAGAAGGATGGAGCATCTTCCCAAGCTCAAACTGCAGGCATCGAGTCAAGCCTGGAGGCTTCCTCCCATGGAGACCCCTATGTCTACCTAACAAGGAAAAAATGGACAATGTGCTCAAGGAATCTAGGACAAGGATGCAACATCAAGATGAGCTTCTTCATAAGAAATGGAAGATGATGGATAAATCCGTTAAGCTGGATGGAAGGACAACCGAGCAACCTAGATCACTCCCCGTAATAAGCACTACCGTGGTAGCATCAACACCACGGCTCAGGTCGGCCCAAGCTTCGGTTCGGCCAGACATCATACCACAGTCTGGATCGATGCAATCCCAGGCTTGACCTACCCTCCATGTTGACCCGAACACAATCGGGACAATTACCCTCCACTTGAGCAACGTGATGACACATCAACTCATGTTACTATGGAGGAGAACACTAATTTAAATCATGCTAATGTAGCCTTAGATGAGGGCAATAGGGAGATGGAAACTGAAAATGATATCCTAGGTCGGCTCAGCCATACTGACCCACGTAGGCTCGGCCATACCGACCCAGGGCTTGGGGGCATAGTCGAGTTGAACCAACACGTACATGACATACTTCCACCATCTTCCAAGCTTCCCACTAAAGCCGCCAGAGCCGAATTGCGTAATTGGGAACAACTTCTTGGAGATGAAAACCAGATTTCCAATTTGATTCGACGCTTTTTTAGAGGCGGTACATCTCAGGATAACGTCAACCACGGCCCTTTCTCATGAGACATCAGGAATTCCTGTAACCCGCCTAACTTCAAAATCCCTTCTTTAAAGACATACAACCGCAAGACCAAACCCACAATGCAACTAATGTGTTATATGCGCCACATGGAATTGCTATTCGCGTTGGATAATATCATGGCTAAGTGCTCCCCTTTGTTCTTGACTGATAAAGCTGCTATGTGGTTTCCGCTATTGGAATTTGAAACGATCAACTATTGGAACGCTTTAATCGCCGCTTCATTGAGTAGTTTAGGGTCCACATTGTTATATATAATGTAGTTGTATATAACAATTATATGATTTTTGTTTGATGATTACAACCAAATATATATTATTATAAATGTGTTTGTTATTATACTGTTATACTACATCACAAACAGGAGTATAATATTTATATTTAAATAAAATACGACTGTACAAGAATTGAAATATTGAAACAATATTTTATTTGAATATAATATTTTATTTCAATATTCAATGCAAACTTTGTAACTCCACTAATTGTACAATTTCGCTGACATACAATTCATACATATCCAGTTTCTACAATGTTCCTCACTATAACTCTCAGTCACACATTCACTCATATATAGTTACACTCTTTTAATTGTCTCCTGTTTTTCTGCTCCAGTCAATCCAGTCTTCTGCTTACCTGTCACAGAAAAACACACACACACGCACAGAGAGTAATCTGGAACAGAAATATTTTAAAATTCTAGCAGATATAAATTTTATTTCAAAAATTTATTTGCCTCAGAATTTTGGTATGTATCTCACCATTTTTAGTGACTTGATCTGATTTATATAGACTGTATACTCTAGTGCTTACAGATCAGCCACAACTCAGATATAGCGGTCTGCTGATAAATATTCATTCGAATAGCCACATACACACACACACACACACAGATATATATATATATATATAATATACACATATATACATAAACATATATGTATATATACATATATGTATACATGCAGTCAACACGGTGTCGAGCTCAAGACAGTAAAGTACACAGACCAACCATACAAACACAAGCCAGTCAACATAGAGATGATCAATGTAATGGTCACAATAGGCAAATAGTAATACATATGGTCGAATGAGGCAACACGCAAGTAAGCAACTTAGGAACAATACACGTGATCAAGCATCAAGTGAAATGCAGCAGCAATTATTTCAAGTGCAAGTGGAAGTGGACTTTTATGCAAGTCTGTACAAAAACACAAGCTTGGACATGCAAGCCAAACCTTTTAATATGGTGATTGAGTACAAAGTGAGCTCAGTGGGTACAAAAATGAAGGCATCTTTTGATACAAACACACTCACGTGAGAGCAATCAACACAAAGCTAATAATGTGAAGCAACAAGTTGCACCGGGTCAACACAGCTCATGATCACAACATAGGGTTCAACTCAAACATGAAGGTCAAGAAGAAATAACTCAAGTGTGCACAAGAATATTGTACAGCAACAAAAATGTGCAAATGCACAGGTCAAGTGATATACAAAACTGACGCATGGTGGAACAACATGATTAATGTTCAAACAGGGTGAATCTTTTATACATGCCAAGCAAACATACAAATATGAATAGCTTAGGTGTATACAATGGTCAAGTGACATATGCAGTAGCAAGGGAACAAAGCAAAGTTAACATGCCAAAGTGATCAGGTAGTATATACATGGCTTGTATATATAATAGTGCAACATTTTACCTACATAGCATGGAACATGATTAAAGAAGTCAGTAAACAAAACAAGTCCACACACAACAACAAGAAAGCATTTTATTGATCCCAGAAGTTCTTTCAAGAAATATTTATTTCGAATTCAAGAGGCCAATAAATCAAGACTGGAAATCGTATTTAGTAAGAGAAATCAGTACTCATCCGTTGGGAAAGAAATAATCTATTTTGTTTACAGTTTTACAAATGAAATAAGTGAACAATATGTTTTTGGCAAGTGTGTGAATTCTGGTAAATGCAGAGATTGTATTTGGAATCTTAGTAAAGTCGATTTCAATAATTTTATATTTCTAGGATTGAATAAATTTAATTCGGCCAGGTTCATCACATTTTGGGCATGAGCATCAATTCATATATGGCAAAGATTTCTACAAATCATATGGTTTATTTCAAAAAATACATGAGACAAATTTTGGGCAAAACCATTCAAATCTCTTTCCAGAAATTATCATGACATTCAAGGTAGTTTTGAATCAAGGCAAGTAACAATTTAAATGGGCCAAGAAAGCAATAGTATTGTTTCCAGAAATACTCAAAATCACAGAAGCATTCATAGCAGATTTAATTTCATATCAAGGCAACATTATTCACGCAAGGTTCATGATGATAAATCAAGCAGGAAAATCATTTGCAAAATTTCATTCAATTTAAAAGCCGATGGAAATCACGTAAAATATCAGCCAAGTCATCATGCGAAATCAGAGGTAGTTAAGGGTTTTCGATAACCCTATTTAACTTACAATTTCATCATAGGCAATTGTGATCGAAAACCAGAGCAAAAATCGAAAGATAAAATTCGGCTAAACTCACTAATTTATCCATCATTTTTTATCACCATCATCCCAAATCGAAGCATCGAAAAGCCACAATGATTTGAGCATCAAAGAGGAACTTCCACAACGACATCACGATCGAGATTTGGGATTTTACTTAAAAACCCTGATTCAATTTCAGAAATAAAGAGATCGGGTGCAATCAAAAGGAGAGTGGGCCAGCCAAGTGTTAAAGGGCTTTGGACTTAATTATTAAAAGGGTTTTTTAATAGTTTTATTTTTGATTTGTATTGTTTTAATTCATTTGTATCGTCGAACAGTTTTCTAGTGTTTGTAAAA
Organism: Allium sativum; assembly: GCA_030737875.1. Classification (NCBI taxonomy): domain Eukaryota; kingdom Viridiplantae; phylum Streptophyta; class Magnoliopsida; order Asparagales; family Amaryllidaceae; genus Allium; species Allium sativum. The sequence continues at coordinate 717,270,215 of CM060916.1, read as the reverse complement.
CTGGGAATCTAAGTAGGCTTTTAACTAGCAGTTTACTAGAGTCTATAAAAACTAGGGTTATGGGTTTGTAATCCGGGGAAATTTGATCTAGGGGATATAGATCAGTCTAGGTTTTTGAGCATAGGATTAGACTATGAGCGAGAGGTATCATGGACCCGGGGAAACCTCATAAAAAACAAGTAGTCATCAAAAATATTTCCAACAAGTGGTATCAGAGCCTAGTAGTTTTGATTAACTCTAGAGTCATGGATCCTAGTTGTCCGTATAGCGAGAGACAATCCAGTGATAGTCCAATTATTTTTAATGGAACAGATTTTTTAATTTGGAAATCAAAATTCGAATTATATTTAAAATCTGTTAATTTTGAATATTGGAATATTATTGAAAATTTGGGTGATATGCTAGATAAGAGGAATAAGGTTTTAAATGCTCGTGTTATGCATATTATTTATTCCTACCTTGGTAATGATGAATTAAAATTTATCACTCATTGTTTAACGGCGCAGGATATCTGGAGAACTCTCGATGCGCTGTTCGGAAAATCTGACAATTTCTCAAAACCCTCAATTGTCAGCTCAAATTCAGATCTATGCTTAATAAGTCTTGCAGATGTAATTTCGGATAGATCGAACGATGGAGATTCAGCAGACGATGAGACAGGAAATTTCTCATACAAAGATTCAATTTACATGTGTGTCGATTTAACTAAATATGTTGATAAATTCCAATTGAAAAACAAATCTTTGAAATATAAATATCATGAGTTGACCAACAAAATTAACTATTCGGAATCAAAACTTTCAAATGTCATGAAATTATAAAATTCTGATTGTGAAAACTGATCTACTTCATCTCAGTAAAAATAATCAAAAACTTGAGAATGGAATTCTAATCTCAAAAGGGAACGAGATTGAGTTATTAAGTTCGAACAATCTTCTACAAAATGAATTTGAAAATTTTAAGACTACCAAAAATTCCAAACTTGAAATTTCTGAAAAAGAAAGCTTATTGAAAACTGATTTGATTTTGAAAGAGTTAGAAAATGAAATTGTGAAATTCAATTTTTTTGACAAACTTGAGTTTGAAAAGCAAAAACATTTTGAATTTGAAATCTCTGAGTCTCAAGAAAATAAAATTACTTGAATCTGAAAATTTGGTTTTGAAACAACATGATGATGAAAGAACGATCACTAATAATCGTTGTATAGATTTAATCAAAGAAAATGGTGATCTTAAATCCAAAATTCAATGATTAGAATCAACTTTGGAAAAATTCTCTAATGGGAAAAATTCATTGAATATGTTGTTGCAAAATCAAGTTTCTATTGGGAATAAATATGGTACTAGCTTTGGGAAAAACAATGTTTTTGAAAATGTCGATTCAAATGTTTTTAAAAATCCCTCAAATTACTTCAAGTAGAGTCGTTTTGAAAATTTGAACTCTAAATATTTCAAAAGTTTTTTGAATCACAAACGTGAGAGTGTTTGATAACAGTCTATCTAATCCATTTTGGACCCCAAAAGAAGTAAAGTGAATTCATATAAATTCAAACAGATTTGGGTCCCTAAAGAAACTTTGGTAAATTCTGATGGATTAATATACAAACAAATTTGGGTACCAAAATGCAAGAAAATAATTGAGAGTGGTTTTACAAATTTTGTTAGACCACTCGATCCTTTAAATTATTAGGTACCAATGTTGGCTGAGGAACTTCTGTACAAAAGAGAATTGAATTCAATCTGTTCCATATTTCTATTTCATTCAGAGTTCCTTTAGCCAAGTTTGATGAGTTAGAGAATTAACATTGTCTTCTGGAATTTTGGTATGATCTCTAAACTCAACCTTTGTAAATATTCTCTGTTTTTATTTTCTTTCTTTTTTCCCCTCCTTCTATCCCTTCTATTTTTTTGTTTTGATTTGTCTTGCAAAATTCATGTTTTTATGGAGATTCGCTTCATTTGAATAAAACACTAATGTTTTAATCATTTCCAAATCTTGAATTCAAATTTGTAAATATCTGCAATTGTTTTGAAGTTTATTTTTTGATTAATGAATTCCTAACAGTGTTGTTGTATTCTTGTCATATCTTGAACACTGTTAATTTGGATTCTAAATTTTTTGAAGATCTGAAAATTTGATGGAATTTCACACACCATTGCTGTTTTGAGTTTCTTCTAATTCATTTTGGAAAGGCTTGAAATATTATACTTATTAAAGCACACTGCTACTTCTCAGTCGTGATAATTTCATTAATTTTTTGATTAGCTAGATTATTTCTGACTAGAAAAACATTTGCTTGAATTATGGTTTACATCTTGAATTTCATATTATATTCATGATCATTTTGTCTGGAATTTGTTTGTTTGAAATCATCTGAAATTCTTGATATTTTGAATCTCACACACCTCTTAGATTTGAAATTATTAAATTTGTGTGGCTGATTCATTATATCTCAAAACTTGACATTAATTTATTTCAAATAAGTCATTTCTTAAATTTTTAGATTATGAATTATCTCTCATGCCTGATGTAAATAATCTGAAAATTACTCATGTACTTGTCAGAAATACTTGTGAAAATTTCTTTGAAAATCTGGTCCTGAAACACTCTGTTATTTCATGTTCATTTGACTTGAATACTTATTGGTTTAAAATCATTTGAAATTATTGATTTATTGAATCACATACATATGTTGGATCCGAAATTTATAATCTGGTGTGATTGATTCATTGAATCTTGAGATTTTCATATTTCCTCAAATGATTTCAAATAATCTGTATTTTAATCTTGGATCATGAATCATCTTTTGTGACTATCTTCTTGACAAGTATGTTTTGATATTGGTTTCTGTGCTGCTCTGATACTGCTTTTTAAAATATTTTTGATGACTGCATGTTTTTGATGAAATATTGATTGCTGCTCAAATAAATGCTCTTAATTTTCTTGATTTGTTAGTCGTGTCTGCTTGGGCTTTGTGATAAAAAATTTGTTGTTTGAGATATCCTTGTTCATCTGTAGTGTCATGTTAAAATCCTCATTAATAGAGACATCAAGTGGTATCTGTTTAGAAGAGCTGTTTTTTCTTGCTGTATATATTTTAATTCCCTCTTGATTTGTATAGTTCTTTCAAATCCCTCTTGTAATTGATTTTCAGTTTTAAAATTATTTATTGATTATTCATTCAGAAATTGAAATCCATATCCAAATTGAACTGTTTTTAGAATTCATCAAAATTATTATCAGATTTAAAATTGTGATGAGTTGAGACTACAGTATATTTCACAAAAATTGGAGATTTTGTTTAGATTTTCATGATGGTTGAACAGTTATTATAATATCTTTGAATTGGCAATTATTTCACGAACATCTTCTTTATCTACCAATATTCTGCCATCTATCATGATTTTATATTAATGTGGAGAGTTTAATTTTTTTAAATCATCTTGAATAAATAGTGGAAATATTTATGATAGAAATTGGACTATGTAATTATTCAAAATTAGTGATAATTGAAATTTTTCAGTGATCCTGGTACATTTGGTCATATTTCATAACGTGATTAATTTAGAAATTTATTTCACAAACCATTTCTGTACCTACCACATTTCTAGCATCCATATTGGTTTTATATATCGAGGAGTTTTTTTCTTTTGGTGCCGAAAATGATAAATATATAATACACATAAGTGTTTCTCTAACATCATTTAAAAATCCAAGCTCTGGTCATGCATGGTTAAGAGATAACTTATGATTTAAGCTGCAACTGACCTCATTTAAAAATCCAAGCTCTGGTAATGCATGGTCAGCGTGCTCTTAAATAAAAAGAAAAGGAAAAAGGAATAAATTGCAAAATAAATTTTTATATGAAATCCTCCTTGATGTGTAAAAACCAACCTATCAGTCCATCTTTCTAATTTGTTAAAATCTTATGATATATTGTGACTTGTTGATTGATAGCTATTGGGATTTGAGATTATATGATTGCGTCACTTAAATTGAATTTATAATTATAGTCCAAATCTATCAAATTGTAATAACCCGGAAATCTGGGCAAATTTAAAAATTTTATTTTGGCAATTTTAGCGAATTTTGAACATTTAAAATGAATTATTTTAAATAATAACGACGAGAAATTTATTTTGAATAGAATAGAACGTATATATTTATATACGTCGTCGTTATAATATAAATAATTATTTATATATATAAAAGGAATTGAAAATGGCGTGGTAGTTCGATAATTCGATTTCAAATTACAAATGAATATACAGAATTCATTATAAGTCGGAATTAAACGAAACAAGAAATATTTGAATCTGTTAGACGATATCTTTCTAACGGATGTAAGAAATTGAGATTTCACATTAGAAGTTGAAAGATATGTCCAGTTTAAAATTCAGAAAAGTCGCTGTGGAATTTATATATATTTTAATATACATAAAGGCCTTGAAAATAGCCATTTTGCAAACGACCTCAGAATTCAACGAAACCACTTTTGTTGGATCCGGGATGTCAAATTATTGCTAGGTTTCAAATTTCATAATTTTTGAAGCTAGTATTTGAGCGTGGCAAAGGAAAATGTGTTTGGTCGATTTCTATTAAATTGGATCGACCAGAAAAGGGGCCATTTTTCAAACGGTCTCAGAATTCGACGAAACTTGTTTTGTTAGGACTGTATCGTCAATACAAAGCTAGAAAATATTTTTCAGGAATTTTTCGAGTTAGTATGCGGCCCCGGTAAAATGAAATGCGCGTTCAAATTCAATATATAGAATTATACGTTGATTTTGACGAAAACTGATCGAAACGGTCGAATTGGCCTGCGATACATATCCCATTGTGTTCGGAATGGGGGTAATTAGCTATGAACGACAGGCGGTGGGCCTCGTTTAGAGGTCGAAAATAAAAGTTGCTTTTTAAAAAATAAAATAAATAAAATATGTATTTATACTTTGGCCCCCTCTTCATTATCTCTCCCTTTCAGTTAATAAAAAATAAAAAATGGGGGAACCAAATCGCGACAACCTCCTGCCGCCAAGCCACAACCGCCGTGGCCCCTCACCCCAACGCCGGCGCTGCTCCCCCTCACCTGCTCCAGCTCCCTCTCCTCCCTCTTCTTCTCCTCTTCCCTCAATCCTCGAACGTTGTGCCCAAGCCACCCCCCTTGAGATCCCCTCGCGCGAGACCCAAATCCCGTGACCCCACAGCCAAACCGCCCTCCTCCCAACCACCGCGTTCTCCCTTTGCCGAACACCCAGCCCGACTCCGCACCCCAGACCCCCTCCGAGAAACAGCGAGCCCCCTTTCTCTCGTTTTTTTTTTCTACTGTAAGGTTTTTTTTCTTTTCTTTTCTCTTTCTTTCTTTCTTTCTACTTATTTGCTAGTGTATTCTAGTGTAATTAGTTTTTTTATTTATAAAAATCAATTTTTATATGAAGAGTACTTTTATATGTAGAAAGATTCAATTTGTATAACATAAGAATGTTTGGTTTTTAACATCGCAAAGAATGGATTTTTATAATAAAAAGGAATAGATTTTTATTTTAGAAAAATTTAGATTTTTATACAAGGAAGGTATGATTTCTATCACCCGTTAAGTATAATCTTTATTCGAGTAGAAAGGATAAAAATTATAATTTTTATAGCAAGTAAAAATTCGATTTTTATATATTGAATAGCGAAGTAAAAATGTGATTTTTATATAGTAGAAATATTAAAAATACGATTTTTATATTATGTAGATGATAAAAATTCGATCTTTATATATGTAGTAGAAATATAAAAATATTTTTTTTCGTGGAAAGAAGCGTTGTAAAAATATATGAAGTAGAAATAAAAAATATGATTTTTATTCATTGAATGAAGCGATAAAAATATAATTTTTCTTATAAACAGCGGGAAAAGGACTGCATTGGAATTGCAAGCAGATCCAGACGGTTCAGCAGTTCAAAAGCAAAGCACGGCGGAGTGGAATCCTCTGTGAGAACTTCTCACCTTTAATTTTGTTTTCTAGTTATAATATATACTAGGATGCAGACGGTGTTTAGTAGCACCCGACACCCGTCGTCCACAGACCATGGACGGCTTGTATGCTTGTTTGTTTGATCTTGATGTGTAGTTCATCGTGTGATGTGATGTGAAATGAAAATAAAATATTTATATAGTTAAAATATTTTATAGTTGAAAATAGAATTTTTAACGTGTACATGAAATGAAATAAAAATAAACAAATCGGACGATTTGTTTATATACACACATTTGACTGATATTGATTGGGATGATAAATTTTACACATCGCCCAACTGCACAAATAAAATCTGTGTTTGATTGTTTGAAAACCCCACACGGGTATTGGGGTTATATATGACATACACTAATCCCAATAGTTAGTTGTATGTCGATCGATTGATTGACAGACTATTATAAGCGTTAAATATTTATATTTGATGCTTATACAGTGTAGAACGCACTTTGGATGATGGTTGATGATTTATCGTTGTTGTTATATACGTGTGGTAGAGAATCCATATAATTAACATTATATGGTAATTGATTGGGACTCATTCCAGTTTTGAAAAAGAAATATTTGAATAGAAATATTTGAAAAAGAAATATTTGAAATAGAATATTTGAAAATAGGATATATGAAGCCGTGTTGATTAGATTGATGCCATTTTGACGTGAACGATATTTATATCGATTATATTCGTTTTTGTAATGAATATTGAAACGTGATTTCAAAATCGAATATTTTGAAATGAAATTCGAATTATATTGAAAATAATAGAAATTCGAATTGAATTGAAAAGAATTGAAATTCGAATTAAACTGAATAGAATTGAAATTCGAATTAGACTGAAATAAAATTGAAATCGTTTTGAATTGAGTTTAAAACGTATTGAAATTTAACTGAAAACTGATTTGAATTGAAATCAATTTGAAATGAATTTAAAAAGAATTTATGTTGAAAAGATTCGATTTTGATTTGAATTTGAAAAGGAAGTTGAAATCGTTTTGAAAATGAATTTAAAACGATATATAAAATACGTTTTAAAAGGAAATCGACGATGCATATATTATATATATTATATATATATATATAATATAATGGCCTGAATAGAACGCGCCGCGTCGCGGTAGTTTGCGAATTTCGACCATTGACTTCGAACGGATATTACGGGAGATCCGACGGTCGGATTCTCCTGAAACAAGAACCGTTGGGTTCGTATCGAAAAGAGCTTTCTAACGAATATTAGAAATTTGAAATCTAACGGTTGGATTTGGAATTATGTCCAAATCAAATTTGGAAAAGGTCGTTGTAAGTGCAGTTCGATGGCCGTTGATGGAAATCAACTGTACGGGCCTTGATAAAATTATTAAAAATAGTTATAATATGTGTAAAATCATAAGAAATGATTTGGGAAGAATTGGGATGAAAAACTCCATATTTGAAAAGATAAAAATAGGTTTTTATCGAAATGAACTAGTTTTGAACTATAATTATAATTCTATTTATTTTTAAATAAATAAATTGAATTTGAAAAGGGTTTTAAAAGTAACCAGAATTTCCAGTAATTGGATTAGAATGGATTTGAATCGAAATTGTCTTTGGAATATTTCGATGTTGGATTTCGTGATTATACAGATGTTGTTGTGGAAATTTGAAAGATATTTATATATCGTTATTTCCAATATGATATTTGTTGGTCGTAGAATTTGATATTGAATATAAGCCGATATATTTTCTATTCAGAGCCTTGTATTTAATATCAAATGTGATTTGGGTTTGTCGTGAATGGTGTCTTCATTAACACTGTTCTTGAACCCAGTTGAGAAAAAGATTAAATCTTTTTATTTAGATTTAATGAAGTGTACCAATTAAATAATATTTAATTGGAATTGAATTGGTATTGATTTTTGGGTTTATCGTAAACAGTGTTTTAAATAACACTTGTTCTTTAACCCGATAATTAATGGAATGTGATTTTGGGTTGTCGTGATTGGTATCTTCAATAATATTGTTCTTAGACCCAAAGGAGTTAAGAAAATCAGAAACTAGCTGGAGATTAGTTTAGTTGAATGGTTTCTGGGGTATTGATCTGATGTTGGTTTCGGCCTTTAGGGTTAATACTTAGGGAATTGCTCACTTGTTAATTTACGGTTAGGGACCGATTGAAATGTGATGTGATTTTGGGTTTATCGTGAACCGTGTTTTAAATGACAATGATTCTTTAACCCAGTTAAAGATTAAAACTAAGTGGAGTTTTAATGAATCTTTAATTAGATTGAAAAGATCGAGAATGGAGTATCACCAGTTTTACTCCAGACGATAGTTAAATCTTTAATTAGATTTGAACGTGAAATGGTAATTGAATTTACCGATAACACCGTAGTGTTAGATATGAAGTATTACCATTTTTACTTCATGGGATGAATAGGTTGGGATTGGGAAATTAAAACAAATGATTACTTCGGTGAGGTTCGCTAATCCCGACTAGTTTGAATTGATATTCAAAAGTAGATTAAAGAATAAATTTAAATGATTTATCTTTGATAAAATTAATGGGAACCTTTCCCTATGAATGTGAAATTTAGAAACTAACTTGTGACGGCAAGGAATTTCGCTCGGTCTGAACCAGTCGCTAAACCGACCCAAACCGTTCGAAACGCCCTATCGTTGAGAACACGACAAAATAGAACGCATATAAAAGAACATTTCAATGTATATTACAACAATGCATCAGATTACAAGAATATACAGAGTACAAATGAAAATTACACAGAAATAAATATCAGAGGTTTTAAATTACATTTAAATACATCGCAGCGGAAAATAATACAATACACAACTAGAAGAGATATACAGATACAAAGCTTTCCGGATATCATTCCAGCTGTAAACCAGGATCCTGTGAATATAAATCTGCAAAACCAAAACTACTAGCTGCCCGTGTCAAAATAAGGGCACCCAGAGTTTAGGTTAAAACAATAAACTCCAGGTCAGTCATGTGACTGGTGTGAGAACTAAAACAGTTAATCTTTATTTTTAAAGTTAGGTAAATCAAGGGACCACGCCGTATAACACGGAACGGGTTTCCTCCCAAGAATACCAGTGCATAAAACAAACAGCGCAATGCTAAATAAAGAAAAATGAAGCTGTTATAAGACCCAGGTCCTATCACACAATGCAACGCAAGCCGGGGGATAGGGTTTTTACCTTATAACAGCCAAAGAATGCTTGATACGTTTAAAACAAATCATTTGATACTATAATAAGTGCATAGTGTATAAAACAACTTCAAATCATAAGTATCAATCATAGGCGGCATGAGCGCCCCATCCCACTATGTCGCCATACTAGGCTCTACAAATAAAACCGCAAATGTCACGTATTTGGAAATTGGATTTCCGTCTATGAACCGAGGCAAAAGATAGTCCTCAACCGATTCGAGACTGCCTAGCCCGAGTCTCAGGATCAGAGCTCGAGTGACCCTTGGATCCTCAGGGCCAGTCCACCGATGTGGATTAAACTTAAACCCTGAACATGCGTTTCCCCACCCTATGGGGCGTAAACGAGCCAACTAAATGACTCCATCGGTTCGAGAACGACCGATCAATCCGAGGCGCCTCGCAACAGCAACAACCACATAAGTCAAACTCGTCAGGGCGTGTAAAACCACTGACGCCACTTCTAGCTAGGAAGAAACGCATGCCCTCCCTGGCGTCCTCTCCCGTTTTTGGTTCATACCGGGTGTGAAACTCGCGAATCAAACGTTACACAAAGCTATGCCACAAAGGCCTTGCTTTGATCATCACCACAAGACTTTGCTTTTCAACAGAAGCCTCGATCAATTGCCACTTAGGCATGCCACACAGGCAATTCACTCCATGCGTTTGATATCCATCAATATATAACCCCTGAGCTCGTACGTCTCAGAGAAGGGCGTTAAGCAAGAGAATAAATTCTCCGCCGCCAAACAGATATATATTTAATAGAGATCAATCACACAGACTAAAATCCAATGTCAGACACACAGTCCATTTACAAGTTCGTTCGGGGTCTGAACGAAACCGGAGGCACCTAGTACCCCGCATATCCATCGATCTCCAAGCACGTCTGGACGATCACTAACTGTTTCCATCTTCTTGGGTGTACAGCCCAATCAAGATCATCAGTAATTACTCAAACGACGTGAGGACTTCCGGTCTTCGACCACCGTTTTCATCTTCGACACCACGTCGAATCAGTTATTCAGAATGGGATAAACCCGGTCTTTCTGAATAACTCGCGTATATATTATAAAAGTGTTACACAAACACAACATACGCCTCATTCCAATTCAGAATATTCTTTTATTCAAATATTCCTATACTTTGGGAAAAGTTCCCATTAATTTTATCCAAGATAAATTCTTTAAATTTATTCTTTAATCTCCTTTGAATATCAATTCAAACTAGTCGGGATTAGCGAACCACACCGAAGTAATCAATTATTTTATTTCCCAATCCCAACCTATTCATCCCATGAAGTAAAACTGGTAATACTTCATATCTAACACCACAGTGTTATCGGTAAATTCAATTACCATTTCACGTTCAAATCTAATTAAAGATTTAACCATCGCCTGGAGCAAAACTGGTGATACTCCATTTTCGATCATTTCAATCTAATTAAAGATTCATTAAAACTCCACTTAGTTTTAATCTTTAACTGGGTTAAAGAATCAGTGTCATTTAAAAAACACGGTTCACGATAAACCCAAAATCACATTCCATTAATTATCGGGTTAAAGAACAAGTGTTATTTAAAACACTGTTCACGATAAACCCAAAAATCAATACCAATTCAATTCCAATTAAATATCATTTAATTGATACACTTCATTAAATCTATATAAAAAGATTTAATCTTTTCTCAACTGGGTTCAAGAACAGTGTTAGTGAAGACACCATTCACGACAAACCCAAATCACATTTGATATTCAATATAAGGCTCTGGATAGAAAATATATCGGCTTATATTCAATATCAAATTCTACGATTAACAAATGTCGTATTGGAAATAACGATATAAATATATATCTTTCAAATTTCCATAACAACATCCGTATAATCCCGAATTCCAACATCGAAATATTCCGAAGACAATTTCGATTCAAATCCACTCCAATGCAATCATTGGAAATTCTGGTTATTTTTAAAACCCTTTTTCAAATTCAATTTATTTATTTAAAAATAAATAGAATTATATTTCTAGTTCAAAACTAGTTCATTTCGATAAAAATCTATTTTTATCTTTTCAAATATGGAGCTTTTCATCCCAATTTTCCCCCAATCATTTCTTATGATTTTACACAAATTATTACTATTTTTAATAATTTTATCAAGGCCCGTACAGTCGATTTCCATCAATGGCCATCGAACTGCACATACAACGACCTTTTTCAAATTTGATTTGGACATAATTCCAAATCCAACCGTTAGATTTCAAATTTCTAATATTCATTAGAAATCTCTTTTCGATACGAACCCAATGGTTCCGGTTTTAGGAGAATCCGACGGTCGGATCTCCCGTAATGTCCGTTTGAAATAAATGGTCGAAATTCACGAACTGCCGCGGCGCGTTCTATTCAGGCCATTATATTATATATATATATATAATATATATAATATATATATCGTCGATTTCTATTTAAAACGAATTATATAAATAGTTTTAAAATTCGTTTCAAAAGCAATTTCAACTTCCATTTCAATTCAAATCAAAATTGAATTCTTCTTTATAAATTCGGTTTAAAATTCATTTCTATTCAATTCAAATTTCAATTCAATTTGAATTCATTTCAATTCGTTTTCAATTCAATTCGTTTCGAAATCGTTTTCAATTCAATTCATTTCGAAATCGTTTTCAATTCAATTCATTTCGAAATCGTTTTCAATTCAATTCATTTCGAAATCGTTTTCAATTCAATTCATTTCGAAATCGTTTTCAATTCAATTCGTTTCGAAATCGTTTTCAATTCAATTCATTTCAAAATCGTTCGAATTTCAAATCTATTCAATTTCAAATCCATTCAATTTCAATTCCAATTCGAATTCATTTACAATCAATTCTTTTCAAAATATCAGATTTTGAAATCACTTTCGATATTCATTATAAAATGAATAAAATCGATATAAATATCGTTCACGTCAAAATGGCGTCAATCTAATCAACACGGCTTCATATATTGATATTTTCAAATATTCCATTTCGAATATTTCTATTTCAAATATTTCTATTTTAAAACTGGAATGAGGCCCAATCAATTTCCATATAATGTTAATTGTATGGATTTTCATACATTACACCCATATAATAGCATTGCAAAATAATCAACCATCAACCAAAGTGCACTACACTGTATAAGCACCAAATGTAGATATCTAACGCTTATAACAGCCTGTCAATCCATCGATCGACATATTTAATCAATTAGGATGAGTGAACTTCAAATTTCATCCCAACACCCGTGTGGGGTTTCAAACAAACAAACACAGATTTTATTTGTGCAGTTGAGCGATGTGTAAAATTTATCGACCCAATTAACGTCCTTCAAATAGGTGTACATAAACAAACCGTCTGGTTTGTAAATGAATATTGATTTATTCACATTCACGTTAAAAATTATATTTTTAACGATAAAACATTTTATTTTAACTTATGAATTTCTATTCAGTTCATTCTATAGATAAAATGATATTTTTATTTTTCTAAATTATTTTACAAAATTTCGGCGGCATAACGGCACGATACTAGAAACGGGACAAGGCCTAGCCTTATCCCCGGTCTAGTGAAGGCCCACGCCATTCACACATCAATCAAAATCACCAAACAACCAAATTCAAATCAAATCATATAACTAATCTATGCAACCAAACAAACAAGTCCATGGTTTGTGGACGATTGTGTCGGGTGCTACTAAGCACCGTCTGCATCCTAGTATATATATATATATATCTAGTAAAAGAAATTGAAAGGTGAGAAATTCTCACCGATAGCTATCCAATCATCTTGACTCTTCTTTGATATAAAGCTTCTTCGTTCTCGCCTTTTTGTCACCTTCGTTATCCGCTTTCACTACATATGTAAAAATCGAATTTTTACTTCGCTTTTCAATATATAAAAATCACCTTTTTAATTCGAAGTTCAATATATAAAAATCATATTTTTAATTCGAAGTTCAATATATAAAAATCATATTTTTAATTCGAAGTTCAATATATAAAAATCATATTTTTAATTCGAAGTTCAACATATAAAAATCCTATTTTTAATTCGAAGTTCAATATATAAAAATCCTATTTTTAATTCGAAGTTCAACATATAAAAATCCTATTTTTAATTCGAAGTTCAACATATAAAAATCCTATTTTTAATTCGAAGTTCAACATATAAAAATCCTATTTTTATTTCGAAGTTCAACATATAAAAATCCTATTTTTATTTATTTCAAAAACAATGTTCTTTATATTTTCTAATGTTATAAATCGTATCTTTTATAATTGAACATCGTATGTTTTTATATATTATAAAAATCATTTCTAAAATTAACAATATATTTAAAAACCATATTTTCATTATAACCTTCAAGAAAACTGATCTTTTTATAATTTAAAAACTAACTACTTTAAATAAACATCAGTATATAACTGAATAAAATAAATAAATTACTTGCAATGTTTCTTTTCAGAGGGGGGGGGGGGAACAGGGAGGAAAGAGGAGTGGAGCGAGAGGGAAGCAGTCGGTGGGGGTCGCCGTTCGTTTGAGGGGATAGAGGAGGAGCTGACGGGGGCGACGAAGGCAGGGCGGAGGCGCGGTGGTCGACGATTTAGGGTTAAAGGAAAATGAAGAGGAGAGAGGCGCTGAAGGGGAGGACCGCGGCGATGTGGTTGAGCGCCAGAGGCGGCGTCACGATGGTCGGCGTCGTGAGGAGGGCGGCGGTCCTCCGCTGTTCTCTCTCTTTTTTTTTTTTTGTGATTTTAGTTTTTAACGGGGGGGGGGGGGGGGGCTAATATAAGGGAAGAGAAAAGGTTTTTTTTTTAATTATTTTATGTTTGAAAAAAGTTGACTTTTACATACGACCTCTAAACGAGGCCCACCGCCTGTCGTCCATAGCGTTTTACCCCCATTCCGAACACAATGGGATATGTATCGTAAGCTGATTCGATCGTTTCGATCTGTTTCTATTGAATTTACATTTAAATCACTATATTGAATTTTAAACGTACATTTCAAATTACCGGGGCCACATACTAACTCTAAAAATTCTCGAAAAATATTTTCTAGCTTCGTATTGACGATACGGTCCTAACAAAACTAGTTTCGTCGAATAATGAGACCGTCTGAAAAATGGCCATTTTCCAGTCGATTAACATCAACTGAAACTGGTCAAACGCGTTTTCCTTTGCCACGCTCACATATTGATTCGAAAAATTATGAAATTTGAAACCTAGCAATAACTTGACATCACGGACCCAACAAAACTGGTTTCGTCAAAATCCGAGGTCGTTTGCAAAATGTCCATTTTTAAGGGCCTGAATTCCATAGCGACTATTCAGAATTTTCAACTAGACATATCTTTTGATTCCCGCTATGAAATTTCAATTTTTCGGATTCGTTGGAAAGATATCATCAATTAGATCCTAATGTTTTTGGTTTCACTAAAATCCGGATTGTTTTGCACCCGGTACATTCAATTGAAGTTTGAAATCGAATTATCGAACTACCGCGCCATTTTCAATTCTATTTATAATTATATATAAATATTTATATTCTATCGACGACGCGTATAATATATACGTTCGAATTATATTCAAAATAAATTTTCGTCTATTTTATTTAAAATCATCTATTTTAAATATTCAAAATTCGCTGATATTGCCAAAATAAAAATTTCAATCTGGCTCGCATTTTACGGGTTGTTACAATCTCCCCCACTTAAAACTTTTCGTCCTAGAAAAGGAACAAAGTCGAAAGTGGTTTGATTTTTCAGCTCTACGCTCGCTCTGGCTTCCATTCTCCAACTTTTCAGTTTCTGAGAATTTTCTAAAATTTCAAAAATTTGGCTAACACCCTAAATTTTCGAAAAATTTCGCCATAACCTCCCCTGCACCGGGAGCATCGGGGAATTTCAAATAGCTTCCCCGGTCCTTCAGATCTCAAAAAGAAAAGAAAAAAGCCAAGCGGCTAGCCAATAGGCTCACAAAATCATCATCACCCAAACAAAACAGTAAATCATGTAGTAAACATGTACCTATTTGTCGGGTAAACAAATTTTATTCTCTGCTCTAGCCTCCTTGCTATGACATGTTCAATGAAAGTATACGTATATGCAAGCAAACGCAACCAATTTTTAATATAGTTCAATATTTGATTCAGTTAGGCATAATGGTTCAAAATTATCAAACAATTAAACAAACAACACAAACATCAATCAGTTAGTGGATTAGAGTTTCAAATTGATAATTTTGATACATATACAAAAATCATGTTTTTTGATGCCAATTCACAACAATAAGCCCTATCTAATTTTGGTTCTCACACCAGCCAATAGGAAATATATAGAAATCACACCTTCGGAGCACGAACATAAATATTGATGATGCCATGGTCATTATCAACATCATCTCCAGGCGACTAGAGTGTGATTCTATATCTATCCAGTATACTAAAATTTCGAATACACGCGGATCAGACGTATACGCAAAATCTATATATACTGGATTGTCCAAATTCATTAAAATAAATAATCAAATACGAATAGTTGATTTAAATTTTCAAAACAAATTTTGTTTTCATTTTAAAAATATACTCTTCACACTCGTTCGAGGATACTACTGATCCCATCTCTAACGAGTCATTCCCATTGGATATTACTAATCCAATATCTGATGAATTCTTTTGTATGGTTCTAATGTGTCTTGTTCTCTGAGCTTTGTAAACCAAAGCTCTGATACCAACTGTGATGGCAAGGAATTTCGCTCGGTCCGAACCAGTCGCTAAACCGACCCAAACCGTTTGAAACGCCCTATCGTTGAGAACACGACAAAATAGAACGCATATAAAAGAACATTTCAATGTATATTACAACAATGCATCAGATTACAAGAATATACAGAGTACAAATGAAAATTACACAGAAATAAATATCAGAGGTTTTAAATTACATTTAAATACATCGCAGCGGAAAATAATACAATACACAACTAGAAGAGATATACGGATACAAAGCTTTCCAGATATCATTCCAGCTGTAAACCAGGATCCTGTGAATATAAATCTGCAAAACCAAAACTACTAGCTGCCCGTGTCAAAATAAGGGCACCCAGAGTTTAGGTTAAAACAATAAACTCCAGGTCAGTCATGTGACTGGTGTGAGAACTAAAACAGTTAATCTTTATTTTTAAAGTTAGGTAAATCAAGGGACCACGCCGTATAACACGGAACGAGTTTCCTCCCAAGAATACCAGTGCATAAAACAAACAGCGCAATGCTAAATAAAGAAAAATGAAGCTGTTATAAGACCCAGGTCCTATCACACAATGCAACGCAAGCCGGGGGATAGGGTTTTTACCTTATAACAGCCAAAGAATGCTTGATACGTTTAAAACAAATCATTTGATACTATAATAAGTGCATAGTGTATAAAACAACTTCAAATCATAAGTATCAATCATAGGCGGCATGAGCGCCCCATCCCACTATGTCGCCATACTAGGCTCTACAAATAAAACCGCAAATGTCACGTATTTGGAAATTGGATTTCCGTCTATGAACCGAGGCAAAAGATAGTCCTCAACCGATTCGAGACTGCCTAGCCCGAGTCTCAGGATCAGAGCTCGAGTGACCCTTGGATCCTCAGGGCCAGTCCACCGATGTGGATTAAACTTAAACCCTGAACATGCGTTTCCCCGCCCTATGGGGCGTAAACGAGCCAACTAAATGACTCCATCGGTTCGAGAACGACCGATCAATCCGAGGCGCCTCGCAACAGCAACAACCACATAAGTCAAACTCGTCAGGGCGTGTAAAACCACTGACGCCACTTCTAGCTAGGAAGAAACGCATGCCCTCCCTGACGTCCTCTCCCGTTTTTGGTTCATACCGGGTGTGAAACTCGCGAATCAAACGTTACACAAAGCTACGCCACAAAGGCCTTGCTTTGATCATCACCACAAGACTTTGCTTTTCAACAGAAGCCTCGATCAATTGCCACTTAGGCATGCCACACAGGCAATTCACTCCATGCGTTTGATATCCATCAATATATAACCCCTGAGCTCGTACGTCTCAGAGAAGGGCGTTAAGCAAGAGAATAAATTCTCCGTCGCCAAACAGATATATATTTAATAGAGATCAATCACACAGACTAAAATCCAATGTCAGACACACAGTCCATTTACAAGTTCGTTCGGGGTCTGAACGAAACCGGAGGCACCTAGTACCCCGCATATCCATCGATCTCCAAAAACGTCTGGACGATCACTAACTGTTTCCATCTTCTTGGGTGTACAGCCCAATCAAGATCATCAGTAATTACCCAAACGACGTGAAGACTTCCGGTCTTCGACCACCGTCTTCATCTTCGACACCACGTCGAATCAGTTATTCAGAATGGGATAAACCCGGTCTTTCTGAATAACTCGCGTATATATTATAAAAGTGTTACACAAACACAACATACGCCTCATTCCAATTCAGAATATTCTTTTATTCAAATATTCCTATACTTTGGGAAAAGTTCCCATTAATTTTATCCAAGATAAATTCTTTAAATTTATTCTTTAATCTCCTTTGAATATCAATTCAAACTAGTCGGGATTAGCGAACCACACCGAAGTAATCAATTATTTTATTTCCCAATCCCAACCTATTCATCCCATGAAGTAAAACTGGTAATACTTCATATCTAACACCACAGTGTTATCGGTAAATTCAATTACCATTTCACGTTCAAATCTAATTAAAGATTTAACCATCGCCTGGAGCAAAACTGGTGATACTCCATTTTCGATCATTTCAATCTAATTAAAGATTCATTAAAACTCCACTTAGTTTTAATCTTTAACTGGGTTAAAGAATCAGTGTCATTTAAAAAACACGGTTCACGATAAACCCAAAATCACATTCCATTAATTATCGGGTTAAAGAACAAGTGTTATTTAAAACACTGTTCACGATAAACCCAAAAATCAATACCAATTCAATTCCAATTAAATATCATTTAATTGATACACTTCATTAAATCTATATAAAAAGATTTAATCTTTTCTCAACTGGGTTCAAGAACAGTGTTAGTGAAGACACCATTCACGACAAACCCAAATCACATTTGATATTCAATATAAGGCTCTGGATAGAAAATATATCGGCTTATATTCAATATCAAATTCTACGATTAACAAATGTCGTATTGGAAATAACGATATAAATATATATCTTTCAAATTTCCATAACAACATCCGTATAATCCCGAATTCCAACATCGAAATATTCCGAAGACAATTTCGATTCAAATCCACTCCAATGCAATCATTGGAAATTCTGGTTATTTTTAAAACCCTTTTTCAAATTCAATTTATTTATTTAAAAATAAATAGAATTATATTTCTAGTTCAAAACTAGTTCATTTCGATAAAAATCTATTTTTATCTTTTCAAATATGGAGTTTTTCATCCCAATTTTTCCCCAATCATTTCTTATGATTTTACACAAATTATTACTATTTTTAATAATTTTATCAAGGCCCGTACAGTCGATTTTCATCAATGGCCATCGAACTGCACTTACAGCGACCTTTTTCAAATTTGATTTGGACATAATTCCAAATCCAACCGTTAGATTTCAAATTTCTAATATTCATTAGAAAGCTCTTTTCGATACGAACCCAACGGTTCCGGTTTTAGGAGAATCCGACGGTCGGATCTCCCGTAATTTCCGTTTGAAATAAATGGTCGAAATTCACGAACTGCCGCGGCGCGGCGCGTTCTATTCAGGCCATTATATTATATATATAATATATATAATATATATATCGTCGATTTCTATTTAAAACGAATTATATAAATAGTTTTAAAATTCGTTTCAAAAGCAATTTCAACTTCCATTTCAATTCAAATCAAAATTGAATTCTTCTTTATAAATTCGGTTTAAAATTCATTTCTATTCAATTCAAATTTCAATTCAATTTGAATTCATTTCAATTCGTTTTCAATTCGTTTCGAAATCGTTTTCAATTCAATTCATTTCGAAATCGTTTTCAATTCAATTCATTTCGAAATCGTTTTCAATTCAATTCATTTCGAAATCGTTTTCAATTCAATTCATTTCGAAATCGTTTTCAATTCAATTCGTTTCGAAATCGTTTTCAATTCAACTCATTTCGAAATCGTTCGAATTTCAAATCTATTCAATTTCAAATCCATTCAATTTCAATTCCAATTCGAATTCATTTACAATCAATTCTTTTCAAAATATCAGATTTTGAAATCACTTTCGATATTCATTATAAAATGAATAAAATCGATATAAATATCGTTCACGTCAAAATGGCGTCAATCTAATCAACACGGCTTCATATATTGATATTTTCAAATATTCCATTTCGAATATTTCTATTTCAAATATTTCTATTTTAAAACTGGAATGAGGCCCAATCAATTTCCATATAATGTTAATTATATGGATTTTCATACATTACACCCATATAATAGCATTGCAAAATAATCAACCATCAACCAAAGTGCACTACACTATATAAGCACCAAATATAGATATCTAACGCTTATAACAGCCTGTCAATCCATCGATCGACATATTTAATCAATCAGGATGAGTTGAAACGACCCGCAAATCCGTACCCTTTGAGTCGACTAATCATACCACACGTCCAACCCAAATGACACAGAAATACGAACCATTATTAGAAAGAAGTTAGAGGGTGAGGAATAGAAAGAAAGAAATATTAGAATAAAAGAAAATGAAGATCACAAACTCACAGCGGAACGAATAAAATATATTAGATAACATAAACTTTGAAATACAAATCAGTAACTTTGTATACATACCATTATCAGAGCACAGCAGTTACTTTTGGAACAGTTATAAACACCTGTTTCCAGATACAACATAGTACACAGCGGAAAAAAATCTATAGCTAACTGGTGAAACCTCCTGCTTCGAACACCTCCAAGTGAATCTGAAAATCCCGACCACTTGACTGCCCGTACAAATTTGGGCACCCAAGAGTTTAGGGAAAACAAACAAAATAAACTCTGGGTCAGTCATGGGACTGGTGTGAGTAAACTCCAACCATTGGTTTAACTTTCAAAAATCCTTTCAAAAGAGATGATAATCGTAAGACCGATCCACACATAAACATGGATGGTTTTTACCTTACGATAACCCAAAACACTTTGGAAATCATATATTATCTGATATTATAATAATGTCTAATCATAAGTAATTAAAATCTAGTAGAACGCTTGCATCTCACGCTCTACATATATAATATACAATCAAACTCGCAGGCACTTATTGGAGATTGATTCCAACTTGACAAGGTATGGGACCACCTTCCGAACGTGTATCTCTAGAGGCAAATACACTGGGTTCAACAAGAACATCTTGCAACCCGGCCCACACATGACCGACCACTCATTTCGCTTGAGTGTATTGAATGTATACCACCGACGGTTGGGATCAGCAACCGTCTCCCGAAAAGGGACAGCATCGATAGATTAAAGAACAAAAGGAATTTCTCTAGATAGGTGATCATACATCCTAATGGGTGCGACCCACATAGCCATGCTGCCTGCCCGATTTTTGTCCAATTCCGGGTTGATGAGGCTTGAGGTTTGAATTATCTTCCAGAACATCTGGCCATCATTCACTTTGAATGCCACATCGTCAGATCCATCGGAAATCACTAATTGATTCCCACAAAAATACTCATATTGTTAGGCTAAAGAAGTTTCCCTTCTATGCCACCAACTTCGTACGTTTGAAGGAATCAACGTACGTAACCCCCTTTGGAAATACTCTGTCAGACACTCGTCCATACAAGTTGTCCTGGGTCTGGACAAACCGAAGGCACTATTCAGTACATCCATCTTAGGCACTGTTATCTAAGACTTATACAATAGCCCTTGCACTTCACTCCGTCTTCAAGATATTCAGCATACTTGATTCGCAACGCTTATGCCAATACGGAGTGGTTCTCTGGATAATAATCCAACCGGTCTCTCCATATTAACAACGTTAAAATGGTCAAAACTTTGATAGTCGGTGATTTAACTATCAAATGAAAACATGTCGGTGTGCAAACAATGATATTATTTCCAGGAGGAAATTCTATCGACCAAACATCATTCAACACTGGGCCCTTTTTATATTAGTTCTTTATTACATTATCATTTCCCATTCCCATTTCCCATCTTTCGTGTTCTTTCAAAGCACTATTTTCTCTCTCGATCATTGGAAAACATTTCCAATATTATAATTCCTTTCTTGAGAAAATATCCTTTTCTCCAGTTAGAAAACATTTCTAAATCCCTTGAATTAACTGATGTTATAAACATCGTTATTATAACTCAAATCATAAATCATTCGTTAACTAACGATATCACTAACCAACCCTTGCTATTTGAGCCTTAACCATTTCTCCGTCAATAATGCAGTCAGTCAAGTTGGGGTATAATTACCTCTCAGACCTTAACTGAACGATCTTCTTAACTTTGAAATAGTCAGAGCTCACAACTTTAAACCAAACATTGCTTTCAACAACAGCGTTAAAACCGCTGTCTAGCATTATAGAACACTTATCATAACCATAGCATTAAGATTGCTATTAAAACAGTTATTATAACGGCAGCGTTAAAATTGCTATTTAGATTTACCAAGACATTTATTATAACAGCAGCGTCTAAAATTGCTGTATAGATTTACAACATCTATTATAACAACAGTGCTAAAATCGCTATTTAGTTTTATAAAAGCATTTCTTACAAAGACAGCGTTAAAACCGCTGTTTAAAATTTTAAAAAAAAACCTTCCTTATAACAACAGCGTTATGATTGCTGTTTTGAATAGAATACCGTGTGCGACGCACACGCTTCCGTTGTTCATTTATAAACTCTGTTTATTTTAAACAATTCAAGTTCTCCTTTAAATATATTTATAAGCTATACATTCTTCTAACCACTTACTTCGATTTCTATAAATCCCCTTTTTATATACATTTTATTTGCAAAATATTTCCTTGTTTTAAACTATTTATTCTTTTACTTTAAGCATTTGAAAATCTTTCTTTGAACTTTCCTCTGTAATTTGCTAAATTCGGATCCATTTCCAAAAATTGGTTTCAAAACCGATACTCACTTTCAAATATACATTCATATTTGAATTCACCTTTTAATTTATCCAATGGTTAATGATACACTTAATTTATATCTTTATTTATAACATTTTTCTTGGTTTACCCAATGGAATAGGTTTCCATTTGCAACTCAATGAAAAAGAAATTATTTCTAATTTGGAAATAAACTCTGCTTTAAAATTCTAATTCCCTTTTCATATTCGATGATATTTTACGGTATCTAAAATACCAGGTTCCTAAGGCCAGGGTAAATCAAACACACAAATTCAACCATGGATAATGTAGCATAACATATATCACCATCAAATAAAACAGTAAATAAAATGTTGAGGGATCCAGTTGGATCCCTCCAACCTGTTTCCCTGCATCCACAGATGTCAGTCAACATTAATCATAGTAAATATCCCTAATAATTGATCACTGGTATAACTATACCAATTATTCAACCAATTTTATCAACCATTTATTCTAACAGCCATCACACAATTTGAATGTAAAAATAAAACGAGGTAGAGTTGGTGGGTGTACTCACCAGTTGGCGGTTGACAAATTCTGCTTTTGTTTTATTAGAATCAAACGAGTGTTTGATTTATCACAAAATTCCCAATTTGCTTTGTTCTCAACTTCCTCAGTCTTATAACGTAGATATCTTCGTTACGATCCCAACGGGACAATTTCCGTCGGATTCTGTTACCATACGATATATATATATTGATGTCATAACCCTTGATTTAATTAAACATCATTCAACAATAATTTTAGAACTAATCAATGATCAAGTTTTTAGATTTAATTACCGAAATTGGTGTGCCTAATCCCTGTTATTAAAGAAATCACCCACTGCTTAGGCTTCTTCTTCCCAGAAAAGCGTGACTACCCATCAACATTTACCTCCAGGCGCCAATATGCTAACACCTTCCCATCCAAAAAAACAACCGCACCTGCTATGCACAGTTTCATGGCACCATCTCTCCGCCCATTTCAACTTCCCATCACGCAGCACCCATACGTTCTTTCCCAAAAAAAAAACACCATGCTGACCTCTCCCCCATACATACATATCCTCCTACTTCACTCAGTGGCTCACCGGGAAACAAACATGAACGGAAAAGGCTCCGACAGTATCCAAAAGAAACAACGAACTTGAATGGTTCGAACTTTGACACCAGGTGCCGCGATTCACCACCGTAAACCCGAGCTTCCCACTATACATAGATCCACAAACCTATGAACAAAAGACTACCATCTTGAATCTATGATTCGAATTGCAACCGAGCTCGGAATAATTTGTTTAAAAGTTTTAGGAATTTCCGTTGAGTTGATTTCGATTTTAAAGTGAGGGGTTCCAGGATTTTAATTCATAAGAGAAACGGGATGGACTTGAAGAGAATAAGGGACGCGAAGAAATGAGTTGGAACCTGGGAATTTCAGAAGCACGGTGGTTTTGTTGTTTTGATTTCAGAAGAAGACAACTTGCTTTTTTTTTGTATGTGAAAAGGGAGAAGACATTGAGATGTCAGTATTTAAAGAAGAGGATAGTTTGGTACACACGACAACTATTTGTTTGGGGAACACGTAATTAGAATTGCTTGGCAAGCACGGTGAACATTGGATTGGGGACCACGGGATTGAGAGGCGTGGAGAGCATGGTTCTAAATTTCCTTGGTGGTCACGGAATTAACAGTTGGAGTACACAAATATTGACACTGAAGATATTAATTTTAAAATAGTATATAACATTCATAACTATATATATGGAGTATACGAACTGAAGAATGGAAACCACCTCGTTGTTGCTTATATCTGACGACGTTCGTTTTAATAACATGTGTACGCTGGTTTATTACTCACAATGTATAACGTTCGAAATTACAATAATTAAGTTACAGTGGTATAACGAACCAATTGCACGCATATGTTAAACTATACACATTTCATTTTATAATATCACGAAACTTCCCGTGAGGTATCAAGTAAAACCAGGTATAGTCGACTTCTGTTTACTGATGAAAAAGCTAATCTTAGTGTAAAAAGGTATTCTGAACCCAATGGGACAAGTTTCGTCGCATTCTGACATCGTATGAAAAAATTTCCTTTATAAAACCAAAAATCAACACGCGTTTAAAATTTTCAAGATCACCAGATAAATCAAATCAACTTGAAACTGCGAACACTGACAATAACTTTTCGATACGAACCCAACGACACTAGTTTCGTCGCATTCTGAGACTGTTGCCCCGGTAGGCTATTTTTAGGTGTACCGCAATGCCATTTTTAACGCCAAGTTATCCGGTCTTTAAAATAACAAACTATATATCTACCCTGACTATATCCAACGCTACGAACTCACCGGAACTGGTTCCGTGGCCTGATTCGATCGTCTGTTCAAGTTACACTCTAATATCCCTTTATTCAGTTGAATTAATTTAATTGCACTGAACGAACGTTTACGGCTATCGTGGCTACATACGACATCGGTTTTCCACGCCACTCACCACCGTACAATAATTGAACGATACGGTCCCAATGAAACTAATTTCGTCGAAAACAGAGTCCGTTTGCAAAACGGCTATTTTAACACGTATAATTTAGATAACGATTTTCCACAGCGACTATTTCAAAATTTGATTTGACCATAACTAACAAATTATAACACGAAATCTAGATTTTTCTCTTTCATATGAAAATTATAATCAATACGGTTCCAACATTCCTTGTTTCACAGAAATCCGACTTATAACGAATTCTGTATTCTCAGTTGAAGTTCAAAACTCTATATTACGAACTACCGTGCGATTTCGAGCTCGTTTTATAATTATATTATAAATTAACGTTCAAACTCGTTTTTAATTAATAAATTCCTATATGTAATTAAATTAAAATTTTAAAACAAATTTAAATATTCAGAATTCAACGGCCGAAAATCCGGGTCGTTACATTCCTTCCCCCTTAAAATAATTTCATCCTCGAAATTGCTAAGTAGGGAAAATACCACGTACCTTATTAACTAGGTTCAATAATCCTTTTTGTTCACTTCTTAATTTCAGCTTAACTGAACCAATTTATTTAAATTAAAATATTCATTTATTCTTACTAACGAAAAAAATTCTGAAAATTTTCTAACACTTTAAATTCTTGAAAAATTTCGGCAGCATCTCCTCTGCATGGCTCAATCGGCACAATCACAACTCGCCTTTCTAGGCCTTTTCCAATCCAAAAGAATATCAAAAAGCCAAGCGGCTTGCCTCATAGGCTCATAAAATCATCAACCCAAACAATATTGTAAACATGTACCTTTTTGTCGGGCATAATCTTTATCTCTTGTATTTGCTTCCGTTCAATATTTGCTCAGCGCGCATATATTTCCAATAGTTTCCCAAGTCAATTCAACTTCCACTTTATCAATCCAAGTCTGATTCTCATTTAAGCCAACCCACCTATTATACTTGAATCCAATTCCACCGCAGTTTAATTCCAACAACATCATCCACTATATTTTCAACTTGGTCGCACATAAGTCGAATATTTATAATCCGAATCTCAACATTTCTTTATTTACTTCATTCGAAATAATTTCTAATCTAATCCACTTTTAATTTAACTCGACTTAAGTTAAATTTCAGTTCTTTTGGTACATCTTTACCAATTCATTCTGTTCAACTTACACAAGTTAAATTTTAATTCCAGAATTCAAATTCCGGGTTTTATTTCAAATTAATTTGAAATCATATATATATATATATATATATATATCTCAATTAAAAATTGAATTTCTAAATCATCTTGTCCTTTCCAAACAATTTTTATTCCCAAATTACTTATGGTAGCAATCCATCACTCAGAAACTTGAAAATGAATACTAATAATGTCGCGATCCATTATCAGAATTATTTTCTCGCCACTGAAGTGATTTCAGTGCTTAATCACTTTCAAACCCCATTTAAAACCATACTAATTCAAAAATCTCTTCAAACCAATGCTATATTACCTTTAAAATACTTCAAGAAATATTTCTAAACACCCGGGATCCAAATTCTCAAATTCTGGTTTGAATTTAATTTCAGCTCATCTTATTTATGTATATTTTCCATATACAAGTCACATTTGGCTATATATAACCATTTCAATATTTTATAATTCCAATTGATTGTAATAACAATCAACCCATTTGATATAATAATTCATAAATTATTCCTTTTATATCAAAATAACTTTTGGGCAAAATTATTTCATTTACCCACTTTAAAACAATACTGTATCGAATTGTTCTGTTCGAGAGTTTAGAAACACCTATCGATACAGTTGTACTTCCTGTATCGACCAGAATTCATAAACCACTCACAAACCAGCCAACACAATATAAAACAATTTTTATATCAAGTCTACAAATACGCACTCATATATATATATACTCAAACTCAATCTAGGGTATTACTAACCCCATCTTTATTGA
The DNA here is from genome assembly GCA_030737875.1 of Allium sativum. Classification (NCBI taxonomy): domain Eukaryota; kingdom Viridiplantae; phylum Streptophyta; class Magnoliopsida; order Asparagales; family Amaryllidaceae; genus Allium; species Allium sativum. The sequence continues at coordinate 717,243,343 of CM060916.1, read as the reverse complement.
GTTACGCCACAGAGCCAAGGTAATGACTTAACCTTCAGCTCTGATACCAACTGAAACGACCCGCAAATCCGTACCCTTTGAGTCGACTAATCATACCACACGTCCAACCCAAATGACACAGAAATACGAACCATTATTAGAAAGAAGTTAGAGAGTGAGGAATAGAAAGAAAGAAATATTAGAATAGAAGAAAACGAAGATCACAAACTCACAGCGGAACGAATAAAATATATTAGATAACATAAACTTTAAAATACAAATCAGTAACTTTGTATACATACCATTATCAGAGCACAGCAGTTACTTTTGGAACAGTTATAAACACCTGTTTCCAGATACAACATAGTACACAGCGGAAAAAAATCTATAGCTAACTGGTGAAACCTCCTGCTTCGAACACCTCCAAGTGAATCTGAAAATCCCGACCACTTGACTGCCCGTACAAATTTGGGCACCCAAGAGTTTAGGGAAAACAAACAAAATAAACTCTGGGTCAGTCATGGGACTGGTGTGAGTAAACTCCAACCATTGGTTTAACTTTCAAAAATCCTTTCAAAAGAGATGATAATCGTAAGACCGATCCACACATAAACATGGATGGTTTTTACCTTACGGTAACCCAAAACACTTTGGAAATCATATATTATCTGATATTATAATAATGCCTAATCACAAGTAATTAAAATCTAGTAGAACGCTTGCATCTCACGCTCTACATATATAATATACAATCAAACTCGCAGGCACTTATTGGAGATTGATTCCAACTTGACAAGGTATGGGACCACCTTCCGAACGTGTATCTCTAGAGGCAAATACACTGGGTTCAACAAGAACATCTTGCAACCCGGCCCACACATGACCGACCACTCATTTCGCTTGAGTGTATCGAATGTATACCACCGACGGTTGGGATCAGCAACCGTCTCCCGAAAAGGGACAGCATCGATAGATTAAAGAACAAAAGGAATTTCTCTAGATAGGTGATCATACATCCTAATGGGTGCGACCCACATAGCCATGCTGCCTGCCCGATTTTTGTCCAATTCCGGGTTGATGAGGCTTGAGGTTTGAATTATCTTCCAGAACATCTGGCCATCATTCACTTTGAATGCCACATCGTCAGATCCATCGGAAATCACTAATTGATTCCCACAAAAATACTCATATTGTTAGGCTAAAGAAGTTTCCCTTCTATGCCACCAACTTCGTACGTTTGAAGGAATCAACGTACGTAACCCCCTTTGGAAATACTCTGTCAGACACTCGTCCATACAAGTTGTCCTGGGTCTGGACAAACCGAAGGCACTATTCAGTACATCCATCTTAGGCACTGTTATCTAAGACTTATACAATAGCCCTTGCACTTCACTCCGTCTTCAAGATATTCAGCATACTTGATTCGCAACGCTTATGCCAATACGGAGTGGTTCTCTAGATAATAATCCAACCGGTCTCTCCATATTAACAACGTTAAAATGGTCAAAACTTTGATAGTCGGTGATTTAACTATCAAATGAAAACATGTCGGTGTGCAAACAATGATATTATTTCTAGGAGGAAATTCTATCGACCAAACATCATTCAACACTGGGCCCTTTTTATATTAGTTCTTTATTACATTATCATTTCCCATTCCCATTTCCCATCTTTCGTGTTCTTTCAAAGCACTATTTTCTCTCTCGATCATTGGAAAACATTTCCAATATTATAATTCCTTTCTTGAGAAAATATCTTTTTCTCCAGTTAGAAAACATTTCTAAATCCCTTGAATTAACTGATGTTATAAACATCGTTATTATAACTCAAATCATAAATCATTCGTTAACTAACGATATCACTAACCAACCCTTGCTATTTGAGCCTTAACCATTTCTCCGTCAATAATGCAGTCAGTCAAGTTGGGGTATAATTACCTCTCAGACCTTAACTGAACGATCTTCTTAACTTTGAAATAGTCAGAGCTCACAACTTTAAACCAAACATTGCTTTCAACAACAGCGTTAAAACCGCTGTCTAGCATTATAGAACACTTATCATAACCATAGCATTAAGATTGCTATTAAAACAGTTATTATAACGGCAGCGTTAAAATTGCTATTTAGATTTACCAAGACATTTATTATAACAGCAGCGTCTAAAATTGCTGTATAGATTTACAACATCTATTATAACAACAGTGCTAAAATCGCTATTTAGTTTTATAAAAGCATTTCTTACAAAGACAGCGTTAAAACCGCTGTTTAAAATTTAAAAAAAAAAACCTTCCTTATAACAACAGCGTTATGATTGCTGTTTTGAATAGAATACCGTGTGCGACGCACACGCTTCCGTTGTTCATTTATAAACTCTGTTTATTTTAAACAATTCAAGTTCTCCTTTAAATATATTTATAAGCTATACATTCTTCTAACCACTTACTTCGATTTCTATAAATCCCCTTTTTATATACATTTTATTTGCAAAATATTTCCTTGTTTTAAACTATTTATTCTTTTACTTTAAGCATTTGAAAATCTTTCTTTGAACTTTCCTCTGTAATTTGCTAAATTCGGATCCATTTCCAAAAATTGGTTTCAAAACCGATACTCACTTTCAAATATACATTCATATTTGAATTCACCTTTTAATTTATCCAATGGTTAATGATACACTTAATTTATATCTTTATTTATAACATTTTTCTTGGTTTACCCAATGGAATAGGTTTCCATTTGCAACTCAATGAAAAAGAAATTATTTCTAATTTGGAAATAAACTCTGCTTTAAAATTCTAATTCCCTTTTCATATTCGATGATATTTTACGGTATCTAAAATACCAGGTTCCTAAGGCCAGGGTAAATCAAACACACAAATTCAACCATGGATAATGTAGCATAACATATATCACCATCAAATAAAACAGTAAATAAAATGTTGAGGGATCCAGTTGGATCCCTCCAACCTGTTTCCCTGCATCCACAGATGTCAGTCAACATTAATCATAGTAAATATCCCTAATAATTGATCACTGGTATAACTATACCAATTATTCAACCATTTATTCTAACAGCCATCACACAATTTGAATGTAAAAATAAAACGAGGTAGAGTTGGTGGGTGTACTCACCAGTTGGCGGTTGACAAATTCTGCTTTTGTTTTATTAGAATCAAACGAGTGTTTGATTTATCACAAAATTCCCAATTTTCTTTGTTCTCAACTTCCTCAGTCTTATAACGTAGATATCTTCGTTACGATCCCAACGGGACAATTTCCGTCGGATTCTGTTACCATACGATATATATATATTGATGTCATAACCCTTGATTTAATTAAACATCATTCAACAATAATTTTAGAACTAATCAATGATCATGTTTTTAGATTTAATTACCGAAATTGGTGTGCCTAATCCCTGTTATTAAAGAAATCACCCACTGCTTAGGCTTCTTCTTCCCAGAAAAGCGTGACTACCCATCAACATTTACCTCCAGGCGCCAATATGCTAACACCTTCCCATCCAAAAAAACAACCGCACCTGCTATGCACAGTTTCATGGCACCATCTCTCCGCCCATTTCAACTTCCCATCACGCAGCACCCATACGTTCTTTCCCAAAAAAAAACACCATGCTGACCTCTCCCCCATACATACATATCCTCCTACTTCACTCAGTGGCTCACCGGGAAACAAACATGAACGGAAAAGGCTCCGACAGTATCCAAAAGAAACAACGAACTTGAATGGTTCGAACTTTGACACCAGGTGCCGCGATTCACCACCGTAAACCCGAGCTTCCCACTATACATAGATCCACAAACCTATGAACAAAAGACTACCATCTTGAATCTATGATTCGAATTGCAACCGAGCTCGGAATAATTTGTTTAAAAGTTTTAGGAATTTCCGTTGAGTTGATTTCGATTTTAAAGTGAGGGGTTCCAGGATTTTAATTCATAAGAGAAACGGGATGGACTTGAAGAGAATAAGGGACGCGAAGAAATGAGTTGGAACCTGGGAATTTCAGAAGCACGGTGGTTTTGTTGTTTTGATTTCAGAAGAAGACAACTTACTTTTTTTTTTGTCTGTGAAAAGGGAGAAGACATTGAGATGTCAGTATTTAAAGAAGAGGATAGTTTGGTACACACGACAACTATTTGTTTAGGGAACACGTAATTAGAATTGCTTGGCAAGCACGGTGAACATTGGATTGGGGACCACGGGATTGAGAGGCATGGAGAGCATGGTTCTAAATTTCCTTGGTGGTCACGGAATTAACAGTTGGAGTACACAAATATTGACACTGAAGATATTAATTTTAAAATAGTATATAACATTCATAACTATATATATGGAGTATACGAACTGAAGAATGGAAACCACCTCGTTGTTGCTGATATCTGACGACGTTCGTTTTAATAGCATGTGTACGCTGGTTTATTACTCACAATGTATAACGTTCGAAATTACAATAATTAAGTTACAGTGGTATAACGAACCAATTGCACGCATATGTTAAACTATACACATTTCATTTTATAATATCACGAAACTTCCCGTGAGGTATCAAGTAAAACCAAGTATAGTCGACTTCTGTTTGCTGATGAAAAAGCTAATCTTAGTGTAAAAAGGTATTCTGAACCCAATGGGACAAGTTTCGTCGCATTCTGACATCGTATGAAAAAATTTCCTTTATAAAACCAAAAATCAACACGCGTTTAAATTTTTCAAGATCACCAGATAAATCAAATCAACTTGAAACTGCGAACACTGACAATAACTTTTCGATACGAACCCAACGGCACTAGTTTCGTCGCATTCTGAGACTGTTGCCCCGGTAGGCTATTTTTAGGTGTACCGCAATGCCATTTTTAACGCCAAATTATCCGGTCTTTAAAATAACAAACTATATATCTACCCTGACTATATCCGACGCTACGAACTCACCGGAACTGGTTTCGTGGCCTGATTCGATCGTCTGTTCAAGTTACACTCTAATATCCCTTTATTCAGTTGAATTAATTTAATTGCACTGAACGAACGTTTACGGCTACCGTGGCTACATACGACATCGGTTTTCCACGCCACTCACCACCGTACAATAATTGAACGATACGGTCCCAATGAAACTGATTTCGTCGAAAACAGAGTCCGTTTGCAAAACGGCTATTTTAACACGTATAATTTAAATAACGATTTTCCACAGCGACTATTTCAAAATTTGATTTGACCATAACTAACAAATTATAACACGAAATCTAGATTTTTCTCTTTCATATGAAAATTATAATCAATACGGTTCCAACATTCCTTGTTTCACAGAAATCCGACTTATAACGAATTCTGTATTCTCAGTTGAAGTTCAAAACTCTATATTACGAACTACCGTGCGATTTCGAGCTCGTTTTATAATTATATTATAAATTAACGTTCAAACCTCGTTTTTAATTAATAAATTCCTATATGTAATTCAATTAAAATTTTAAAACAAATTTAAATATTCAGAATTCAACGGCCGAAAATCCGGGTCGTTACATGAGTGAACTTCAAATTTCATCCCAACACCCGTGTGGGGTTTCAAACAAACAAACACAGATTTTATTTGTGCAGTTGGGCGATGTGTAAAATTTATTGACCCAATTAACGTCCTTCAAATAGGTGTACATAAACAAACCGTCTGGTTTGTAAATGAATATTGATTTATTCACATTCACGTTAAAAATTATATTTTTAACGATAAAACATTTTATTTTAACTTATGAATTTCTATTCAGTTCATTCTATAGATAAAATGATATTTTTATTTTTCTAAATTATTTTAGAAAATTTCGGCGGCATAACGGCACGATACTAGAAACGGGACAAGGCCTAGCCTTATCCCCGGTCTAGTGAAGGCCCACGCCATTCACACATCAATCAAAATCACCAAACAACCAAATTCAAATCAAATCATATAACTAATCTATGCAACCAAACAAACAAGTCCATGGTTTGTGGACGATTGTGTCGGGTGCTACTAAGCACCGTCTGCATCCTAGTATGTATATATATATATATATATATATATATATATCTAGTAAAAGAAATTGAAAGGTGAGAAATTCTCACCGATAGCTATCCAATCATCTTGACTCTTCTTTGATATAAAGCTTCTTCGTTCTCGCCTTTTTGTCACCTTCGTTATCCGCTTTCACTACATATGTAAAAATCGAATTTTTACTTCGCTTTTCAATATATAAAAATCACCTTTTTAATTCGAAGTTCAATATATAAAAATCATATTTTTAATTCGAAGTTCAATATATAAAAATCATATTTTTAATTCGAAGTTCAATATATAAAAATCATATTTTTAATTCGAAGTTCAACATATAAAAATCCTATTTTTAATTCGAAGTTCAATATATAAAAATCCTATTTTTAATTAGAAGTTCAACATATAAAAATCCTATTTTTATTTATTTCAAAAACAATGTTCTTTATATTTTCTAATGTTATAAATCGTATCTTTTATAATTGAACATCGTATGTTTTTATATATTATAAAAATCATTTCTAAAATTAATAATATATTTAAAAACCATATTTTCATTATAACCTTCAAGAAAACTGATCTTTTTATAATTTAAAAACTAACTACTTTAAATAAACATCAGTATATAACTGAATAAAATAAATAAATTACTTACAGTGTTTCTTTTCAGAGGGGGGGGGGGGACAGGGAGGAAAGAGGAGTGGAGCGAGAGGGAAGCAGTCGGTGGGGGTCGCCGTTCGTTTGAGGGGATAGAGGAGGAGCTGACCGGGGCGGCGAAGGCAGGGCGGAGGCGCGGTGGTCGACGATTTAGGGTTAAAGGCAAATGAAGAGGAGAGAGGCGCTGAAGGGGAGGACCGCGGCGATGTGGTTAAGCGCCAGAGGCGGCGTCACGATGGTCGGCGTCGTGGGGAGGGCGGCGGTCCTCCGCTGTTCTCTTTTTTTTTTTTTTTTGTGATTTTAGTTTTTAACGGGGGGGGGGGGGGGAGGGGGCTGATATAAGGGAAGAGAAAAGGTTTTTTTTTATTTAATTATTTTATGTTTGAAAAAAGTTGACTTTTACATACGACCTCTAAACGAGGCCCACCGCCTGTCGTCCATAGCGTTTTACCCCCATTCCGAACACAATGGGATATGTATCGTAAGCTGATTCGATCGTTTCGATCTGTTTCTATTGAATTTACATTTAAATCACTATATTGAATTTTAAACGTACATTTCAAATTACCGGGGCCACATACTAACTCTAAAAATTCTCGAAAAATATTTTCTAGCTTCGTATTGACGATACGGTCCTAACAAAACTAGTTTCGTCGAATTCTGAGACCGTCTGAAAAATGGCTATTTTCCAGTCGATTAAAATCAACTGAAACTGGTCAAACGCGTTTTCCTTTGCCACGCTCACATATTGATTCGAAAAATTATGAAATTTGAAACCTAGCAATAACTTGACATCACGGACCCAACAAAACTGGTTTCGTCGAAATCCGAGGTCGTTTGCAAAATGTCCATTTTTAAGGGCCTGAATTCCATAGCGACTATTCAGAATTTTCAACTAGACATATCTTTTGATTCCCGCAATGAAATTTCAATTTTTCGGATTCGTTGGAAAGATATCATCAATTAGATCCTAATGTTTTTGGTTTCACTAAAATCCGGATTGTTTTGCACCCGGTACATTCAATTGAAGTTTGAAATCGAATTATCGAACTACCGCGCCATTTTCAATTCTATTTATAATTATATATAAATATTTATATTCTATCGACGACGCGTATAATATATACGTTCGAATTATATTCAAAATAAATTTCCGTCTATTTTATTTAACATCATCTATTTTAAATATTCAAAATTCGCTGATATTGCCAAAATAAAAATTTCAAACTGGCTCGCATTTTACGGGTTGTTACATAACTGTCGGTTAGCTAAGCAGAATGGTTTTCTGGATATTGATCTGATGCTGGTTTCGGCCTTCGGGGTTAATATTTAGGGAAATATTCTCTTGTTAATTTACGGTTAGTGACTGATGAATTGGAATGAGGCGTATGTTGTATTAGTGTAACACTTGTTTATAATATACGCGAGTTATTAGAAAAGACCGGGTTTATCCCATTCTGAATAACTGATACGACGATAAGTCGAAGATGAAGACGGTGGTCGAAGACCAGAGGTCTTCACGTCGTTTGGGTGGTTACTAACGATCTTGATTGGGATGTACACCCAAGAAGATGGAAACAGTTGGTGATCGTCCAGACGTACTTGGAGATCGATGGATATGTGGGGTACTAGGTGCCTCCGGTTTCGTTCAGACCCAGAACGAACTTGTAAATTGACTGTGTGTCTGACATTGGATTTTAGTCTGTGTGATTGATTTCTATTAAATATATATTTGTTTGGCGGCGGAGAATTTATTCTCTTGCTTAACGCCCTTCTCTGAGACGTACGAGCTCAGGGGTTATATACTGATGGATATCAAACGCATAGAGTGAATTGCCTGTGTGGCATGCCTAAGTGGCAAATGATCAAGGCTTCTATTTAAAAGCAAAGTCTTGGGGTTGATGATCGAAGCACGGCCTTTGTGGCGTTGCTTTGTGTAACGTTTGATTCGCGAGTTTCACACCCGGTATCAACCAGAAACGGGAGAAGGATCTCAGGGAGGACATGCGTTTCTTTCTAGCTAAAAGTGGCGTCAGTGGTTTTACACGCCCTGACGAGTTTGACTTATGTGGTTGTTGCTATTGCGAGGCGCCTCGGTTTGATCGGACGATCCGGGTCCGATGGAGTCATCTGTTGGCTCATTTGCGCCCCAAAGGGCAGGGAAACGTAGTGTTCAGGCATTTTAATCCACATCGGTGGACCGGCCCTGACGATCCAAGGGTCACTCGAGCTCTGATCCTGAGACATGGTAGGCTAGATTGTCTCAAATCGGTAGGGGACTCTCTTTTGCCTCGTTTCATAGATGGAAATCCAATTTCCAAATACGTGACTTTGCGTTTTTAATTGTAGAACCTAGTATGGCGACATAGTGGGATGGGGCACTTATGCCGTCTATGATTGATACTTATGATTTGAAGTTGTTTTATACATTATGCACTTATAATAGCATCAAATGATTTGTTTTAAACGTATCAAGCATTCTTGGCTATTATAAGGTAAAAACCCTATCCCCCGGCTTGCGTTGCATTGTGTGATAGGACCTGGGTCTTATAATAGCTTCATTTTTCTTTATTTAGCATTGGGCTGTTGTTTTATGCACTGGTATTCTATGGAGGAAACCCGTTCCGTGTTATACGGCGTGGTCCCTTGATTTGCCTGACTTTAAAATAAAGATTAATAACTGTTTAAGTTCTCACGCCAGTCCCATGATTGACCTAGAGTTTATTGTTTTGACCTAAACTCTGGGTGCCCTTATTTTGACACGGACAGCTAATAGTTTTGGTTTTGCAGATTTATATTCACAGGATCCTGGTTTACAGTTGGAACGATATCCGGAAAGCTTTGTATCTGTATATCTCTTCTAGTTGTGTATTGTATTATTTTCCGCTGCTATGTAATGTATTTAAATCTCTGATATTTCTGTGTAATATTTATTCATTTATACTCTGTATATTCTTGTATTCTGATGAATTGTTGTAATAAACAATGAAATGTTCTTCCTTCTGCGTTCTATTCTGTCGTGTTCTCAAAACAATCAGGCGTTTCGAACGGTCTGGGTCGGTTTAGCGACTGATTCGAATCGAGCGAAATTCCTTTTCATCACAGTTTGTGACGGCCCGCCCCGCACCAGCCGACATTTACTCCCAAGGTGTGCTGTACACATGTCCAGTTAGCACGGAACAGGTCTTCAGAAGGAAATGGAAGAAGAAAATGAACTATCAAGAACCTGTAGAATGTCTCACAGCGCATGGAATAAAATATAATAACAACATACTTGACATAAAACACGTGAGACAGTGCATAAGCTGATAACTAAAACCAACATCAACATCAGAGCAGCGAAAATCCAAATACAGCTTGTTACAACTTTCCAAATTTACTGTCTCTAAAACAAAAGAAAACTGAAGTAGAAGATGCACTACTAATGCCCAAGCAGTGATTTTCAACAACACAGGGAGAATACTATATATATGTATCATACGTGGAAGCCTCCTGCTCGTCACCAGATCATCTACCCGTGCATCACCAGCTAACCTGTCTCTAGTCTGCTCGTGTGAGCACCCAGAGTAATAAGAGGAGACATAAAACTCTGGGTCAGACATAAAGCCTGGTATGAGCGATAAGCATCTAAACAGAACAATAACAGGTATACTAAACCATACCTGAACCTGGACCTGCAACCAAAGAGTTAGTACCACATACCGTACAATACTCTAAGGTTCCATAATAGATAGTGTAAAGAATACGGGGGTGGGTTGTGAATGTCATAATGATGGTAAACAAATAAACTATAGCAACCATCCTCACATCTCTCACTCAGTGCGTAAAGCATACGATGTCCACCGCTGTCAATCATTAGACCCATCGAAGTAGTGACGGTGTTCAACTTGTACAACTACTGCTACTACCAAGCTTACCACATGGAGTCATGACCAAATCTTTACAAATGACCCCACTTCATTGGTCTATAGCCCTTTAGTCGTACCTAGGCCACTGTGGCCCTGAATCCGTTCACGTACCTCCCATACATAGTGATCCAAAGTCATAGACATCGACTGCCCCTTGGCACACGTCCCGCAGCAAAGCTCAATCATGGAGCCCACTCATTGGTTCCCAACTGGATCCTGAGTCAAAGCTCCTCACTTGGACTCCTTTGCATCTCGGGTTTTGATCGAATTGGAGTTGGTCTTCAAAAGAGTCATCGCGTAGAAGAGATGGAAGTCTAATTCAGTTCGGATACATACGTATAGCATGGTTCGGTTCGGTGCAATGCTTCATAGTGTTTTCCTGGATGCAGTTCGGTTCAGCGATTCTCCCCTTCCAGACGTCGGTTCGGTTCGGATACTCTGAAGTGGTTCGGTTCGGGTGTGCCTCTACTTGAGTTCAGTTCGGTAGTTGCTCCCTCGCTTCGGTTCGGGTCGAGATGTCTGGCTCCAGTCCGATCTTTCTCCCTACCTCCGATCCGATCCCCTGCTCCTGTTCAGCTCACGTGGTTCTTCCATCCGATCCCGCTCGCTTCCCTGCTCCGATCCGCTCCCTAGCTCCGATCCGCTCCTCTGTCCAACTCCAACTCCAAGCAATGGCCTTCCTTCATGCCAAACTTCCCTTGTACCAGACTTCAGTTCGTGTCGGGTTCCCTGCACAGCTCTCCTATCCGATCCGAGCCCATACCCGATCCGATCCGAGCCCATACCCGATCCGATCCGAAACCCTGCACAACTTTCTGCAACTTTTTCCAGCAACTTGTTTACGCCATTCGACGACGTTTTCGACCAACCTAACTATTCTAATCAACCACAAATCATTCCAAACAGTCATAGCAACATAGCAAACTAACCACAAACACCAAAACAACGAATTTACGTGTCAAAATGGATCAAATATGCCCAAAATCTCATATGTTCCCTTAAGCATGTTCAAGTAAAACTAATCATAGGGTTAACAAAACTTAACCAAATTAAACCAAATTTCTACCAGAGGTCTAAAACATTATTTTCGAATTTATAGATATTTTTCCAGAATTTATTACTGTGTAAATTCGCTAATCTTCACTAATTACCCTTAATTAACTGTAATTAGTGTCAAAACAATGCTAATCACTCACCTTGGCCACAAATAAAATTCTCAGAACTGAAACCTTGCTGATTTGGGTGAATACTGGTGTCTAATAGCAGCTCTAACCTTGCTTCCGTGTTTTCTCTCCTTAATTTGATATAGATTAAGCCAAAACTTTATTAGAAAGTGATTAAAAGGTGATTTGGGTGTTAGATGCCATTGCTAGGGTTCCAAGAATGAAAGTGGCGGCTAAAAGAAATGTTTTCTAACCCTAATCAGCCCCTATACATCTCCAATCCCGAAATCCCCTTTGGGCCTAGCTGCTAATTACCAGGTTAAGCCCAATTAAGCTGTTTTTCACCGTCTGAAACTTGTTTCAGCCATATCTCCAAAACGGTGAGTCCGTTTGGCTAATGTGACCACTCTACGGAATTGTAAATCATCATCCGGAGCCAATGGAAGTTGTTTCAGGTCAAAATTCCTTTCTAATCAAAAGTTATGGACAAAACAGTTCCAACTAGGGGTAAAATGGTCATTTAAAAATCGACAAAAATCATGAACATGGGAAATGACCCCAATAGTCGTCTCCCAAAGTTACATGACCATACGACTTCGTATGTGAAAGAAATAAATATTCTACGATCCTATGATGCGTAGAATACGAGTCGTTACACAGTTGGTATCAGAGCTTTGGTTTACAAAGCTCAGAGAACAAGACACATTAGAACCATACGAAAGGATTCATCAGAAAATGAATTAGTAATATCCAACGAGAATGAGTCGTTAGAGATAGGATCAGTAGTGTCCTAGAACGAGTGTGGAGAGTAGTGTTTTTGATAAATAAAAGTGAAAACAATTTTTTGTTTTGAAAATTTAAATCAATTATACGTATTTAAATAATTAGTTGTATTGATTTGGACAGTCCAGTATATATAGACTTTGCGTATACGTCTGATCCACGTGTATTTGAAGTTTTAATATACTGGATAGATATAGAATCACACTCTAGTCGCCCGGAGACGATTCTGATGATAGTCTAGACATCATCAGAATTGGTATTCGAGTTTCGAAGGTGTGATATCTATATATTTCCTATTGACTGGTGTGAGAACCAAAATTAGATAGGGTCTATTGTTGTGATTTGGCATCAAGAATGTGATTTTTGACTATATATCAAAGTTATGAATTTGAAATGATAATTCACTAATTGATTGCTGATTGTGTTGTTTGATTATTGGTTGATTAATTAAATGTTGAACCTTTAGGCCAAATTGAACCAAATAGTGAATTGTATTGGAAATTTATCACGTTTGCTTGCATATACATGTACTTACATTGAACAGGTCATAGCAAGGAGGCTAGAGCAGAGAATAAAATTTGTTTGCCCGACAAATAAGTACATGTTTATCATAATTTACTGTTTTGTTTGGGTGATGATGATTTTATGAGCCGATTGGCTTTTTCTTTTTGAGATCAGAGGGCCTGTATGGCAATTTCCGGATTTTCCCGGTGCAGGGGAGGTTACGGCGAAATTTTTCGAAAATTTAGGGTGTTAGTCAAATTTTTGAAAATTTTGAAAAGTTCTTAGAAACTGAAAAGTTGAAGAACTTAAGCCGTAATGAAAATAACGAAAGTTGAGTTGATTTGTTAAACAACTTTCGGCTTCGTTCCCTTTCGGGGACGAAAAGTTTTAAGTGGAGGAGATTGTAATAACCCGGAAATCTGGGCCAATTTAAAAATTTTATTTTGGCAATTTCAGCAAATTTTGAATAATTAAAATGAATTATTTTAAATAATAACGACGAGAAATTTATTTTGAATAGAATAGAACGTATATATTTATATACGTCATCGTTAGAATATAAATAATTATTTATATATATAAAAGGAATTGAAAATGGCGTGGTAGTTCGATAATTCGATTTCAAATTTCAAATGAATATACAGAATTCATTATAAGTCAGAATTGAACGAAACAAGAAATATTTGAATCTGTTAGACGATATCTTTCTAACGGATGCAAGAAACTGAGATTTCACATTAGAAGTTGAAAGATATGTCCAGTTTAAAATTCAGAAAAGTCGCTGTGGATTTTATATATATTTTAATATATATAAAGGCCTTGAAAATAGCCATTTTGCAAACGACCTCAGAATTCGACGAAACCACATTTGTTGGATCCGGGATGTCAAATTATTGCTAGGTTTCAAATTTCATAATTTTTGAAGCTAGTATGTGAGCGTGGCAAAGGAAAATGTGTTTGGTCGATTTCTATTAAATTGGATCGACCAGAAAAGGGGCCATTTTTCAAACGGTTTCAGAATTCGTCGAAACTAGTTTTGTTAGGACCGTATCGTCAATACGAAGCTAGAAAATATTTTTTAGGAATTTTTCGAGTTAGTATGTGACCCCGGTAAAATGAAATGCTCGTTCAAATTCAACATATAGAATTATGTGTTGATTTTGACGAAAACTAATCGAAACGGTCGAATTGGCCTGTGATACATATCCCATTGTGTTCGGAATGGGGGTAATTAGCTACGGACGACAGGCGATGGGCCTCGTTTAGAGGTCGAAAATAAAAGTTTCTTTTTAGAAAATAAAATAAATAAAATATATATTTATACTTTGGCCCCTTCTTCATTATCTCTCCCTTTCAGTTAAAAAAAAATTGGGGGAACCAAATCACGACGACCTCCTGCCGCCAAGCCACCACCGCCGTGCCCCCCCCCCCTCCCCCTACAACGCCGGCGCTGCTCCCCCACACCTCCACCAGCTCCCTCTCCTCCCTCTTCTTCTCCTCTTCCCTCAATCCTCGAACGTTGTGCCCAAGCCACCCCCTTGAGATCCCCTTGCGCGAGACCCAAATCCCGTGACCCCACAGCCAAACCGCCCTCCTCCCAACCACCGCGTGCTCCCCTAGCCGACCACCCAGCCCGACGCCGCACCCCAGACCCTCTCCGAGCAACAGCGAGCCCCCTTTCTCTCGTTTTTTTTTCTACTATAAGTTTTTTTCTTTTCTCTTTATTTCTTTCTATTTATTTGCTAGTGTATTCTAGTGTAATTAGTTTTTTATTTATAAAAATCAATTTTTAATATGAAGAAAGCTAATACTTTTATATGTAGAAAGATTCAATTTGTATAACATAAGAATGTTTGGTTTTTAACATCGCAAAGATTGGATTTTTATAATAAAAAAGAATAGATTTTTATTTTAGAAAAATTTAGATTTTTATACAAGGAAGGTATGATTTCTATCACCCGTTAAGTATAATCTTTATTCGAGTAGAAAGGATAAAAATATAATTTTTATAGCAAGTAAAAATTCGATTTTTATATATTGAATAGCGAAGTAAAAATGTGATTTTTATATAGTAGAAATATTAAAAATACGATTTTTATATTATATAGATGATAAAAATTCGATCTTTATATATGTAGTAGAAATATAAAAATAATTTTTTTGTGTGGAAAGAAGCGTTGTAAAAATATATGAAGTAGAAATAAAAAATATGATTTTTATTCATTGAATGAAGCGATAAAAATATAATTTTTATTATAAACAGCGGGAAAAGGACTGCATTGGAATTGCAAGCAGATCCAGACGGTTCAGCAGTTCAAAAGCAAAGCACGGCGGAGTGGAACCCTCTGTGAGAACTTCTCACCTTTTAATTTTGTTTTCTAGTTATAATATATACTAGGATGCAGATGGTGTTTAGTAGCACCCGACACCCGTCGTCCACAGACCATGGACGGCTTGTATGCTTGTTTGTTTGATCTTGATGTGTAGTTGATCGTGTGATGTGATGTGAAATGAAAATAAAATATTTATATAGTTAAAATATTTTATAGTTGAAAATAGAATTTTTAACGTGTATATGAAATGAAATAAAAATAAACAAATCGGACGATTTGTTTTATACACACATTTGACTGATATTGATTGGGACGATAAATTTTACACATCGCCCAACTGCACCAATAAAATCTGTGTTTGATTGTTTGAAAACCCCACACGGGTATTGGGGTGACATATGACATACACTAATCCCAATAGTTAGTTATATGTCGATCGATTGATTGACAGACTGTTATAAGTGTTAAATATTTATATTTGATGCTTATACAGTGTAGAACGCACTTTGGATGATGGTTGATGATTTATCGTTGTTGTTATATACGTGTGGTAGAAAATCCATATAACTAACATTATATGGTAATTGATTGGGACTCATTCCAGTTTTGAAAAAGAAATATTTGAATAGAAATATTTGAAAAAGAAATATTTGAAATAGAATATTTAAAAATAGGATATATGAAGATGTGTTGATTAGATTGATGCCATTTTGACGTGAACGATATTTATATCGATTATATTCGTTTTTATAATGAATATTGAAACGTTATTTCAAAATCAAATATTTTGAAATGAAATTCGAATTATATTGAAAAGAATAGAAATTCGAATTAAATTGAAAAGAATTGAAATTCGAATTAAACTGAATAAAATTGAAATCCGAATTAGATTGAAATAGAATTGAAATCGTTTTGAATTGAGTTTAAAACGTATTGAAATTTAACTGAAAACCGATTTGAATTGAAATCAATTTGAAATGAATTTAAAATGAATTTATGTTGAAAAGATTCGATTTTGATTTGAAATTGAAAAGGAAGTTGAAATCGTTTTGAAAACGAATTTAAAACGATATATAAAATACGTTTTAAAAGGAAATCGATGAAGTATATATTATATATATTATATATATATAATATAATGGCCTGAATAGAACGCGCCGCGCCGCGGTAGTTTGCGAATTTCGACCATTGACTTCGAACGGATATCACGGGAGATCCGACTGTTGGATTCTCATGAAACCAGAACCGTTGGGTTCGTATCGAAAAGAGCTTTCTAACGAATATTAGAAATTTGAAATCTAACAGTTGGATTTGGAATTATGTCCAAATCAAATTTGGAAAAGGTCGCTGTAAGTGCAGTTCGATGGCCGTTGATGGAAATTGACTGTACGGGCCTTGATAAAATTATTAAAAATAGTAATAATTTGTGTAAAATCATAAGAAATGATTTGGGAAGAATTGGGATGAAAAACTCCATATTTGAAAAGATAAAAATAGGTTTTTATCGAAATGAACTAGTTTTGAACTAGAATTATAATTCTATTTATTTTTAAATAAATAAATTGAATTTGAAAAGGGTTTTAAAAGTAACCAGAATTTCCAGTAATTGGATTAGAATGGATTTGAATCGAAATTGTCATCGGAATATTTCGATGTTGGATTTCGTGATTATACAGGTGTTGTTATGGAAATTTGAAAAATATTTATATATCGTTATTTCCAGTACGATATTTGTTGGTCGTAGAATTTGATATTGAATATAAGCCGATATATTTTCTATTCAGAGCCTTGTATTTAATATCAAATGTGATTTTGGTTTGTCGTGAATGGTGTCTTCATTAACACTGTTCTTGAACCCAGTTAAGAAAAAGATTAAATCTTTTTATTTAGATTTAATGAAGTGTACCAATTAAATAATATTTAATTGGAATTGAATTGGTATTGATTTTTGGGTTTATCGTGAACAATGTTTTAAATAACACTTGTTCTTTAACCCGTTAATTAATGGAATGTGATTTTGGGTTGTCGTGAATGGTATCTTCAATAATACTGTTCTTAGACCAAAGGAGTTAAGAAAATCAGAAACTAGCTGGAGATTAGTTTAGTTGAATGGTTTCTGGGGTATTGATCTGATGTTGGTTTCGGCCTTTGGGGTTAATACTTAGGGAATTGCTCACTTGCTAATTTACGGTTAGGGACCGATTGACATGTGATGTGATTTTGGGTTTATCATGAACCGTGTTTTAAATGACACTGATTCTTTAACCCAGTCGAAGATTAAATCTAAGTGGAGTTTTAATGAATCTTTAGTTAGATTGAAAAGATCGAGAATGGAGTATCACCAGTTTTGCTCCAGACGATAGTTAAATCTTTAATTAGATTTGAACATGAAATGGTAATTGAATTTACCGATAACACCGTGGTGTTAGATATGAAGTATTACCAGTTTTACTTCATGGGATGAATAGGTTGGGATTGGGAAATTAAAACAAATGATTACTTCGGTGAGGTTCGCTAATCCCGGCTAGTTTGAATTGATATTCAAAAGTAGATTAAAGAATAAATTTAAATGATTTATCTTTGATAAAATTAATGGGAACCTTTCCCTATGAATGTGAAATTTAGAAACTAACTGTTGGTTAGCTAAGCAGAATGGTTTTCTGGATGTTGATCTGATGTTGGTTTCGACCTTCGGGGTTAATATTTGGGGAATTATTCTCTTGTTAATTTACGGTTAGTGACTAATGAATTGGAATGAGGCATATGTTGTATTTGTGTAACACTTGTTTATAATATACGCGAGTTATTCAGAAAGACCGGGTTTATCCCATTCTGAATAACTGATACGACGATAAGTCGAAGATGAAGACGGTGGTCGAAGACCGGAGGTCTTCACGTCGTTTGGGTGGTTACTGATCATCTTGATTGGGATGTACACCCAAGAAGATGGAAAGAGTTGGTGATCATCCAGACGTACTTGGAGATCGATGGATATGCGGGGTACTAGGTGCCTCCAGTCTCGTTCAGACCCAGAACGAACGTGTAAATGGACTGTTTGTCTGACATTGGATTTTAGTCTGTGTGATTGATTTCTATTAAATGTTTGGCGGCGGAGAATTTATTCTCTTGCTTAACGCCCTTCTCTAAGAAGTACGAGCTCAGGGGTTATATACTGATGGATATCAAACGCATAGAGTGTATTGCCTATGTGGCATGCCTAAGTGGCAAATGATCAAGGCTTCTGTTGAAAAGCAAAGTCTTGTGGTTGATGATCGAAGCACAGCCTTTGTGGCGTAGCTTTGTGTAACGTTTGATTCGCGAGTTTCACACCCGGTATGAACCAGAAACGGGAGAAGGACCTCAGGGAGGGCATGCGTTTCTTTCTAGCTAAAAGTGGCGTCAGTGGTTTTGCACGCCCTGACGAGTTTGACTTATGTGGTTGTTGCTGTTGCGAGGCACCTCAGTTTGATCGGACAATCCGGGTCCGATGGAGTCATCTGTTGGCTCATTTGCGCCCCAAAGGGCGGGGAAACGTAGTATTCAGGCATTTTAATCCACATCAGTGGACCGGCCCTGACGATCCAAGGGTCACTCGAGCTCTGATCCTGAGACATGGTAGGCTAGATTGTCTCGAATCGGTAGAGGACTATCTTTTGCCTCGGTTCATCGATGGAAATCCAATTTCCAATTAGTGACTTTGCGGTTTTAATTGTGAAACCGAGTATGGCGACATAGTGGGATGGGGCACTTATGTCGTCTATCATTGATACTTATGATTTGAAGTTGTTTTATACACTATGCACTTATAATAGTATCAAATGATTTGTTTTAAACGTATCAAGCATTCTTGGCTATTATAAGGTAAAAACCCTGTCCCTCGGCTTGCGTTGCATTGTGTGATAGGACCTGGGTCTTATAATAGCTTCATTTTTCTTTATTTAGCATTGCGCTGTTGTTTTATGCACTTGTATTCTTGGGAGGAAACCCGTTCCGTGTTATACGGCGTGGTCCCTTGATTTACCTGACTTTAAAATAAAGATTAATAACTGTTTAAGTTCTCACACCAGTCCCATGACTGACCTGGAGTTTATTGTTTTAACCTAAACTCTGGGTGCCCTTTTTTTGACACGGGTAGCTAGTAGTTTTGGTTTTGCAGATTTATATTCACAGGATCCTGGTTTACAGCTGGAACGATATCCGGAAATCTTTGTATCTGTATATCTCTTCTAGTTGTGTATTGTATTATTTTCCGCTGCTATGTAATGTATTTAAATCTCTGATATTTCTGTGTAATATTTATTCATTTATACTCTGTATATTCTTGTATTCTGATGAATTGTTGTAATGTACAATGAAATGTTCTTCCGTTTGCGTTCATTTTGTCGTGTTCTGAAAACAATCAAGCGTTTCGAACGGTCTGGGTCGGTTTAGCGACTGATTCGAATCGAGCGAAATTCCTTTTCGTCACACACTGTTTTTTTGTACTTCATTTTTGAAATTCTTTTGAAAATAATTGGAATCATATTTTTTAAAACTCTCTCCATTTATATAAATTTCATCGTAAATCAGTCATTCTCTAAATGTGAAATATGCCACTAGTTCTTAGAATATTATGATTTTTGTTTGACTGATTGAGATTTATGATGACCATTCTTCCTCTTAAGCTGGAATTATATTTTAGTCATTTTTCATCTATATTTTAATTTCTGTATCATTTTGTTGATAACAAAAGGAGGAGAATGGGTTGATATTTTGATTTATGAGAGAATATTTTATAAAAAAAATTAATTTTGAAAGTTCCATTCATTTTTCATTTTTTTCACTCATGCACAGTTATAGGGGGAGTTTCTGTTGTAGGGGGAGCAAACAAATAGGAAGAGTTCAATATTCACTGTCAAACACATTTATTATACTCAAAATCATAATATTTGTTTGACATCATCGAAAGGGGGAGATTGTTGTATATAACAATTATTTGATTTTTGTTTGATGACACAACCAAATATATATTATTATAAATGTATTTGTTATTTACTGTTTTACTACATCACAGATAGGAATATAATAATATATATTTGGTCGTTATCATCAAACAAAAATCATGTAATTGTTATATACAACAATGCTATATACAACAATCTCCCCCTTTTGATGATGACAAACAAATATTATGATTTTAAATATAATAAACGTGTTTGACAGTGAATATTGAACTCCTCCTATTCATTTGCTCCCCTACAACAGAAACTCCCCCTATAACTGTGCATGAGTGAAAAGAATGAAAAATGAAGCAATATTGTACACAACACACATATATATATATACACACACACACACAGTACATAAGCATAGGCATGGCAACATGCATGTACTGCCAAAGCAAGGGAGGTTTAAGTGTACAACATGTTCAACATTGGAGCTCAACATGAAGTAAAGAGAAACTCAGGTCGACAAATATACATGAAAATAAGTTTAAGCATGACTCAAGTTAAGGGTGGATCTCATGTCCAATCAGCAAGGCCGGAATATAAGAATGGCAGCATATTATAGTACATGTGACATGGTTAAGGCAAGAAAATATGCATGTACATGAAGCAAGACACAACAAACTTTCCAGACATATTCAAGAAGCATGATAGTGCAGCTATACATATCAAAAGTTCATTTTAGTATAGTACAAGATTCAAATGCCAAGTATACACGGTGTATAGAGCAAGGCTCAGCAACAACATAATGGCCGTGCTCAAGGAATTGTACACAACATGTTTTCAAATTCAGATCAGATTAAAACATGGAGCATGGTAGTAAAGCTCAAGTCAACACAACCAAGTCAAATGCATGGTGCAACTCAGGTGCAAGTGTGAATACAGTTTACATGTGGACAACATATACAACAAGCACAATGTCAAGTGCTAAATATAAGATGGTGCAACAGTTTACTCAAGCCAGTGGATCAAGTTCATGGTACAAGCCAAAGTCATGTTACATACGGATTTCAAGTTCAAGTACACAAACAAAGTGTAAACAATTCATCAAGTTTTAAAGCTTACGTGTAGACAACATCAAGGGAAAAAGCAGCATGGACTGTATGAATACAAACCGGGTCTGGAAGTAAAAAGCATGAATATACAAGTGTTCGAATGCAACTACACACACAAAGCCAAACTGAATGTTTCACTTCAAATTTATAAGGAGCATCAAAGTTGGTGTATACTAAACAAAGAAGTGAAAATGACAACCAAGATAGCGGTGACAAGTTTTTGACATAAGCAAGTTCAAGTATATCAACAAATAACCAAGATGTGTAGCATGCATGAGATAGAAACAACAATAGTCAGGGAATATATGTACAAGAGGAATCACAGTTGCATGAGTTAAGAAATTGCAA
Source organism: Allium sativum (assembly GCA_030737875.1). NCBI lineage: Eukaryota > Viridiplantae > Streptophyta > Magnoliopsida > Asparagales > Amaryllidaceae > Allium > Allium sativum. The sequence goes on along the minus strand of CM060916.1, from coordinate 717,221,592 downwards.
ACTATTTGGTGAAGCACAATACTTGGCAAGGAAATTCCTTCCAGAAAATCAAGCATCATGATACAAGGGACAATAAATCATTTTGTTTATTTCCAGTAATCGACAAACTATTTTGGGCAAGTATCAATGTTTACATTCAAGGCAGCTTTTTATATCTGGCAAGAAATTAGAAAATAACCTGCATAAAATCATAGAAATGTTTTGAAAACGAATCAATATGCATTCAACAATATTCCAGGGTTGCTCAATTTTTTTAGGGACAGACAATTGAATTTCAAGGGGCCACATGCATTAATCACGCAAGAATTTTCAAGGGACCAAATATATTTCCAGATTCATAGAAGAGGAATCTCACGCAGAATCAAGTCTAGGTTCATCTCAAAAAGTCATGGCATTTACAGTGCAACCAAAACAGGAAATTCACACAAACCAGGCCAAATCATAATCAAGGAAATCAAAGGCATAATGGTTTTCAAAACCTTATAAATACACATCAATATCATCATCGACATGAATCGAAAACCAGAGCGAAAATCGAAAACCAGAGCAAAAATCGAAAACCAAAGCAAAAATCGAAAACCAAAGCAAAAATCGAAAGATAAAATTCAGAGAAACTCACTAATTTATCCATCATTTTCGATCACCATCATTCCAAATCGAAGCATCAGAAAGCCACAACGATTCAAGCATCAAAGAGGAACTTCCAGAACAACATCACGATCGAGATTTGGGATTTTACCTAAAAACCCTAATTCAGTTTCTGCTAGCCGCCATTGTTTCATAAATAAAGAGATCGGGTGCAATCAAAAGGAGAGTGGGCCGACCAAGTATTAAAGGACTTTGGACTTAATTATTAAAAGGGGTTTTTAATTGTTTTATTTTGACTTGTATTATTTTAATTCATTTGGATCATCAAACAGTTTTCTAGTGTCTATAAAACTAGGTAATCTAGTTAGGGTTTTAACTAGCAGTTTACCAGAGTCCATAAAAACTAGGGATACTAGCTACGGGTTTGTAGCTAGGGGAAAAATCTAATCTAGGGATATAGATTAGTCTAGAGTTTTGAGCGTAGGATTAGAATAGGAGCGAGGGGTTCGCAAATTTACATGGTCATGTAAGCGGGATCTGTTCTATTAGCTAGTAGAAACCTTAGGAATGCGGCAGTAGGCAGGATTTTGCTGAAGCTGGGTATATCTTGTGTCATTTACTTTCTGCATTTTTATTTCTGTTGAAGTCTATGATCTGATATTTTTTATATCTCGCTAAAATTCAATAAACCCTATTCACCCCCTCTAGGGTTAATCTAGATCCAACACACATATTTCAACCTAAGAACGTCAGGACCATTACTTCTATCAAGCAGAGGTTCGACGAGACCCTGCGCTCATATTTCTAGAGGTTCAACGTGATGGTAACATCAGTAGATCGACAAGAACAGTCCATGGTACTTATGGCTGTCGCCTCTGGCATTTTCGATAAGAAGGATTTCAAAATCTCTTTACATTGAGACCCGCCAAGAGACCTTGGTGAATTCTACTTTGAAGCTAACATGAATTTGCAACAAGAAAGATGCTAATATCAAGGTGAATGACCTTGACGTTTTCATCGTAAAGGATGGAGGACCATCCAACTCTGGAAAGAACAAGGGAAAGGTCCCTAAGAAGAATGATAAAAATGTGTGGTTTCTAAGAGAGTCCAAGTACGACAATTATGTCGAGCTTAATTCTTCATTACTAGATATATATATATATATATGCCTCGATGTGTGAGGAACTCTTCCTTTCCTTAAGCCTCACAGGAGGGAGCCAACTCAAAAGGAACGGGAATCTGGGCTAGATTCTGGACTACACTGCATGTTTCATGACATGGCAGTCATGCCACGAATGACTACAGGCACTTACGTAACCTTATTGTAGAGCAAATCATACATGGAGACCTTCTCGAATATGTTAAAAAACCAATAATGCTTACATCGGCGCTACCACCATGTGACGATCCCAAACCCCGTACTGACGGTGGCAAGGGTAATCTTTGGAATATAACACATAAACAGATAATAGCAGAACAGAAATAAATAAATACACCAGATAATGCACAATGGAATATACTGGATAAACGTAATCATCAGAGTTACACAGTATACAGGGTCATACTTAGTACAAATACAGTTCAGCTATACATAAATGCCTACAGCGGAAACAAACATAATATGTACAATAGGAGCTGAACAACATAAAAAGAGATAAATAATAGAATCCATCTTCAGCTCCAGCTATCCAGAAAGAGCCAGCTAAACTTGAATACAAGGCTGCCCGTGTAGAAAAAGGGGCACCCGAGTTTGAAAGTGAAACAAACTACGAGTCAGTCATGGGACTGGTATGAGAAATCTACTTAACACATTTCAAATATGGCTAATCACAGGACCACGCCACTTTCGCGGAACGGGTTTACTCCATTGGATTGCCAGTGCTTTAAAACAAATCTTTCTTTTCAATATCGCAATGCTTTTTATAAAAATGAAGCCATTATAAGACTCAGTTCCCATCACACAATGCAATGCAAACCGGAGGATAGAGTTTTTACCTTATAATGGCCAAGATATGCTTGATACGAATAAAACAAAAGCATTTGATATTATTACTAGTGTTTATATGTTTTAAAAACAATTTCAAATCATAAGTATCAATCATAGACGGCATTAATGCCCCATACCACTATGTCACCATATATAGGTATACAATCAAAACCGCACAGTCACGTATTTGGAAATTGGATTTTCGTCATGAACTGAGGCAAAAGATAGTCCTTACCGACTTCGAGACGCTCTAGCCCGCCCCTCAAGAACAGCCGCAACAGCCCCTTGGATCGTCAGGGTCGGTCCACCGATGTGGATTATTATGCCTGAACACTGCGTTTCCCCAGCCTATTGGGCGTAACTGAGCCAACGAATGGCTCCTTCGGCTTCACATAGTCACCGGTATATCCGAGGCGCCTCGCAATAGCAACAACCACATAAGTAAAATGTCAGGCCGTGTAAAAACACCAACACAACTCTTAGCTAGAAAGAAACGCAGGCCCTCCCTGATGTCCTCTCCCGTTTCTGGTTCATACCGGGGGTGTGAGGCTCGCGATTTCACGTTATACACAAAGCTACGTCACACAGGCGGTGGTTTGATCATCACCACAAGACTTTGCTTTTCAACAGAAGCCTTGATCACTGCATCTTAGCATGCCACACAGGCAATTCACACCGTGCAACTGATGGCTATCAATCACTCAGAATAAATTCCAATGTCAGACACACTGTCCATTTGCAAGTCCGTTCTGGGTCTGCACGAAACCGGAGGCACTATATACCTCGCAAACCCATCGATCACCACGTACGTCTGGACGATCACCACTCATTATCCATATTTCGGGATGCCTCCCAATCAGGACCTCGGTTACCATCCAAACGAGGTGAAGATCTCTGGTCTTTGACCACCGTCTTCATCTTCGATTTCTTATCGTCGATTCAGTTATTCAGAATGGGATAAACCCGGTCTTTCTGAGCAACTCGCGTATATAATAAACAAGAGAAACACTAACATACACACGCATCATTTCAATTTATCAGTCACTAACCGTCAATCAGTAAGAGAACGATTTCCCAAATATTAACCCCGAAGGCCGAAACAAACATCAGATCAACACCCAGGAAACCATTCGACTTAGCCAACCTTCAGTTAGTATCTAAATTTCACATCCATATCGTTTATAATATTTTATAATGATTTATCGCTATTTTTATTTATTTTAAAATAGCCAATTTATTCAAAACAACGCTTCGGGCCATATCGCGGCTGTGGTGCTGTTTTTCTTCAGATTTGATTTACACATATCTGAAAATCTAACCGTTGGATCTTCACAAAATTTACATCACTAGAAAGATCTTTTCAAAACGAATCCAACGGTTCCAGTTTCGGGAAAATCCGACGGTCGGATCTCCTGGTATAATCGTTTGAAGTTTCGATTTCAAAATACGAACTGCAGCGTCGTTATTCGATTAAATATAATTATATTATATATATATAAATATAATCGATTCTAGCGCTGTTTTTCTTCAGATTTGAATTAAACATTCCAGACAATCCAACCGTTGGATTTTTACAAAGTTGGTGCCGTTGGAAAGATATTTCCAAAGCGAGCCCAACGGTTGCGATTTCAGGAAAATCCGATGGTCGGATCTCCCGCACTAATCGTTTGAAATCACGGTTTCAAAATACGAACTACAGCTTCGTTTTTCGATATATTTCAATTCTATTTATATATATATATATATATATATATATATATATCGATTCTTCGATTTCAAAGCTATATTCTTTTCCTACATTTGATAAAAATTATATTTTTATCTAACTGTCTTCTATTTCAACACTTCACTATTTTTAACAATTCGTGTATATAATAAAAATGTGATTTTTAATGTAAAACAATTTATTTCAAAACACGACTATTTTATATAGTTAATATAGGTGATAAAAATAGGATTTTTATTATAAAACAATTTATTTCAAAACAAGATTATTTTATACATTTCATATTGATGTTAAAAATGGGATTTTTATTATAAAATGATTCTTTCAAAATATGAATACCATTCAACACATGAATTTCAATTCAACGAATGAATTTCGATTCAACACATGAAGGTTTTCTATAGTTTATATAAATAGATCAAAAGGTGATTTTTATATTTAAAACACGAATACCAATCAACATATGAATTTCAATTCAACGAATGAATATCGATTCAACACATGAAGGTTTTCTATAGTTTGTATAAATCGATAAAAAGGTGATTTTTATATTTAAAACACGAACACCATTCAACACATGAATTTCAATTCAACGAATGAATATCGATTCAACAAATGAAGGTTTTCTATAGTTTGTATATATAGAGTAAAAATGTGATTTTTATTGTTAAAACAATTTATTCGAAACACGAATACCATTCAACACATGAATATGATTCAACGAATGAATTTCTATTCAACACATGAAGGTTTTCTATTCAACAGACAAATAGAATTTCAACACAGGAAAATAATTCTAACACATGAATATTATTCAAAATTTCGGCAGCATAACGGCAGGGTAGTTAAAACCGGGACCGTCCTTAGTACGGCTCCTCGCTCTACCTTAAAACCTCGCGGTTTTTGACAATGGGGATTCATGCATCTAGTTCGCACGCAGGCGGCATGTATATTTATTTCATTTCCACAAACTAATCCTATGTGGTTTCAACCAAATATTTCTCAACCACAATCAATCAATATAAACCACAAACAATTCCAATCAACCATTCGCTATCAATCAATTTTCGCACCAATCACAACCAATAAATATCGTCCATGGTTTGTGGACGAGGGGCGTATATATATATATATAGCATTTCACTTCTATTTCAACACATATATAATTTTTACAACGCATATATAACTTATACATCGAACGTACAACTTATACAATGCTTATACATGAGTAGTACAACGCTTATATAACCCATACATCGACTATATAATTTATACATCGTCGTTTTCCATATTGTTTATAAATTAGAAATCTCACATTGGGTTCCACTCCACCAAAAATAGCAGAAGGCTCAGAAAAATATGCGGTCTCTTCTAGAAGGTAGAAGACGTCCACATGAGTCCACTGTCTCTTACTTCACTGAATTTTGTCAACATACGAAAAAAATATGATTTTTCAAAGTTTGCAACGGTTTAAAGGTGTTAAAACTGTTGAAAATAAATATAGCCGATACCTCTCTGAATTCTTCAAAACTAGATTTTGAATTTTCTTTCGATCTGTGAAGCTATTCGTCAATCGGCCAGCGCAGCAAGGAATAGGGGAGAGAGGCACACTGGCGCCTGGAGCGGGGCCCACTTCGGTGGTCCTGGTTGACGGCGGCGGCGGTTTGAATACCTAGACTTCCTGGCGTCGATTCGCACTCCACAGGCCACGAAAAATTCCAAACTTTATATGGATTTTAAGATCTCGAGATGATCTTCAAAAAGTTCAACTGTGGCACAAGCTAATTCGGCGTCGATTGATCGGAAAATGAGGGGGAAGGTTTGAACGTGTTTCCGCCTTCAGTCGACGTCGGGGAGAGAGAAAGCTCCTTTTTTTTATTAAATTCTGATTGGCCGGGAGATATTTATAATTTTTAAAAGAGGGTTTTCTAACACGACCTCCTATCCAAACCCATCGACTGTCGTCCCTAGCGTTATACCCCCATTCCGAACACAATGGGATATGTTTCGTAGGCCCATTCGATTGTTTCAGTCAGTTTTCATTCAATTTAAAATATATAACATTCAATATTCGATTTGAACGTACATTTCAATTTGCCAGGGCCACAAACTGATTCGAAAAATTCCAGAAAAATAAATCTGGCTATGTTTTGACGATACGGTCCCAACAAAACTAGTTTCGTCGAATTCTGAGATCGTTTGCAAAATGGCCCATTTCTGGCCGATCCAATTTCACTATAATTGACCAAAACACGTTTTCCTTTGCCACGCTCACATACTAGCTTCAAAAATTATGAAAGTTGAAACCTAGCAATAACTTCACATCCCGGATCCAACAAAAGAGGTTTCGTCGAATTCCGAGGTCGTTTGCAAAATGGCCAATTTCATGGGTTATATAAATTCCATAGCGACCTTTCTGAAAGTTCATTTGGCCATAACTTTTGCATCCCGCTATGAAACTTTGATTTTTCAGATTTGTTAGAAAGTTATTCACTAACAGATTTAAATATTTTTGGTTTCACTCAAATTCGTTTTGTTTTTCACCCGGTACAGTCAGTCAAAGTTTGAATTCAAATTTTGAAACTACCACGCCATTTCAGGCCTGGTTTATAATTAGAATTAATTATATTCCTTTTAAATTGTCGATTCAAACTCAGTTTTCATCTTTATTATTTAAAATATTTATTTTAAATACTTAAAATCCATTATTTTAGCCAATTTAAAAATTTTAAATGGGTTCAGATTTTCCGGGTCGTTACAATCTCCCCCACTTAAAACTTTTCGTCCCCGAAAAGGAATAAAGTCGAAAGTGGTTTGATTAATCAACTCTACCTTCAATCTGGCTTCCATTCTCCAACTTTTCAATTTCTGAGAATTTTCAAATTCTTCAAAAATTTGGCTAACACCCGGAATTTTCAAAAAATTTCGCCATAACCTCCTTTGTACGGGGAGAGGTTTGGAAATTTATTGGGCCGTATTAGGTACCCAATAAATCCTAATAAGCATACACATATTTATAGTGATATATTCTGGTGTTTACAGGGGAGCTTGTATAGATAATAACTCCAGAGAATAAATTCTCGTCACCCTGTCAAAGCCTGAGGGAGTGTGTATTTTAAATGCTCCAGAGGATAAATCCTCGTCACCTCGTCCCATGTGGGAAATAAATAGTCCATGTGCCATATCTAATAACTAGAGAGACGTGATTATTGTCAACTCCAGACCTGTGTGTGGTTTTTTTTTTAACCTGGCAATTTTATCGTTACAAATTAAATAGTCCATACCAGTCATCAATTCAACCTGTAAAATATAGTCATCGCCATATAAGCCTCTCGCTCGTATGGTAAATCTTCCACATCATCACACAAGCTCCAAATACTTATGTGGTATATGATGAAGTATGCCTATCTACCAGAAGTATGCCATGTAATGTAGTTCAAAATTAATTGTTACTATCCTATGGCGACATTTATTTTTACACACAGGAAAACCAGCACTCCTCATTCAATGGCATTCACAGGAGTTGATATAATAATATTTCGCATCCAACTCATTAAGGTTTACCTATTTGTCAGGCACGCAAATAAAATCTTTACTCAATAGCTATCCATTTACCCGTTCAAACATATATAATGCACATGTATATATTTCTATCTATTTTCTAATCAGTTCAATGTGTGATATAATTGAATAAATTCTACCATTCATCCTATAATTGATTAAATTAACTATCGTTTCAATAATTTTAATTAATCAAATCTACTATCACACAACGTAAACAACAAGCAATTTGTTTTTAACTTTTCAAAAACATACTAATCAATTTCTATACTCTTTTAAAATCATTCAGACTATAGAATTAAAAGTGCACATCCATGGAAAGAAAATAACAACAGATTAGAGAATTAATTGGTAATGCAAAGTATGGTAAATGTACCTTGCAACTGAGTCAATCAGAGATATCCACTTGGCATCTAGGATAGGCTTTCTGAATGCTCTCCTCAGTTTCCCAAGTACAATCTCACAGATCTCCACTCCATTGCACTTTGACTAAGTGAACCTTCTTGTTCCTCAGCTCTTTGGTTTCTTTGCCAATAATCTTTAGTGGCTCTCTTCTCACAGCTAATTCTGGAGTAATTTCAATATCCTGTTGAGCTGCTTCTTCCACGATCAAGTCTGGATCATGAATGTTCTTTCGAAGTTGAGATATGTGAAATACATCATGAACTCCAGGCAACCAATCAGGCAGTTTAACCCTATAAGCGAGAGTTCCGATCCGTTCTAGAATAGGAAACAGACCAATGAATTTGGGCGCCAACTTCCCAGTTTTACCGAAGCGGATAACTCCTCTCATTGGCGATACTTTCAAATATACATAGTCGCCAACAACAAATGATATATCTCTTCTTCTCCTATCGGCATAGCTCTTTTGTCGGCTTTGAGCGGCCAGTAATCGTTTCTTAATAAAATTGACTTTGTTGGCAGCTTCTCGGATCATATCGGGCCCTAACACGAGTCTATTACCGGGTTTGACCCAACAAGCAGGAGATCGGCATGGTCTACCATACAATGCTTCGAATGGCGACATTGTCAGGCTCGCCTGGTAGCTGTTGTTATAAGAGAATTCAGCCAAATGCAGATGATCTTCCCATGATCCACCGAAATCTAGAACACATGCCCGCAACAGATCTTCTAAAGTACGATTCACCTACTCAGTCTGACCATCTGTCTGAGGATGATAGGCGGTGCTCAAGTTCAGCTTTGTTCCCAGTTCTACTTGAAATGCCTCCCAGAATTTACTAGTAAATATTGTATCTCTATCACTGACTATACTGAGCGGCACTCCATGTAGTCTAACTATTTCCTTGAAATATATCTGCGCCAGACTCTGAGCAGTTCTGTTTGATCTGACCGGTATGAAATGGGTGGTCTTCATGAAGCGATCAACGATCACCCAAATACTGTCATTCCCTTTTCTGGTTTTGGGCAAACCATCAATGAAGTCCATGGAAATATGTTCCCACTTCCAACCTGGAACGTCTAGCAGTTGCAATAATCCAGCAAGTTTTTGCTGGTCGCTTTTGACTAGCTGGCAAGTAGGGCATCAACTAACATATAAAGAAATGTCCCTCTTCATAGCCTCCCCCCAGAATGTTCGCTTGAGATCGTTGTACATTTTGGCTACACCAGGATGGATACTCAGCTTGGACTTGTGACACTTGTTTAACACTTCCCTTTTTAACTCTGGGACGTCGGGAACACAAATCCTTCCTTTCAATCTCAGGGTCCCGTCGTTATCTATTTGAAAACACGAGGGTTCGCCTTTATGAATCCTTTTGATCATATCCTTTATAAAGTTATCATCCTTCTGAAGAATAGATATTTTGTCTATCAGGGAAGTCGTAATAACAAAGCTGGCGATCATTACATTCTTTCCACTCAGCGCATCGGCCACGACATTGGCTTTCCCTGGAGGGTATAGAATCTCAAAATCATATGCTGCAAGGAACTCTAGCCAACGTTGCTGCCTCAGATTCAGGTCTTTCTGGGTGGACAGATACTTTAACGACTGATGGTCTGTATATAGTTCGAATTTCTCACCCAGAAGATAGTGTCTCCAGATTTTCAAAGCGAATACTATAGCCAATAACTCAAGATCATGAGTTACGTAGTTTTTCTCGTGCGGCTTCAGCTGACGGCTAGCATAAGCAATCACTTGACCCCTTTGCATTAACACTGCGCCAAGGCCTTCTCTAGAAGCATCAGTCCAGACTTTTAAATCCTGATTGGCGTCGATTATGGTTAACACTGGAGCAGTCGTTAATCTTAGCTTTAGCTCTTCAAAAGCCTCCTCACTTTCTGGAGTCCATTTGAACTTTGAGTGCTTCTTTGTAAGCTTCGTTAATTGACCAGATATCTTCAAAAAGTTTTTAATGAACTTCCGGTAATAACTAGCCAATCCGAGAAAACTGCGGACTTCTGTAGGAGTACTGGGCTGTTTCAAATTCTGAATAGCTGTGATTTTACTTGGATCCACAGCAATTCCTTCTTTTGATACGACGTGGCCCAGAAATTTCACTTCATCTTGCCAGAATATACATTTGGATAGTTTGGCTTTTAATACATTCCTTTTGAGGATTTCCAAAACCTGTTCCAAATGCTTTTCATGTTCGGCCTTTGATTTAGAGAAGATTAGAATATCGTCAATAAAAACCAGAACAAATTTATTCAGGACTCCACTGATCACTCTATTCATCAAATCGACGAAGTAAGCTGGAGCGTTACATAAGCCGAATGGCATTACTAACCAATCGTAGAATAAGTCTGGACCTCTGAATGCTATCATAAGAACACACTCTTCGGCAATTCGAAGTTGATGGAAGCCTGTAGCTAGGTCCATCCTTGAAAATACTTGTGCTCCATTCAGACGATCCAATAAATCATCGATTCGCGGCAATGGATATTTATTCTTAATTGTCTGCTTGTTCAAATCACGATAATCCACACATAGACGCAGAGTACCGTCAGATTTTGGGACAAATACCACTGCTGCACCCCAATCAGAGAAACTAGGCCTGATCAGACCCTTCCATATGAGCTGTCGTGTTTGATTGTCTAATTCCTCTTTCTATTTCAAGGACATTCTTCGAATAGCGTGAACTACCGGCCTTGCATTCAGAATTAAAGCAATTTTGAAATCAATTTCGCTCTGCGGAGGTAAGCGAACAACTTCTTCAAACACATCCGCATAGTTCTGGACGATAAGAATATCTTTTATGAGGTCGGGAATATTCTCTGTAACTTCAGGGTATCTTCTATTTGGGCTGGAGAAACATCGAGAGCTGCCCCGAAGTCTTTTCTATTAGATTTTTGACATTCACACGGTATGGTTATATAATTCCTTGATTTAATCTTAGCCCTAACAATTCTCTCGGCGCATCTAACCTCTGCTTCATATTTGGTTAGCCAATCCAATCCCAGAATAAGATCGAATTCATTAAAATTCATGATGATAGAGATAGTAGGGAATTTATAGCAGGAAAAAGAGACAGGTACTGCACAAACCCAACTGAGATCGATGGAACCCCCAACCGGATTTTGGACAGTCATTGGTTCTTTGAGCTTCTTCACATTCACATTCAAATTCAACTTCTTAACTGCATTCTTGGCAATGAAGCTTCGTGACGCACCTGTATCAAATAGCACTTTAACCAGATTGTTTTTGACATTAAGTGTGCCTTCTAGGATATCAGCCCTTTCCTGACTTGCTGAGGGTGCTGAAGTTTCTGCCACTTCATTTACTTGAACCACATTGGTCTTTTTTAACATCCAGCAGTCTTGCTTTACGTGACCAGCCCGATGACAAAGATTACATTCTCGGGCTGAATGAAACTTGTTCTTGGATTTAGATTCATCCTTTCTTCGTTTATTCGAAGACTTGCAACTTATCGCCAAATGTACCTGCCTATTGCAGCTTGAGCATGTGGCAGTCATTATCGGTTCTTTCTCAGATCTAGTCCTCTTCCTCATGGCTCTGGGCTTCTTACTGACCTCTGACATTGTACTGGCTTCAGGACGATCAGTTTCAGACTCAATTTTATTACTAGAGCTGACTTCCTCTTCGTACTGTAACATACCTTTCTTGTCTAGATCTTCGTACTGATAAGCCATATAAATCATGTCTGAAAAAGGACGCTTCACATTCCTCATTACACTGTTCTGATATTTTCTTTGAAGCCCGTTGATAAATTTCAAATTCTTCCTCTTCGGATTTTGAATTAGATGAGGGGCAAAGTGAGAAAGTTCATTGAATTTCTTATGATATTCTGGAATGGTCATATCTCCTTGTATCAAATAAGAAAATTCATCACATAGTCGCTCAATTGCTTCTGGAGGAGTAAATCTTTCCAGGAAAATCACTTTGAATCTATCCCAGGTGATATCACCTTCTGGATTATCCTTGATAACCGAATCCCACCAGAACAAAGCTTCGTCTTTGAGTGCCCAGGAGGCTAGTAATCTTTACTGGTTATCTCTCAGCATTAATCGTTCAAATATTTTCTCAGCCGAACGAATCCAGGCTTGTGTTTTCATAATTGATTCTTCACCCGAGAAGGGTTTTCCACCCAGATTTCTACATTTCATAAATAGAGCTTCTATATCCGGGTCAGTACTACTACTTCTATTTCTGGCACTCATTTTCTAGAGCGTCTGCAATTAGCAAACAAAGTGTCAGGTCAAAAGAAAAGATATTTCAAAATATAGAGACAAATACTTGAATGTAAATGTGTCTATCTAGGTGTTATTTCATTCTGCTTTACTCGTACTAGGATATTACTGATCCTATCTGTATAAAGTTACCCGTCCTAGAATGCTACTGGTTCTATTTCTGATGATTTCCTTAATATGTTATATTCCAGAACTAAGCTTAACCAAAGCTCTGATACCACGTTGTGACGACCCCAAACCCCGTACTGACGGTGGCAAGGGTAATCTTTGGAATATAACACATAAACATATAATAGCAGAACAGAAATAAATAAATACACCAGATAATGCACAATGGAATATACTAGATAAACGTAATCATCAGAGTTACACAATATATAGGATCATACTTAGTACAAATACAGTTCAGCTATACATAAATGTCTACAGCGGAAACAAACATAATATGTACAATAGGAGCTGAACAGCATAAAAAGAGATAAATAATAGAATCCATCTTCAGTTCCAGCTATCGAAAAAGAGCCAGCTAAACCTGAATACAAGGATGTCCGTGTAGAAAAAGGGGCACCCGAGTTTGAAAGTGAAACAAACTACGAGTCAGTCATGGGACTGGTATGAGAAATCTACTTAACACATTTCAAATCTGGCTAATCACAGGACCACGCCACTTTCGTGGAATAGGTTTACTCCATTGGATTGCCAGTGCTTTAAAACAAATATTTCTTTTCAATATCGCAATGATTTTTATAAAAATGAAGCCATTATAAGACTCAGTTCACATCGCACAATGCAACGCAAACCGGAGGATAGAGTTTTTACCTTATAATGGCCAAGATATGCTTGATACGAATAAAACAGAAGCATTTGATATTATTACTAGTGTTTATATGTTTCAAAAACAATTTCAAATCATAAGTATCAATCATAGACGACATTAATGCCCCATACCACTATGTCGCCATATATAGGTATACAATCAAAACTGCACAGTCACGTATTTGGAAATTGGATTTCCGTCATGAACCGAGGCAAAAGATAGTCCTTACCGACTTCGAGACGCTCTAGCCCGCCCCTCAGGAACAACCGTAACTGCTCCTTGGATCGTCAGGGCTGGTCCACCGATGTGGATTATTATGCCTGAACACTGCGTTTCCCCGCCCTATGGGGCGTAACTGAGCCAACGAATGGCTCCTTCGTCTTCACATAGTCACCGATATATCCGAGGCGCCTCGCAACAGCAACAACCACATAAGTAAAATGTCAGGCCGTGTAAAAACACCGACACAACTCTTAGCTAGAAAGAAATGAAGGTCGTCCCTGATGTCCTCTCCCGTTTCTAGTTCATACCGGGGTGTGAGGCTCACGATTTCACGTTATACACAAAGCTACGCCACACAGGCGGTGCTTTGATCATCACCACAAGACTTTTCTTTTCAACAGAAGCCTTGATCACTGCATCTTAGCATGCCACACAGGCAATTCACACCGTGCAACTGATGGCTATCAATCACACAGAATAAATTCCAATGTCAGACACATTGTCCATTTGCAAGTCCGTTCTGGGTCTGAACGAAACCGGAGGCACTATATACCTCGCAAACCCTTCGATCACCACGTACGTCTGGACGATCACCACTCATTATCCATATTTTGGGATGCCTCCCAATCAGGACCTCGGTTACCATCCAAACGAGTTGAAGATCTCCGGTCTTCGACCACCGTCTTCATCTTCGATTTCTTATCGTCGATTCAGTTATTCAGAATGGGATAAACCCGGTCTTTCTGAGCAACTCGCGTATATAATAAACAAGAGAAACACTAACATACACACGCATCATTTCAATTTATCAGTCACTAACCGTCAATCAGTAAGAGAACGATTTCCCAAATATTAACCCCGAAGGCCGAAACAAACATCAGATCAACACCCAGGAAACCATTCGACTTAGCCAACCTTCAGTTAGTATCTAAATTTCACATCCATATCGTTTATAATATTTTATAATGATTTATCGCTATTTTTATTTATTTTAAAATAGCCAATTTATTCAAAACGACGCTTCGGGCCATATCGCGGCGGTGGTGCTGTTTTTCTTCAGATTTGATTTACACATATCTGAAAATCTAACCGTTGGATCTTCACAAAATTTACATCACTAGAAAGATCTTTTCAAAACGAATCCAACAGTTCCAGTTTCGGGAAAATCCGACGGTCGGATCTTCCGGTATAATCGTTTGAAGTTTCGATTTCAAAATACGAACTGCAGCGTCGTTATTCGATTAAATATAATTATATATATATATATAATCGATTCTGGCGCTGTTTTTCTTTAGAATTGAATTAAACATTCCAGACAATCCAACCATTGGATTTTTACAAAGTTGGTGCCGTTGGAAAGATATTTCCAAAGCGAACCCAACGGTTGCGAATTCAGGAAAATCCGATGGTCGGATCTCCCGTACTAATCGTTTGAAATCACGGTTTCAAAATACGAACTGCAGCTTCGTTTTTCGATATATTTCAATTCTATATATATATATATCGATTCTTCGATTTCAAAGCTATATTCTTTTTATACATTTGATAAAAAATATATTTTTATCAAACTGTCTTCTATTTCAACACTTCACTATTTTTAACAATTCATGTATATAATAAAAATGTGATTTTTAATGTAAAACAGTTTATTTCAAAACACGACTATTTTATATAGTTAATATAGGTGATAAAAATAGGATTTTTATTATAAAACATTTTATTTTAAAACCAGATTATTTTATACATTTCATATGATGTTAAAAATGGGATTTTTATTATAAAACGATTTCTTTCAAAATATGAATACCATTCAACACATGAATTTCAATTCAATGAATGAATTTCGATTCAACACATGAAGGTTTTCTATAGTTTATATAAATAGATCAAAAGGTGATTTTTATATTTAAAACACGAATACCATTCAACACATGAATTTCAATTCAACGAATGAATATCGATTCAACACATGAAGGTTTTCTATAGTTTGTATAAATTGATAAAAAGGTGATTTTTATATTTAAAACATGAACACCATTCAACACATGAATTTCAATTCAACGAATGAATATCGATTCAACACATGAAGGTTTTCTATAGTTTGTATATATAGAGTAAAAATGTGATTTTTATTGTTAAAACAATTTATTCAAAACACGAATACCATTCAACACATGAATATGATTCAACAAATGAATTTCTATTCAACACATGATGGTTTTCTATTAAACAGACGAATATAATTTCAACATAGGAAAATAATTCTAACACATGAATATTATTCGAAATTTCGGCAGCATAACGGCAGGGTTGTTAAAACCGGGACCGTCCCTAGTACGGCTCCTCGCTCTACCTTAAAACCTCGCGGTTTTTTACCATGGGGATTCATGCATCTAGTTCGCACGCAGGCGGCATGTATATTTATTTCATTTCCACAAACTAATCCTATGTGGTTTCAACCAAATATTTCTAAA
Organism: Allium sativum; assembly: GCA_030737875.1. Lineage (NCBI taxonomy): Eukaryota > Viridiplantae > Streptophyta > Magnoliopsida > Asparagales > Amaryllidaceae > Allium > Allium sativum. Next base: position 717,205,549 of record CM060916.1, on the reverse strand, counting down.
CCACAATCAATCAATATCAACCACAAACAATTCCAATCAACCATTCGCTATCAACCAATTTTCACACCAATCACAACCAATAAATATCATCCATGGTTTGTGGACGAGGGGCGTATATATATAAATATATTTATATATAGCATTTCACTTCTATTTAAACACATATATAATTTTTACAACGCATATATAACTTATACATTGAACGTACAACTTATACAATGCTTATACATGAGGTTTACAACGCTTATATAACCCACACATCGACTATATAACTTATACATCGTCGTTTTCCATATTGTTTGTAAATTAGAAATCTCACATTGGGTTTTACTCTACCAAAAATAGCAGAAGGCTCAGAAAAATATGCAGTCTCTTCTAGAAGGAAGAAGACGTCCACACGAGTCCATTGTCTCTTGTTTCACTGAATTTCGTCAACACATGAAAAAGATATGATTTTTCGAAGTTTGTAACGGTTTAAAGGTGTTAAAACTGTTGAAAATAAATATAGCCAATACCTCTCTGAATTCTTCAAAACTACGTTTCGAATTTTCTTTCGATCCGTGAAGCTATTCGTCGATCGGCCAGCGCAGCGAGGAAGAGGGGAGAGAGGCGCACTGGCGCCTGGAGCGGGGCCCACTTTGGTGGCCTTGGTTGACGGTGGCGGCGGTTTGTGTAACACCCCGTAATTCTGTAACGCTAAGATTCACAAATCAAGGCAGAATTGTAAGTTAAAATTAGAATCAATGGAAACAGGCTACACCATTGTGTTTGTCTCGGAATTCTGCATGAAAACAAGTCCGAGTTTGCGTAAATCGGAGTCCGTATGAGGAAGATATGGCCTCCGGAAGATTCAGCAAAGTTTAAATTTCAAATCGGACCCAGATTGGGCTGGGCGGGAATTTTCCCGCCCAAGGCACCCAGGTCGACTGGGTAGTCGACCTGGGGGTCGACCCCCCCCCCCCCCCGCTTTTTCCAGCTTTCTGAACCTGATTCGTTTCTCTGTATTTGGATGTCATTCTGACCAGATTCGTTGACTTCTACACTATATAAACAGCCCTGGTCTTCTTCTCTATTCACAATTCTTTTCTATCCTTATGCTGCCTCTAAGAAATGAATAAATAAGAGAATAAAATAATATATAAAATAAATCAAGACGAGGAAATGCTGCTAAAAGATTTTCAAGAAGAGGTTCAAGTCAAGCTAAGATTCAAGAGGAGGTTCAAACGACTTCAACGATTGTTTTTCTACGAATCATAGCAACGCCATCTTTCTATTCTTATCTAATCTCTGTAAGTCAGTTATTTCTATATTTGAACGTTTTCTCTGTTCGTGACATGAAATTAAAGGAATAAAAGAATATGCCAAATCTCTCTTTCTATTCGAATCAGTGCTTATATCTTTGGACCAAATTAAGAACTGTTATGATTCGATGACCAATTAGGCCTTGCCTATGACTATGAATATTGCCTATGACTATGAACATTGCCTATGACTATGAACATTGCCTATGACCATGAATATTTCCTATGACTATGACTGTGACTATGAGGATTACTTCCTAGACTATGAACACAAGCCTATGACTTTGACTAGGAAACATAAACTATTGCCTATGACATAACAAGGACACCTGTGATTAAACACCTGTGATTCATGACTAGGAAAGTGTTGCTTAAGTTTTGTGACTGTAAAATTGGGTCTAAACCCGATTATCTATTCTGTCTGTTCGTGGTTTTCTTTGGTTTTAGACCTTGGGAATTTACCTATTAAGTTAGGTCTACCCATGTTCTGAACCTACTCTGTCTATTCTTGGTTTTAGATCTTGGGAATTTACCTATTAAGTTAGGTCTACCCACGCTCTTGAACCTACGTCGTAATCTATATGCCTGTGAACTACCATCTTATGCCAGTTGTTATGTCCATTTTTTCATGGCATTTTGGTTCATTCCCTTTTATCGACGAATCTAGCTTTATTTGTAATCTAGGTTGAATCACGATTATACGAACGGTGGGAATACGATTTGGGAAAAATATGAAATTTACCAAAAACATAGTTATAAACTAGGAAATTGGCATAAATTGGGAACATGTATTATGGCGTGTTCATAGGAATGCAAATTGGGTAAATTTGACATGAACTATAGATTGTGTAACCTGAATCTAGTATCGACGTGTAAATCTAGCATTTACATGAATAGTGAACTAGAGTAATAAGTCTAGTTTGACATGAATTAGAATGTTGAATCGGAATTGGATTAGCTAATTTGGCATGGTAAGTATATTGGCATAAATTTGAATTTGGCCATAATTGGGACTAATCGGCAGGTTCAGCAAAATCACGGTTAGTGACACTTAATTTGGTATAGTTTACATACCAAAAAAGGCATAGATATGATTTAGATGGGGAAATGAGCCATAGAAATAAATGTAGACAATTTACATTAATAGAGTAATTGGGAAATAAGTAAATTAGGATTAATTTACTTATAGAATTTGTCCTAAATGAGGAAATGTAAATTTAGACAAAAGAAAGGTTTATTAACGACATCTCTTTTAATAATAAACCAGAAAGTTCTAGGGTGACAGAGAGGATAGTGTCTAGGCTTGAGTTTGGAAAATACAAGTTTCCTGCTCTCCCTGGCTACCCCTAACTGATCCGACGGACGGGATGGTTACTTTTAAAACCTGATTTGGAAATTAATCAAAACCCTTTGAACTTAGAAAACATGAATATGCCTAACCCGAGGTTAGACTGAGTTGCGATGTAAACCTGCCCGGAACCAACCGGCACATCTAGTAATCGCAACAATATCTGTCTAATGTGAGTGGTAGCGGCTTTAATTTATTTAGTTAAAGCTAGAACAAGAATGGTAGGGTTAAGTTAACTAAGACACTTGACCAATTCAACATGATAACTAAACTGATGGGTGGGATTAGGTTCAGACTGACACTTAACACAGTTAAGCTAGAATGGGAGGGTTAAGTCCATGGGAACACTTAACCAACTTAACACAGTTAAGCTAGAATGGGAGGGTTAAGTCCATAGGAACACTTAACCAACTTAACACAGTTAAGCTAGAATGGGAGGGCTAAGTCCATAGGGACACTTAACCAACTTAACATGGTAACAAGACAAGATTTGTAGAGGTTAAGTAACTAAGAGAACACTTAGCCAAATTAACATGTTAACTAGACTAGAAGGAGGGGTTAAGTAAAGTTAATACACTTAGCCAAATTAACATGTTAATTAGACTAGAGGTTGGGGTTAAGTAAAATTTAATACACTTAACCAATTTGATATGTTAGCTGGACTAGACCGCGGGGTTAAGTAAGCTTGAACACTTAACCGACATATTTTTATGAAGGAATAGGGTTAACTCTAAAACATGAAGGGATAATACTTAACCATTAATAATATGTTGGTTGAAACAGACGGGCAAGGTTAAGTTAAAAGGAACACTTAACCAATACAGGACGAATGGGTAGGGTTAAGTAATAAGGAATACTTAACCAATATAACTTGGTTTGTGGTAGGGTTAAGTCAACATGAATTACTGATAACACTTAACCAGTTTAACAGGCTAAATGAAGGGGGTTAAGTTAGCTGGAATTGAATAATGACACTTAACCAATCCGAGTTGACGGGGATGAGAACTAAGTAGTAAACCTTAGTTAAGAAAACAACGATTCTGGAAACTAAGTGGTAAACCTTAGTTGACAAAACTAAGTAGTAATTCTTAGTATAACACGAGGAGGAGCGAACATCCGTCAGATTAAAAAGAAGGCTCCAACGGATTGGGTTACGAAGCCCAAGGCTTCGAAGGGACGTGAGGGTACTCTTGGTATCCCTCTGTGAGGCTGCAGATGATCCTCCTGGGCTCACAAGGTTAAAGTCTGCATAGAAGAACCAGGGGTATGCCTTGGTTGCAATATATGGCAACCTAAAGACTAGGATGGACCGGCGTGATTCAACGAGCAACGGTAGCCCTGTGATAGCAACTCGTCGTCTACCATCCATCTTGAGTCAATCGAGATACGTGAAGCGGAAAGGCGGAGAACTCCAAAAGACCGTATACTTGCTATCTATTTATGGGTGAGGATGGCCATAGGATAGTGGGGCGCCGGGGGCCGGCGTATAGTTCTCATTTTTCAAGGTGTGCCTTTCATTAGTTGAGGGAGGGGTCAAGTGGGACTATAGCCATTGGAATAAAAACAGACCTTAGCATCGGCATCAGCAGATATCTGAAAGCTCCCGACCGAGTTCTATATTCCTTGATTTGCCCTGTCACAGGACTCGGGTCGCACATTACAGGACATGTGCATCTAGACAAGCGATAGTGATTCGCGATACATGTGTGGGGAAGTATAGGAACATATACCACTCTAGGTAGTGTGTCCTAGACTTGGGGGCATCGTTCGACAGGTAGCATAATCCCTAGTTGAACTAGGTGGCATAAACCCTGAATCCGAGAAGCGTTCAGTAGATAGCGTAAACGCTAGTTGAATATAGAAAGCACTTGATAGAAAACCTAGATTAAATCTAGGTAATAAATAATAAATGGATGCCCGATGGCAATGGGAAATACAGGGATTGGGATCACGTTATCGTTACTAGTTGGGACACTAGTTAGGTGTTGTAGAGATATAGTATAACAAGGAAATAGCAAAGCGGCGAAAGTATTAGAGCATATCCAGTTTATCTTATCTTAGTATATCTTGTGTTAATCTTGTCTAATCTTGCCAACCCTATCATCATGGTGTAATCTTATATTCAGTTAATTCATGTCGTTTTGTTTTTCCATGTTCACATGCTAGAAGTTACTGAACTTACTCAGGCTTTATGTCTGACTATGTTTTTCTTTCGTCTTCTTTTCTTCCGTTCCCCCCCCCCCCCCTAGGTAGTAAAGGAGGGAACATTATAGCTCAGGTTAAGTTGGACTGTCACTCTTTCCCAGCTTGAAGATTTGTCGAAGTTTGCTTGGATTCTCTTTCCAGATGCTATGGCTGGCTCTTGCTAAAATCGAGGAATATAAATGTTGTTTTTATGCTTCTTTATTTTGTAAGACAGATGATACTCTGATATTATAAAGAAACCATTGTACAAACTATTTTATCAATAAAGCAAAGTTTTATTTTCCGCTGTTTAATTTCTATCTGTCTTGTAATTTATCTGCATCTTTTACCCTAAATGCTCCACAGAACTTAGTGCATTCCCTTTGTGAGTGACACTAACGGACGTGGGGTGTTACAGTTTGAATGCCTAGACTTCCTGGCGTCGATTCGCACTCCACAGGCCACGAAAAATTCCAAACTTTATATGGATTTGAAGATCTCGAGAAGATCTTCAAAAAGTTCAACTGTGGCACGAGCTAATTTGGCGTGGATTGCTCGGAAAATGAGGGGGAAGGTTTGAACGTGTTTCCGCCTTCAGTCGACGTCGGGGAGAGAGAAAGCACATTTTTTTTTATTAAATTCTGATTGGCCAGGAGATATTTATAATTTTTAAAAGAGGGTTTTCTAACACGACCTCCAATCCAAACCGAACGACTATCGTCCCTAGCGTTTTACCCCCATTCCGAACACAATGGGATATATTTCGTAGGCCCATTCGACTATTTCAGTCATTTTTCATTCAATTTAAAATATATAACATTCAATATTCAATTTGAACGTACATTTCAATTTGCCAGGGCCACAAACTGATTCGAAAAATTCCAGAAAAATAAATCTGCCTATGTTTTGATGATACGGTCCCAACAAAACTAGTTTCATCGAATTCTGAGACCATTTGCAAAATGGCCCATTTCTGGCCGATCCAATTTCACTGTAATTGACCAAAACACATTTTCCTTTGCCACGCTCACATACTAGCCTCAAAAATTATGAAATTTGAAACCTAGTAATAACTTCACATCCCGGATCCAACAAAAGTGGTTTCGTCGAATTCCGAGGTCGTTTGCAAAATGGCCAATTTCACGGGCTATATAAATTCCATAGCGACCTCTCTGAAAGTTCATTTGGCCATAATTTTTGCATCCCGCTATGAAACTTCGATTTTTCAGATTCGTTAGAAAGGTATTCACTAACAGATTTAAATATTTTTGGTTTCATTCAAATCCGTTTTGTTTTTCACCCGGTACAGTCAGTCAAAGTTTGAATTCAAATTTTGAAACTACCGCGCCATTTCAGGCCTGGTTTATAATTAGAATTAATTATATTCCTTTTCAATTGTCGATTAAAATCAGTTTTCATCTTTATTATTTAAAATATTTATTTTACATATTTAAAATCCGTTATTTCAGCCAATTAAAATTTTTTAAATCGGTTCAGATTTTCCGGGTCGTTACACACCATCTAATCTCCGGAATGTGAATGATCCTTGCTCGAGCAACTGTGGTATCATCATTAGTTAATCTGGATTATATCACTATGTATTTTTGCATAATAAATGTGATGTTTGTTTAGGATTTCCAGATGGCTACGTAGACTCACATATGTACAAGGATTAAGATTTAACCCTCGGACATGCTTTGTTCTCGACAATTAAACCATCTGATGAATAAATGGATAAGTTGAAGTACACACACAGAGGATTACCATTTATTCCGTAAGCATGCTCTGGATTCAAGATAAACCAATCAGACTTTGTTTTCGTTTTTTTAATAATTAATGGATTTAATCAAATGGAATTTTCAAGCATGGATTATGTTTGGTAAATTTAAGTGTCTTGTCAGGATATGGCAATATTACTCGATCACAAACCAGTGTATGGATTATGCTCATCTTGGAACTCTAGGTGTGTTTTATACCTAGACATGTACTACTTAATCGGGCTTGGTAAGTATATTTCTATCACGGCATGAGTATGGCTTACACTGAATTTGGATTCCCAAGTATGGACTATACCTGGGAAAATAGGATCATCTTGCCAGGATTAGATAAGAAAACTCAATAAAACTCGAGTATGGGTTATGCTTAGTTTGAATCTCCAGGTATGGATTATGCCTGTAGGGTTGGGTTATCTTGCCAAGATTTGGTAGGATGATCCGATCATCACTGGAGTATTGTTTATACTCAAAACAGGAATCCATGCATGGTATATGCTTGAAAATGCTAAGCGGTGTTGTCAGGCATTGACGCAACTGTTTGTTTAATTTTTTATCAGAAGAGGTTGTATATATGTAAATATGTATATGGTTTTGTGGCTGGTGATGGCATCAAGCTAGTGGAACAAACAGCTTAGCTCTGATAGCAAAGAATAAAAACTAGTGAAGAACTCGATACCGATACTAAAGTATGAAGGTAGAAATTGAAGCCGATACCGACACCGAAGCTAAGAGGGCAACACCAAAACCAATACCAAGAAGGTTAAGACGACACTAGAACCAATGATAAGGAGATAGTAGCAAGAGGCAATACCGAAGCCATGTCAGGAAGATAATATAAGAAGCGGTACCGAAGCCACATAATGGAAACGGTAAGGAAGTGAAAAGCCGATACCTAAGAAGTCGACACCGAAGCTGAGGGGATATTATAGGAAGGCGATACCAAGAAAAATTTGAATGGCATTAATGTAATATTGAACCTATTGTATTTTGTATATAAATAGAGGTGTAGTGCTCACTTTTTAAGTGATGAGAAAAAAAATTCTCTTCCATTTTCATTTCTTCTTTGTTTATAATATGGTATTAGAGCAACGATCCTTGAATTAATTTCAAGACCTCAAATCTATTTTTCCAATATAATTTGTAAATCCTTATTCGTGAATCTTCGGAGAGACCAAATCATAATGAAATTCATGTCGATGGTCTCTAAGATAATTGAGCATAAGCTGAGTGAGTCGAACTACTTTGATTGGAGTACAACAATTCGTTTGTATTTGCGGAGTATTGACCGAGACAATCATCTAATTGAAGATCCACCGAAAGCCGATCCATCTGATAAGGACGCGGTGATATGCCTCCAGAATGATGCTCGTTTGTTTCTTCAAATCCGAAATACAATTAAGAGTGATATCATCAGTTTGGTGAATCATTTTGAGTTGGTAAGAATTTATGGGTTATCTAGAGTTTTTATTTCAGGAAAAGGAAATGTAAACTGAGTGTATGAGATATGTAAGTCATTTTATCGAGTAATGAAATAAGATTAATCACTGATGAATTATTTTATGCCCTTCTAGAAAAATTATGAAGAATTTAATTTGCTACTTCCTATTAGTTCTGATGTTAAAGTACAACAAAAGCAGAGGGAAAAAATGGTTACTATGAGTTTTTTAGTAGGTCTTCCATCTGAATATGAATCTGCTAAGTCTCAAGTTTTATCTGGATCAGATGCGACATCATTGCTTGATGTGTCTAGAAGAATTCTTAAAGCAGAAGTTTCAAGTTCGAATTCAATTCCATCAGTTCAACAAAATAGTGCTTTGATTGGTACAACTAATTAGTAAACATCAACCATGGAAACCAAACTAGAATCGAACAGTGAAGTCATATGTATATTGCAAGAAGCTAGAGCACACTAAATTTGGAAGTTACAAAATAAGCAAAAACTAGCTAGAACGCAAAATGTTACTAATGTTGTAAAGACTCAAGATCAAAAAAGAAATATGTTCTTATTTCAGCTGAAGAATTTGTTGATTTTATTGAATATCAGAACCGTCTCAATAAACCAATTCAATCAATTTCTACTATTGCAAATAATAGCAACTCTGTCAATCTAGGGAAAAATCAATGGGTCATTGGTTTTGGAGCCACAAATAATCTGATAGGTAATCGTATTCTTTTCTCAAGTTTTCAACCGTAAACTCCTAATCACATTACTTTAGCTGATGGTTCCTCTTCAAATATTCAAGGATTTGTAACAGTAAGTCCAACCTATTCTCTTTTTCTATCAACATTTGCCTTAAATATACCTAAACTTGCATTCAATTTACTCTATGTCAGTCAACTAACACAATAATTGAGTTGTTCTATCTCATTCTTTCCATCTCACTGTATATTTCAGGATTTGTGACTAAGAAAATCATTGATGGAGGGCGTGAGTCAAAAGGAATTGTATGTACTCGATACCTCCTCTCGGAAATCAACAATCATTTGTTTGTTCATGTATTTCTCAAGCCTCAAAGACACACTATCAATTAGGGCATCCATCTTTACCCTTTTTACAGAAATTGTGTCCACAATTTAAATCATTACAGTTGTTAATTGTGAATTATGCCAATATGCTTAACATTATCGTGTAAGCTTGAATTCTAGAATGAATAAAAGAGCTAGTTATCCTTTTGTGCTTGTTCATTCTGATATGTGGGATCCATCATCTATGATTTCTAAACCAGGGTTTGGATACTTTGTTACCTTTGTGGACGATTATTCACATATGACTTGGTTGTTTCTTATGAAAATGTAATGGCCCGCAAATCCATACTATCTGAGTTGACTACATACATCACACATCCAACCGAAATGACATAGAAATACGAATCATTAGTAGAAAGAAGTTAGAGGATGAGGAGGAAGAAATAAAAGTTAGAATAGAAGAAAAACGAAGAACACAAATATCACAGCAGAACGAATAAAAAATATTAAATAACATAACTTTTGAAATGCAAATCATTAACTGTATGTACATACCATTATCAGAGCACAACAGTTATTCCTGGAACAGTTATAAACACCTGTTTCCAGATACAACGTAGTACACAGCGGAAATATGTTAGTCTATAGCAAACTAGTGAAGCCTCATGCGTCCAGCTCTTCCAAGTGAATCAGAAAAATCCCTACTACTTGGATGCCCATACAAATTTGGGCACCCAAGAGTTTAGGGAAAACAAAAACAAAATAAACTCTGGGTCAGTCATGGGACTGGTGTGAATAAACTCCAACCATTTGTTTAACTTTCAAAATCCTTTCGAAAGAAAGTATAATAGTAAGATTAGCCCACACATAAACCAGGACGGTTTTTACCTTACTATCACCCAAAACAATTTGATACGAAAATCCAGTGATATTATTATAATGTCTACATCAAATAAATAGAATCTAGTGGAACACTCGCATCTCACGCTCCGTATCTAATATAAAACCAAAAACCGCAGGGCGCTTATTGGAGATTGGATTTCCAACATGACAAGGTATGGAACCACCTTCCGATAGTGTATCTCTAGAGGAGAATACACTGGGTTCAACAAGAACATCTTGCAACCTAGCCCACACATGACCGACCACTCATTTCTCTTGAGTGTATCAAATGTATATCATCAACGGTTGGGATCAGCAACCGTTTTCCCGAAAGGACAGTATCGATTGATTAAAGAAGCAAATGGAATTTCTCTAGATAGGTGATTATACACCCCATGAGAGCGACCCACATAGCCATGTTGCCAGCCCGATTTTTGTCATTCCCTGGTTGTTGAGGCCTGAGGCTACGATTTCGTATCATTCATTGATAGCACAATCAGTTTGAATGCCACATGGTCAGATCCGTTAATCACTAATTGATTTGCATAAATATAATCTGGATATTATGCCAAGAGAATAAATTCTCCGCCACCATATATATTTATACAGACCAACATATGCGATCATTGGAAACACTCTGTCAGACACTCGTCCATACACGTTCGTTCTGGGACTGAACGAGACCGAAGGCACAATTTCTATTAATAGAAAAAGTCCTTGCACTTTACTCCATCTTTGATTATCTTCATATAATCTGATTGGCAACGCTACTGCCAATACAGAGTGGTTCTCGGATAATAATCCAACCGGTCTCTCCATATTGACAACGATATTGGCAAATACTTCGATAGTCGGTTATTTAACTATCGAAGAAAAATAAACAAACATTCCAACCATCAAACAAATCACTATGCCTCTTAATTAATATTTCATTAATTAAATCACTTCTTCATTTCCTTATCAATATTTTGTTAACCAAATATTTTCAATAATCATCTTGGTCTCTTACGCTGTTTGGAAAACATTTCCATATTTCGCCATCTTTTATTTTCTAAACTTAGAAAATATCTTCTATTAATAATTGGAAAATATTCCAAATACTTCTCCATTTCACGACAATTCATTTCTATACTTAGGAAATATTTATTATTATATTTCCAAAATTCCACTTACTTGGGTTAAAACGAATGTTATGTAAAACATCGCTACAACAACCCAAAATACTGCATTCGACTAAAATTCTTTAAACATTTCTCTTCGGGACTGAATCTTGCTATTTATCAGCTAATAATGAAATAAATCGAGTTGGGGTATAATTAACTCTCAGACCTTGACTGAAAATATTATTAACTTCAAAACACACAAGACCGCTAACTCGAATAATCAACACCATATTAAACCAATTTTCCATTTCTAAAACACGTACACGCTTCTTTTTCTATCTTTAACAAATCCAATTTATAGATTTCCTTTTTGTTTATAATATTCTATTTTTAAGTTCACTTCCTTATCGAATTCTATATATATATATCGATACATTGATTTCTAACTATCAAATTTTCTTAAAAATATTCTAACTCCTTAAATTTCCAGAAATTTCTCCATAACCCCCTTTGTATTGGTCAACAGTTCAAACCTCAACTCGCCTCTCTAGGCCCTTTCCAATCAAAAAGAAAATCAAAAAGCCAAGTAGCTTATCGATTCGCCGCACAAAAACACATATGGAATTTAAACGTGTACATTTTTGTCGGGCACTAAATCTATAAACTTCATACACTTCATATACTTCATTCCTTAACTGTCTAACACATATGTGTCCATTTCTAATTTATTTCAACCCAATCCGGTCATTTTTAACTCAACTCGCTATTTAATCTTTTTATTAGCTCCTTTATCCATTCTACTTTATATTTGAACATATCATGTTCAATATGAATTAATTTAATTCCATTTTGACTCAACTTCCATATTCGATTTCAAATAAAAATTCTCAAATCTCCTTTACCTATTCAAAGTTCATTTTCATGTCGAATTTCGATTAACTAATTATTATTCAAATTAGTTAGTTTTATTCAATAACTAAAAATCTGATTTTTGTCTCAAAAATCATTTCACTTATTTCACTGGAGTTCATATTTATTTTATATCTCCAGTCTGGATTTTTCGAATGGCAATTCGGATTTTATTTCTTTAAAATCCTTTTATTTATTTAAATAAACCTTTATGGTTTTATAATGGTTCTGGCGCTGTTGTTCTGAAAATTTGATTTTTGACATAACCCAAAATCTATAAGACAAAATCCAGATTTTTCTCTTCCATTAAAAAACTATTATTTAGTGGGTCCTGACGGTTCTTGTTTCAAAGAATTCTGACTTAAATTGAGTTCTATATACTCAATTGGAGTTCGAAACGCCAAATTACGAACTACCGCGCTGCGGCGAGTTCGTTTTAATTATATTTATATATATAAACATTTAAACTTCGTTTATAATAAATTTAACTCCACTCTGATATATTTTTAATATTAGCAGTTTCCCAATTCAACATAATATTTTCGACTATCTATAATTTTCGATTTTTCCTCACTCGGTAATATATTTATTTATACTTCGATCTTCTATATTTAATTCCAATTCCTTTTATATATAAATTATTTATAAAATTCGATATAATCGAATTTCAATTATAAACCCGTTGAATTCTTCTCAATTCAGCTTATATTCTGAATTCTGAAATATAACCGATCGTTTTGTTTCGAAACACTTCCTAATTTACTTTTAAATTCCTATTTGAATTTAAATGGTTTAAATTATCCAAATGATAATTTATTTCATCAAATTTATAACACTATTTATAAATTCAACTTCCTTGTTTCATATATTTAAACAAGTTCCTTTTTTAAATTTCTATTTGAAACTCCATCCTTTTGATATTCCGAATTGCAAGATAAAAACCGTTGTTCCTTTTCGAATGATTTCAAACTCTACTTTTAAATTCGTATTTGAATTTAAATATTCAAATTATCTTTTGATAATTAATTCATTATATTTATAAACACCATTTTATAAATTTCCTTGTCTATTTCGAAATCTATTTAAAACCAAATCTTATTTTGGAAATTTCTATTTATAATAACTTATATATATATAACACCCAATTTATTTTCATATTCATTTTAACTTCAATTTAAATAAATTCGAATTAATCGAATTCAAATCATAAATCCTTACGGATTTATTTTAGTTCAATTTATATTATGAACATCAGAATGAATTCCATCGTTTATTTCTTTAGAACGATTTCCCCATTTCTTTTTTTAAAATTCACATTTGAATTTAAATATTCAAATTATCCAATGATAATTTTTCCACTTTATTTATAAATTCATATCAGTTCCCTGATTATCCAATGAAAATCATTCCATTTTATTTATAAACACCGTTTATAAATTTTCCTTAATTTCATGTATTATTTAATTTATAAACATCGTTTATAAATTCAATACTTCAATTTCCAGTATTATTTAATTTATAAACATCGTTTATAAATTCAATACTTGTTTTATATATTTTTATAGCCCATTTTAAATTCAAATTCTATTTTAGATAAATAGAATTTTCCTTTTAAATATCAAATATCATTTTCACGATATTTTTACATATCAACATTTTAGCCCAATGTTATTTAACATCCAAAAACACTCCATCATCAAATCACGAGTTTTATAACACATAATACATGATAATATATATATATATATATATATATATATATATATGGAAACAACATTAATAAATTTTGAGGAATCCAGTTGGCTCCCTCCAACCTGTTTTCCTGCATCCACTGATGTTAGCCAACACAAATAATACTTATCCTGCTTCGAGGTAGGATATCGCAGTATGAAGGTCATCCACTATATATATTGTGGGGCGCATTGGGGAATCATCCGCTAATGATACCGCGAGCATCCGCTAATGATACTGCGGGAATCCAACCACCAATATATATATATATAATAGCCACAAACACCAATCCTAAATAACTAATATGTATTAATAATAGCCACAGTAATATTTTAATGCAACCAAACAACCAACAGATATTTTTAACGATAAAAAATAAATTTTAAAATAAAACCAATGTGAGATTTACTCACCGGGTTCCTTTTGTCGAGATAGTGATTCAGTTTCTGATTTAATTAAACAACGTTCAATTTAAATCAAAGCTCCATCTGGTCTTCACGTCATTTCAATCCAATTCCAGTATATTGTATAGATATCATCAACGTGATTCTAATGCACTTCGTTTGTCAAAATCTGATATTGTATATATGAGTTATTATTATATTATTTTAAAGCTTGAACGAGTTAAAATAAAAAAGATATCTTTATTAACCAAATAAATAATATTTACTTTAATTACCTAAATCACTTGGCTAACCCTTCCTCCACTAATTCACGTTCTAACCCTCCAGCATTCACTATAATTTAAACAAACTCCTCCAGTAGTTCATTCATGCCCCATCACCACATGACTCAACTATCCCATCAGCCCTTTTATCTATGAAAAATTTCAACACATTTTCACCTGAATGCTCATCGATTTCACCATTACCATTCGCTGGAATCCCCAAACAAAAGAATGACAGTTCCTAAGTACCAATACCAAACTCGAACTACTATCAACCACCCTAATTTCCTCTTCATTCAACAAACCCCATCGTGACCTTCCAATTGCCCATTATCGCACCTAGTCTTCCCCCAGTAAAGCAGACTCCAGCTTGCAACTTTTTAGTTCCAGGATCTCTCGCATCGACAACAAACCATTCACCAAATCTTGTATCATCTCTTTCACCTATTGCAACCGCCATTCACCATCAGACAAAATCGAATATCCCACCTTCATTAGCTATCGCACTAATCTCATCATCCTGGATCTGTAACTCGATCGGACTTCAGTCCACCCAACCTTAACTTCGACGCCCCCAACCCTAGCTCGATCTGCATCGCTCACAAATTAAGGCGCCTGACTACTTTTGGATGATCGAACCTCTTGCATTCGATTTTGGGTTTTAAGAGTCAAATTGAAAAATCAAGGGATGTGGTCATTGATTTTGTTCGAGGCTTTGATTTCAAAGGAAGGGGAATACTGATTTTTGATTTAATTTGTAATGAAAGCGGAAAGCTAAATTTTTAGTTTTTCAGAAGGAATAAAATGAGAGAAGAGTGTGCATGATTTTATAGATGAACAAACCTTAAGCATTAAGGAATAAGCCGTGGATAGTACATAGGTAGGTTAGGGTAAGGTACAATATAATTAATTTTGATTTGACTTTGATTTAACTGCGATTTGATCTTTGATTTAATCTGATTTAAAATAAAGAAATTTTCATTCTTTTTAAATAGATCTAGATTTGATTTCGATTTGATTTTGATCTTATCCATAATCAAATATCTCGGGGTCCATTAATTTAAATCATGACCGCTATTCTAGCGTACCGACTGACATGTCAATATAATAACCCTATTCTGAACTCATCAGTAAATATTCTGAAATTTAATTTCAACATATATACCATATTAAATTAATATAATATAATTTAAATTTGAAAACCACAAATTCTTTGATAATAAATTATTATTTATTATCGTATATATCAAATAAAATTCCTACTTATCATCTTAATCATTTTGATTCAGTTTTTGACTTCGATTTCAATTATATTTCAAATTACAATAATTCGATATATTCTAAATAAAATTATGTTCGATTAATAAATCAATAACTCAATATAAAAAATAATTTGTATTATAAACTAAATATTTAAAACAAATATTAAATATTTAAAGTTAATCGATCAAAAATTGGGTCCTTATATTCTTCCCCCTTAAAAGAATTTCGTCCTCGAAATTACTAAGGTAGGAAAAATGCCTTAAATCCATTTATTTTCAAATTCACTTATGTTGAAACTCAACACTTCATACTTCTGCAATTTTAGTTCTACCAAACTTTTGGTTTACTTTTACATTGCACATCATATATACCTTCATTCATTTAATCTGAATGATCTACAACCAATTCATATTCCATACAAATTGATTCTGATCAATTTATTCACTTCAATCCATTTAACTTGCTTAAGTTAAATTTTAAATTCTAGAATTCAAATCCCAAGTTTTCATTTCAAATCCTTCTGAAATCAATAAATATACACATATTTATTTTTATCTCAAATTCAAAACATTTGAATTTTCAAATCAATTTAGTTTCCTTCAAACAAATTTTCATCAAAACTTTTATAAGGTAGCAATTCATCACTCAAAACTCGAAAATGAACACTGATGATGTTGTAGTCATCATCAGGATTATTTTCCAGCCATTGAAGTGAATTCAGTGCTTTGTTACTTTCAAAAATCCATTCAAAATGATTTATTCATAAATCCTTCCAAAACAAAGCTATATTTTTCTAATATACTTTAGAAAATATTTTTCCAACTTCCCAGGATTTAAATTCCAAATTCTAGTTTGAATTAATTTTTAGTTCATCTCATTTGTATATTTCATTCATATACAAATTTTATTTGGTTATACATAACCATTCCAATTTTTACAATCTCATTTGATTATAATAATATCAACCAACGCATCCATATATTATAATAATTTCACAAAATTATTCCTTCTATCAAAATAGAATTTTGAGTAAAATTATTTCATTTACCCACTTAAAACAATATTGTGTCAAATTTCTCTGTGCAAGTGTTTAGAAATTCCTATCGACTTCGTGGCATCCCACGATTCGATCAGAATTCATAAACCATTCAACGGACAAGTCAACACAATATAAAACAGTTTTTATATCAAATAACAAATACGCGCTCTCTTATATACACTGAACTCATTCTAGGATACTACTGACCCTATCTCTAATGAGCACATCCCACCAAAGCCTAGGTATTCGCTCAACATAAGCTCTGATACCAACTGTAATGGCCTGCAAATCCATACTATCTGAGTTGACTACATACATCATACGTCCAACCCAAATGACACAGAAATACGAATCATTAGTAGAAAGAAGTTAGAAGATGAGGAATAGAAAGAAAGAAAAGTTAGAATAGAAGAAAAATGAAGAACACAAATCTCACAGCGGAACGAATAAAAAATATTAAATAACATAACTTTTGAAATACAAATCAGTAACTGTATATACATACAATTATCAGAGCACAACAGTTATTCCTAGAACAGTTATAAACACCTGTTTCCAGATACAACATAGTACACAGCGGAAATATGATAGTCTATAGCTAACTGGTGAAGCCTCCTGCTTCCAGCTCTTCCAAGTGAATCTGAAAAATCACGACAACTTGCCCGCACAAATTTGGGCACCTAAGAGTTTAGGGAAAACAAAAACAAAATAAACTCTGGGTCAGTCATGGGACTGGTGTGAATAAACTCCAACAATTTGTTTAACTTTCAAAATCCTTTCGAAAGAAAGATTAATAGTAAGACCAGCCCACACATAAACATGGATGGTTTTTACCTTACTATAAACCAAAAAAAATTGATACGAAAATCCAGTGATATTATAATAATGTCTACATCAAATAAATAGAATCTAGCGGAACACTTGCATCTCACGCTCCATATATAATATAAAACCAAAAACCGCAGGGTGCTTATTGAAGATTGGATTTCCAACATGACAAGGTATGGAACCACCTTCCGATAGTGTTCTCTAGAGGGGAATACATTGGGTTCAACAAGAACATCTTGCAACCCGGCTCACACATGACCGACCACTCATTTCGCTTGAGTGTATCGAATGTAAATCACCAACGGTTGGGATCAGCAACCATTTTCCCGAAAAGGACAGTACCGACTGATTAAAGAAGCAAATGGAATTACTCTAGATAGGTTATTATACACCCTAATGGGAGCGACCCACATAGCCATGCTGCCTGCCCGATTTTTATCATTCCATGGTTGTGGAGGCTTGAGGCTATGATTTCTTATCATTCATTGATAGCACAATAATTTTGAGTGCCACATGGTCAGATCAGTTAATCACTAATTGATTTGCATAAATAAAATCTGGATATTATGCCAAGAGAATAAATTCTCCACCACTATATATATTTATACAGACCAACATATGCGATCATTGGAATTACTCTGTCAGACACTCGTCCATACACGTTCGTTCTAGGACTGAAGGAGACCGAAGGCAAAATTTCTATTAATAGAAAAATTCCTTGCACTTTACTTCATCTTCGATTATCTTCATATAATCTGATTCGCAATGCTACTGCCAATACGGAGTGGTTCGCGGATAATAATCCAACCAGTCTCTCCATATTGAAAACGATATTGGCAAATACTTCGATGGTCGGTTATTTAACTATCAAAGAAAAATAAACAAACATTCCAACCATCAAAAAAATCACTGGGCCTCTTAATTAATATTTCATTAATTAAATCACTTCTTCATTTCCTTACCAATATTTGTTAACCAAATATTTTCAATAATTATCTTGGTCTCTTACGCTATTTGGAAAACCTTTCCATATTTCACCATCTTTTGTTTTCTATACTTAGAAAATATCTTCTATTAATAATTGGAAAATATTCCAATTACTTCTCCGTTTCACAACAATTCATTTCTATAATTAGGAAATATTTATTATTATATTTCCAAATTCCACTTACTTGGGTTAAAACGAATGTTTTGTAAAACATTGCTACAACAACCCAAAATACTGCATTTGACTAAATTTCTTTAAACATTTCTCTTCAAGATTGAATCTTGCTATTTGTCAGCTAATAATGAAATAAATTGAGTTGGGGCATAATTACCTCTCAGACCTTACTTAAAATATTATTAACTTCAAAACAAACAAGACCGTTAACTCGAATAATCAACACCATATTAAACCAATTTTCCATTTCTAAAACACGTATACGCTTATCTTTCTATTTTTAACAAATATAATTTATAGATTTCCTTTTTGTTTATAATATTCTATTTTTAAATTCATTTCCTTATCGAATTCTATATATATATCGATACATTGATTTCTAACTATCAAATTTTCTTAAAAATATTCTAACTCCTTAAATTTCCGGAAAATTTCGCCATAACCCCCTTTGTATCGGTCAATAGTTCAAACCTCAACTCGCCTCTCTAGGCCCTTCCCATTCAAAAAGAAAATCAAAAAGCCAAGTGGCTTGCCGATTTGGTGCATAAAAACACATATGGAATTTAAACGTGTACCTTTATGTTGGGCACTAAATCTATAAACTTCATACACTTCATATACTTCATTCCATACCTGTCAAACACATATATGTCCATTTCTAATTTATTTCAACTCAATCCGGTCATTTTTAGCTCAACTCGCTATTTAATCTTTTTATTTGATCCTTTTCCCATTCCACTTTATTTTTGAACATATCATGTTCAATTATCATTTTATCTTACTTATGAATTAATTTAATTCCATTTCGACTCGAGTTCCATATTCGATTTCGAAGAAAAACTCTCAAATCTCCTTTACTTATTCAAAGTCCATTTTCATGTCGAATTTCGATAAACTAATTATTATTCAAATTAGTTAGTTTTATTCAATAACTAAAAATCTGATTTTTGTCTCAAAATTCATTTCACTTATTTCACTGGACTTCATATTTATATTATATCTCCAGTCTGGATTTTTCTAATGGCAATTCGTATTTTATTTCTTTAAAATCCTTTTATTCATTTAAATAAACCATTATGGTTTTATAATGGTTCTAGCGCTTTTTTTCTAAAAATTTGATTTTTAACATAACTCAAAATCTATAAGAAGAAATCCAGATTTTTCTCTTCCATTAGAAAACTATTATCCAGTCCGTCCTGATGGTTCTTGTTTCAAAGAATTCCGACTTAAATTGAGTTCTATATACTCAATTGGAGTTCGAAACGCCAAATTACGAACTACTGCATTGCGGCGAGTTCGTTTTAATTATATTTATAAATATAAACATTCAAACTTCATTTATAATAAATTCAACTCCATTCTGATATATTTTTAATATATATCAAATCAGTTTCCTAAATCAACATAATATTTTCGATTATCTATAATTGTCGATTTTCCCTCACTTGGTAATATATTTATTTATACTTCGATCTTCTATATTTAATTCCAATTCCTTTTATAAATAAATTATTTATGAAATTCGATATAATCAAATTTCAATTATAAACCAGTTGAATTCTTTTCAATTCAGCTTATATTCCGAATTCCGAAAAATAATCAACCGTTTTGTTTCGAAACACTTCCCAATCTACTTTTAAGTTCCTATTTGAATTTAAATGGTTCAAATTATCCAAATGATAATTTATTTCACCAAATTTATTAAACTATTTATAAATTCAACTTCCTTGCTTCATATATTCAAACAAGTTCCCTTTTAACATTTCTATTTGAAACTCCATCTGTGACAACCCGAAAATCTAGGCCAGTTTAAAATTTTTATTTTGGCAATTTTAATGAATTTTGCATATTTAAAATAGATTATTTTAAATGATATCGACGAGAAATTTATTTTGAATAGAATTCGAACGTATATATTTATATACGTCATCGTTAGAATATAAATAATTATATATAATTATAAATAGAATTGAAAATGGCGTGGTAGTTCGATAATTCGATTTCAAACTTCAATTGAATGTACCGGGTGTAAAATAAACCGGATTTTAGTGAAACCAGAAATAATAGGATCTAATTGAGAATATCTTTCCAATGAATCCGAAAAATTGAAATTTCATAGCGGGAATCAAAAGATATGTCCAGTTGAAAATTCTGAATAGTCGCTATGAAATTCAGGCCCTTAAAAATGGAAATTTTGCAAACGACCTCGGATTTCGATGAAACCTCTTTTGTTGGATCCGCGATGTCAAATTATTGATAGGTTTCAAATTTCATAATTTTCCGAATCAATATGTGAGCGTGGCAAAGGAAAACGCGTTTGACCAGTTTAAGTTGATTTTAATCGACTGGAAAATGGCCATTTTTCAAACGGTCTCAGAATTCGATGAAACTAGTTTTGTTAGGACCGTATCGTCAATATGAAGCTAGAAAATATTTTTCTGCAATTTATAGAGTTCGTATGAGACCCCAGTGAATTGAAATGCGCGTTCAAATTCAATATATAGAGTTATATGTTGATTTTGACGGAAACTGATCGAAACGGTCGAATCAGCTTATGGTACATATCCCATTGTGTTCGGAATGGGGGTAAAACGCTACAGACGACAGGCGGTGGGCCTCGTTTAGAGGTCGTATGAAAAAGTCAACTTTTTGAAATTAAAATAATTAAATATATATATATATATAATAATAAAACCTCTCTCTCTTCTCCTTAACTTCTTTGCCCCCCTCCCCGTTTTCTTCAAATCAGAAATCAAAACGAGAAAAAAAAAGAGAGAATAAAAAAAAAGGGAGAGAAGGGGGGATCACGACCCCCCCCCCCATGAGCTCGCCGCCGCGCCTCAGGAGGCAGCGCCACCCTCCGATCCACCGCATCCCCTCTCCTCCATCTCCTCTTTTCCCTTTCTTTCCCCTTTCCTTTCTGAAACGCGACACGCCCCCCTCGAAAGCTCCACCACCTGAAGGCCTACACCCACCGCCTCCAGCATCGCCTGAGGCCGACGCTCGACCTCCAGGGTGAACACCTCTGCCCCCTTTTCTCCGCAAACCAGTGAGCATCTGTTTTACTTTGTTTATTTAATTTAATGATTTAGTTAATTTTTAGTTTTAAGGATAAATTTGCATTATTTTTAGAGATATAGATATATATTGTTTTGCTTACATAAAAATAGGATTTTTAACTTCATAGGAAAGATTTTATTTTTATGTAAAGAATAGAATTATATTTTTAGAGAAAAGATTAGATTTTTAAACTAGAAAAGATTAGATTTTTAAAATAGAAAAGATTTGATTTTTAAAATAGAAAAGATACGATTTTTAGCAGTGTAAAAATAGAATTTTTATCAATATAGTAGTAGTATAAAAATGTGATTTTTTTTATATACATGACAACAATATAAAAATTCGATTTTTATATATTGAATAGCGAAGTAAAAATTCGATTTTTATATATTGAATAGCGAAGTAAAAATTCCATTTTTATGTATTGAATAGCGAAGTAAAAATTCGATTTTTAGATATTGAATAGCGAAGTAAAAATTCGATTTTTACATATTGAATAGCGAAGTAAAAATTCGATTTTTACATATTGAATAGCGAAGTAAAAATTCGATTTTTATATATTGAACAGCGAAGTAAAATTTCGATTTTTATATATTGAATAGCGAAGTAAAAATTCGATTTTTATATATTGAATAGCGAAGTAAAAATTCGATTTTTATACATTGAATAGCGAAGTAAAAAATCAATTTTTATATATTGAATAGCCAAGTAAAAATTCGATTTTTATATATTGAATAGCAAAGTAAAAATTCGATTTTTACATATGTAGAGAATACGGGCAACGAAAGTGGCAAAAGGCGAGAACGGCAAAAATTTCTACATAAGAAGAGTCGTGGTTTGGATTAGCTAGTCAGTGAGAACTTATCACTCTAAATTTCTTTTTCTAGTTATATATATATATATATATATATATATATATATATACTAGGATGCAGACGGTGCTTAGCAGCACCCGACACCCATCATCCACAGACCATGGATGGCTTGTTTGTTTGATTGATATGTTGTGAAAATTTGTTTGTGAAGTTGATGTGAAATAGATAATGAAATATATTCATGTGTTGAAATAAATTAATTATCGTTAAAAATATAATTTTTAACGTGAAAGTGAATAAATGAATATTTATAAACAAATCGGCCGATTTGTTTATATGCACTGATTTGACTGATATTGATTGGGATGATAAATTTTATACATCACCCAACTGCACAAATAAAAATCTGTGTTTGTTGATTTGAAACCACACACGGGTGTTGGGATGATATTTGGCGTACATAATCCCAATTATTTCATTGTATGTCGATCGATTGGTCGACAGGCTGTGTAAGCGTTGATTATTTATATTTGATGCTTATGCAGTTGTGTTGTGCATTTTGGATGATGGTTGATGGTTTATCGTTGCTATTATATACATGTGTTGTATGGAATCCATATAATTAACGTTATATGGTAATTGATTGGGCCTCATTCCAATCGAGGAAAATATTCATTTGTTGACGATGTTCATGAGTTGAAACTATTCAAGTGTTGAGTAAAATATTTTAACAATAAAATTTACATCTTTATCATATTTAAAATTAGAACTACTTCATGGTGGAGTCTGATTTAAAAATCAAACGATAGATACCATAATTTTATAAAATATTTTACATAACAAAAATAGTGATGTGTTGACAGTACTCATGTGTTGAGATTAGTCGTGTGTTGAAAGAAATACAGATTCATGTGTTGAATAGAATAAATATTCATTTGTTGAATAGAATAACGAATTTATTGAAATATATAAAGCCGTGTTGATTAGAGTTACACTATTTTGACGTGAACGGTATTTATATCGATTATATTCGTTTTGAAAATATTATCATTTATATAGTAATGATATGAAATATTCAATTTTGATTTGAAATTGAATGTAGTGTTGAAATGGTTTTGAAAACAAATTTAAAACGATTTATAAAATACGTTTTAAAAGGAAATCGACGAAATATATATAATATATATATATTATATATATAATAATGGCCTGAATAGAACGCGCTGCGCCGCAGCAGTTCGTGAATTTCGACCATTGACTTCGAATTGACATTACGGGAGATCCGACCGTCGGATTCTCCTAAAACTGGAACCGTTGGGTTCGTATCGAAATGAGCTTTACAACAAATATTAGCAATTTGAAATCTAACGGTTGGATTTGGAATTATGTCCAAATCAAATTAGGAAAAGGTCGTTGTAAGTGCAGTACGATGGCCATTGGTGGAAATCGACTGTACGTGCCTTGATAAAATTATTAAAAATATTAATAATTTGTGTAAAATCATAATATGTGGATTGGAAAGAACTGGGATGAAAAATTCCACATTTGAAAAGATAAAAATAGATTTTTGTCGAAATGAACTAGTTTTGAGCTAGAATTAAAATCAATTTATTTTTAAAATAAATAAACTGAATTTGAAAGTAATTTTAAAAATAATCAATATTCCCAATACGTGAATTGGACTGGAGTTGAATCGAAATTGTCTTTGGAATGTTCCGATGTTGGATTCCGTGATTATACAGACATTGTTATGGGAATTTGAAAGATATATTTTATATCGTTATTTCCAATACGATATTTGTTGGTTTCAGAATTTGATATTGAATATAAGACGATACATTTTCTATTCAGAGCCTTGTATTTAATATCAAATGTGATTTGGGTTTATCGTGGATCGTGTTTTAGATGACATTGGTTCTTTAACCCAGTTAAAGACAAGATATTGATTTTTGAAAAGATTAAAACTAAGTGGAGTTTTAATGAATCTTTAATTAGATTAAAATGTGAATTGATAATTTAAATTATCAAATCTGAAAGGTGATCGAGAATGGAGTATCACCAGTTTTGCTCCAAAGCGATAGTTAAATATTTAATTAGATTTGAACGTGAAATGGTAATTAATTTTACCGATAACACCGTGGTGTTAGGTATGGAGTATTACCAGTTTTGCTCCAGGGGATAAATAGGTTGGATTGGGAAATAAAATAAATAATTACTTCGGTGTGGTTCGCTAATCCTGACTAGTTAGAAATGATATCCAAAGGAAGATTAAAGAATAAATTTAGAAGAATTTATCTTGGATAAAATTAATGGGAACCTTTCCCTAAGAATGTGATTTTGTGAATAAAAGAATATTCTGAATTGGAATGAGGCGTTCGTTGTGTTAGTATAACATTTGTTTATCATATACGTAGGTTATTCAGAAAGGCCGGGTTTATACCCATTCTGAATAATCGATTCGACGAGATGTCGAGGATGAAGACGGTGGTTGAAGACCGAAAGTCTTCATATCGCATGGGTGATTACTGATGATCTCGATTGGGCTGTACACCCAAGATGAGGGAAACAGTTGGTGGTCGTCCAGACGTACTTGGAGATGGATGGATATGCGAGGAAAGGGCCTCCGGTTTCGTTCAGACCCAGAACGAACTTGTAAATGGATTGTGTGTCTGACATTGGATTTTATTCTGTGTTGATTGATCTCTATTAAATATACATCTATTTGGCGGTGGAGAATTTACTCTCTTGCTTAACGCCCTTCTCTGAGACGTACAAGCTCAAAGGTTGTATATCGATGGACATCAGTCGCATGGAGTGAATTGCCAGTGTGGCACGCGTAAGTGGCAATTGATCAAGGCTTCTGTTGAAAAGCAAAGTCTTGTGGTTGATGATCAAAGCACGGCCTGTGTGGCGCAGCTTTGTGTATAACGTGAATTCGCGGGCCTCACACCTCGGTATGAGTCAAAAACGGGATAGTGACTGCAGGGAGAGCACGATGTTTCTTTCTAGCTAGGGTGGTGTCAGTGACCTACCAGCCCTGACATTTATATACTTTTCACCTATGTGGTTGTTGGAATGCAAGGCGCCTCGTATATAGGTCTGTAAGGATCGGGAAACGTGTGTTCAGTAATGACTAATCCTCAAAAGTAAGAGAGGACCGTCCCTGAAGTTCCAAGGATCATAGTGGGGTCCTGGGACATTTGCTAGAGTGTCTCGAACGCGGAGAGGAGTTTGCCCCTTGCCTCGACTCATGACGGAAATCCAATTTCCAATACGTGATATTGCGGTTTTATTAGTAGAACCTAGTATGGCGACATAGTGGTATGGGTCATTCATGCCGCCTATGATTGATATTTATGATTGAAATTGTTTCGACACTATACACTTATAATAGTATCAAATAATGTGTTTTAAACGTATCAAGCATGCTTTGGCTATTATAAGGTAAAAACCCTATCCTCCGGCTTGCGTTGCATTGTGTGATGGGAACTGGGTCTTATAACAGCTTTATTTTTCTTTATTTAGCATTGCACTGTTTGTTTTATGCACTAGTATTCTCGGGAGGAAACCCGTTCCGTGTCATACGGCGTGGTCCCTTGAATTAATTTCTTCTAAAGTAAAGTTTTAAATAACTGTTTTAGTTCTCACACCGGTCACATGAATGACCAGAAGTTTATTGTTTTAACCTAAACTTTGGGTGCCCCTATTTTCTACACGGGCATCTAGTAGTTTCAGTTTTGCAGATTTATATTCACAGGAACCTGGTTTACAGCTGGAACGATGCTCGGAAAGCTCTGTATCCGTGTATCACTTTTAGTTGTGTTTTGTATTATTTTCCTCTGCGATGTATTTAAATGTAATCTAAATCTCTGATGTTATTCGAATGTATTTTATTCATTTATACTCTGTATATTCTTGTATCTGATGGAATTGTTGTAATAAACAATGGAATGTTCTTCCATCTGCGTTCTATTTTGTCTTGTCCTCAACGCAATCCGTGCTTTCCTTCACGGGGAAGTTCGGGTCGTGTCAGTTTGGTATCAGAGCTTTGGTTTACAGAGCTCGAGAACAAGATACATTAGAACCACATGAAAGAATTCATCAGATATTGGATTAGTAATATCCAATTAGAATGACTCATTAGAGATAGGATCAGTAGTATCCTAGAATGAGTGTGAAGAGTATATTTTCAAATGAAAACAAATTTTGTTTTGAAATTTAAATCGCTTTATACGTATTTGAATATTTATTTATTTTGAATATGGACAATCGGGTATATAAAGATTTCGCGTATACGCGTCATGAACGTATATTCGAAGTTTTAATATACTAGATAGATATAGGATCACACTCTAGTTGCCCGGGGATGGTTCTGATAATGCTGCAGCGTTACCAGTATTTATTTTCGAGTGACGAAGGTGTGATTTCTATATATTTCCATTAGACTGGTGTGAGAACCAAAAACAAAAAAATATAGCTAGAATTCATTGTTGTGAATTGGCATCAAAAACATGATTTTGTATATATATCAAAATTATGAATTTGAAATGATAATCCACTAATTGATTGATGGTTGTGTTGTTCATTTATTTGTTTAATAATTTTTAACCATTTAGCCTAATTGAATCACATATTGAATTGTATTGGAGATTGGTCGCATTAGCTTGCATATACATGTACTTACATTGAACAGGTCATAGCAAGGAGGCTAGAGCAGAAGAATAAAATTTGTTTGCCCGACAAATAGGTACATATTTACTATAATTTACTGTTTTGTTTGGGTGATGATGATTTTATGAGCCTATTGGCTAGCCGCTTGTCTGTTTCTTTTTCTTTTTCTTTTTGAGATCAGAAGGCCTATATGGCAATTTCGGGATTTTCCCGTTGCTCCCGGTGCAGGGGAGGTTATGGAGAAATTTTTCGAAAATTTAGGGTGTTAGCCAAATTTTTGAAAAGTTTGAAAAGTTCTTAGAAACTGAAAAGTTGAAGAACTTAAGCCGTAGTCAAAATAATGGAAGTTGAGTTGATTTGTTAAACAACTTTCGGCTTCGTTCCTTTTCGTCCTTTGATTTAGAGAAGATTAGAATATCATCAATAAACACCAGAACAAAATTATTCAATTAAATCACATATTGAACTGATTAGAAAATAGCTAGAAATATATACTTGTGCATTATATATGTTTGAACAGAAAATTGGATAGCTGTTGAGTAAAGATTTTATTTGCGTGCCCGACAAATAGGTAAACCTTAATGAGTTGGATGCGAAATATTATTATATCAACTCCTGTGAATGCCATTGGATGCGGAGTGCTGGTTATTCTGTGTGAAATAATAAACATCTCCATAGGATAGCAACAATTAATTTTGAACTACACTGCATGGCATACTTCTGGAAGATAGGCATACTTCATCATATACCACATAAGCAGTTGGAGCTTGTGTGACGTGGTGGAAGATTTACTATACAAGCGAGAGGCTTGTATGGCGATGACTATATTTTACATGTTGAACTGATGACTGATATGGACTATTTAAACTGTAACGATAAAATTGCCAGATTAATAAAAACCCCACACGGGTCTAGAGTTGACAATAATCACGTCTCTCTAGTTATTAGATACGGCACATGGACTATTTATTTACCACACGGGACGAGGTGATGAGGATTTATCCTCTGGAGCATTTAAAATACACACTCCCTCATGCTTTGACAGGGTGACGAGAATTTATTCTTTGGAGTTATTACCAATACACGCTCCCCTGTAAACACCAGAATATATCACTATAAATATGTGTATGCTTATTAGGATTTATTGGGTACCTAATACGGCCCAACAAATTTCCAAACATCTCCCCGTACAAAGGAGGTTATGGCGAAGTTTTTCGAAAATTCCGGGTGTTAGCCAAATTTTTGAAGAATTTGAAAATTCTCAGAAACTGAAAAGTTGGAGAATGGAAGCCAGATCGAACGTAGAGTTGATTAATCAAACCACTTTCGACTTTGTTCCTTTTCGGGGATGAAAAGTTTTAAGTGGGGGAGATTGTGACAACCCAAAAATCTGGGCCAGTTTAAAATTTTTATTTTGGCAATTTTAATGAATTTTGCATATTTAAAATAGATTATTTTAAACGATATCGACGATAAATTTATTTTGAATAGAATTCGAACATATATACTTATATACGTCGTCGTTAGAATATAAATAATTATATATAATTATAAATAGAATTGAAAATGGTGCGGTAGTTCGATAATTCGATTTCAAACTTCAATTGAATGTACCGGGTGCAAAATAAACCGGATTTTAGTGAAACCAAAAATAATAGGATCTAATTGAGAATATCTTTCCAATGAATCCGAAAAATTGAAATTTCATAGTGGGAATCAAAAGATATGTCCAGTTGAAAATTCTGAATAGTCGCTATGGAATTCAGGCCCTTAAAAATGGAAATTTTGCAAACGACCTCGGATTTCGATGAAACCACTTTTGTTGGATCCGCGATGTCAAATTATTGCTAGGTTTCAAATTTCATAATTTTCCGAATCAATATGTGAGCGTGGCAAAGGAAAACGCGTTTGACCAGTTTTAGTTAATTTTAATCAACTGGAAAATGGCCATTTTTCAAACGGTCTCAAAATTTGACGAAACTAGTTTTGTTAGGAACGTATCGTCAATATGAGGCTAGAAAATATTTTTCTGCAATTTATAGAGTTCGTATGAGACCCCAGTGAATTGAAATGCGCGTTCAAATTCAATATATAGAGTTATATGTTGATTTTGACGGAAACTGGTCGAAACGGCCGAATCAGCTTATGGTACATATCCCACTGTGTTCGAAATGGGGGTAAAACGCTACAGACGACAGGCGGTGGGCCTCGTTTAGAGGTTGTATGAAAAATTCAACTTTTTGAAATTAAAATAATTAAAAAAATATGATAATAATAAAACCTCTCTCTCTTCTCCTTAACTTCTCTGCCCCCCCCCCCCCCCCGTTTTCTTCAAATCAGAAATCAAAACGAGAGAAAAAAAAAGAGAAAATAAAAAAAAGGGAGAGAAGGGGGGATCGCGACCCCCCCCCCCCCCCCGATGAGCTCGCTGCCGCGCCTCAGGAGGCAGCGCCGCCCTTCGATCCACCGCATCCCCTCTCCTCCATCGCCTTCGTTCCCTTTCATCCCCCTTTCCTTTCTGAAACGCGACGCGCCCCCCCTCGAAAGCTCCACCGCCTGAAGCCCTACACCCACCGCCTCCAGCATCTCCTGAGGCCGACGCTCGACCTCCAGGGTGAACACCTCCGCCCCCTTTTCTCCGCAAACCAGTGAGCATTTGTTTGTTTATTTAATTTAATGATTTAGTTAATTTTCAGTTTTAAGGATAAATTTGCATTATTTTTAGAGATAAAGATATATATTGTTTTGCTTACATAAAAATAGGATTTTTAACTTCATAGGAAAGATTTTATTTTTATGTAAAGAATAGAATTATATTTTTAGAGTAAAGATTAGATTTTTAAAATAGAAAAGATTAGATTTTTAAAATAGAAAAGATTAGATTTTTAAAATAGAAAAGATACGATTTTTAGCGGTGTAAAAATAGAATTTTTATCTATATAGTAGTAGTATAAAAATGTGATTTTTTTTATATACATGACATAAATATAAAAACTCGATTTTTATATATTGAATAGCGAAGTAAAAATTCGATTTTATATATTGAATAGCGAAGTAAAAATTCGATTTTTATATATTGAATAGCGAAGTAAAAATTCGATTTTTACATATTGAATAGCGAAGTAAAAATTCGATTTTTACATATTGAATAGCAAAGTAAAAATTCCATTTTTACATATTGAATAGCGAAGTAAAAAATTCGATTTTTATATATTGAATAGCGAAGTAAAAATTCGATTTTTATATATTGAATAACGAAGTAAAAATTCGATTATTATATATTGAATAGCGAAGTAAAAATTCGATTTTTATATATTGAATAGTGAAGTAAAAATTCGATTTTTATATATTGAATAGCGAAGTAAAAATTCGATATTTATATATTGAATAGCGAAGTAAAAATTCGATTTTTATATATTGAATAGCAAAGTAAAAATTCGATTTTTACATATGTAGAGAATACGGGCAACGAAAGTGGCAAAAGGCGAGAACGACAAAGATTTCTACATAAGAAGAGTCGTGGTTTGGATTAGCTAGTCGGTGAGAACTTCTCAATCTAAATTTCTTTTTCTAGTTATATATATATATATACTAGGATGCAGACGGTGCTTAGCAGCACCCAACACCCGTCATCCACAGACCATGGATGACTTGTTTGTTTGATTGATGTGTTGTGAAAATTTGTTTGTGAAGTTGATGTGAAATAGATAATGAAATATATTCATGTGTTGAAATAAATTAATTATCGTTAAAAATATAATTTTTAACGTGAAAGTGAATAAATGAATATTTATAAACAAATCGGCCGATTTGTTTATATGCACTGATTTGACTGATATTGATTGGGATGATAAATTTTACACATCACCCAACTGCACAAATAAAAATCTGTGTTTGTTGATTTGAAACCCCACATGGGTGTTGGGATGATATTTGGCGTACACTAATCCCAATTATTTCATTGTATGTCGATCGATTGGTCGATAGGCTGTGTAAGCGTTGATTATTTATATTTGATGCTTATGCAGTTGCATTGTGCACTTTGGATGATGGTTGATGGTTTATCGTTGCTATTATATACATGTGTTGTATGGAATCCATATAATTAACGTTATATGGTAATTGATTGGGCCTGAATCCAATCGGGGAAAATATTCATGTGTTGACGATGTTCATGTGTTGAAAATATTCAAGTGTTGAGTAAAATATTTTAACAATAAAATTTACATCTTTATCATATTTAAAATTAGAACTACTTCACGGTGGAGTCTGATTTAAAAATCAAACGATAGATACCATAATTTTATAAAATATTTTACATAACAAAAATAGTGATGTGTTGACAGTACTCATGTGTTGAGATTAGTCGTGTGTTGAAAGAAATATAGATTCATGTGTTGAATAGAATAAATATTCATTTGTTGAATAGAATAACGAATTTATTGAAATATATAAAGCCGTGTTGATTAGAGTTACGCTATTTTGACGTGGACGATATTTATATCGATTATATTCATTTTGAAAATATTATCATTTATATAGTAATGATATGAAATATTCAATTTTGATTTGAAATTGAATGTAGCGTTGAAATGGTTTTGAAAACGAATTTAAAACGATTTATAAAATACATTTTAAAAGGAAATCGACGATATATATATATATATATATATATATATATATATATATTATATATATATAGTAATGGCCTGAATAGAACGCGCCGCGCCGCAGCAGTTCGTGAATTTCAACCATTGACTTCGAATTGAGATTACGGGAGATCCGACCGTCGGATTCTCCTAAAACCGGAACCGTTGGGTTCGTATCGAAAAGAACTTTCCAACAAATATTATATATTTGAAATCTAACAGTTGGATTTGGAATTATGTCCAAATCAAATTAGGAAAAGGTCGCTGTAAGTGCAGTTCGATGGCCATTGGTGGAAATCGACTGTACGGGCCTTGATAAAATTATTAAAAATATTAATAATTTGTGTAAAATCATAATATGTGGATTGGAAAGAACTGGGATGAAAAATTCCACAATTGAAAAGATAAAAATAGATTTTTGTCGAAATGAACTAGTTTTGAACTAGAATTAAAATCAATTTATTTTTAAAATAAATAAACAGAATTTGAAAGTGATTTTAAAAATAATCAATATTCCCAATACGTGAATTGGACTGGAGTTGAATCGAAATTATCTTTGGAATGTTTCGATGTTGGATTCCGTGATTATACAGATATTGTTATGGGAATTTGAAAGATATATTTTATATCATTATTTCCAATACGATATTTGTTGGTTTCAGAATTTGATATTGAATATAAGCCGATACATTTTCTATTCAGAGCCTTGTATTTAATATCAAATGTGATTTGGGTTTATCGTGGATCGTGTTTTAGATGACATTGGTTCGTTAACCCAGTTAAAGACAAGATATTGATTTTTGAAAAGATTAAAACTAAGTGGAGTTTTAATTCATCTTTAATTAGATTAAAATGTGAATTGATAATTTAAATTATCAAATCTGATAGGTGATCGAGAATGGAGTATCACCAGTTTTGCTCCAAAGCGATAGTTAAATCTTTAATTAGATTTGAACGTGAAATGGTAATTAATTTTACCGATAACACGGTAGTGTTAGGTATGGAGTATTACCAGTTTTGCTCCAGGGGATGAATAGGTTGGGATTGGGAAATGAAATAAATAATTACTTCGGTGTGGTTCGCTAATCCCGACTAGTTATAAATGATATCCAAAGGAAGATTAAAGAATAAATTTAGAAGAATTTATCTTGGATAAAATTAATTGGAACCTTTCCCTAAGAATGTGATTTTGTGAATCAAAGAATATTCTGAATTGGAATGAGGCGTTCGTTGTGTTAGTCTAACATTTGTTTATCATATACGTGGGTTATTCAGAAAGGCCGGGTTTATACCCATTCTGAATAACCGATTCGACGAGATGTCGAAGATGAAGACGGTGGTTGAAGACCGGAAGTCTTCACATTGCTTGGGTGATTACTGATGATCTCGATTGGGTTGTACACCCAATATGAGGGAAACAGTTGGTGGTCGTCCAGATGTACTTGGAGATGGATGGATATGCAAGGAAAGTGCCTCCGGTTTCATTCAGACCTAGAACGAACTTGTAAATGGATTGTGTGTCTGACATTGGATTTTATTCTGTGTTGATTGATCTCTATTAAATATACATCTGTTTGGCAGCGGAGAATTTATTCTCTTGCTTAACGCCCTTCTCTGAGACGTACGAGCTCAGAGGTTGTATCTCGATGGACATCAGTCGCATGGAGTGAATTGCCAGTGTGGCACGCGTAAGTGGCAATTGATCAAGGCTTCTGTTGAAAAGCAAAGTCTTGTGGTTGATGATCAAAGCACGGCCTGTGTGGCGCAGCTTTGTGTATAACGTGAATTCGCGAGCCTCACACCTTGGTATGAGTCAAAAACGGGATAGTAACTACAGGGAGAGCACGACGTTTCTTTCTAGCTAGGGTGGTGTCAGTGACCTACCAGCCCTGACATTTATATACTTTTCACCTGTGTGGTTGTTGGAATGCGAGGCCCCTCGGATATAGGTCTGTAAGGACCGGGAAACGTGTGTTCAGGAATAACTAATCCTCAAAAGTAAGAGAGGACCGGCCCTGAAGATCCAAGGATCATAGTGGGGTCCTGGGACATTTGCTAGAGTGTCTCGAACGCGGAGAGGAGATTGCCCCTTGCCTTGACTCATGACGGAAATCCAATTTCCAATACGTGATATTGCGGTTTTATTTGTAGAACCTAATATGGCGACATAGTGGTATGGGTCATTCATGCCGCCTATGATTGATATTTATGATTGAAATTTTTCGACACTATACACTTATAATAGTATCAAATAATGTGTTTTAAACGTATCAAGCATGCTTTGGCTGTTATAAGGTAAAAACCCTATCCTCCGGCTTGCGTTGCATTGTGTGATGGGACCTGGGTCTTATAACAGCTTCGTTTTTCTTTATTTAGCATTGCGCTGTTTGTTTTATGCACTAGTATTCTTGGGAGGAAACCCGATCCGTGTCATACGGCGTGGTCCCTTGAATTACTTTCTTCTAAAGTAAAGTTTTAAATAACTGTTTTAGTTCTCACACCAGTCACATGACTGACCTGGAGTTTATTGTTTTAACCTAAAATCTGGGTGCCCCTATTTTCTGCACGGGCAGCTAGTAGTTTCTGTTTTGCAGATTTATATTCACAGGAACCTGGTTTACAGCGGGAACGATGCTCGGAAAGCTCTGTATCCGTGTATCACTTTCAGTTGTGTTTTGTATTATTTTCCGCTGCGATGTATTTAAATGTAATCTAAATCTCTGATGTTATTCGAATGTATTTTATTCATTTATACTCTGTATATTCTTGTATCTAATGGAATTGTTGTAATAAACAATGGAATGTTCTTCCGTCTGCGTTCTATTTTGTCTTGTCCTCAACGCAATCCGTGCTTTCCTTCATGGGGAAGTTCGGGTCGTGTCACCATCCCTTTGATATTCCGAATTGTGGGATAAAAACCGTTGTTCCCTTTCGAATGATTTCAAATTCTATTTCTAAATTACTATTTGAATTTAAATATTCAAATTATCTCTTGATAATTAATTGATTATGTTTATAAACATCATTTTATAAATTTCCTTGTTTTATATTTAAACAAGTCTATTTTGAAATCTATTTAAAACCAAATCTTATTTTGGAAATTTCTATTTATAATAACTTATATATATAACACCCAATTTATTTCATATTCAATTTAACTTCTATTTAAATAAATTCGAATTAATCGAATTAAAATCATAAATCCTTACGGACTTATTTTAGTTGAATTTATATTCTGAACATCAGAATAAATTCCATCGTTTATTTCTTTAAAACGATTTCCCCATTTCTATTTTTAAATTTCACATTTGAATTTAAATATTCAAATTATCCAATGATAAATTTTCCACTTTATTTATAAATTCATATCAGTTCCCTGATTATCCAATGAAAATCTTTCCATTTTATTTATAAATACAGTTTATAAATTTACCTCAATTTCATATATTATTTAATTTATAAACGTCGTTTATAAATTCAATACTTCAATTTCCAGTATTATTTAATTTATAAACATCGTTTATAAATTCAATACTTGTTTTATATATTTTTATAGCCCATTCTAAATTCAAATTCTATTTTAGATAAACAGATTTTTCCCTTTAAATATCAAATATCATCTTCACGATATTTTTACATATCAACATTTTAGCCCAATGATATTTAAACATCCAAAAACACTCCATCATCAAATCATGGGTTTTATAACACATTATACATGATAATTTATTTATATATATATATATTTAAACAACATTAATAAATTTTGAGGAATCCAGTTAGATCCCTCCAACCTATTTTCCTGCATCCACAAACGTTAGCCAACATAAATAATACCCATCCTGCTTCGAGGCAAGATATCGCGGTATGAAAGTCATCCACTATATATATTGTGGGGCGCATAGGGGAATCATCCGCTAATGATACTACGCGCATCCGCTAATGATAATGCGGGAATCCAACCACCAATATATATATATATATATAATTGCCACAAACACCAATCCTAAATAACTAATATATATTAATAATAGCCACAGGAATATTTTAATGCAACCAAACAACCAACAGATATTTTTAATGGTAAAAATTAAATTTTAATATAAAATCAGAGTGAGATTTACTCACCGGGTTTCTTTTGTCGAGATAGCGATTCAGTTTCTAATTTGATTAAACAACGTTTAATTTAAATCAAAGCTCCATCTAGTCTTCACGTCATTTCAATCCAATTCCAGTATATTGTATAGACATCATCAGCGTGATTCTAACGCACTTCGTTTGTCAAAAATCTGATATAGTATATATGAGTTATTATTATATTGTTTTAAAGCTTGAACGAGTTCAAATAAAAAGATATCTTTATTAACCAAATAAATAATATTTACTTAAATTACCTTAATCACTTGGCTAACCCTTCCTCCACTAATTCACGTTCTAACCCTCCAGCATTCACTGTTATTTAACAAACTTCTCCAGTAGTTTATACACGCCCCATTACCACACGACTCAACTATCCCATCTGCCCTTTTATCTTTGAAAAATTTCAACACGTTTTCACCTGAACGCTCATCGATTTCACCACTACCATTCGCTGGAATCCCCAAACAAAAGAACGACAGTTCCTAAGTACCAATACCAAACTCGAACCACTATCAACCACCCTAACATCCGCATCATACAACAAACCCCATCGTGACCTTCCAACTGCCTATTATCGCACCCTGTCTTCCCCTTAGTAAAGCGTACTCCAGTTCTCAACTTTTTAGTTCCAGCATCTCTCGACATCGACAACAAACCCTTCACCAAATCCTGTGTCATCTCTTTCACCCATTGCAACCGCCATTCACCATCATACAAAATCTTGTATCCCACCTTCATTAGCTATCACACTAATCTCATCATCCCAGATCTATAGCTCGATTGAACTTCAATCCACCCAACCTTAACTTCGACGCCCTCAACCTTAGCTCGATCTGCATCGCACACAAATTAAGGCGCCTGACTGCTTTTGGATGATCGAACCTCTTACGTTCAATTTTGTTCCATTTTGGGTTTTAAGATTCGAATTGAAAAATCAAGGGGCATGGTCATTGATTTCGTTTGAGGCTTTGATTTCAAAGGAAGGGGAATACTGATTTTTGATTTAATTTCTATTGAAAGAGGGAAGCTAAATTTTCAGTTTGCAAAAGGAATAAAATGAGAGAAGAGTGTGGGTGATTTAACAGATGAACAAACCTTAAGCATTAAGGAATAAGCCGTGGATAGTACATAGGTAGGTTAGGGTAAGGTACAATATAATTAATTTTGATTTGACTGCGATTTAACCTTTGATTTAATCTGATTTGAAATAAATAGATTTTTATTCTTTTTAAATAGATCTTAATTTGATTTCGATTTGATTTTGATATTATCCACAATCAAATATCTTAGAGTCCATTAATTTAAATCATGAACCGCTATTCTAACGTACCGACTGACATTTCAATATAATAACCCTATTTTGAACTCAACAGTAAATATTATGAAATTTAATTTCAACATATATACCATATGAAATTAATATAATATAATTTATATTCGAAAACCACAAATTCTTTGATAATGAATTAATATTTATTATCATATATATCAAATAAAATTCCTACTTATCATTTGAATCATTTTAATTTAGTTTTTAACTTCGATTTCAATTATATTTCGAATTACAATAATTCGATATATTCTAAATTAAATTTTATTCGATTATTAAATCGATAAGTCAATCTAAAAATTAATTTATATAATAAACTAAATATTTAAAACAAATATTAAATATTTAAAATTAATCGATCAAAAACTGGGTCGTTACAGAAAACCCGATCTAAATTAATTTATATAATGACCTTAGTTTTCGACGAAACAACTTTTGTTGGATCCATGACGTCAAGTTATTGCTAGATTACGAAATTCATAATTTTTTGAAGTCAATATGTGAGCGTGGCAAAGTTAAACGTGTTTGACTAGTTTTAGTTGAATTCGATCGACTGAAAAATGGCCATTTTTCAAACGGTCTCAGAATTTTATGAAATTAGTTTTGTTAGGACCGTATCATCGATACGAAGCTAGAAAATATTTTTCGGGAATTTTTAGAGTCCGTATGTGGCCCCGGTAAATTAAAATATGCGTTAAAATTAAACATATACTGTTTACATTTTAATTTTGATGGAGACTAATCATAACGGTCGAATTGGCATAGAAGACATATCCCATTGTGTTCGGAATGGGGGTAATTAGCTTGGGGCGACAGTCGTTGTGCTTGAATTGGAGTTCAAAATAAAAACTTATCTTTCGAAACCAAATGAGAAAAAATATATAATATTAAATTAGTATATATATTTTATTTAAAACCCCCTCCTCCCTTTTCTCTACATCTGGTCAACGCCCCCCTTTCGTTCAATACGCAATTCAACAGGAAAAAAAGGGGAAAAAATATCTCCAAATCGCGAACGACGGATCCGCCCCCGCCCTCATCGCGGTCTCTCGGCGCCGTCGCTACCATCAACGCGACCCCCTGCTGTGCCCCTTCCCCCTTCTTCCCTCCCTCCGCTCCCTAACCGAACCCCTCTAGCCAACCCAGGACTGCCGTGGGCCCGCTCAGACCTGCCGCCCAATAGAGCGACGCTCCACCACCTGCCACCTCCGTCCGCTCCACCCTGGCCAACCAGTACGCGCGCAAAACCCTCCCCTCTCGTTTGAAACCTCCCCCTCCGCAGTAAAAACCAGAAATGTGAGTTCTTTTCTATTTATTTAGTTCAGAAAATATAGATTTTTGTTTATAGAAAATATAGATTTTTGTTTATGGAAAATTTAGATTTTTGGTCGAATATAAAGATTATTTTTTTATATAGAAAGATTAGATTTTTATTTACGAGAAAGATTATATTTGTATAATGGGAAAAGATTATATTTTTATTTACAAGAAAGGTTATATTTTTATAACAGGAAAAGGTTATATTTTTAAATATAAAAAGACTTGATTTTTATAATATGAACTTCACTATAAAGATGGGATTTTTATAATATGAACTTTACTATAAAGATGGTATTATTATGTTATGAACTTCAATATAAAAATATCATTTTTAATATAAACGGTGTGGAACTGATGGCGTTGGAAACACGGTGAAGAACGCTACGCGAGGAAGCAAGCTGAAACAGAACGGTACTAGAAATTCAAAAATAAAACAATTCCTGAAACCGATCAAGGTGAGAACTCCTCACTTTTATTTTAATTTCTAGTTTGAAATATATACTAGGATGAAGATGATGCTTAGCAGCACCCGAAACCCATCGTCCACAGACCATGGACGACTTGTTTGATTCTGTTGTGTTGTGAAAATTTTATTGTGATGTGGAATGAAATAAAATATTTTATAGTTATAAACATTTTATAGTTAAAAATATAATTTTTAATGTGTATATAAAATAAATATTTATAAACAAATCGGATGATTTGTTTATGTACCCCCATTTGACTGATATTGATTGGGACGATAAATTTTAAACATCGCCCAACTGCACAAATAAAAATCTGTGTTTGCTGATTTGAAACCCCACACGGGGATTGGTATGATATTTGACGTACACTAATCCCGATTGTTTAGTTTTATGTCAATCGATGGGTTGACAAACTGTGTAAGCGTTAATTATTTATATTTAATGCTTATGCAGTTGTGCGGTGCATTCTGGATGATTGTTGATGATTTATCGTTGCTATTATATCCATGTGTTGTAGGGAATCCATAAAATTAACGTTATATGGTAATTGATTGGGCCTCATTCCAATTTGGAAAATAAGAAATATTATAAAAGAAAATTCATGTGTTGAATAGAAAGAAAATTCATGTGTTGAATAGAACAAAAATTCATGTGTTGAATAGAAAGAAAATTCATGTGTTGAATAGAATAAAAATTCTTGTGTTGAATAGAAAGAAAATTCATGTGTTGAATAGACGGAAAATTGATGTGTTGAATAGAAAGAAAATTCATGTGTTGATTAGAAAGAAAATTCATGTGTTGAATAGAAAGAAAATTCATGTGTTGAATAAATAAATATTCATGTGTTGAATAAAAATATATATTCATGTGTTGAAGAAAATATTCATTTGTTGAATAGATTAACGAAGTTATTGAAATATATAAAGCCATGTTGGTTAGATATGCGCCATTTTGACGCGAACGATATTTATATCGATTATATTCGTTTTTATAATGACTATAGAAAAGGAAGTGATTTCAAAATATAAAGTTTTGAAAATATTATCATTTATAGATTAATGATATGGAATATTCAATTTTGATTTGAAATTGAATGTGAAGTTGAAATTGTTTTGAAAATGAATTTTAAAACGATTTATAAAACACGTTTTGAAAGGAAATCGATGAAATATAATATATATATATATATATATATATATGTATATATATTATATAATGGCCTGAATAGAACGCGCCGCGGCAGTTCGCGAATTTTGACCACTGACTTCGAATGGATATTACGGAAGATCCGACCGTCGGATTCTCCTAAAACTGGAACCTTGGGTTCATATCGAAAAGAGCTTTCTAATGAATATAAGAAATTAGAAATCTAACGGATGGATTTGGAATTATGTCCAAATCAAATTTGGAAAAGGTCACTGTAAGTGCAGTTCGATGGCCGTTGATGGAAATCGACTGTACGGGCCTTGATAAAATTATGAAAAATAGTACTAATTTGTGTAAAATCATAAGAAATGCTTTGTGAAGAATTAAGATGAAAAATTCCAAATTTGAAAAGATAAAAATAGATTTTTATCGAAATGAACTAGTTTTGAACTAGAATTATAATCCCATTTATTTTTAAAATAAATAAAGTGGATTTGAAATGGTTTTGAAAATAACCAGAATTTCCAATATATAAAGTGGAAATGGATTTGAATCGAAATGTCTTTGGAATACTTCGATGTTGGATTTTGTGATTATACAGACATTGTTATGGAAATTTGAAAGATATATTTATATCGTTATTTCCAATATGATATTTGTTGGTCGTAGAATTTGATATGGAATATAAGCCGATATATTTTCTATTCCGAGCCTTGTATTTAATATCAAATGGGATTTGGGTTTGTCATGAATGATGTCTTCATTTACACTGTTCTTAAACCCAGTTAAGAAAAAGATTAAATCTTTTTATTTAGATTTAATGAAGTATACCAATTAAATCGTATTTAATTGGAATTGAATTTGAATTGATTTTTGGGTTTATCGTGAACCGTGTTTTAAATGACATTGGTTCCTTAACCCAGTTAAAGACAGGATATGATCTCCCAAGTTAAATAATCATTGATAGTGATTATTAGGAAGATTAAAACCAAGTGGAGTTTTAATGAATCTTTAATTAGATTGAAATGATGGAAAATGGAGTATCACCAGTTTTGCTCCAGGCGATAGTTAAATCTTTAATTAGATTTGAATGTGAAATGGTAATTGAATTTACCGATAACACCGTGGTGTTAGATATGAAGTATTACCAATTTTACTTCATGGGATGAGTAGGTTGGATTGGGAAATAAAATAAATGATTACTTCGGTGTGGTTCGCTAATCCCGACTAATTTGAATTGGTATTCAAAAAAAGATTAAAGAATAAATTAAAGAATTTATCTTTGATAAAATTAATGGGAACCGTTCCCAAAGTTTAAGAATATTTGAATAAAAGAATATTCTAAATTGAAATGAGGCGTATGTTGTGTTTGTGTAACACTTGTTTATTATATACGCGAGTTATTCAGAAAGACCAGGTTTATCCCATTCTGAATAACTGATTCGACGATGTGTCGAGGATGAAGATGGTGGTTGAAGACCGGAGGTCTTCACATCGTTTGGGTGATTACTGATGATCTTGATTGGGCTGTACACCTAAGAGGAGGGAATCAATTGGTGATCGTCCAGACGTACTTGGAGATCGAAGGATATGCGAGGAATAAGGTTCCTCGGGTTTCGTTCAGACCCAGAACGAACTTGTATGGACTGTGTGTCTGACATTGAATTTTGATCTATGTTGATTGATCTCTATTAAATATACATCTTCCTGGTGAAGAGGAATCCATTCCCTTACTTCACCCTTCTCTGAGACGTACGGGATTAGAGGTTGTATATCGATAGACATCAGTCGCATGGTGTGAATTGCCTGTGTGGCATGCCTAAGTGGCAATTGATCAAGGCTTCTGTTGAAAAGCAAAGTCTTGTAGTTGATGATCAAAGCACCGCCTGTGTGGCATAGCTTTGTGTAACGTTGGTTGTGAACCAGAAACAGGAGAGGACATCAGGGAGGGCATGCGTTTCCTTCTAGTTAGGGTGGTGTCAGTGACCTACCAGCCCTGACATTTATATTATTTTCTCCTGTGTGGTTGTTGGATTGCGAGGCGCCTCAGATATATCGGTGACTATGTGGAGCCGATGGAGTCATTTGGCTCATTTACGCCCCAAAGTGTGGGGAAACGCAGTGTTCAGGCATTTTAATTCACATCGGTGGACCGGCCCTGACGATCCAAGGGCTCACCTGTGTCTGGGTCCTGAGGCTCGGGCTAGAGAGTCTCGAATCGGTGAGGACTATCTTATGCCTTGGTTCACAGATGAAAATCCAATTTCCAAATACGACATCGTGCGGTTTTGATTGTATACCTATATATGGCGACATAGTGGTATGGGGGCACTTATGTCGTCTATGATTGATACTTATGATTGAAATTATTTTGACACTATACACCTATAGTAATAATTAAACATGAAATTTAGCGTATCAAGCATTCTTTGGCTATTACAAGGTAAAAACCCTATCCTCCGGCTTGTGTTGCATTGTGTAATGGGACCTGGGTCTTATAATAGCATAATTGTTCTTTATTTAGCATTGCGCTATTGTTTTATGCACTGGTATTCTTGGGAGGAAACCCGTTCCGTGTTATACGGCGTGGTCCCTTGATTTACCTAGCTTTAAATTAAAGATTAAATAACAGTTTTAGTTTTCACACCAGTCACATGACAGCCCTGGAGTTTATTGTTTTAACCTAAACTCTGGGTGCCCATATTTTCGACACGGGAAGCTAGTAGTTTTGGTTTTGCAGATTTATATTCATAGGATCTTGATTTACAGCTGAAGCGGTATTCGGAAAGCTCTGTATCCGTGTATCTGTTGTCAGTTGTGCTTTGTATTGTTTTTCCGCTGCAATGTATTTAAATATAATTTAAATCTATGATATTTTCTGTGTAATATTTATTCATACTCTGTATATTCTTGTAATCTGATGGAATTATTGTAATATACAATGAAATGTTCTTCTATTTGCGTTCCGATGTGGCTTGTCCTCAATTCAATCTGTGCTTTCCTTACCGGGGAAGTTATGGGTCCTTACATTTGGTATTGGGGCTTTGGTTCATAGAGCTCGGAGAACAAGACACGTTAGAACCAAACGAAAGAAT
This sequence comes from Allium sativum, assembly GCA_030737875.1. Taxonomy (NCBI): domain Eukaryota; kingdom Viridiplantae; phylum Streptophyta; class Magnoliopsida; order Asparagales; family Amaryllidaceae; genus Allium; species Allium sativum. The sequence continues at coordinate 717,162,198 of CM060916.1, read as the reverse complement.
TCCTCAGAGATTGGGTTAGCAATATCCAATGAGGATGACTCGTTAGAGATGTGATCAGTAGTATCCTAGAACGAGTGTGAAGAGTGATGTTTTTAAAATAAAATGAAAACGAATTTTGTTTTGAAAATTTAAACTTTATTCAACGTATTCGAATATTTATTTGTATTGAATTTGGACAATCCAATATATAAAGATTTTGCATATACGTCTGATCCGCGTGTATTTGAAGTTTTAATATACTGGATAGATATAGAATCAAACTGTAGTCGCCCGGAGACGATCCTGATGATTACTATAGTATAATCAGTATATGTGTTCGAGTTTCGAAAGTGTGATGTTTATATATTTCCAATTAACTGGTGTGAGAACCAGAGCTAGATAGGCCTTATTGTTGTGATTTGGCATCAAAAATCTGATTTTTTGGATACGTATTAAAGTTATGTGATTGAAAAGATAATTAACTAATTGATTGCCGGTTGTGTTGTTAGATTATTGTTTGATTAATTAAATGTTGAACCTTTAGCCAAATTGAACCAAATAGTGGATTGTATTGAAAATTTATCACATTTGCATGCATGTACATGTACTTACATTGAACAAGGCATAGCAAGGAGGCTAGAGCAGAAGAATAAAATTGTTTGCCCGACAAATAGGTACATGTTCATTGTATTTCTTGGGTTTTTGATGATTTTAAGAGCCGATTGGCTAGCCGCTTGGCTGTTTCTTTTTCTTTTTGGATTGGGGAGGGCCATGGGAGGCTATTTGAAATATCCCGAAGCTCCCCGTGCAGGGGAGGTTATGGCGAAAATTTTAGAAAATTTAGGGTGTTAGCCAAATTTTTGAAAAATTTGAAAAGTTCTTAGAAACTAAAAAGTTGAAGAACTTAAGCCATAATGAAAATAATGAAAGTTGAGTTGGTTTGTAAACTTTCAACTTCTTTCCTTTTCGGGGACGAAAAGTTTTAAGTGGGGGAGATTATAATAACCCGGAAATCCGAGCCAATTTAAAAAATTTATTTTGGCGAATTTAATGAAATTTGATTATTTAAAATGAATTATTTTAAATAATAACGACGGAAAATTTATTTTCGATGAAGTTAGAACGAATAATTTTATTTTAATTATATAACGAGCCTGAAATGGCACGGTAGTTCGAAAATTCGATTTCGAATTTAAAATGAATATGAAACAAGAAATATTTGAAACTGATTAACGATATCTTTCAAACAAAGTTAAGAAACCGAGATTTCACTTTATAAAGTGTAAGATATGTCCAGTTTAAAATTCAGAAAAGTAGTTGTGGGATTAATATATATATATATATATATATATATATATAAAGCCCTTAGAAATGGAAAATTCGCAAACGACCTTCGTTTTCGACGAAACCACTTTTGTTGGATCCGTGATGTCAAGTTATTGCTAGATTCCAAAATTCATAATTTTTGAAGTCAATATGTGAGCGTGGCAAAGTTAAACGTGTTTGACCAGTTTTAGTTGATTCAATCGACTGGAAAATGACCATTTTTCAAAAGGTCTCAGAATTTGACGAAATTAATTTTGTTAGGACCGTATCATTGATATAAAGCTAGAAAATATTTTTCGGGAATTTTTAGAGTCCGTATGTGGCCCCGGTAAATTAAAATGTGCGTTAAAATTAAATATATATTGATTATATTTTAATTTTGATGGAAATTGATCATAACGGTCGAATTGGCGTACATGACATATCCCATTGTGTTCGGAATGGGGGTAATTAGTTAGGGGCGACAGTCGTTGGGCTCGAATTGGAGTTCAAAATAAAAACTTACCTTTCGAAACCAAATGAGAAAAATATATAATATTAAATTAGTATATATATATTTTATTTAAAACCCCCTCCTCCCTTTTCTCTATATTTGGTCAACACCCCCCTTTCGTTCAATACGCAATTCAACAGGAAAAAAGGATAAAAACTCTTCAAATCGCGAATGACGGATCCGCCGCCTCCCTCATCGTGGTCTCTCGGCGCCGCCGTCGCCATCAACGCGACCCCACTGCTGCGCCCTTTCCCCCTTCTTCCCTCCCTCTGCGCCCTAATCGAACCCCTCTAGCCAACCCAGGACTGTCGTGGGCCCCCTCAGACCTGCCGCCCACTAGAGCGACGTTCCATCACCTGCCATCTCCGTCTGCTCCCCCGACCCACCAGCACGCGCGCAAAACCCTCCCCCTTCGTTTGAAACCTCCCCCTCCGCAGTTAAAACCGGAAATGTGAGTTGTTTTCTATTTATTTTGTTCAGAAAATATAGATTTTTGTTTATAGAAAATATAGATTTTTTTTATGGAAAATTTAGATTTTTGGTTGAATATAAGGATTACATTTTTATATAGGAAGATTATATTTTTATTTACAAGAAAGATTATATTTGTATAATGGGAAAAGATTATATTTTTATTTACAAGAAATATTATATTTGTATGATGGGAAAAGGTTATATTTTTTAATATAAATAGACTTGATTTTTATAATATGAACTTTCCTATAAAGATGGGATTTTTATAATATGAACTTCGCTATAAAGATGGGATTTTTATGTTATGAACTTCAATATAAAAATATGATTTTTATTATAAACGGTGTGGAGCAGATGGCATTGGAAACACGGTGAAGAACGCTACACGAGGAAGCAATCTGAAACAGAACGGTACTAGAAATTCAGAAATAAAACAATTCCTCAAACCGATCAAGGTGAGAACTCCTCACTTTTATTTTAATTTCTAGTTTGAAATATATACTAGGATGCAGACGGTGCTTAGCAGCACCCGATACCCATCGTCCACAGACCATGGACGACTTGTTTGATTTTGTTGTGTTGTGAAAATTTTATTGTGTGATGTGGAATAAAATAAAATATTTTATCGTTATAAATATTTTATAGTTAAAAATATAATTTTTAATGTGTATATAAAATAAATATTTATAAACAAATCGGACGATTTGTTTATGTATAACCATTTGACTGATATTGATTGGGACGATAAATTTTACACATCGCCCAACTACACAAATAAAAATCTGTGTTTGCTGATTTGAAATCCCACACGGATATTGGGATGATATTTGACGTACACTAATCCCGATTGTTTAGTTGTATGCCAATCGATGGGTTGACAGACTGTGTAAGCTTTAATTGTTTATATTTAATGCTTATGCAGTTGTGTGGTGCACTCTGATTGATGGATGATTTATCGTTGCTATTATATACATGTGTTGTAGGGAATCCACAAAATTAACATTATATGGTAATTGATTGGGCCTCATTCCAATTTGGAAAATAAGGAATATTATAAAAGAAAATTCATGTATTGAATAGAAAGAAAATTCATGTGTTGAATAGAATAAAAATTCATGTGTTGAATAGAAAGAAAATTCATGTGTTGAATAGAAAGAAAATTCATGTTTTGAATAGAAATAAAATTCATGTGTTGAATAGAAAGAAAATTCGTGTGTTGATTAGAATGAAAATTCATGTGTTAAATAGAAAGAAAATTCATGTGTTGAATAAATAAATATTCATGTGTTGAATAAAAATATATATTCATGTGTTGAAGAAAATATTCATTTGTTGAATAGATTAACGAAGTTATTGAAATATATAAAGCCGTGTTGGTTAGATATGCGCCATTTTGACGCGAACGATATTTACATCGATTATATTAGTTTTTATAATGAATATAGAAAAGGAAGTGATTTCAAAATATAACGACTTGAAAATATTATCATTTATAGATTAATGATATGGAATATTTAATTTTGATTTGAAATTGAATGTGAAGTTGAAATCGTTTTGAAAACGAATTTTAAAACGATTTATAAAATACGTTTTGAAAGGAAATCGACGAAATATATATATAATATATATTATATATATTTAATATATATTATATATATATATATATATATTATATACATACATACATACATACATACATACATATATATATATATATATATATATATATATATATATATATATATAATGGCCTGAATAGAACGCGCCGCGCCGCGGCAGTTCGCGAATTTCGTCCATTGACTTCGAATGGATATTACGGGAGATCCGACCGTTGGAATCTCCTAAAACCGGAACCATTGGGTACGTATCGAACAGAGCTTTCTAAAGAACACATGAAATTTGAAATCAAATGGTTGTATTTGAAATTATGTCCAAATCAAATTTGGAAAAGGTCGCTGTAAGTACAGTTCGATGGCCGTTGATGGAAATCGACTGTACGGGCCTTGATAAAATTATGAAAAATAGTAATAATTTGTGTAAAATCATAAGAAGTGATTTGTGAAGAATTGAGATGAAAAATTCCAAATTTGAAAGGATAAAAATAGATTTTTATCGAAATGAACTAGTTTTGAACTAGAATTATAATCCCATTTATTTTTAAAATAAATAAAGTGGATTTGAAATGGTTTTGAAAATAACTAGAATTTCCAATATATAAAGTGGAAATGGATTTGAATCAAAATTGTCTTTGGAATATTTCGATGTTGGATTTTGTGATTATACAGATATTTTTATGGAAATTTGAAAGATATATTTATATCGTTATTTCCAATACGATATTTGATGGTCGTAGAATTTGATATGGAATTTAAGCCGATATATTTTCTATTCCGAGCCTTGTCCTTAATATCAAATAGGATTTGGGTTTGTCCTGAATGGTGTCTTCATTTACATTGTTCTTAAACCCAGTTGAGAAAAAGATTAAATCTTTTTATTTAGATTTAATGAAGTATACCAATTAAATGGTATTTAATTGGAATTGAATTTGAATTGATTTTTGGGTTTATCGTGAACCGTGTTTTAAATGACATTGGTTCTTTAACCTAGTTAAAGACATGATATGATTTCCCAAGTTAAATAATCATTGATAGTGATTATTGGGAAGATTAAAACCAAGTGGAGTTTTAATGAATCTTTAATTAGATTGAAATGATCGAGAATGGATTATCACCAGTTTTGCTCCAGGCGATAGTTAAATCTTTAATTAGATTTGAACGTGAAATGGCAATTGAATTTACTGATAACACCGTGGTGTTAGATATGAAGTAGTACCAATTTTACTTCATGGGATGAATAGGTTGGGATTGGGAAATAAAATAAATGATTACTTCTGTGTGTGTGATAACCCCAAACTTCCACGGAACGAAAGTAAGGAATAATCTTTTGCAATACAACATAAATATAACATACAAATCACAGATACAACATAACATAGGAAAACTATAGAATAACAACATCATAGCAGCGGAATATGAATGTCTCAAAAAAAGAATCCCACAGTCACAGAGTTCTAAATTATTACATCGGGTTTTAGCAAAAAGGAAATAGTTTCAACTTTAAAATAGAACAACTGGAAATAAAATAAGTCTGGATGTCTTAGAGTCTAAAGATAAAATGCAAACAAAAGATAAATGATAGATAGTCTTCGTGGTCTAACATAAGCACCTCCAAATAAGCAACACCAAGATAGATAAGAAGCTCCGAGATAGCAACTCCAAAGAAAGCTAAAACCTGTTACTTGGCTGCCCATGTGTAAAAGAGGGCACCCGAGTTTGCAAAGGTGAAAACAAACTACGAGTCAGTCATAGGGCTGGTGTGAGAATTCTTAACTAATTTAACTAACAGTAATAAGGTAAATCCAAAGACCATGCCGCTAACGCGGAACGGGTTTATTCTAATGGATTTCCATGCATAATTAAAAGTAACAGAACAACCAATAAGTAATTCGCAAAACAACGCTATGCTTTTGAAAAAAATAAAATGGAATCACCATAAGACTCAAGTCCCATCACACAATGCAACACAAACCAGAGGATAGAGTTTTACCTTATGGTGATTAAACATGCTTAGTATGATAAAACGAATTTGATATTATTATTAGTGTACATAAAAACATCTCAAAATAAATGTATCAATCCTAGGAAGCATAGCTACTATATACTATGCCTCCATACTAGTAATACAATCAAGTCCGTAGGGTCGTATTGGGAATTTAGTTTTCCATCATGAGTCAAGGCTAGGGAGGAGCTCCTTACCGATTCGAGACACTCTAGCTAATGTCTAAAGATCCCCCACAGTGAACCCTTGGAAAGCTGCAGGGCCAGTCCACACATACGATTTTGCGGATTGGCAATTCCTGAACACACGTTTCGCGGTCCTATAGGACCTAATATCCGAGGTGCCTTGTTCCATCATCCACATAAATAAAATGTCGGGCCGTGCGAAAACCCAAACATCATTTCTAGCTAGAAAGAAACGTGCTGCTCTCTCTGCGTTCCCTTCTCCCGTTTTAGACTCAATCGGGTTGTGAGGTTCGTGAAGCTACGTAATACACAAAGCTATGCCTATTCAAGCTGTGCTTTGATCATCACCACAAGGTTCTGCTTTTCAACAAGAAACCTTGATCATTGCATCTTGGTATGCCACACAGTCACTCCATATCACACTTTCAATCCTTTGCCAAAATATAAAAAAGGGTGTTAAGCAAGTGAATGAATTCTCCACCACCAATCATTCATACATTCGGCAGAAAATTAATAAATACAATATAAAGGAGTACAATGTCGGACACACATTCCATTTATAAGCCCGTTCTGGGTCTGAACGAAACTGGAGATACTCTCGTCCAGTATGTCCAGTACGGAAAGGAGGTACCCGCATATCCGTGAAATCAACATGTACGTTTGGCCAATTACCCCGACCCTTGAATTGGGAGCAAGTCAATTCAGGGTCATGATCGTTATCCATTCGAGGGAAGATTTACGGTCTTCATTCACCGTCTTCACACTTCGATCTTTAACGTCGTTTGATTATTTGGAATGAGATTAACTCGGACTTTCCAAATAATTCTCGCATATATAATTTGAGAAAACCCATTTCATGTCGTTATATTATTTTATAACGATTAATTCTTACCTTAATTACTTAAAATAATTAAATCCTTAATTAACGATGCTTCGGGTCAAAGGAGCGACCCTGGCGCTGTTTTCAACCAATTTTGATTTACATATTTCTCAAAATCTAACCGTTAGATTTTAACGTAGTTTATATCGTTGGAAAGATCTTCCCAAAGCGGTCCTAGCGGTTTTCATTTTGGGAAAATACGACAGTCGGATCTTTTGATATAGTCGTTTAAAGGTACGATTTCAAAACGCAAACTACCGCGCTCGATTCGTTTAAATTTATTTATACTTATATGTAAATATATAAATATAAACCATTAACCGTAATAACGCCGTTCAATTAAATAACGATATGAACAACTACCGAGACCCATTCATTTTTAATTTATTTAAAAATGGAGATAATATTTCAACCTCTAAATACATTCTTTTATTATTTACATAGAAATGTAAATATATTACAATGTTGAATTCCATTCTTTTATCACAATGTAAAACCTCCCTTTTTGAATTACAAGGTAAATGGTAACTAACATTACAATGTAGAATTTCTATCATTTAATTACATTGTAAAATTTTACTTATTAATTCATTAAAAATGTAATTAACATAATGGTGAAAAATCCCATCTTTATAAATTACATTAAAAATGTGATTTTAGTTGCACCGTCAAATTCTACTTTTTAGTTACATTGAAAATGTAATTAGTATTGCATGTTAAGTCTTGTTTTCAATTTACAATGTAAAATCCTGTTCTTTAATTACATATAAAAATGCAATTTTGTTTTCAATGCAACCTCTCATTCCGAATTTACATATAAAAACGTAATTTTAATTTACATGCAAATTCTATTTCTATAATTACATATAAAAATGTAATTCTATGCGGTATAAATGTCATGTCTTTGTAATAAGCTAATCTTTTTATTTACGATGCAAAGATCTAATCTTTTTATTTACAATGCAAAAATCTCATCTTTTTATTTACAATGCAAAAATCTAATCTTTTAATTTACAATGCAAAAATCTCATCTTTTTATTTACAATGCAAAAATCTCATCTTTTTATTTACAATGCAAAAATTTCATCTTTTTATTTACAATGTAAAAATTTAATCTTTTTATTTACAATGTAAATATTTCATCTTTTTATTTACAATGCAAAAATCTCATCTTTTTATTTACATTGCAAAAATCTCATCTTTTTATTTACATTGCAAAAATCTAATCTTTTTATTTACGATGTAAAAATTTCATCTTTTTATTTACAATGTAAAAATGTCATCTTTTTATTTACAATGCAAAAATCTAATCTTTTTATTTACAATGCAAAAATTTCATCTTTTTATTTACAATGTAAAAATTTCATCTGTTTATCTATAATGTAAAAATTTCATCTTTTTGTTTACAATGCAAAATTCTCATCTTTTTGTTTACAATGCAAAAATCTCATCTTTTTTTTTACAATGCAAAAATCTCTTCTTTTTGTTTACAATGTAAAAATTTCATCTTTTTGTTTATAATGCAAAAATATCATCTTTTTGTTTACAATGCAAAAATCTCATCTTTTTATTTACAATGCAAAAATTTCATCTTTTTATTTACAATTTTCATGACGGTGTAAATTTCTATCCTTTTAAATTACATTAAAAATGTAAATTTTATTCTAATGTCCAATTCTTCTTTTTAATTATATAAGAAAAAAAATGTAATTACAATTACCCGTCAGATTTTATCTTTTAATTGGCAGCGTAAAATCCTACTTTTTAATTGGATTCAAAATGTAATTTATATTACATATCAAATCTTGCTTTTTAATTTGCAATGTAAATTTTTATATTTTAATTACATATAAAAATGTAATTTTATTACTATGCAAACTATTACTCTTTCATTACATGTAATAACCCGGAAAATCTGAGCCAGTTATGAATTTTGAATATTTAAAATAGATTGTTTTAAATAATATCGACGAAATTTATTTTGAATGGAATTCGACGTATATATTATATACGTCGTCGTTGGAATATAAATAATTATTTATAATTATAAATAGAATTGAAAATGGCGCGGTAGTTCATAATTCGATTTCAAATTTCAATTGAATGTACCGGGTGCAAAGCAATCCGGATTTTAATGAAACCCAAAATAATAGGATCTAATTGAGAATATCTTTCCAACGAATCCGGAAAATCAAAATTTCATAGCGGGAATCAAAAGATATGTCCACTTGAAAATTCTGAATAGTCGCTATGGAATTCAGGCCCTTAAAAATGGGAATTTTGCAAACGACCTCGGATTTCGACGAAACCACTTTCGTTGGGTCCGTGATGTCAAATTATTGCTAGATTTCAAATTTCGCAATTTTTCGAATCAATATGTGAGCATGGTAAAGGAAAACGCGTTTGACCAATTTCAGTTGATTTTAATCGACTGGAAATTGGCCATTTTTCAAACGGTCTCAGAATTCGACGAAACTAGTTTTGTTAGGACCGTATCATCAATACGAAGTTAGAAAATATTTTTCTGGAATTTTTCGAGTTCGTATGTGACCCCGGTAAATTGAAATGCACGTTCAAAATCAATATATAGAGTTATATGTTGATTTTGACGAAAACTGATCGAAACGATCGAATCAGCTTACGATACATATCCCATTGTGTTAGGAATGGGGGTAATACACTATGGACGACAGGCGGTGGGCCTTGTTTAGAGGTCATATGTGAAAGTCAACTTTTTGAATTAAATAATTAAAAAAAATCCTTCTCTCTCCTTCTTTCTTTAACTTCTGGCCCCCCCTTTCCTAGATTCATTCAAAAAAAAAAAAAAAACGCACCGCACCCCCCTACCTGGCCACCGCCAGAGACGCCGCCCTCCCCTTGAGCCCCCCCTTCATCCTGCCGCGATCGAAGACCCCCCCTTCCTCCTCCTGCGATCGAAGAAACCGCACCCCCAAACCCAATCGACTGATGGCTAGCGCCCCCACCCTGTTCCCACTGCCACCATCTGTAACAACCCGGAATTTTGGAACCAATTTAAAATTTTTATTTCAGAAAAATTATTAGAAAAAAAATCCATTATTAAATAATAATAATAAAAAAAAAGTTTTTAAATAAAATTAAGACATTATTAATGAGATTTATTAATAATATGTTGAGATGTCCGCTTTAATACTTTCCTTGCCTATTCAAAGTGTAACGTTCATCAATTAATAAATTCTTTACGAATAGTTGCATTCATTTTCAATGCCTTCCCCTCATCGTTATTTTCTTAATGCAACATTAAAAATAAACATATGTGAAAAAGAAATGTATTGATATGAAATTTTACATTTTTAATGTATATACAACATGAAAAATAAAGCATTTTGAAATAAAATGTATTGGCATTGGAATTTACACTTTTAACGTAAATGAAACATTGAGAATGTTTTGACATTCAAATTTACATTTTTGATACATTAGAAAAAAGATTCATATTTGATTGACATAGAAATGTGTTTTTTTTATGCTCTTATATCTTATCTTTTGTATATAAATAAATATTACTTGGGTATTGTTTTGTTATTTTTACAGATATTCCAACCCAGCCCGCATGCAACCAGAAATGTAGAGAAATAGAGTTCAATTTGCTGTGTATTTGCATTTTGAAGAATTGTAGATGAAGATATCACGTCTAGTTGTTGTTGGACAAGAAAAGGATTGATAAAAAGGCTTTGAACATCACAAATCAATGAAGAAATGTCAAGGAAGCAAGAGGAAAAAGAGAAAAGGCCCAAAATTGCTTTATTTATCTAAGGCCCATTTATGTTTCTCATTGTAACTAATTAGTGTTGTAATGACCAGGCCCATTTACCATTAGGGTTAGGGTTAGGGTTTGGCTATCTACCCTATATATACCCTTGTAATGACATTGTAGCCACCATCATATGCTATCTCATCTCTTATTCCATTGTTCTAATAAAAGTTCTTCTTTCTCTTTTATTTTCTGCATTTTTTTGTTTTCTTAGCAACTAGTGTTGTCTACACGATTAGATTCGGTAGAACACTATTTGTATTTTGCACTTATTTGCATTAGTGATTTACCGTTTGATTAGATTCAGCGGAAATCCTAATTTTAATTCTTGTTTGTTATTTCAATTTCTGCAATTTCAATTTCTGCTTTGTATTATTTTCTTAGGTCAAATTGGATTTGATTAGATTCAAATCTAATTCATAGTTTCATTGCTTTTCCATTGAAATTGTGATTTGATCGTCGGTTCAGTTAGATCTGTTCTGAATCAAATTACAGTTTTAATTTTGTTTTGTTTTGCAAAATCAACCTCCAAAGTTCGTCTAACACGCCCACGAAACATATAAATAATAAAATTTAACTTTCCTCCCTGTGTTCGACCTGTATGCTACACACCTGTATGCTTGCAGAATTTATTACAAATGTCGCGCTTTTCTAATTCATAGATTAGCGTCGATCAAGTTTTTGGCGCCGTTGCCGGGGAGGTAACGATTAAATTTTATTATTTATTTAATTTCTGATTCGTGTTAGTTTTTATTTTCTTTTTCATTTTGTTTTCGTGTGCATATAGAAGAAAACTCTTGATGGGTTTGATTTGGTATTATTCTATGGTACGGTAATCTCCTTAACAAGAAAAAAAAATCTTGCCAAATCTTCTTTTATTTCTTTCCTTTTTCTACCATCATTTTCTTTTCTCTTACATTTTCTTTCAAAAAAGAAAAAAAAATTATTACAAATTTCTTCGTTGTTTACAACCGCCATCCTCCAACTTCAGACAAACCCTCACCACTGCCGTATATTCAATAATCACCAAAACCCCACATCAACGTCGACACCTTCCAGTTCCCCTGCGTCCTTCCCATACACCACAGCAAATCCGAAATTCACCGAAATCCATACATCAACCCAGTCCTTCCACTTTCTGCCTACATCTTCTGGTCCTCATCAGACCTCCCCTAAGCCAAGTTTTCACAAGCGCCATCACCTCCCAACCAAACAAAATTTCACACTTCCACCATAGTCACGCAACCCCCTCTTACCCGATACCAACAGAACCACGCTGGAGCAAACAAAACCATTAACACTGCTTCATTCTCCAAAACTGGGTCCCTCATACTCAACAACCTTTAACGATTTCAAAATCCTACCAACGCACAACCAATTTTTCACCGAATAGACTCAATTTGGTCAACTCACCTGAAAGTGCCAAACATCATCCGACCCCCAACGTGAAATCACCCTCCATCTTCTTTTCACGCCCATCATCCCACTGGGTACCACAAATCTCCGTTACAGTATTCATCCGTACCCATAAAACCCGTCCTCCAATCGCATCTTCAATCCCCTTCCAACATCCAAGTACCAAAAATCATACCATCACCAAATACCCCAATTCGAACAACACTCGGAGCCGCTGTCACAATTTAAAATTGAAACACAATCGCGAGTCTAATCTAGTTATTTCCGATTGGTCATCAAGTTAAGAAGGGGGAAAAGGGGTGCGATCTGTTTTCTGGAATAAAAAGGGGTCGATTTTGATTTTGTGTTTGAGAAAGAAATAAAAAGGAATTTGAGGAAAGGAATTTGAGAAAAGGAATTCAGGGAAAGGGATTGTGAGTCTACCTGAATTACTGAGTATATTTATCTAGGTGGGATTGCGTTTGTTTGGAATTGAAGGGACCGTACGTGGTATTATTCTTCCTAAATTGATTGGTCTGAATTTGGGGTTAGTAACATTCGGGCCTTGACGTAATTTTGGGCCTGGATTTATATTGTTTTTTTTCCCTTATTTGAGGGGTCGTTTTTGATAAGGAATCACAAATCATCATTTTATAAGTTTCTGACTGGAGAAATGCTTAGCAAGGAAAAAAAAAGATTGAGAAGAAGAAGAATTGCCACTCAAAAATCAAAAATCAAGCGTGAAACAACAAATCAAAGAAGGAATTTTATTTTTATTTTTTAAAAGAGAAAAGGAAATAAATTAAACAATGGCTTGATTTGAGTGGGCCCCTGATTTCTTGAATTTGTTGTTGAGCCAGTTTATTTTTTTTTGTTTCCTTTACTTTTTGATGCTTATTTTGTTTTCATTTCTACCTTAGTGTTAGTGTTTCTTTCTCTTTATTTTATTTCAACTCCTATTTAGTTTTTTCTTCCCATTCAAAAAAAAAAAAAAAAAAAAAATTCAAAACAGGTACAACTGAAATTTAAAAAAAAAAGGTCTTAAAAAAAAATTTTCGGACTCCTAGCCCGAACCCGTGCCGCAGCGCAGTCAAGCAATTAATAGAAGGGGACAACAACAGAAAGCAGCGGACGATTCAGATGGGTTGGAGCCGTTGCACACCGAGTGGGGTGTGAACGCGCTAGCGCTTCCCAAATTCACTGGAGGACTGCCGATCAAGGTGAAAACTTTTAAAACTCTACAGGTGCTCTGATGCAAAAAGGAAAAATATATAGACAATTGTTGTAATAATTTTCTGCAGGGGCAGCGGCTTGCTTGTACAATATTTTAATTTTCTGTTCTGTTCTGTGACGGTTCTGTTCTGTGATTATTCTGTGACTATTGTGTTGTTGATATTTCTGAATCTGTGGTGAGGAACGATTTTCCATAACTAATCACTCTTGTCGATTTTCAATTTTAACACGTGATTTTGATTTTCAAAATAATATAACTGAAAAGTGGAGCTTTGTGAAGTTGACTGTCTCGTACAATTGGATCGCGGATATATATTAGTTCAATTTATTGAGCTTTTAGCAAAAGAGGTTGCACACTACCCGTAAAACATTGGTCGTATCCCTTAGTTTATACTATACGTGAACGACCATAAGACCCTCTTCCCCCTTCTAATTGAGTCAGTTAATTAATAGAGCACAACTCATTATTTTATATTATTTTGAATTGAGAATAATTCATGTCTTACCCTAACTTCATTCCAATGTCTGATTCAAAAAAATCGTTGAGAGAGTTGTGGGATAATAATCGGAGTAGACGTCCTCTTGAAGAATATGAGTATGAATTGCAACTCATGAAACAAGATTTTCCAAAATTTCTCGAGCCAAATGTCAACAATTTTCAAAATTTTCAAAATGACCAACATTTTCAAAGTTATTATCGAAATGACGACTTCAATTCAAATTTCAACAATTTTGATTATGGGCCACATCCACATGAAAATAACTTTGAACCTCAATATGGCTTTGATCCACATCAGTATGGAGTTGGAAACCAATTCGAAAATAATTTCGGATATGAAAATGATTTTCAAATCGATCAAAATCTTCAACATAACGACCCATATCCAAAACTTGAATATAACCAGGATTGCAATTTTCCCTCGAATTTTAACAGTTTTGGTTACGAACATAATTTTTATGATCAAAATGATTTCCAATATCAAAACGAAAATTCAAACAACCACCACATTGGAAGTAATTTTGATTGTGAAATTGATATGGATTATAATTTTGAAACTCAAGAAATCCAAAACGAGAGCTCGCAAATCAACGATTTTGAAGAATACCATCTTAACGTTTTTAGAGAGAGGGTAGAAAGGCTAGATAGACAGCTTAATGAAAAAGATAGAAAGATGGATGAACTTCTTTGTTTATTGACATCTTTGAAAGAGGAACAAGAACAACAAAATCAAATTCAAATAAGCGATGAATCAGAAAATAATTCAACTCTTACTGACATTGAAAATTTTCAAATAACGACTCTGGAAATTGAAAATAATCAGCTTGATGAAGTTTTTCAAAATTCAACAAACGATTTGGACTTCAACTCTCTTCAGAAAAAAGATTTAAGCTTGGATTTTGATCTTCCTCTTTTGGCCTGTGAGAAACCTGAAATCCTTGAAATTGAACAGAATGAAAATGTTGAATTTTTCAATTCAAATGTGGAAAAGGATTTTAACGAACATGAATTCTTTGGATTGTATGAGGAAGAGTTGCCAAATGAAGAAGAAGTAGATTCACATCACGAGTTCGAAAAGTTCGATTTTGAGGTTCCAAACGAACTAGAATTTGTCGGTGTCGATAATACGTTGTCAATCAAGAAAGGCGATCACATAGTCTTGAACAACAGTCAGATTTCAACTTTCACTGAATTTATATACGATCACAAATTTTTGAGAAATTACACTGACAAATTTGTTGAATACATGAATTACTTTTGGAATGCTGGCTTGGTTGAAAATTTTCAAGTTAGGACGACCCTAGATATTTATCTCCTGGATTACAAATCAAGGTATAAAGATGAGATGGTTTTCAAAAACCTTTGCTTATTAGAAAACATGTCTAGACACAGTGGGAATGGGACTCATCGAGCTAAAACCAAGTGTGGGGGGAAAAGTTGGTGGTATTCTTTGCATCGTGTGCACCGCAAACACATATATCATTGTATATATGATCCATTCCTACATATAGCTAAACTGCATTTCATTCTTCAAATTATTTTGCATCTCATTAATCTTTGGGTACTATCTTTCAAATATAGAAAAAAATTACAGTGTGGACACTGTTTAGTTCAAGTGTGGGGGGGAGTCTGCATTTCATCCATTTTCATTTTTCTTTGTTTTTATTTCTTTTATTTTCATCATTTAAATAGGACCATCATGCATTTTAGACTGTAGTAACATGCCATTTTTTTTTTTTTGAAACATGACTCATTTTAGTTTGATACAACAAAATAAGTTTACAATTTTTAGCCAGTTGATAGTATTTTTCTCTCTCAACTTAGTTCAAATTTGAAATATAATGAAAAGTTTAATTTTGAGGGATAATAGTGTAACCGGTACATAGGGAGATTCTTAGGTGATGGCCATGAAATCTATTCTATATTGTAGACTTTGTTTAAATAAGTGGAGGACTTAAAATACTTATATTGGTTTTTCAAATCTTTAAAACTAAGTTGTGTTAAGTTGAATTCGCATAACTCTCTTTTGTGCTTATATTTTCGATAACAATAATAATAGTATTCCAAGGGTATCCAACATTGCTTGTATATCGAGCGTTGGTGTGCAAACCCGCCAAGCTCTATCCGACACGTTGTTGACAAAGTCAAAGTTGGAATATCTTGGTCTCATTTTATGGGATTGGACACCTAAGGATTACCGACACGTTGTTGACAAAGTCAAAGTCGGCTTGCACAATCCGCCAAGCTCTTTACCTACTCTCCGTTAGTCCGCGAGGCAGTGCATGGGTGGTAAACCTTGGTCTTTTTAGTTAGGTGTATGTACTTAATCATAAATCTTAAAATTTTATAGAATAAGGAATAAGCGATGATACCCAAACACTTCTTGACCTTATTGATTTGACTAGCCATACATGAGAAAATTAGAATACCACTTTGCAAACTGTGCCAAGCAAACTAAGAATTTATTTCATGGCTACACTATGTTATCGACCGAACTAACTGGCCAAACTGGAATTTAACATTTGAAAACCTGATTTATATTGAAAATTTGTGACAAGTCGAGGTATCTAAAATAAAATCAACTGACTAGAAATTGTTAACTTAATTTGTTGTACCACTTTTCTGAAATAAGTCGTGTTTTCATTTTTCGTTTTTATTTGCATATGTCCATTGCATTCATGTAGTTTCATTAGAATCATAGCATACTGCATTTGGATTTTGTGGGTAGTATCCGCTGAAAACCCTCACGAGACACCACTCGTCCTACTGGGGACACCTAGAGGTTTAACGGCTTGTTGCATACGCTCAATGCAATCGTGTTTCCTACGAAAGTGCGACCTATCTAGTTAGTTTTTCATTTTCTTTTTACTCGAGGACGAGTAAAAGATAAGTGTGGGGGTATTTGATTGACATAGAAATGTGTTTTTTTTATGCTCTTATATCTTATCTTTTGTATATAAATAAATATTACTTGGGTATTGTTTTGTTATTTTTACAGATATTCCAACCCAGCCCGCATGCAACCAGAAATGTAGAGAAATAGAGTTCAATTTGCTGTGTATTTGCATTTTGAAGAATTGTAGATGAAGATATCACGTCTAGTTGTTGTTGGACAAGAAAAGGATTGATAAAAAGGCTTTGAACATCACAAATCAATGAAGAAATGTCAAGGAAGCAAGAGGAAAAAGAGAAAAGGCCCAAAATTGCTTTATTTATCTAAGGCCCATTTATGTTTCTCATTGTAACTAATTAGTGTTGTAATGACCAGGCCCATTTACCATTAGGGTTAGGGTTAGGGTTTGGCTATCTACCCTATATATACCCTTGTAATGACATTGTAGCCACCATCATATGCTATCTCATCTCTTATTCCATTGTTCTAATAAAAGTTCTTCTTTCTCTTTTATTTTCTGCATTTTTTTGTTTTCTTAGCAACTAGTGTTGTCTACACGATTAGATTCGGTAGAACACTATTTGTATTTTGCACTTATTTGCATTAGTGATTTACCGTTTGATTAGATTCAGCGGAAATCCTAATTTTAATTCTTGTTTGTTATTTCAATTTCTGCAATTTCAATTTCTGCTTTGTATTATTTTCTTAGGTCAAATTGGATTTGATTAGATTCAAATCTAATTCATAGTTTCATTGCTTTTCCATTGAAATTGTGATTTGATCGTCGGTTCAGTTAGATCTGTTCTGAATCAAATTACAGTTTTAATTTTGTTTTGTTTTGCAAAATCAACCTCCAAAGTTCGTCTAACACGCCCACGAAACATATAAATAATAAAATTTAACTTTCCTCCCTGTGTTCGACCTGTATGCTACACACCTGTATGCTTGCAGAATTTATTACAAATGTCGCGCTTTTCTAATTCATAGATTAGCGTCGATCAATTGTATAATAAATTGTGTTCACATTAGGAACTATATTTTAATGTAAAAGACGAATCTTTAAAAAAGGGATTCATATCAAACGTTTTAACGTAATAAAAATATTTTAACATTAGAAAACGTACATTTGTTTAATACTAACATTTACATGTTAGAGAGATAGAAAATGTGCATTTATTAAATATTAACGTTTACATGCAAACAAAGTTACAAACTTTCTAACAATTGGCATTAAACAATAAGATCAAGCATTAATTACATTCCCGTTTTCTCTCTCTCCCTATGTTTTTCTTTGAATTTTTGAATAGGTTCATTAAATACTGAAACGTTAATATTATACATTTCGAAAATTGAAAAGTAATATAGATGTGTATCTTAGCAATGTTGGTTGCAGTAATAATGATATATGTATTTAATTGAAATTTCATACCTATTGTTTATATATCGTAGTAAAAAAATAATATGAGTTGGTATAATTAGATGACAACCCTTTATTTTCTTCCTAGAAATAGAAATTTAGAATTTAATGTTTAGATGAATTGGAATTCCTAAATAATAATAAAAAAATGTGTAATCAATGGTTTTAGAAAGAGAACCATATGTACAAATGAGTTTAAAATTTGTGCATGGTAGTTAAAGATATTAAGGGTGGGTTCCTCCTTTGATTTATATCATAGTTATCTTTTGTCCCCATTTCATGTATCATCCCTTTTAAAAGTTCCACCTACCACTACTTTCTCATTTCTACCTACCATCTCATATGGTTGTTTTCCCTTACCATTTATAACCTGCCATTATCTTTAGTCTATATTCCAATTATCTCGTTTTCTCAATCAATTACTTTTGAATTTTGAATATGAGATAAATACGCCACCTCATATAATTTATTTCTTTTGTATCGTACAACATGTGAAGGGACACAAATGAGAAATAAATAACGCATCTTTCTTAATTTCCTTTCTCATTATTTTTCTTCTTCTCTACTATTGTCTTCTGTAAATTTTAGATCTTCTTCCTCCTTTCTACATAAAATGTCTTTCTACTTTTATCAGCCTCCTCTTCCCTAAACTTCATGGTATCCTCTTCTTCTTAAAATTTTGTCCAGCCTCCTTCCCAAAAATAAAGGATTTTCAATTTCAAATTCACTGCTTAAGATGGTCGCTTATTTCTTGTCTTCATCAATCCAGACAAGGTGAGATTTTTAAATAAAAAAGAGTTTTAAATTTATTAATTAATTAAAATATGTAATTAATCATCGTATCTTTTTCCATACGAGCACGGGATCACGTGATTCTGGATCTGTTGGAATCGTAAAATTGAAATCTAGGCGATGGAGCAAACTTGAACAGAAAAGGAATCGTACGACGAAGCTCTACAATCATATACTGCAAAAGGGACAATTCTAAGCAGTTGAGATTTTGAAAAATTCGCAACGAATGTGAGATATCTCTAATTTTAAAATAATTAATAAATTTATTTATTTCTATTTATTTATATTTGTATACTTTAGATCTGTTTTGTGTGATCATATTTGTGATGGTTGATTCTGTGTTTGCAATGAATAGTCTAGATCCATGTGATTGTCACTTATTCTATGTTATACACCTTATTTAGAATTGAATGGACAAATTTCCAATTCAAATAAAAGAAAATGTTTGATATTATTTATACATCTAGTTTAGAATTGAATTGACAAATTCTCAATTCAAATTAGAAAATGTTTGTCACCATTTGCATGTCAAAACCTTGCTTAGATCTGAATTGATTTACTTTTCAATTCAAAATAAAAGAATATGTTGACACCAAAGTTTACAATCTTGTGATGATTTAATTATAAACAAAATTCCTATTTTTGTTTGTATGCTTACATGACGCCAAATTTTACCTTTCGTGATGTTAGAAATTAATTAGAACAAAAATCTCTATTTTTGTGTATTTATTCAAATGACACCGAATTGGACATTCTGCGTAATTAGAAATGGTTAAGACAAAAATCTCTATTCTTGTTATTAGTTTCGTGACGCCAAATTTGTCACTTGTGATATTGGTCAATGGTTAAACAAAAACCGTTGTAATTGAACGTTGAGTATGTGACGCGAAACTTGACATTTGTAAATTGTGAAATTAGATTACAAAAATAGAAATTTACCAAAGATTATATTTTGTTTACATTTTTCAATGCAAACAAAATATTAAATAAATAAAGTAAAAAAAAAGTTTACTTTGAAAAAAAAATGTCAAAAATAGAAATTATCAAAATTTACTTTTTATTTTATTTACATTTTCATAATGTAAATGACAATTGAAACAAAATTTACTTTTGCTTTATTTACATTTTCAGAATGTAAATGAAACTTGAAACAAAGATTTACTTTTTATTTTCACTTCATGATATGGATATGAATTGAAATAAAAACTTACATTTTTTTTTGTGTGTTCTCAATACACAAATAGAACTTGGAAACAAAGTTTACTTTTGTTTTCCATTTTATATTGTAAATAACATTGGAAATAAAGTTTACTTTTTATTTTATTTACACTTATATGATGTAAATATGAATTGAAACAAAATCTTCTTTTTATTTTTATTTGCATAATATAAATAACATTGTAAACAAAGTTTACTTTTTATTTTGTTCACATTTGTATAATGTAATTAACACTTAAAACTTATATTTTCATTTGTGTCTTAAAACACAAATAAAACTTGAAACAGAAATTTTACTTTTTATTTTCACTTTAAAATGTGGACATGAATGGGAATAAAAACTTACATTTTCATTTGTGTTCTTAAAACACAAATATGACTTGAAACCAAAATTTACCTTTTTATTTACGTCTTATAATGTAAATAAAACTTGATAATAAAATTTACCTTTCTATTTATAATTTACAATGAGAGAATAAAACTTGCTTTTGAATTTGCAGGCACAAGTGCAAACAAACTTTTTAAAAATAAGAAAATTACTTTTTGTTCGCATCCACAATTGCGAACAATTTATAAAGATTAAAAATTCACTTTTCGTTCGCATCCACAAATGCGAACAAAATCATTGTAATAAGAAATTAGCTTTTTGTTTTGCATCCACCAATGCGAACAAACATTAGAATCAAAACTTACTTTTGTTTGCATTTACAATGTAAACAAACCTTTCAAAATAAAATTCACCTTTTTGTTCGCATTCATAATGCGAACAAGATGTTAGAAATAAAATTTACTTCCTTTTTTATCCGCATTCATAATGCGAATAAATCACGATTTATAAAGAATACACATTTTGTTTGCATTTTCTATTGCAAACAAATATAATTTGAAAAGGTGTAAAAGTATCATTCTCACTTTTCGATTAAGAAGTTAATCTTTTTGTTTGCATTTACTATACAAACATTTACATAGCAAATTAAGTCATACTTTTATTTGTGTTTTTAACACAAATATTCACATTTAAAAGAAGTTAATCTTTTATACTTGCAATCACAATGCAAGTAATTCATAAGAATAGAAATCATTCTTTTATACTTGCATTTACATTGCAAGTATTTCATAAGAATAGAAATCATCTTTTATACTTGCATTTACAATGCAAGTATTGCATAAGAAAATAAAACCATTCCTTTTTACTCGCATTTACAATGTAAGTATTGCATAAGAAAATAAAACCATTCTTTTTACTCGCATTGATAATGCAAGTATTGCGTAGGAAAATAAAGTCATTCTTTTTATTTGTGTTTCAACACAAATATATGTATAGATAAAAAAAAAACATTCTTTTTATTTGCATTCACTATGCAAATATTTACATAGAAATAAAGTACTCTTTTTATTTGTGTTACTAACACAAATATTTACATAGAAATAAAGTACTCTTTTTATTTGTGTTATTAACACAAATATTTACATAGAAATAAAGTACTCTTTTTATTTGTGTTATTAACACAAATATATACATAGAAATAAAGCACTCTT
The DNA here is from genome assembly GCA_030737875.1 of Allium sativum. Lineage (NCBI taxonomy): Eukaryota > Viridiplantae > Streptophyta > Magnoliopsida > Asparagales > Amaryllidaceae > Allium > Allium sativum. Next base: position 717,140,464 of record CM060916.1, on the reverse strand, counting down.
TTTATTTGTGTTATTAATACAAATATTTACATAGAAATAAAGTACTCTTTTTATTTGTGTTATTAACACAAATATTTACATAGAAAATAAATCACTCTTTTTATTTGTGTTATTAACACAAATATCTACATAAAAGTAAAGCACTCTTTTTATTTGTGTTCTTAACACAAACATTTGCATAGAAAATGAAGTCATTCTTTTTGTGTGTTCTTAGCATAAAAATATTACATAAGAATAAATCATCTCTATATTTGTGATCTTAACACAAATACATATAGGAAAATGAATGCCTTTTTAACTTTGTCCTTTGGCACAAATATTAACATAGAATTTAGGTTCATCTTTATATTTGTATTTCCAATACAAATATGACATAGAATAGAATTCATCCTTTTATTTGTATTCTCCAATACAAATAGGTCTCAGAAATAAAAGCGCGTCTTCTATTTGTACACTCTATTGCAAATGAAACTTAGTAATAAAAGTTACGTATTTTTATTTACATCCCTCGATGTAAATAAACATGAAAGAAAAGTACAATTTTTATTTGCGTTCCACAACACAAATAAGATTTGGCAATAAAATATGAAATTAAGAATGATATTTCTATGATTGGTAAAACACATTTTATTAGACATTGAACATGAATGTGTGTGTTAGGTAGACAGTTCATTCTTTACGGGACATGTTACCCATGTTAGTATTATCGCCAAATGATTTATATTCACAAATATAAATAAGAATAGCGACAAATCATTATTCAATACTATTAATGATATGAAATGGTTTAAAACTTTATATATATATATACAATAATCATTTGAAAAGACCGAGTCCATCTCATTTCAAATGATTATAAGGCGATATCCAAATAGAAGAGTTGAAGACGACGGTCGAAGACCGACGATCTTCAAGGCAGATGGTTGTATTGCTATTATTGGCCTTGATGGGAGTAGCTACCTTGATGGGTTGATGGTAGTGATCATCTGGACGTTCTTGTTGATTGTACGGGTTTGGCTTTCACTCAGACCCAGAGCATAAGCTTATAAACGGATGCATGTCTGACATTGAATTTCATTTTATGTAAATTGATTTCTATTAATATACAACCGTTGGTGGAGGAGAATTTATTCTCTTACTTAACACCCTTAGAGGTTGTGTATTAATAGTTATGAATGGCATGGCGTGAAATGTCAACGTGGCACGCCAAGATGCAAATGATCAAGGCTTTGTTGCAAAGCAGAGCCTTGTGGGATGATCAAAGCATAGTCTATTAAGGCATAGCTTTGTGTAACGTGACTTCGCGAGCCTCACAGCCCGGTAGAGTCTAAAACGGGAGAAGGGAACGCAGGGAGTGCACACGTTTCTCTCTAGCTAGAGTGGTGCTAGGGACCTACCAGCGCTGGCATTTATTCATTGTGGTTGTTGGATTTTTCGAGGCCTCGGTTTATGCGGTCGCCACTGGCCGTATTATAGGTCCAAAAGGACCGGGAAGCGTGTGTTCAGGAATTGCCAATCCATTAAGCGTTAACGTATGGACCGGCCCTGCAGGATCCAAGGGTTGGACAGAGTACCAATCCTGGGGCATTTGCTAGAGTGTCTCGAATCGGTAAGGATCTCCTCCCTAGCCTTGACTCAGATGGAAACCCAAATTTCCAATACGACATCACGCGATTTTGATTGTATACCTATATATGGCGACATAGTGGGATGGGGCACTCATGCCGTCTAGGATTGGTACATTTACTTTGATGTATTTCAAATTGGTTGCACACTATTATTATATAATACCGTGTTTATCGTATCAAGCATCTTTTGATCATTATAAGGTAAAACCCTATCCTCCGGTTTGCGTTGCATTGTGTGATGGGACTTGGGTCTTATAATGGTTTCATTTTTCCAAAAAGCATTGCGTTATTTTGACGATTTACTTTAGTCATGCACTGGCAATCCATAGGAGAAAACCCGTTCCGCGAAAGTGGCGTGGTCCTGTGATTAGCCTTATTATATTATATAGGTTAAGTAGAATTCTCACACCAGTCCCATGACTGACCTGTAGTTTGTTCACTGGCAAACTCGGGTGCCCATATTTTCCACACGGGGAGTCGAGTAGCTATTTTTGCAGATATATTAAGCAGGATTCTGGGTTGAAGCTTAAAGCTGTGTCCAGAGATAGAGAGTCTTCCGCTGTGTTCTTCCGTTGCAGTATATTACATTTTTTTTGTATTTATCTTCCGCTGTAATTATATTCCAATGTACTCTGATATGTGTATTCTGTACTCTGATGTAAAATTTATTATAGTGTTATAAAAGTCTTCTGTTATCTGTTGTAATGTGTTGTATGCCCAAAGTTAAAGTATTCGTAGATTTTCACTTTTTGGGTCAGACCTGTGTGGCTTATGGTCGATTCAAAGGGTGGGAATTTGCGAGTCATTACACCATCCCACCCCACGTCCGCCACAGTGCACCACCCCAAATCGATGCACCACCGTGGACCGCAAACCGCAATCAAATGCCACGCAGGCCCCACCAAAATCGACGACGCTTCTTTGATCGCCTCCGCTAGTCAATGGCAAACCAGAAATCCCCTCGGACGATGCTCCAGCAACCACAATTTGACTTCTACAATAAAAATAGTGAGTTTTCTTTTTTATTTTAGTTAATTGAGTTTATTTATATATATATTTTATTGTGTTATAAATCTGAAATTATATAAAAGCATAGTTTTTTTTTAAATATATATAGTGCGGCATTAAAAATGTTATCTTTTTATGAAGTAGCGTTGTAATTGTAAAGATATGATTTATATATAGTATAGCAATATAAAAATGTGATTTTTATAAATATAACATTAAAAGGAAAACATTCCTAGTGTTATAAAAATATAATCTTTTTTTTTGTGTAGTAGCTTCGATAAAAATATAATCTTTTTATATCGAATAGTGTTGTATAAAAATTCTATTTTTACCTTATTGAAGTAGTAGAAAAAATCTATTTTTACCTTGTTGAAGTAGTAGAAAAAATTATATTTTTACATTATAGAAGTAGCAAAGAAAATTAGATTTTTCCATATCGGTTTGTAAAGAAAAATATAATTTTTATAACGAAGTAGCAAATTAAAAATATGATTTTTATATAATAGAGAATATAAAAATGTGATTTTTATATATGTAGTGGCTACAGGCAACGAAAGTGACGAAAGGCGAGAACAGCGATGATTTCTCTAAATAAAGAGTCGTGGAGTTGGGATAGCTTTCGGTGAGAATTTCTCACTCTTCAATTTCTTTTTCTAGTTATATATATATATATATATATATATACTAGGATGCAGACGGTGTTTAGTAGCACCCGACACCCGTCATCCATAGACCATGGATGGCTGTTTGTTTAATTGATGCGTTGTGAAATTTGTTTGTGAAGTTGATGTGAAATGGATAATGAAATATATTCATGTGTTGAAATAAATTAATCATCGTTAAAAATATAATTTTTAACGTGAATATGAATATAGTGAATGTGAATAAATAAATATTCATTTACAAACCAGACGGTTTGTTTATGTACACCTATTTGAAGGACATTGATTGAGTCGATAAATTTTACACATCGCCCAACTGCACAAATAAAATATGTGTTTGCTGATTTGAAACCCCACACGGGTGTTGGGATGACATTTGGCGCACACTAATCCCAATTATTTAATTGAATGTCGATCGATTGGTCGACAGGCTGTGTAAGCGTTAATTATTTATATTTGATGCTTATGCAGTTGTGTTGTGCACATTGGATGATGGTTGATTATTTATCGTTGCTATTATATACATGTGTGTATGGAATCCATATAATTAACGTTATATGGTAATTGATTGGGCCTCATTCCAATCGGGAAAATAAAGAATATTATAAAATAAAGGTTCATGTGTTGACAGTACTCATCCATTGAGATTAGTCATGTGTTGAACGAAGTATTTTAACAATAAAAACTACATCTTTATTAGATATAAAATTAGAAACTAACTGGAAAGTAGATAAGATGAGTGGTCTCCTGGATATTGATCTGATGTTGGTTTCAGCCTTCGGGGTTAATATTCAGGGAATCGTTCTCTTACTAATTTACGGTTGGAGTCGGATTTAATATCAAACGATAAATACCATAATTTTTATAAAATATATTAAATAACAAAAATAGTCACACGTGGACAGTACTCATTCGTTGAGATTAGTCATGTGTTGACAAAAATATAGATTCACGTATTGAATAGAATAGATATTCATTTGTTGAATAGAATAACGGAATTATTGAAATATATAAAGCTGTGTTGATTAGAGATGCGCTATTTTGACGCGAACGATATTTATATCGATTATATTCGTTTTTATAATTGGTTTGATTAGAAAACGAATTTGAATTGAATTGAATAGAAAACGAATTTGAATTGAATAGATAACGAATTTGATTTGAATTGGATATATAACGAATTTGATTCGAATTGAATATAAAACCAATTTGAAATGAATTGAATATAAAACGAATTCGAATTGAATTGAAAATGAATTCGAATTGAATTGAAAACGAATTGAAATGAATTCGAATCGAATTAATATCAATTTGAATTGGAATCAAATAGAAATGAAAGTAAAAAGGATTTATAATAGAAAATTCAATTTTGATTTGAATTTGAAATAAAGGTTGAAATTGTTTTTAAAACGAATTCAAAACTATTTATAAAATTCGTTTTAAATAGGAATCGACGAAATATATATTATATATATAATATAATGGCCTAAATAGAACGCGCCGCACCGCGGCAGTTCGCGAATTTCGACCATTAACTTCAAACGGACATTACGGGAGATCCGACCGTCGGATTCTCCTAAAACCGGAACCGTTGGGTTCGTATCGAAAAGAACTTTCTAACGAATATTAGAAATTTGAAATCTAACGGTTGGATTTGGAGATATGTCCAAATCAATTTCAGAAAAGGTCTCTGTAAGTGCAGTTCGATGGCCGTTGATGGAAATCTACTGTACGGGCCTTGATAAAATTATTAAAAATAGTAATAATTTGTGTAAAATCATAAGAAATGATTTGGGAAAAATTGGGATGAAAAACTCCATATTTGAAAAGATAAAAATAGATTTTTATCGGAATGAACTAATTTTGAACTAAAAGTAAAAACCCATTTATTTTAAATAAATAAATTGAATTTGCAATGGGTTTTAAATAGAGATGATTTGGGTTTATCGTGAACAGTGTTTTAAATAACACTTGTTCTTTAATCCAAAAATAAATAGAATGTGATTTGGGTTTATCGTGAACTGTGTTTTAAAAGACATTAGTTCTTTAACCCAGTAAAAGGAGTTTTAATGAATCTGCAATTAAATTGAAATGTGAATTGATAATTTAAATTATCAAATTAAGAAAGTGAGCGAGGATGGAGTATCACCAGTTTTGCTCCAAAGCGATAGTTAAATATTTAATTAGATTTGAACGCGAAATGGTAATTAATTTTACCGATAATACCGTGGTGTTAGATATGGAGTATTACCAGTTTTACTTCATGGGATGAATAGGTTGGGATTGGGAAATAAAACAAATAATTACTTCGGTGTGGTTCGCTAATCTCGACTAGTTTGTAAAACCATAATTTGGTTTGAAATGACATCCAAAGGAAGATTAAAGAATAAATTTAAAGAATTTATCTTTGATAAAATTAATGGGAACCTTTCCCTAAGAATTGAGATTTAGAAACTAACTGTAGGTTAGTTAAGAAGAATGGTTCCTGGGTATTGATTTGATGTTGGTTTCGGCCTTCGGGGTTAATATTTGGGAAATTGTTCTCTTGTTGATTTACGATTAGTGACTAATGAATTGGAATGAGGCGTATGTTGTGTTTGTGTAACATTTGTTTTTAATATACGCGGGTTGTTCGGAAAGTCCGGGTTTATACCCATTCTGAATAACCGATTCGACGATAAGTTGAAGATGATGACGGTGGTTGAAGACCGGAAGTCTTCACATCGTTTGGATAATTACTGACGATCATGATTGGGCTGTACACCCAAGAGGATGGAAACAGTTGGTGGTCGTCTAGACGTACTTGGAGATCGATGGATATGCGAGGAAAGTGCCTCCGGTCGTTCAGACCCAGAACGAACTTGTAAATGGATTGTGTGTCTGACATTGGATTTTATTCTGTGTTGATTGATTTCTGTTAGATATATATCCGTTTGGCGGCGGAGAATATATTCTCTTGCTTAACGCCCTTCTCTGAGACGTACGAGCTTAGAGGTTATATATCGATAGATATCAATCGCATGGCATGAATTGCCTGTGTGGCACGCTGAGTTGCATAGATCAAGGCTTCTATTGAAAAGCAAAGTCTTGTGGTTGATGATCAAAGCACGACCTACGTGGCAGCTTTGTGTATAACGTGAATTCGCGAGCCTCACACCTCGGTATGAGTCAAAAACGGAATACGGACCGCTGGGATAGCACGACGTTTCTTTCTAGCTTTGGTGGTGTCAGTGACTTACCAGCCTTGACATTTATATACTTTTCACCTTTGTGGTTGTTGGAATGAGGCGCACCTAGTTTCGAAGGTTTTAAAAACTTTTCTGATGAAAATTCTGAAATGAAAATAACACTTTTAAGTGTTGCAAAACTTTGAAAAATAATATATTTTTCGTTCTTTAACGAAATTTGATGAAACAGGAGACACCGTGACCGCAAGGAGGCTCTCTACATTATAGAAGAAGCCGCGGATTTTTCTGACCTTCCTATGATTTTTAGCACTGCAATAACCAATGTGAGGAATCTAAACTATTTGTGTGAGTGAAATCGCGTTGTATAAATTATATAAGCGAAGTGTAAATTATATACGCATTGTATACCTCATGTACATGTGTTGTATAAGTTATATTAGCGATGTATAAATTATACAAGCGTTGAATGAAACATATATGCTTTGAATTGTGATGAAATGCAAGTGAATTATTATATTATATTATATTATATATATATATATATATATATATATATATATATACTCCCCTCGTCCACAGACCATGGACGATATTTATTGCTTGTGTTTGATGTGATATTATATGGTATGACGAATGGTTGGAAATAATTGTTTGTGGTTGATATTATGGTTGAAAAATACCTTTGTGGTTGAAAAATACCCTCTTGTGGTTGAAACAAAATAGGATAGGATTGTGGAATTGAAAATAAAACATGCCGCCTGCGTGCGAACTAGGTGCATGATCCCCATTGTCAAAAACCGCGAGGTTTTAAGGTAGAGCGAGGAGCCGTACTAGGGACGGTCCCGGTTTTAACTACCCTGCCGTTATGCTGCCGAAATTTTCTGAAATATTTATGTGTTAGAATAATTTTCATTCGTTGAAATAAATTACATAAACTATATCGAATATTCATGTGTTGAGTTGAAATTCATTCGTTGAGTTGAAATTCATGTGTTGAATATTATTTAAATTTAAACAAATGGCTTTAGCGATAAGAATCACATTTTTATATATATACAAACTATATCGAATATTCATGTGTTGAGTTGCAATTCATTCGTTGAGTTGAAATTCATGTGTCGAATATTATTTGAATTTAAACAAATGGCTTTAGCGATAAAAATCACATTTTTAATATATATACAAACTATATAGAATATTCATGTGTTGAATTGCAATTCATTCGTTGAGTTGAAGTTCATGTGTTGAATGTTATCATCTTTTAAAAATAAAATGAATCGACAATGAAAACTATATTTTTATAGTGAATATGAAGAGTTAAAAATACACATGTGTCGAATAAATATTTTTGATGATAAAAATATTCCTTTTATCATGTATACGCTTAGTTAAAAATACACATGTGTCGAATAAATATTTTTGATGATAAAAATATTTCTTGTAAGGACCGGGAAACGTGTGTTCAGGCATAATTAATCCTCAAACGTAAGAGAGGACCGGCCCAGCCGAATCCGGGGTTGCCCAGAGTGTGTAGTCCCGAGGAATTTGCTAGAGTGTCTCGAAGCGGAGAGGAGCTTGCCTCTTGCCTCAACTCATGACGGAAATCCAATTTCCAATATGTGTATTTCGGTTTTAATTGTAGAACTAGTATGGCGACATGATATATGGTACCCATGCCGTCTATGATTTATATTTATGATTGAAATTGTTTTGACACTATACACTTATTATAGTATCAAATGATTTGTTTTAAATGTACCAAGCATGTCTGGCTGTTATAAGGTAAAACCCTATCCTCCGGCTTGCGTTGCATTGTGTGATGGGACCTGGGTCTTATAATAGCTTCATTTTTCGAAAAAGCATTGCGCTGTTTATTCTATGCACTGGTATTCTTGGGAGGAAACCCGTTCCGTGTTATACGGCGTGGTCCCTTGAAATACTCTCTTTTAAAGTAAAGTTTTAAATAACTGTTTTAGTTCTCACACCAGTCACATGACTGACCTGGAGTTTATTGTTTTAACCTGAACTCTGGGTGCCCTTATTTTCGACACGGGCAGCTAGTAGTTTTGGTTTTGCAGATTTATATTCACAGGATCCTGATTTATAGCTGGAACGATGCTCGGAAAGCTCTGTATCCGTGTATCACTTTCAGTTGTGTTTTATATTATTTTCCGCTGCTATGTAATTTATTGTAATCTCTGATATTTATCGAATGTAATTTATCCAATTATACCCTGTATATTCTTGTATCTGATGGAATTGTTGTAATAGCAATGAAATGTTCTTCCGTCTGCGTTCTGATTTGACCAGTTCTCAAACGATCGGGGATTTCGAACGGTCTAGTTCGGTTTAATGACTGATTCAGATCGAGCGAAATTCCAGGCCGTCACATTTGGTATCAGATCTTTGGTTTACAGAGCTCGAGAACAAGACACATTAGAACCGAATGGAAGAATTCATCAGATATTGTGTTAGTAATATCCAATTAGAATGACTCGTTGGAGATAGGATCAGTAGTATCCTAGAACGAGTGTAAAGAGAATATTTTTCAAATGAAAACAATTTTGTTTTGAAAATTTAAATCGCTTTATACGTATTTGATTATTTATTTATTTTGAATATGGACAATCCAATATATAAAGATTTTGCATATACGCGTCATGAACGTATATTCGAAGTTTTAATATACTGGATAGAAATAGAATCACATTCTAGTCGCCCGGAGATAGTACTGATGATTGTCATGACATCATCAGTATTTATGTTCGTGTTTCGAAGGTGTGATATCTATATATTTCCATTAGACTGGTGTGAGAACCAAAACTTATATAGATAGATTTATTGTTGTGAATTGGCATCAAAAACATGATTTTTTGTATATATATCAAAATTATGAATTTGAAACTCAAATTCACTAATTGATTGATGTTTGTGTTGTTTGTTTATTTGTTTGATAATTTTGAACCATTAAGCCTATAGAATCAAATATTGAATTATATTGAAAATTGGTCACATTTGCTTGCATATACATATACTTACATTGAACAGGTCATAGCAAGGAGGCTAGAGCAGAGAATAAAATTTGTTTGCCCGACAAATAGGTACATGTTTACTACATAATTTACTGTTTTGTTTGGGTGATGATGATTTTATGAGCCTATTGGCTAGCCGCTTGGCTTCTTCTTTTTCCTTTTGAGATCAGAAGGCCTGTATGGCAATTTCAGGATTTTCCCGTGGCTCCCGGTGCAGGGGCTGTTATGGCGAAATTTTTCGAAAATTTAGGGTGTTAGCCAAATTTTTGAAGAATTTGAAAATTCTCAGAAACTGAAATTTGGAGAATGGAAGCCTGATCGAACGTAGAGTTGATTAATCAAACCACTTTCGACTTTGTTCCTTTTCGGGGATGAAAAGTTTTAAGTGGGGGAGATTGTAATAACCCGGAAAATCTGAGCCAGTTTAAAATTTTTATTTTGGCAATTTTAGTGAATTTTTAATATTTAAAATAGATTGTTTTAAATAATATCGCCGAAAATTTATTTTGAATGGAATTCGACGTATATATTATATACGTCGTCGTTGGAATATAAATAATTATTTATAATTATAAATAGAATTGAAAATGGCGCGGTAGTTCGATAATTCGATTTCAAATTTCAATTGAATGTACCGGGTGCAAAACAATCCGGATTTTAATGAAACCAAAAATAATAGGATCTAATTGAGAATATCTTTCCAACGAATCCGAAAAATCAAAATTTCATAGCGGGAATCAAAAGATATGTCCAGTTGAAAATTCTGAATAGTCGCTATGGAATTCAGGCCCTTAAAAATGGGAATTTTGCAAACGACCTCGGATTTCGACGAAACCACTTTCATTGGGTCCGTGATGTCAAATTATTGCTAGATTTCAAATTTCGTAATTTTTCGAATCAATATGTGAGCATGGTAAAGGAAAACGCATTTGACCAGTTTCAGTTGATTTTAATCGACTGGAAATTGGCCATTTTTCAAACAGTCTCAGAATTCGACGAAACCAGTTTTGTTAGGACTGTATCGTCAATACGAAGTTAGAAAATATTTTTCTGGAATTTTTCGAGTTCGTATGTGACCCCGGTAAATTGAAATGCGCGTTCAAAATCAATATATAGAGTTATATGTTTATTTTGACGAAAACTGATCGAAACGATCGAATCAGCTTACGATACATATCCCATTGTGTTAGGAATGGGGGTAATACGCTATGGACGACAGGCGGTGGGCCTTGTTTAGAGGTCATATGTGAAAGTCAACTTTTTGAATTAAATAATTAAGTAAAAAAAATATCCTCCTCTCTCCCTCTTTCTTTAACTTCTGCCCCCCTTTCCTGGATTCATTCGGAAAAAAAAAACGCACAGCACCCCCCTACCTGGCCACCGCCAGAGACGCCGCCCTCCCATCGAGCCCGCCCTTCATCCTGCCGCGATCGAAGACCCCCCCTTCCTCCTCCTGCGATCGAAGAAACCGCACCCCCAAACCCAATCGACTGATGGCCAGCGCCCCCCACCCTGTTCCCACCGCCACCATCCCACCCCGCGTCCGCCACAGCGCACCACCCCAAATCGATGCACCACCATGGACCGCAAACCGCAGTCAAATGCCACGCAGGCCCCACCGAAGCCGACGACGCTTCTTTGACCGCCTCCGCCAGTCAATGGCGAACCAGAAATCCCCTCGGACGATGCTCCAGCAACCACAATTTGACTTCTACAATAAAAATAGTGAGTTTTCTTTTTTATTTTAGTTAATTGAGTTTATTTATATATATTTTATTGTGTTATAAATCTGAAATTATATAAAAGCATAGTTTTTTTTTTAAAATATATATAGCGCGGCATTAAAAATGTTATCTTTTTATGAAGTAGCGTTGTAAATGTAAAGATATGATTTTTATATATAGTATAGCAATATAAAAATGTGATTTTTATAAATATAACATTAAAAGGAAAACATTCCTAGTGTTATAAAAATATAATCTTTTTTTTTTGTATAGTAGCTTCAATAAAAATATAATCTTTTTATATCGAATAGAGTTGTATAAAAATTCTATTTTTACCTTATTGAAATAGTAGAAAAATTCTATATTTACCTTATTGAAGTAGTAGAAAAAATTATATTTTTACATTATAGAAGTAGCGAAGAAAATTAGATTTTTCCATATCGGTTTGTAAAGAAAAATATAATTATTATAACGAAGTAGCGAATTAAAAATATGATTTTTATATAATAGAGAATATAAAAATGTGATTTTTATATATGTAGTGGCTACAGGCAACGAAAGTGACGAAAGGCGAGAACAGCGATGATTTCTCTAAATGAAGAGTCGTGGAGTTGGGATAGCTTTCGGTGAGAATTTCTCACTCTTCGATTTCTTTTTCTAGTTATATATATACTAGGATGCAGACGGTGTTTAGTAGCACCCGACACCCGTCATCCACAGACCATGGATGGCTTGTTTGTTTAATTGATGTGTTGTGAAATTTGTTTGTGAAGTTGATGTGAAATGGATAATGAAATATATTCATGTGTTGAAATAAATTAATCATCGTTAAAAATATATTTTTTAACGTGAATATGAATATAGTGAATGTGAATAAATAAATATTCATTTACAAACCAGACGGTTTGTTTATGTACACCTATTTGAAGGACATTGATTAGGTCGATAAATTTTACACATCGCCCAACTACACAAATAAAATATGTGTTTGTTGATTTGAAACCCCACACGGGTGTTGGGATGACATTTGGCGCATACTAATCCCAATTATTTAATTGAATGTCGATCGATTGGTCGATAGGCTGTGTAAGCGTTAATTATTTATATTTGATGCTTATGCAGTTGTGTTGTGCACTTTGGATGATGGTTGATTATTTATCGTTGCTATTATATACATGTGTGTATGGAATCCATATAATTAACGTTATATGGTAATTGATTGGACCTCATTCCAATCGGGAAAATAAAGAATATTATAAAATAAAGGTTCATGTGTTGACAGTACTCATCCGTTGAGATTAGTCATGTGTTAAACAGAGTATTTTAACAATAAAAACTACATCTTTATTAAATATAAAATTAGAAACTAACTGGAAAGTAGATAAGATGAGTGGTCTCCTGGATATTGATCTGATGTTGGTTTCGGCCTTCGGGGTTAATATTCAGGGAATCGTTCTCTTACTAATTTACGGTTGGAGTCGGATTTAATATCAAACGATAGATACCATAATTTTTATAAAATATATTAAATAACAAAAATAGTCACACGTGGACAGTACTCATTCGTTGAGATTAGTCATGTGTTGACAAAAATATAGATTCACGTATTGAATAGAATAGATATTCGTTTGTTGAATAGAATAACGGAATTATTGAAATATATAAAGTCTTGTTGATTAGAGATGCGCTATTTTGATGCGAACGATATTTATATCGATTATATTCGTTTTTATAATTGGTTTGAATAGAAAACGAATTTGAATTGAATTGAATAGAAAACGAATTTGAATTGAATAGATAACGAATTTGATTTGAATTGGATATATAACGAATTTGATTCGAATTGAATATAAAACCAATTTGAAATGAATTGAATATAAAACGAATTCGAATTGAATTGAAAACGAATTCGAATTGAATTGAAAATGAATTGAAATGAATTCGAATCGAATTAATATCAATTTGAATTGAAATCAAATAGAAATGAAAGTAAAAAGGATTTATAATAGAAAATTCAATTTTTATTTGAATTTGAAATAAAGGTTGAAATTGTTTTTGAAACGAATTCAAAACTATTTATAAAATTCGTTTTAAATAGGAATCGACGAAATATATATTATATATATAATATAATGGCCTGAATAAAACGCGCCGCGCCGCGGTAGTTCGCGAATTTCGACCATTAACTTCAAACGGACATTACGGGAGATCCGACCGTCGGATTCTCCTAAAACCGGAACCGTTGGGTTCGTATCGAAAAGAGCTTTCTTACGAATATTAGAAATTTGAAATCTAATGGTTGGATTTGGAGATATGTCCAAATCAATTTCAGAAAAGGTCGCTGTAAGTGCAGTTCGATGGCCGTTGATGGAAATCGACTGTACGGGCCTTGATAAAATTATTAAAAATAGTAATAATTTGTGTAGAATCATAAGAAATGATTTGGGAAAAATTGGGATGAAAAAATCCATATTTGAAAAGATAAAAATAGATTTTTATCGAAATGAACTAATTTTGAACTAAAAGTAAAAACCCATTTATTTTAAATAAATAAATTGAATTTGCAATGGGTTTAAAATAGAGATGATTTGGGTTTATCGTGAACAGTGTTTTAAATAACACTTTTTCTTTAATCCGAAAATAAATAGAATGTGATTTGGGTTTATCATGAACTGTGCTTTAAAAGACATTAGTTCTTTAACCTAGTAAAAGGAGTTTTAATGAATCTGCAATTAAATTGAAATGTGAATTGATAATTTAAGTTATCAAATTTAGAAAGTGAGCGAGAATGGAGTATCACCAGTTTTGCTCCAAAGCGATAGTTAAATCTTTAATTAGATTTGAACGCGAAATGGTAATTAATTTTACCGATAACACCGTGGTGTTAGATATGGAGTATTACCAGTTTTACTTCATGGGATGAATAGGTTGGGATTGGGAAATAAAATAAATAATTACTTCGGTGTGGTTCGCTAATCTCGACTAGTTTGGAAAACCATAATTTGGTTTGAAATGACATCCAAAGGAAGATTAAAGAATAAATTTAAAGAATTTATCTTTGATAAAATTAATGGGAACCTTTCCCTAAGAATTGAGATTTAGAAACTAACTGTAGGTTAGTTAAGAAGAATGGTTCCTGGGTATTGATCTGATGTTGGTTTCGGCCTTCGGGGTTAATATTTGGGAAATTGTTCTCTTGTTGATTTACGGTTAGTGACTAACGAATTGGAATGAGGCGTATGTTGTGTTTGTGTAACATTTGTTTTTAATATACGCGGGTTGTTCGGAAAGTCCGGGTTTATACCCATTCTGAATAACCGATTCGACGATAAGTCGAAGATGATGACGGTGGTTGAAGACCGGAAGTCTTCACATCGTTTGGATAATTACCGACGATCCTGATTGGGCTGTACACCCAAGAGGATGGAAATAATTGGTGGTCGTCTAGACGTACTTGGAGATCGATGGATATGCGAGGAAAGTGCCTCCGGTTTCGTTCAGACCCAGAATGAACTTGTAAATGGATTGTGTGTCTTACATTGGATTTTATTCTGTGTTGATTGATTTCTGTTAAATACATATCTGTTTGGCGGTAGAGAATTTATTCTCTTTCTTAACGCCCTTCTCTGAGACGTGCGAGCTTAAAGGTTATATATCGATAGATATCAATCGCATGGCATGAATTGCCTATGTGGCACGCTGAGTTGCATAGATCAAGGCTTCTGTTGAAAAGCAAAGTCTTGTGGTTGATGATCAAAACACGACCTACATGGCAGCTTTGTGTATAACGTGAATTCGCGAGCCTCACACCTCGGTATGAGTCAAAAACGGGACACGGACCGCTGGGAGAGCACGACGTTTCTTTCTAGCTTTGGTGGTGTCAGTGACTTACCAGCCCTGACATTTATATACTTTTCACCTTTGTGGTTGTTGGAATGAGGCGCCTCGATTATAGGTCTGTAAGGACCGGGAAACGTGTGTTCAGGCATAATTAATCCTCAAACGTAAGAGAGGAACGGCCCAGCCGAATCCGGGGTTGCCTAGAGTGTGTAGTCCCGAGGCATTTGCTATAGTGTCTCGAAGCGGAGAGGAGCTTGCCCCTTGCCTCGACTCATGACGGAAATCCAATTTCCAATACGTGTATTTCGGTTTTAATCGTTGAACTAGTATGGCGACATGATATATGGTACCCATGTCGTCTATGATTTATATTTATGATTGAAATTGTTTTGACACTATACACTTATTATAGTATCAAATGATTTGTTTTAAACGTACCAAGCATGTTTGGCTGTTATAAGGTAAAACCCTATCCTCCGGCTTGCGTTGCATTGTGTGATGGGACCTGGGTCTTATAATAGCTTCATTTTTCGAAAAAGCATTGCGCTGTTTATTCTATGCACTGGTATTCTTGGGAGGAAACCCGTTCCGTGTTATACGGCGTTGTCCCTTGAATTACTCTCTTTTAAAGTAAAGTTTTAAATAACCGTTTTAGTTCTCACACCAGTCACATGACTGACCTGGAGTTTATTGTTTTAACCTAAACTCTGGGTGCCCTTTATTTTCGACACGGGCAGCTAGTAGTTTTGGTTTTGCAGATTTATATTCACAGGATCCTGATTTACAGCTGGAACGATGCTCGGAAAGCTCTGTATCCGTGTATCACTTTCAGTTGTGTTTTATATTATTTTCCGCTGCTATGTAATTTATTGTAATCTCTGATATTTATCGAATGTAATTTATCCAATTATACCCTGTATATTCTTGTATCTGATGGAACTGTTGCAATAGCAATAAAATGTTCTTCCGTCTGCGTTCTGATTTGTCCTGTTCTCAAACGATCAGGGATTTCGAACGGTCTAGTTCGGTTTAACGACTGATTCGGATCGAGCGAAATTCCAGGCTGTCACATTACATATAAAATAGAAATTTTATTTTGCATGTAAATTCTTAACCTTTAGTTACACATAAAAATGTCCTTTTAATTTACAATGTAAATTCTATTCTTCAATTATATCTAAAAATGTACTTCTAATTTACAGTGTAAATTCTACTCTTAAGTTACATAATAAAAATGTAACTTTTAATTTACAATGTAAATTCTCCTCTCTAATTACCTAAAAAAATGTAATTTCTTTTACGGTGTAATATCCTACTTTAATTACATTAAAAATAATGTAAATTCTTTTACGATGTAATATCATACTTTAATTACATTAAAAATAATGTAAATTCTTGCCACCGTCAACTTTTCTTTTTCAATAAAAAGTTAAAATTTTCCATACTGTTATCAAATCCTAATCCAAACAACAAAAGGGAAGTTTTATCGATCATCCTCAAAGCAATAGATTTATATTGGATTGAAAATGATAATTCAATTCAATAACGTACACAAAGGTGAAATTTTACTGAGCATATTCATGATTCACAAGAAAATCATTTAACATGATTCCACAGGGTATTAAACAAAATAATTGGTTCTAATTCACCATTATATACAGATCTATAAATTTAACTAGCAAATTTAGAATTTACATCACACGTCAACAGGTCAACCATTCATAATTTCATCACATCGTAGATCTAAGATATTAACAATTCAACTTTTAAGTAACTATAAAAATTGAAATTTATTTAATTATTTAAATCAGAATCTCACCTTGATTTAAGCAGAAATTAAAACCCAAATAAACTCAGAAATGGTCACAATCAATTTCAGCAACCTCTATACGCCTTCACGGTTCCGTCGGATCTGAAATTATCATATTCGGAGTTCGTATCAATTAATTATGAATTTTTAATTATTTAATTTCAGTTTGCAACGCTTATAAGTGCTGGAACCTCAAGAAATGATACCTCAAGAACAAGCCGTTTATTTCAGAAATTGGTTCAGAACTTTGAATCAAAATAACTCGAGGTTGGATCAATGGTTGGAGGAGCGGTTTGTTGGAGATTGGAGATGGGGGAGGGGCGCCTGAACGCCGGCTAGAGTTGGGGGGTGCGATCGCACCTGGCGGCGGCGGGAGGGGCTCGAAGTCGGCGGGTTCGGGCTCGGGGTTCGAGAGCTACAGGGCACTAGGGACTTTGGTATCAAAAGAAAGAGTAGGAGATTATCTTCAAAATGTATAACTGCGGTGTAGTCTAATTCTCCATGGATTAGGAGAAAAGGAGGAGAGAAGGTAAGAAGGGGGGCGACTTCGAATGCTGAAACGATCGGGATGATGTACAATGAATCGGGGTTATTTATAATATAAAATATTAGGGTTAACTAATTATTAATAAATTATTAATTACCCATTTAAGGTCCATTTAGTGATTTTATCCGATTTTAGCCCAATGACCGACGAACAATATTTTTTGACGCCTTCTGAACGCAATGGCGCTAGTGCCAAAGTCCAATTCTAAAGTTTATAGCATGTTTCTTTTATTTTCAAAATAATTCTTTAATATTAAATACGAACGTACATTTTTAATTTTACCGGGATCACATACGAACTCAGAAAAATCCAAAAAAATTATTTTTGGCTTTGTTTTGAAGATACGGTCCTAACAAAATTAATTTCGTTGAATTCTGAGACTGTTTGAAAAATGGCCTTTTTCAAGTCGATTAAAATTGACCGAACCGAATTCTTTTGCCACATTCACAAATAAATACTAAAAATTATAAAAAATTAAACATAGCAATAATTTGACATTCCGAATCCAACAAAAGTGGTTTCGTCGAAAACCGAGGTCGTTCGCAAAATGGCTATTTTTAATATTATAGAAATTCTACCGCGACTATTTTGAAATTCCAACTGGCTATAACTTTTGATTCCCGCTATGAAATTTCGATTTTTCGGATTCGTTGGAAAGATATTTTTAAATAGATTCTAATATTTTTGGTTTCACCAAAATCCGATTTATTCTGCATCATGTACAGTCAGTCAATGTTCAGATTTGACTTTTCAAACTACCATGCTATTTCTAATTCCTTTTATAACTAAATTAAATGTATTCTTATTAACTTCTATTAAAATAAATTTCTAGTCATTATTATTTGAAATAATTTATTTCAAATATTAAAAATCCCTTGAAATTCCTAAAATAAAATTTTTAAATTGGCCCCAAATTCCGGGTTGTTACAATCTTCCCCGCTTAAGAACTTTTCGTCCTTGAAAAGGAAAAAGGAAAATAGAAGAGTAGGAACCAACACAAAGAATGTAAAATATTTTAAGCGTACCTCAAAACAAGATCTAATCGGAGATATCCACCCTGCAATTGGGATAGGCCTGCTTGATACTCTCCTCAGTTTCACAAGTGCAGTCTCTAGGATCACTGCTCCATTGCACTTTGACTAGGTTGATTTTTTTATTTCTCAGCTCTCTAGTCTCTTTGCCAATAATTTTTAGTGGCTCCCTCCTCACTGTAAGGCTTGGGGTAATCTCCAAATCTTGCTGTGCTGCTTCCTCCACAACTAGATCCGGATCATGGATATGCCTTCGAAGTTGAGATACATGGAATACATCGTGCACCCCAGGAAACCAGTCAGGCATCTGAATTCTGTAAGCTAGGGTACCAATCTTTTCAAGAATAAGAAAGGGGCCGATGAATTTAGGTGCTATTTTCCTATCTTTCCAAAACGGTTACACCTCACATTGGAGCAACTTTCAAATAGACATAGTCACCCACTTCAAAAGCCAACTCTCTTCTTCTTACATCTGCATAGCTCTTTTGTCTGCTTTGGGCCGCCAATAGTCACTTCTTAATATACTCAACTTTGTCTGAAGCTTCTCGAACCATGTCAGGACCCAAAACAAGATGATTTCCTTTTTTAACCCAGCATGCCGGCGATCTATATGGCCTACCGTATAAGGCTTCAAATGGGGACATTTTCAAACTTGCTTGATAGCTGTTGTTATATGAGAACTCAGCTAAATGCAAGTGATCCTCCCAAGAACCTCCAAAGTCAAGTATGCAAGCTCGTAATAAATCCTTAAGGATGCGATTCACCCTCTCAGTTTGGCCATCTGTCTGAGGATGATATGCGGTACTAAGGTTTAACTTCGTTCCCAACTCATTTTGGAATGCTTCCCAAAATTTGCTAGCGAAAATAGGATCACGGTCGCTAACAATGCTACTAGGAACTCTGTTTAAAACAAAAGATTATTCTTTTATTATTATTTAGAAAATAAAAATTTTCATTCAGATAATGATGAAAAGGAAAGATTGAATCTTATTACCCCTGTAGCCTGACTATTTTTTTGCAATAAATTTGCGCTAGAATTTGAGCAGTTCTAGTGGACTTAACAGGTATGAAATGAGCGGTCTTAGTGAAGCAATCCACGATCACCATATGTTGTCATTTCCCTTCCTAGAACGGGGCAAACCATCTACAAAATCCATGGAGATTGGGTCCCACTTCCAATTTGGAACCTCCAACGGTTGCAACAATTCTGCCAGCTTTTGTTGATCACTGTTTACTTGTTGGCATGTGGGATATCTACTTACATAAATGGATATATCCCTCTTCATAGATCTCCACCAAAATGTGCGCTTTAGATCTTGATACATCTTGCTCACGCCTGGATGGATGCTAAGCTTTGATGTGTGAACTTCATCTAAAACTTCCCTTATGAGCTCTGGGATATGTGGAATACAAATCCGCCCTTGCAATCTAAGAATTCCCTTGCCATCAATTTGGAAGCTCGTGTTTTCACCTTCTTGAATATTCTTAATAATCCTTTGAATAAACTCATCATCCAACTGAAGAGAAGAAATTTTATCAATCAAAGAAGGGATAATGATGAGGCTTGCGACAATGGCATTCTTTCTACTGAGTGCGTCTGCCACAACATTGACTTTCCCCGGCATATATAAGATGTCAAGATCGTATGCCGCAAGAAATTCTAGCCATCGTTGCTGCCTTAAATTCAAATCCTTTTGATGGAAGAGATATTTAAAAGATTGACGGTCTGTGAATAATTCAAACTTTTCTCCTAAAAGATAATGTCTCCAAATCTTTAAAGCAAAGACTACGGCCAACAACTCTAAGTCATAGACACGATAATTTTTCTCATGCGGCTTTAATTGACGACTTGCATAAGCAAAAACTTTGCCTCTTTGCATCAATACCGCTCCAAGACCACCATTTTGAGAAGCATCAGTGTAGATGGTTAAATCTTGATTGCCATCGATGATGGTAAGTATGGGAGCAGTGGTCAGACTCACCTTTAGCTTTTGGAAGGCCTCCTCACACTCCGTTGTCCAAATGAACTTGGTGTGTTTCTTGGTGAGTTTTGTTAATGGGCCAGACAGTTTGGAGAAGTCTTTGACGAATTTCCTATAATATCCAGCCAATCCTAGGAAGCTTCTTACTTCAGTGGGTGTACTGGGTTGCTTCCAATCTCTAATGGAGGCAATTTTACTTGGGTCAACAGCAATTCCTTCTTTCGTCACAACATGGCCCAAGAATTTTACTTCCTCTTGCCAAAATGTGCATTTGGATAATCTTTTAGAACATTTCTTCGCAGAATCTCCAATACTTCCTTTAAATGTCCTTCATGCTCCTCCTTAGTTTTAGAATAGATTAAGATAGCATCAATGAAGGCTAGGATGAATTTGTTTAAAACATCTCGAAAGACTCTATTCATCAAGTCAACAAAGTAGGCTGGAGCATTGCATAGGCCGAACGGCATTACCAGCCATTCGTAGAATATGTCAGGACCCCTAAAGGCTATCAAAGGTATGCATTCTTCGGCTATGCGAAGTTGATGGAAACCTGTGGCTAGGTCCATCTTAGAAAACACCTTGGCTCCATTTAATTGGTCCATTAAATCATCTATGCGAGGCAATTGGTATTTGTTCTTCAATATTTGCTTATTAAGGTCGCGGTAATCCACACAGAGGCTTAGAGTACCGTCAGATTTAGGAACAAACACCACAGCTGCACCCCAATTGGAAAAAATAGGCCGGATGAGTCCCTTCCATAAGAGCTGCTTAGTTTGGGTTTTCAACTCTTCTTTTTCTTTAGGGGTCATCCTTCGAATAGCATGGACTACATGCCTTGCATTTGGAACAAGATCAATCCTGAAATCAATTTCTCTTCGCGGCAGTAAATTGTCTACTTCTTCAAATACATTCGCGTAATTTTTGACCATAGGAATATTTTCTAAAGGAATGGGAGTGATCTCAAGAGAAGACCAAAATGCCTTTCTATCATATTTTGAACCATGGCAAGGTATAGCAATAGTATTTCTGAATCCTGTTTTCGCCTTCACTACTCTTTCTAAGCAAAGCACTTCAGCGTCATAATTTGTTAGCTAATCAAGACCAAGGATGATATCAAACTCGGAAAAATTCATGATAGTCAAGTCAAAAGGAAACTGAAAGTAGGAGTAGGAAATAGGAACTTTACAGTATAAATCAAGGACGATAAAACCTCCTACAGGATTATGAACATTAATTGGCTCTTTAAGTTTTCTCTGTTTTAATTTCAATTTCTTGACCGTGTTGTTAGAAATAAAAATCCTTGAGGAACCCGTATCAAACAAAGCAATAACAGGAATGTTTTTAACAGAAATAATACCATCTAATACATCAGGCTTACCTGCTCCTTTAGAAGAAGTAGGTGCGGAAGAAGATGGTGCACTTTCCCCCTCGTACACATGTGCAATCCGAGCTCCTCTCAACAGTGGACAATTAGGCTTGATATGACCCTTTTTGTGGCAGTTATAGCATCTTTAGTGTCATCACTTCTGGCCTTCTTTGGATTTCTGCAGTCCTTGCTGTAGTGTCCAAACTTCTGGCAGTTGTAGCATTGCACCTTTGTCTTATCATGGGTTTTAGCAGCTCCAGAACTGCTTCCTTCATTCTTCTTTTCAGATTTCTTCCTTTTTTATTATTGTTGGCCAAGCTTCTTTCTCTATCTTGTTGTGAAACCCTTTTGTCGATCTCCTCACAGCGACAAGCAAACTCAATCAGCTTATTGAAAGAAAGGTCAATATGAGCAGTAACCCTGTCAGTGCGCTTCCTAGCAAGTCCATTAATGAACCTCTTGTTCTTTTGAAAATCATCCTGACTGATCTCTATTAAATATACATCTGCCTGGTGAAGGGGAATTCATTCCCTTACTTCACCCTTCTCTGAGACATAGGGGATCAGAGGTTGTATATCGATAGACATCAGTCGCATGGTGTGAATTGCCCGTGTGGCATGCCTAAGTGGCAATTGATCAAGGCTTCTGTTGAAAAGAAAATTCGTTTGGTTGATGATCAAAGCACTGCCTGTGTGGCATAGCTTTGTGTAACGTTGATTCGCGAGCCTCACACCCCGGTTGTGAACTAGAAACGGGAGAGAACATTAGGGAGGGCATGCGTTTCCTTCTATCTAGTGTGGTGTCAGTGACCTACCAGCCCTGACATTTATATTATTTTCACCTGTGTGGTTGTCGGATTGCGAGGTTCCTCGGATATACCGGTGACTATGTGGAGCCGATGGAGTCATTTGGCTCATTTATGCCCCCAAAGGGTGGGGAAACGCAGTGTTCAGGCATTTTAATCCACATCGATGGACCGGCCTTAACGATCCAAGGGCTCACCTGTGTCTGGGTCCTGAGGCTCGAGATAGAGAGTCTCGAATCGGTGAGGACTATCTTTTGCCTCAGTTCACAGATGGAAATCCAATTTCCAAATACGACATCGTGCGGTTGTGATTGTATACCTATATATGGCGACATAGTGGTATGGGGCACTTATGCAGTCTATGATTGATACTTATGATTGAAATTGTTTTGACACTATACACTTATAGTTATAATAAAACATGAAATTTAGCGTATCAAGCATTCTTTGGCTATTATAAGGTAAAAACCGCATCCTCTAGCTTGTGTTGCATTGTGTGATGGGACCTGGGTCTTATATTTGCTTCATTGTTCTTTATTTAGCATTGCGCTGTTGTTTTATGCATTGGTATTCTTGGGAGGAAACCCGTTTCATGTTATACGGCGTGGTCACTTGATTTACCTAACTTTAAATTAAAGATTAAATAATTGTTTTAGTTCTCACAATAGTCAATGACTGACCTAAAGTTTATTCTTTTAACCTAAACTCTAGGTGCCCTTATTTTCAACATGGCAGCTAGTAATTTTGGTTTTGCAGATTTATATTCACACGATCCTGATTTACAGCTGAAGCGGTATTCGAAAAGCTCTGTATCCATGTATCTGTTGTCAGTTGTGCTTTGTATTGTCTTTCCGCTGTGATGTATTTAAATATAATTTAAATCTCTGATATTTTCTGTGTAATATTTATTCATACTTTGTATATTCTTGTATTCTGATGGAATTGTTGTAATATACAATGGAATGTTCTTCTGTTTGCTTTCCGATGTGGCTTTTCCTCAATTCAATCCGTGCTTTCCTTACCGGGGAAGTTACGAGTCCTTACAACATGCCTATCCCGAGGTTAGATTGAGTTGCAGTGTAAGTCTAACCGGAATCACCCGGAACATCCAGCAACCGCAACAACAGGTCTAATGTGAGAGGTTAGCGTATTAAGCCCAAAACCCGAGGTTAGAACGAGTTTACGGTAGAAGTCTGCCCGGAACTGCCCGACATATCCAGTAACCGCTAGCAACATGTCTAATGTGAGAGGTTGAGTGCATAAATAAAAAGATTAATGCTATGAAACAAACATGTTAAGTGTGTAAAAGGTTAAGTAAACGGAGGGTTACAGACAAACTTAACCAACGTAATAATGGGGAATGGTAGCAAACCTCAGTTAAGAAAACTAAGTAAATAATGATGGATTATGGCAACATCAACATATATGAGTATAACTGAATGAGAAGATAATTGGTAAGCTTGTTACAAGACAAGTAAGAATTATAACGTAGGTTATAATGATCGATCCAAAGATGAAATAACTTATGAAAGAATGCAAGCCGTACTTAATTGAAGATTAAGTAATCCATGGGAATGGGAATAAAGCCACGAATAGGAAAAACATAAGTTATATGGGTAAGGGGGGAAACTTATTAGTAAACCGTAGTTAAGATTACTAAGTTAATAAGTAAACGATAAAGAGAATCTGTTAGTAAACCTTAGTTAAGAGAACTAAGTAAACAGTCATGGAAAGTCATGTTGGTAAACCTTAGTTAATAGGACTAAGTAAACAGTTACGGAAAGTCGTGTTTGAGCTTGTTAGTAAACTTTAGTTAAGAG
This sequence comes from Allium sativum, assembly GCA_030737875.1. Classification (NCBI taxonomy): domain Eukaryota; kingdom Viridiplantae; phylum Streptophyta; class Magnoliopsida; order Asparagales; family Amaryllidaceae; genus Allium; species Allium sativum. The sequence goes on along the minus strand of CM060916.1, from coordinate 717,116,021 downwards.
AACTAAGTAAACAATTAAAAGATCGTGGCTACATAAGAAATAGGGAAAACTTATGAAAAAGAAACTTGGTAATTTAAGTTAAAAACTAATATGGATGAGATAACCAAGTTAAAAAGAAAACCTAATGAGATAGAGAAAGCGCATAATTAGAAGATTAGACTTAAGGGCTAATAACACGAAAGGGTAAGGCGCTTGGACCAGTCCATATGATAGGGGATGAATAACCAAACACGGTAGATCATCATGATGCCGTAAGGCGCAAGAGGGAGCGAACGTCCATCTGATCATGCAGAAGGCTCCAAGGGACTGGGTTACAGAGCACGCGGCTTCTGAGGACATGAGGGTACTCTTGGTATCCCTTTGTGAGTGGCAGATGATACTCCTGTGCCCACAGAGGTTAGGTTTGCGTAAGAAGAACCAATGAGTATGCCTTAATTGCAAAACAAGAGGCAATCAAAAGACTAAGATGGACCAGCGTGATTCAGAGAGACCAGTTAGTGCCCTGTGATAGCAACTCATCGTCTACCTACTATCTTCAGTCAGTACGTGAAGCGGAAAGGCGGAGAACTCCAAAAGATCATATACTTTGCTATCTAGTTATAGGTGAGGTTGGCCAATAGGATTGAAGGGCATAGGGGGCCGGGGTTACAGTTCTTATTCTTGATAATCTTGGGTGCCTTTCATTAGTTGAGGGAGGGGTCTAGTGGGACCATAGCCACTATAAAAGCAGACCTTAGCATCTGCATCGGCAGATATCTGAAAGCTCCCGACCGAGTTCCATGTTTCTTGATTAGCCCTGCTACGGGACTCGGAAGCACATATAGAGAGCATGTGCAATTAGACATCGAATACGATTGACTATACGTACGTGGGGAAAGTCTTGGTACACTCATGTCGCTCTGGGTGGGGTATCATGGACTAGAGGGCATTATTTGATGAAAGAATCTAGTAGGATCTAGAATGGCAGTCCAAACGCTTACGTAACACAGTGATGATAGTTTTATGCAAATGTACCGTTGATTTACATACGACATGCAACAGTGGATAAGGGTCTGCATACATACGGTGGAGACTATGCGAGTAGAGCATACCTTAATTGGGGGTAGCTACATATACACTATATTAGGTTAATCTACTAGAGAGTAGATGGGTGCGATGTGTGTGTAAGCCTTGAGTGCTAATAACACAAATAAGCTAATAAATAAGAAAATATAATTGAATGGTATATGTAGGATTATCCAAAAAGTGTAGTTTAAATTCATTCACACAGAACTTATGTTCTGACCCCCTCCTCGTAACATTCACAGGTTAGGTTCATGACAGAGACTGTATAGCTTTGGATACTGGTTTAGCGGTATTATTATTAAGGTAAAGCTATGTTTCAACTACATTATATTTTATTCCTTCCGCTATGAGATGTTTTCCGAACTCTGACATGTTTTATGTCTCTGTCTTTTCTGCAGGATACCAGAGCAAACCAACTCGGGTTTTGATGGATTGGCATTTTGAAAAAAATTCGGTCCATCGGAATTCAGTTTGTCACATTTGATATCAGAGCTTCAGTTTAGGATCCTTACATAGATAATGAGTAGGCGTATTTGCATTTTCTAAAATATAAATATATTATATATATAAACAAAGATCTATGAGGGTGCCTATTAGATAAAAATAGTAGAATGTAGAAAGTAATGGGAAAATTGTTTTGTACACTAAAAGAAGGAACATGGAAAGTTGAGACCCTTAGTTATGTTGGGTGGAAAGTGTACAAAATGATTAGTATTAGAAAAAGATGTGTCTCATACGATAGTAAATGAGATTAGTGGGTTTAGTAGGGAAACCTTAAAAATTTGAAAAAGGTTCAATTATGGAAAATGGATTAGGAATATATATATAGTTGGGAGAAACGATTTCGTGGATGTATCTAGGAAGGCCTAGGTAATTTGGAAACCCAATTAAGAAAATAGTTGTCCTTGTCTACTCCAGTTGTGTGATTTAAAAAAAATGTTTTGCATATTTTTTTACGTCTTTTTATGGTTTGGCAAAAAGTAAGTTTTGGCGAAGAAAGTAAAAGTTTTAGCATTTTTAATTTTTAGAAGAAAAATGTAATGAAAAAAAGAAGAGAAAAGCTAAACCATGTTTTAAAAAGAATGGAGTAGGTAAGGATTAGTGCCTAGAAAGAATGAGAAGAAGTTTGAGGCTATAAGTAAATAGCAAGGACCATCTTAGAATAGTGGAAAATTCCCGTAGAATGCATAAGCTTGTGAGACCTAGAGTTATTGCTTGAAAAAAATGTATAGGCTAGTAATACATAGCAAGGACTAGTAGTGACTACTAGATAGTGGAAGGGCAAGTAAATGTTGAGAGTTGTGGTTGGACATTTCTTTAGTGAAATAGTCTTATGATTCTTGGCCCTTGGTAGTAGCCATGCAGGTTGTTGAAAGATGGAAAGGCTTAATAGAAAGATAAGCTAAGAAAGAGAATAGCCTAACTAAGAAGAAAACAATGAATTCAGTAAAGCAACAAACCTGATGGGAAAAGAAAATAATATTTTTGCGATGGATAAAAATGGATTTTTTTCTAAGATAAGATGAAAAAGAAGAGAAAATTTTCTTATGTAGTTGTGCTTGGATAGGAAAATAGGAAATCTTTATATAGTAGTTACATAAAATCCAAGTACAATTAGAAAAAGGTACATAAAAGAAAAACGGAAGAAGTAAAATTTTCCATTTATACCTTTTTGTAACATAAGAAATTGAATTTAGAAAATTAGATTTTTCTAAATTTCAAAATTTAATGATGGTTGGTAGGATTTTGGATGCAACAATTTGATGAACTATGCTCTTATTCTGTAAGAGTGTGGGAAAATTTGGGTGAAAAATGTTTTGATTTTAAAAAAAATTGCATTCATATAGAACTGCCAGTATATTTAGGATGTAAGCATCATGTTTTAAAAAGAGTTTTTGAAAATTGGTATACATATAGGAGGTACTACTTAGGCATACATGTATTATTGTAATGTATTGCACTTTGCACATGTGCACAATATTTGCCAAAATTGAATGCATACATGATGGATGGATATTATGTGAGGGATTATCTATTTTACCCTTATCAAATTTTGGGGACGAAATTTTCTAAGGGTGGGAGAATGTAATACCCGACCTTTTTTTTTAATACAATTAAAAATGTGCATGTAAATATGTGCATAAACATAATTAAGAATGTGTTTTCTTAGAGAATACATTAATGTTAAAAATTAATGTGCAAATGAATTTACAATTAAAATAAAAAGAGATTAGTGCATAAAAGTAAATACAATACGTTAAAATTGGGTAATGTATGAGTGCAATGCATGCGATAAAAAGGAAATTGATTTCATGCAAAGGTATTAGGTTGCATGCAATGAATGTATTGCATTAAAGAGTATCATAATTAGTGCATACTAATATGCAAACAAAAGAAAGAGGTGAATTAACGCATGCAATTAATTATGTGCATATGAATGTATGCATAATTAAGAATAAATTATGAAACTAATATTGTATTGTTTATGCATACAATAATAAAATCATACATATGCATGAACATAAATTAAAATAAAACAGAAAAGAGTACATAACTTAATATGCAAGCGGTAAAGAAAGAACTGATGTGTTAATGCATGCAATAAAAATAATAAATGCATATGCTAAATGCAATTAATTATATGAGAGATAATGCAAAGAATAATTAAGACATAAATATATAATGCATTGAAGAAGAAAAAATTGAGCATATAAAAGAAGAATGCATTAATTGCAATAATAAATTAAGGATGGGAGGAAGAATGCATGTAAATATTTTCAATTGCACAAGATAAAAGAATACCAATTTCAAAATAAAGATTGCGCACAAAAATAAAATAAAATGTATAGCAATCAATGTAATCCAAGAAAAGAAACGACATAAAAAAGAGAGGAAAGATAATAACAAAAAGAACATTAATATAATTGATGCAATTAAAGGAAGATTTAGAAAAAGAGAGTTTAGGAATTAATTGGAATGTATGAAATGCAAACGTTGATGAGAGAATAGAATGTATGCATATATATATATGTATATGTATATGTATATATATATATATATATATATATATATATGTATATATATATATATATATATATATATATATATATATATATAGGGAAACAAGCGATGAATTAACGAATTAAATTGCAATGCAACATTGAAAATAAAAGTAGATATAAATTTTGGCGTTTAAAATTCAAAAGTAGTGAATTAATTGCATGCAATATGAAAGGATTAAGGCTTGCCATAAAACATGCAATTAATTAAGGGAAGAAAAAGTGGCACGTATAATTTAAAATAAAGGCAATTGAACATTAGAAATATAAAACAATGCAGCTAAATAAGTGCGCTTGGACCCAACTTGTTTCTAGGTGCATGCGTGCGTTTATGGTGCAGCATACCTGGGTTGGTCTAGCCTACTCTAGAACATTCTTTTCTTTAGCGAGGCGAAAGGTTTAGATGGATTCTATTTTAATCCTAAGGCCCTAGTTGTTCTAAACTACCTACAAATAAAACTCTAAATCCAACCCTAAAATTCACAATTCCAAAGCTACGCTAAAGTTCTGCTTCTTCTTCCTCAAGAAATCCTCTTCTCCTCTAAAAATTAATGGTGACATTGTAACACTGCTTCAACTCTAATTAAATTAATTATTCTTCTTCAACACAAGATAGATGAAGATCAAAGATTAGATTTAGAATTTCTTCTATTTCAAAATAAAGATAAAAGGGATTTTGATCTACAATCTAAACCGCAAGAAAGGGAAGAACTTTGGATGCTAATCTAAATCAGACCTTGGAAACAAAATCACTACGAGTAGATTTAAATTACCCTTATTGAATAATAGTAGATGTATCGTTTAGCAATTCTCCAAGTTAATTTGTTCAATTCAATTGAAATAATTCAGAATTTATTTCATGCGTATTCTATTCTTCTTCTTCCCCTTTCCTTTTTATTTTTAAGATTAGGCTAACTTCGAGCCTAGTCCAAACCTCGCTGAAAAGCATGCGTACGAACACAGATTGGAATAGTGAAAATGATGTTTGGGAATTTGGAAATAATTTGTGATTGGGAAATTGAAACAACTTATAAGATGAATTTTTGGGCATAATTCACGAATTGGGGAATTGTGGAATAACATATAACATAACCTGAGACTGGGAAATTAGGGGAAATTGACACATATATTAAACTAGAACATGAAAGAAAATATGTGCGATTAAAATTGAGAACGATTAGATATGCTTGGGTATGTTGAATCAAGAATTTATGAATGAACTATATGTACATAAGAAAAGTTAGAATTGAAGATTTAGACATATGGGATTATAAGTTGAATTGGGATATATGCAATAAGAATGAGGGTTGACATGAATTATTGATGACTTTAAAGAACAATTAATTTGGGTATGATTAATTATAATTTATATAGATGAAAAGTTGGGCATAATATATGATAAGGATTATTGGCATAACTATGTATGAGATTTTGTAATCATGATAGAATTTATGTATCCAAATCAAATTGGAACCATAAACATGAAATTGGGTTTAGAAGCGTGAACATGAATGATTGGATTGGGATAAACAGACATATAAAACCTAGATTGAAATTGTATAGGTCAGTTATAAGATGAGCATGCCTAACCCGAGGTTAGATTGAGTTGCGGCGTAAGTCTACCCGGAACAGCCCGGCACATCTAGAAACCACAACAACAGGTCTAATGTGAGAGGTTAGCGCATTAAGCCCAAAACCCGAGGTTAGAACGAGTTTGCGGTAGAAGGCTTCCCGGAACCGCCCGACATGTCCAACAACCGCAAGCAACATGTCTAATGTGAGAGGTTGAGTGCATTAATAAAAAGACTAATGCTAGAAACAAGTATGTTCAGTGTGCTAAGGTTAAGTAAACGGAGGCTTATAGACAAACTTAACTAATATAATAATGGGGAATGGTAGCAAACCTTAGTTAAGAAAACTAAGTAAATAATGATGGATTATGGCAACATCAACAGATACGAGTATCACTGAATGAGAAGATAATAGGTTATAATGATCGTTCCAAAGATGAAATAACTTATGAAAGAATGCAAGTCGTAATTAATTGAAGATTAAGTAATCCGTGGGAACGGGAATAAAGCCACAAATAGGGAAAACATAAGTTATATGGGTAAGGGGGAAAACTTATTAGTAAACCTTAGTTAAGAGGACTAAGTTAATAAGTAAACGATACAGAGAATCTCTTAGTAAACCTTATTTAAGAGAACTAAGTAAACAATCATGGAAAGTCATGTTGGTAAACCATAGTTAAGAGGACTAAGTAAAAAGTTATAAAAAGTCATGTTTGAGCTTGTTAGTAAACATTAGTTAAGAAAACTAAGTAAACCATTAAAAGATCGTGGCTATATAAGGAATAGGGAAAGACTTATGAAAAAGAAACTTGGTAATTTAAGTTAAAAACTAATATGGATGAGGTAACCAAGTTAAAAATAAAACCTAATGAGATTGAGCAAGCGCATAATTAGAAGATTAGACTTAAGGGATAATAACATGAAAGGGTAAGGCGCTTGGACCTGTCCATACGACAGGGAATGAATAACCAAACACGGTAGATCATCACGATGCCGTAGGGCACAAGGGGAAGCGAACGTCTATCTGATCATGCAGAAGGCTCCAAGGGACTGGGTTACGAAGCACGCGGCTTCTGGGGACGTGAGGGTACTCTTAGTATCCCTTTGTGAGTGGCAGATGATACGCCTGTGCTCACAGAGGTTAGATCTGCGTGGGAAGAACCAATTAGTATGCCTTGATTGCAAAACAAGAGGCAATCAAAAGACTAAGATGGAACAGCGTGGTTCGGAGAGACCAGTTAGTGCCTTGTGATAGCAACTCGTCGTCTACCTACCATCTTCAGTTAGTACATGAAGCATACAGGCAGAGAACTCTAAAGACCATATACTTTGCTATCTAGTTATTGGTGAGGTTGGCCAATAGGATTGAAGGGCATAGGGGGCCGGGATTACAGTTCTCATTCTTGATATTCTTGGGTGCCTTTCATTAGTTAAGGGAGGGGTCTAGTGGCACCATAGCCACTATAAAAGCAGACCTTAGCATCTGCATCGGCAGATATCTGAAAGCTCCCGACCGAGTTATGTGTTTATTGATTAGCCCTGCCATGGGACTCAGGCGCACATATAGAGAACAAGTGCAAATAGACATCGAGTACGATTGACGATACATACATAGGGAAAGTCTAGGTACACTCATGTCGCTCTGGTGGTGTACTATGGACCAGAGGGCATTATTTGATGATAGAATCTTGTAGGATCTAGAATGGTAGTCAAAACACTTACGTAACACAGTGATGATAGTTTTATGCAAATGTAGCGTTGACATACATACGACATGCGACATTGGATAAGGGACTGCGTACATGCGGTGGAGACCATGCGAGTAGAGCATACCTTAATTGAGGTAGCTACATATACACTATATTAGGTTAATCTACAAGAGAGTAGATGGGTGCGATGTGTGTGTTAGCCTTGAGTGCTAATAACACAAATAACACAAATAACTTAATAAATAAGAAAATATAACTGAATGGTATATGTAGAATTATCCAAGAAGTGTAGTTTAAATTCATTCACACAGAACTTATGTTCTGACCCCCTTCTCATAACATTCGCAGGTTAGGTTCATGACAGAGACTATATAGCTTTGGATACTGGTTTGGCAGTATTATTAGTAAGGTAAAGCTATGTTTCGACTACATTATATTTTATTCCTTCTGCAGTGAGATGTTTTCCAAATTCTGACATGTTTTACGTCTCTTTCTTTTCTGCAGGATACCAGAGCAAACCAACTCGGGTTTCGATGGATTGAATTTTGAAAAAAAATCGGTCCATCGGAATTCGGGTTGTCACTTACATTGTTATTTCATATGAATGTGCCTAGATATATCTTGGCTGATGTTGTTCCCACAACATGTTTTATTAATAAATCTCATGCCCTCTACTGTTCTTAACAGTGATATACCATACTCAATTCTCTTTCCAGACAAATTACTATATCCTATTATGCCAAAAATATTATGGTGTACATATTTTGTTTGAGACGTCAGACCGTAAATTTCTAAACTTGATCTAGAGTCTGTTTAGTGCATATTCCTTGGTTATTCTCATTTGCAAAAAAAAAGGTGTTTCTGGTCTTCTCTAAATAAATGTATTTGTCACTTTCACTGAAGAATTACTATTCTTTCAATCATCATCAAGCTTACCTTGTCAAAGTCAGGGGGAGTGTGGTGATTTTTTTGTATGTTAAATATCATATTCTGTGCAAGAAGAGAACAATATTAATGATTCTATTGAAATAAGTTAATCATCTTCTCCTGATACACTTTCGTCTACATCTTCTGTTTCTCCAAAAAATAACTCTTCACATGAACCAGTTTCCACATTTAACCCGCAATTAGATCTTTCTAAAGCTTTGAGAAAAGGAAACGACAATGTACCTATCATATCTCCTCATTTGTACCATATAAACATGTATCACATTACCTAAACTGTTAAGGAAGCATTAACTGATCCTAGTTAGCGTGCTTCTAAGTTTGAAGAACTAGGTGCTTTTGAATGTAATGAGACTTGGAGTTTAGTGCAATTACCTGAAAATAAAAGACCTATTGGATGTAAGCGGGTTTTTACTATAAAAGGAAATCAAATGGTTCAATTTCTAGGCCTAAAGCTAGGTTGGTTGCAAAAGGCTATGCATAAGTATACGGAGTTGATTATTCAGAGACATTCTCTCCAGTGGCTTAGTTGACTTCTATTCTGTTGTTCAAATAATTGGCAGCAACACATAGCTAGAAACTACATCAGCTTGGCATAAAAATGCATTCCTTCATGGTATTTAGAAGTAGATATATATATATATATATATATATATATATATATATATATATATATATGACTCGGCCACTGGGGTTTGTTGCACAAGGAAAATGCGATTTAGCTTGTCAATTGAAGAAATCATTGTATGTATTGAAACAAAGTCCTAAAGCATGGTTTAGAAAGTTTAGTCAACCTATGGAAGAACTTGGCATGGTGAAAACTAAGAGTGATGATTATATATTATACAAAAAAACTAAAACAAGTATTTTCTTACTTGTTGTCTATATTGACGATATAGAAATTACTGGTGATAATGAGGTGGACATTTCCTCTCTCAAGACTTTTATATATAATCAGTTTCATAAAAGGGATCTGGGTGCTTTGAAATACTTTCTAGGGGTTGAAATCACTAGAAAAAATGGAAGTTTCTTTATGTGAAAAAAGAAATATGTCCTTGATCTTTTAAAAGAAGCTGGAAACTTGGGAATTAAACATTGTTGTGTACCTATTCCACTGAATAGAAGTATTGATAAAGATGGTGAATTGTTTAAACATCCAGATAGGTATAGAAGATTGGTAGGGAAATTAAATTACCTAATAGTTACACGACCCCACAATGCTTTTACTGTAAGTATAATAAGTCAATTTATGGCATCTCCAACTGTGCATCATTGGAGTATATTAAGACATATCTTGAGTTACGCAAAATGGACTATTGGAAAAGGATTGATATAAAAGAATAATAAACATGCACAAGTCAAGTGCTATTGTGATGCTGATTAGGCAGGGTGTAAGGTTGATAAAAGATCGACCATTAGTTTTTGCGTGTTCTTACGAAGAAATCCTATTTCCTGGAAAAGTTAGAAACATGATGTAGTTTCTAGATCGAGTGCTGAATCTGGGTACAGATCTATAGCTAAAGCAATATGTGAAACTATGTGGATTGATCATCTCATGGATGAGATTGGACTGGGAATTGTGAAGCCAACAAGTTTGTATTATGACAATCAAGCTGCCTTGCATAGTGCATCGAATCTAGTGTTTCATGAGAGAACTAAACACACTGAAATCGATTGCCATTTTATTAGAGAAAAGGTGCAACAAGGATTAGTGGTTGCCGAACATGTGAAAACTAAAGATCAACTTGCAAATATATTTACGAAAGATTAAATTGAACTCGAGTTGAACATTTTTGTAGCAAGTTAGGCATGATCAATATCTATGTCCCAGATTGAGGGGGGAGTGTTTTCAGAAGATATTGTGTGTGTGTGTATATATATATATGTGTGTGTGTGTATGTGTATAGTGTTGTGGTTAGTTATGGCATCAAGCTGGTGGAACAAGCAACTTGGTGCTACACCATAGAATAAAGACGGGTGATGAAGCCGATACTGACACCAAAATATGAAGGTGGAAGTAGAAGCCAACACCGACACCGAAGCTAAGAGGGCAACACGAAAATCGATAATAAGGAAGTTAAGACGACACTATAACCAATGCTAAAGAGATAGTGACAAGAGGCGGTACCGAAGCCTGAGGCGATACCGGAACCATGTCAGGAAGATAATATAAGAGGTAGTACCGAAGCCACAGAACCAAAGCGATAAGAAAGTGGGAAGCTAACACCGATGCTGAAGGGATATTATATGTAATGTCTTGTATTTTTTGTACTCTAATACTTAATTCAATTTTACTTTTAAAGTGTTATATTTGGAATATTAATGGATTTGAATATTGAATTCATTTATTGAAAATGAAGTTTGAACGTTAAACTTATATATAATTATAACCGAGCTCGAAATGGCGCAGCGGTACATAAAATGGAGTTTTAAATCTTAACTGAATACAAAGAATCCATTTTAAATCGGAATTCTGTGAAACAAGAAATGCTGGAATCTTGTTGATTATAATTTTCATATGAAAGAGAAAAATTTAGATTTTGTGTTATAATTTGTTAGTTATGTCCAAATCAAAATTTAAAATAGTCGCTATGGAAATCATTATTAAAATGTAATGTTTATTTATTGAAATAATAGGGTTTTAATATAATTTGGATACCGTCTTGACTCGAAATTGACGATATCGAATTGTATAACTATATGATAATTTTATTTGGGTGAATATGATGATAATAATTTATTGTTATTTGTATTTGAATTATTTTTGAATGTAAATAATATTTTACTCGATAGTATATAAGCGCTAAAAATAGCCATTTTTGCAAACGGTCTCAGCTTTTGTGAAATTGGTTTCATTGGAACAGTATCGTTAAATTGTTGTAAGAAAATCAAATTTCGTGGCAAACAGATGTCGTATGTGACTTCAGTGGCTAAAAACGTCTCTATTTCTATTTAATTATTTTGGGTTATTTAGACTGGGGTAACTTTTAACGAATAAACAACTGGTCAAACAAACTCCAACTTTAGTGAAACAAGATTCATTGGATCCATTAGGAAGACGTTTTGTAAAATGTCAAGGCCTCGGATTTATTGGAATTTTTCCTGGAATTATAAGAATTTTAAATGCTTGATTTTTCATCGATATTTATAAAGGACTTTTCACAAATGACCTCGAAATTTGACGAAACCTACCCCATTGGGTCTGGAATATTTTTCTATGCTAGGAATAGCATTTTTATCGGAAAACAGAAGTCGTTTGTGTTGGTTTTAAACATTAATTCATCGTTAAGTTTCCTACATAATATTATATAATTAAATTCTGCCTGCTCTTCTCAATTATATATAACACGTTAGTTTGGTCAAAAATACTAAACAATTCTTTCGCATGGTCAATGAAATACGTTGTCGCCCCATTACAGATGAAAGACCGTAATCGTTCCCCCATTATTCTTTAATTCTCGTTAAATCCACACAACAATTTACAAAATATTCCACTACTAAATGTGGGAGGAGACTGAGATTTGTAACCTGTGCGGTGGTGATGGGATTTGGTGAGGTGAATTGGTCAGATCGGCACCAGGAAGGGCGCAGCTTTCAAGGTGATTTTCGGGCGAACGGCACAACTAGGCGGCGAACTATTTGTGGCGAAGACGGAGGACTCTCAGGTGCGTCGGCCAGTGGCAATTGATCGGCGTCAGTTCGATGGTGGACGACACAACAATATGGTTATTAGTGGCAGTGTATGGAATCGGGATGTTGTGAAAGAAGGCGTGAATGGTATTCTGTTTACCGGAAAATAGACGTGCACAAACAAGGAAAAAGGGGGCGGCTCGTTGGTCTTGACATGGAGTTTGGCAGCATTTGTTTGAAGGAGTATCCAATTGGAGCATGTAGACGAAGAGTGAATGATTAAGCCGGCCATCCCTTTTAATACAACGTAATTAATTTAAACTAATTAAGCGATTAGGGTTTAATTAACTAGTCAACGATCTTGATTAAATATTGACTTGGAACTTGAATTGGTTGTAGAATGGGATGAATTGTTTCTAACGTGAAGATGAGCATCGTAAAGACCTGGAACTATGAGTAAACCACGAAGTAAGGATGTCATACAGTCTGTTATCTGTGATAATCATTACATATATAGATTAAGTTATTAAAATTGTAATTAAAAATATAATTAAGGAATTTTATCTTTAATAAAATTGTGCATAGATTGATGGATGCAAAAACAGTTCTGGAAGAAACAAGAGCAAGATAGGATCGGATAGTAATTTTCTTTCAAATAAAAGGTGCATTGGGCTTTTAATTCTGAACTGGCAGAAAGGAAAATATTGGAATGAAGATTTAACAGAAGTTGGCTCAGGTTTTTCTTCGAAGTTGGGTTATTTCGCATATCGAAAATCAGCGCTATATCCTCATAGTCCAAATGTAATTAATTAGTTTTATACTTAGTAATCAATTTATTAATTAAATCATATTAAGTTTAAATATTAATAACTCAGTCAAATGTGTCAGAATTCAATGAACTAGAAGCCGTTCGAATCATCTTGACGAATGCTATATTGCGGAACAAATCTGGACAAAATCGGAGACAGTGGAAATTTACAGTTAAAATAAATGACCGTTTAATTTAACTGTAACCAACCGTTTCCGAAATAATTTGAATCAAGGTGTGTTAAACTCACTCAGTACTTCCCACTTATATTTTATATAAGTTGGGTTTTTATTTTTGTGTGCTATGTTTGCTAGTGGTTGATTGATTGTTATTTATATATCCATATATTGATTGAATTTCTTAAAATAAGCATTGTTTAATTTCAGTGAAACACCAAATCGTTGTTTTAACGGTTGCACCCAATGAAGGTAACTTACTGTAACACCCCATGATTTTAAGTATTAAAAATAAACGAATTTAAGAATACTTAATTTCAAATGTGAGAATTAAGAGAAACGGGTTACGCCATTGCGTTCATCTCGGAATTCTGCTTGAGATAGAGTCCGAGTTTGCGTGAATTGGACTGCGTATGAAGAAGTTATGGCCTTCCGAAGTTTCAGAATTTAAATAAATTAAAAACAGCTTCGGTTCAGAAAATTTGAAATTCAAAAGTTAAACAAGGGAGCAGGCTGGGCGTGAATTCTCCCGCCCAAGGGCCAGGTCGACCAGGGGGTCGACCTGGGGGTTGAACTACCTATACAGGTCGGCTAGGGGGTCGACCTACCCATACAGGTCGACCATGGGGTCGACACACCTCCCGGGCAGGTCTGAAATGTGACGATGTTTTGACTCACTTCTGAGTCATTGGGGCTGAGGTGGTTATTCTATCTTGTCTGGATGGTCCTGATTGCTTCTAGGTTAATCTGACGGCTCTTAATTAATTAAAATTCTATATAAGCAACCAAACCCTCAACCTAAAATCGCACTAATTCATACCAAGAGCCATCATGCTGTCAATGGTGAACCTAGTGTAGCTGCCGTTCTCTTTCAACTCAAAAGCAAGATAGAAGCAAGAATCAAAATCAAATCTAATCAAAATTAGAATAACAATTAGTCTACATCAAAGGCGAGCAATTCAGTTTCAGAATATAGATCCAAGAAAAACAAGATTGTTCTTTTGTTTATGAGTACTATTTCTTTCACAATATAATTATTAAATTAATTATGATGGGTTGTAATTGGATTATGAGAACATGTCTGTTGAATCGCATGATGTTGTTTAACTTTGTAGATCTATTTCATACTTAACTTGATTCATTTTATGCAAGTTTGGGATGTTAAACCATATGTTAATTCATATGTATATCTTATGCAAGTTGGGTTGTTAAATCATACGTTAATTCATATGTGAATGTTATGCAAGTTTGGGATGTTAAATTGTATGTTAGTTTGAATATGAATCTTATGCAAGTCTATATGTGAATTGTACACAAGTTTATATGTGAACCAAGTATATACATATGCTAGTTTATATGCAAAATCATGTGATAAATTCATATGCAAGTTGTAGAAATTCATATGCAAGTTGTAGAAATCCATATGCAAGTATAGGTGAAAATCTATATTTACATTTTTAGGTGAAAATTATATTCACATATGCAAGTTAAGCGAGACCCCTAATTTGAATACGCAAGTTCACAATTTCATGTTTAGATTTATATCTAGATCCATGGTATTTTATGCAAATATATGATTCTATATGACATTGTCTATGCAAATTGTTGGTTATGCAATTTTATTCCGATTTGCAAGTTAGATCTGTTTTTATGTGTTATGCAAGTTGTGATGTTATATATATATATATATATATATAATTTAGACTATTTGCGAGTCTAACGTATTTCATATTTGAACGTACGAATAGAGTGAGGACAAATGTGAAAATACTAATTATGTAAATTGTGAATTGGCATAAAATGGCTTTAAAAGCATATAATTAAATTGAGACTTAATTGGTATAATTTTTATACCTAAAGAATATGGACATAATTTAGATGACAATTATGGACATAATTAATTTGGAAATTTTTGAAAATTTGAATAAGGATAATTAACTCGTATTGGGGTGATATAATTTTGTAATAATAAACGCCTAAGACACGAGGATAGACTCGTTTGTGGTGTAAGACTGCCCGGACCCGCCCGACAAATCCAGCTACCATAAACGTTAGTCTAATGTGGGAGGTTGAAGGCATAAATTAAATGCGTAACAGTTGTAATGACACGAGGTTAGACACATTTGCGGTATAAGACTGCCCGGACCCGCCTGGCAAATCCAACAACTGCAAACAGGAGTCTAATGTGGGAGGTCTTACAAAGTTACGGTTGTAATGAACCAAGTAACACTTAACCAAGATAAACATGTGGTGGAACATGGGGGTTTAGTGGGTGACATGGGTGGCATGTGAAATACGATTAGAAACACTTAACCAAAATGAAACATGTAAAGAAGACATGAATAAGAGGGGGTTAAATGGAAAATTCTAGTGGGAACAAAGCATAGGTGGAAAGCTTGAGTCAAGCATGGGGGGCCCATTTCAAACCAGTAACCCATTAAGTATCTTTGTGAGCTCGAGTTAGATCGAGGATGGGACACGCTTACTGGGTTTGATTGTAAGAGGTCAAAACGGGTTAACGGTGGCAATGCAAGTCCAACGGGGTCATGTGCGTGCGTGGGCCCGGGCTGTTAGGTAAGACGTTGTTGCATCGTGTGGATATAAGCCATGCATCTTTAGTGGTATCAGGTTGCCACTTTAGAGAGTGATACACCTCACTGTGGGACCAACACGGGTATCTATGAGTTAGGGAGCCGATCGCATAGGGTAGTTGGTACAACTAGTGGAGATAGGGGCAGGCGGCACCTATGTAGACTTCTAGGGGTACACGAAACTACCATTATGATTATTGTGTTCTGTAGGCGGGATCAACTTTTAGGGTGGCTAGTATTGGTGTAGTATAGCAATTATCCTATAGTGATTAGGAGCGAGATTAATGCCAGAATATTCCTCCTGTTTGTTTTGCCTTTCCCACTTGTTTCACAGTAATTCCTTATTTTACTAGTTTATGCCTTATCCTAATTAATTTCATAATTGTATTGTTAAAGTTATGGTACCCGCCAGACTTTATGTCTGACCCCCCTTTGTTTTCGCCTCTTTTCTTCCTTTCTTCCCCCTAGGTTCTCAGGGTGGGATTAGTACTAGTGGAGCTTGATCAGGGTCTTTCTCTCTCTTTTGAAAGTGCTTGGATTGCTGAAAGTAAAGTTCAGCTCATCTCTTTTATGGCTACATATGTTGGGGTTATGTTTTTTATTTTATGTACTCAGAAAACAATTTGTCAAGATGGTTACTAAGTGTACTTGGTTTTTCTATTGGTTTATGATGTTGTTGTAAATAAACTATTTCTCTGATGCAATAAATGTTGTTTTGGAATTTTTCAAGTACCATTATATGTATTTGTCTTGTTATATTCTGGTCTATTCACCAATAATATTCCATGAAAGTTAATGCATTCCCTTTGAGAGTGACGTTAATGGACGTGGGGTGTTACACGTGGTATCAGAACTGAAGGTTAACAGAACAGATAAGAGATTTTGAAAAACTGTTTTTCAAAAGCGTTTTATAAAGAATTACTTTCAAAAAGTATGTTTTAAGGAGAGTATTTTCAAGAGAAAAGTTTGTTTTAAAAACATAACCCCTAAGAGCCATATGTCTTTCTTTCGAATTCTGCATTTTGAATCTCTTCATTTTCTTTTTAGCATGTCTGGGTTACTCGAGATACCCGAGGGAATACCGATACCAACCTGGTTTAGAAGGTATCTGAAGGCTAGGGCCACCGCCGTAGGCCCAGCAGACATCCCTCCTCCTCCACCTGCAGCCGCTCCTCCTCCTCCCCCTCCCCGTGTTGATACTTTTTCAACGATATGCAAAGACTTTTGAGCAATGGGCGGAAAACCTTTTCACGGATCAGAGACGTTTGTTGAAGCTCGAAATTGGCTTAAGGAGGTAGAAGACTTGTTTGGTATCTTCGAGGTAGAAGATGGAAGGAAGGTCCAATAGAGACGTGGATGGATTTCATACATAGGTTCAAGATGAAATTTCTCTCATGAGCAAAAGAGAATTTATACATGGAAAGATTCTTTGCATTGAAGCAGGGGAATTTATCAGTAAAGGAGTACGTTAACAAGTTCAATCAGTTGGCGAGGTTTGGCTTAGACTTGGTGAACACACCTGAAAAGAAGGCCCTGAGGTTCGTTAAAGGTTTGAATGAGCCCCTACATGGGTTAGCTATGACCCACATTCCTATGGGGGCTACCTTCGAGAAACTAGTTGACATGGCGCTTATGCATGAAGAGGAGAAAGGCGATAACGCTAATAAGGCACTAGAAAAAAAAGGGGATAAAAAGAAGTCACAACAGCAATCCAAGAAAGGTGGTAAGGACAACAATAGCAAAGGAAAGAAAAGGTGCTTTAATTGTGGAACACCATGCCATCTGAGCAAGGACTGTAGGAAGAAGAAGAAGACTGGCTGTTTCCACTGTGGAGAGGCAGGACATCTAATTAAAGATTGCCCAAGGAAACAAGGGCAAGGTAAAAGAATAGGGTCCACTTCTAGAGCGCAGATTCATGCTCTCATGGCACCAAGGAAGGCAAGAGGGCAGATTCAGGATCTCATGGCACCAGGACAGGAGAGAGGTAGAAACATTTCTGTTGAAAGTTTGGTTTTTCTGTTTGATCATCTTGTTCATACTTTATTTGATTCTGACTCTTCACACTCGTTTGTGTCTACTTCGTTAGTTGAAACATTGCACCTAAATACTAGTCTAGTAACGGATCCCATAGTAGTCTTATCTCCTATTGGTGGTTCGGCTCATCTTTCAATGATTTGTCGGGATTAGAGAGTATCTATTTTGAACGTTGAGTTTGAATGCAACGCCTTTGTTCTTGGCTTCACGGGCTATTGATTGATTCTGGGCATGGATTGGTTATCCAGTAATGGTGCCGTACTCGATTGTGAAAAGTGAGTGGTTACACTTATGACTTGCCTTGGCAACACTCTCGAAATCTCTTGTAACCCCATACATTCTGTTATGCTTAGTTACCTAGAATCCCTTGATGCGTCTGTTGAAAACTTGCAGTCTATTAGAGTAGTCCGTGAATACTCAGATATATTTGAAGAGGTGAATTTCTTACCTCCAAAGCGGGAGATAGACTTCTGCATATACCTTGTTGATAATGCAAAACCCATAGCTCTACCCGTTAGATACGTGGCTCCTAGGGAGAGAAAAGAGCTCAGTAAGCAAGTCAAAGAGCTGCTCGAAAAGGGGGTTTATAAGGCAGAGTATTTCTAAATGGGGTGCTCCAGTAGTATTCGCAACCAAAGCAGATGGTTCACTTCGCCTATGCGTTGATTATAGGGAGCTAAACAAGATGACCAAGAAGAATAGTCACCCACTTCCTAGAATAGATGACTCGTTTGATCAGCTTGTAGGTGCATCAGTTTTCTCCCAACTACATTTGGCTACTGGGTTCAATCAGCTAAGAGTGGCTGAAGACAGCATTGATAAGACCACGTTCAGAACCCTAGATGGTTTCTTCGAATGACTTGTCATGCCTTTCGGCTTGACAAACGCACCCGCTTACTTCGTTGACTTGATGAGTAGGGTGCTTAGAGAATTCCTTAATAAGTTTGTAGTGGTCATCGTAGACGACATTTTGATCTTCTCGAAGAATGAAGAAGAGCATGCTTTGCATTTAAGGGAAGTCATGGATACTCTTCGTGCACATCAGCTGAAGGCCAAATTCTCCAAATGCCATTTCTGGAGAGAAGAGGTGAGGTTTCGTGGACATGTGGTGTCCAAAGAGGGGTTAGCCGTGGACCCCACAAAAGTAGTTGCAGTGCAAGATTGGAAGGTTCCATGGAATGCAACCGAAGTCCAAAGCTTTCTCGGGCTAGCGGGCTTTTACCCAAAATTCATTAAAGACTTTGCTAATCTCAGCCCCACTCACAAGATTAACGAAGAAGAACCTAACTTTCGTTTGGGATTTGGATTGCGATATTGCTTTCCAACACTTGAAAAGGGCTCTAACAACCGCCCCAGTTCTGACATTGTAGGATGGGAGCAAGATGTTTACCATATACACGGATGCATGTGGTACGGGACTAGGTGTTGTCTTGATGCAAGAAGGGAAGGTAGTAGCATATGGAGGCAGACATTTGAAAGTACATGAGAAAAACTACCCAACCCATGATCTAGAGTTGGCTGCCATCGTCTTTGAGCTTAAGTCTTGGCGCCATTATCTCCTAGGTGAGAAGTCTGAATTGTATACTGACCATAAATCATTGAAGTACCTTTTCTCGCAGAAAAATCATAACTTAAGACAGCAAAGGTGGAAGGAATTTCTGGCCTCTTATGATTTTGAGATTTCCTATACCCCAGGCAAGGGCAACGTGGTAGCAGATGCCTTAAGTAGGAAGAAGCTGACCTTGAGTCCTCTCTTTGTAGAAAGGCAAAGCTTGGAATATATAGCAAACTTTAATTTTAGACCCTCCTCTGAAATTGTGCTTAGTCTATTAGCATCACTAGAGGTGCGGCCTACTCTTTTGGACTCAATAGGAACCGCACAACGAGAAGAACCTCAACTAGTTGATGTGATGGAAAAGCTAGTTTGGGGTGAGACTTCTAGTCACCTCAATAGATACTCCATCGATGATAGAGGTTGGTTGAGATGGGATGGAAGGTTATGCGTCCCACAAGTAAGGGAATTATTGAAGACGGTTCTCGGAGAGGTGCACCATTCCAAACTGACCATACACCCAGGCGGAGACAAGATGTATAAAGATATAAAAAGGGTTTTCTTTTGGAATGGCATGAAGAGTGATGTAGCTGAGTTCGTTGCTAAGTGTTTGATATGCCAGCAAGTCAAAGCGGAGTAGAAGAAGTCCGATGGTTTGCTTCATCCTCTCGAGGTCCCACAATGAAAGTGGGATATCATTTCGATGGACTTTGTTGATGGGTTGCCTAGGTCAAGAAGGGCCAATACCAGTATTTGGGAAATAGTGGACAGGCTCACTTAAAGCACTCACTTTATACTTGTTAAAAGTAGAAGGATTGCCTCATCCCTAGCATCCATTTATCTCAAAGAAATAATTCGACTCCATGGGATACCTTCCACCATAGTGAGCGATCGAGATCCTATCTTTACGAGCGAGTTTTGGAAGAGTTTCCAAGAGGCAGTAGGCACCCAATTATGCTTAAGCATGGCCTATCACCCCCAAACTGATGGTCAGACGGAAAGGGTGAACAGAGTATTAGAATACCTCTTGAGATTGTGCACTCTTGACTTTGGAGGGACATGGGAGAATCATCTTCCTTTTGTGGAATTCACCTACAACAATAGCTACCAAGCCACCATAGGAATGGCGCCCTTCGAAGCTTTATATGCAAGACCATGCCGATCACCAACTTGCTGGTGGGAGTCTACAGACAAGCTCGTACTTGGGCCAGACATGATTAGAGATACCTCAGAAAAGGTGGACTTGGTAAGAAGACGGATGAAGGCTGCACGAGATAGACAGAAGTCCTACACAGACAAAAGGAAGACCGGCCTTGAGTTTAAGGTTGGAGATAGGGTGTTCCTTAAAGTATCTCCTTTGAGGAATGTCATTTGCTTTGGGTTCGTAGGAAAGCTAGCACCAGGATTTGTATGTCCATTTCCTATCATTGAAAGGATTAGGACGATGGCTTACAAAGTAGAGCTACACGAGAGACTGGCTGGAGTTCATAATGTTTTTCATGTTTCTCAACTATAAAAATGCTTAGATGAATCTGCGGAAGTGGTGGAGCCAAGTATACTAGAGGAAGTAGAAGTGGAATGAGAAGCGACTATAAGAAGAGTTCCAACTCGTATCTTGGGTATGGAAGTCTAAAAGCTACGTTACCGTGAAGTCAAGCTTGTTAAAGTTCAATGGAGTGATGCTGAGGAAGACGCGACTTAGGAAACTGAGAGGAAAATACGCGCAGCCTACCCTTTTCCCTTTGAGGGTACCTCCTTGTTCTCTTTTTCCATAAGTTTATTCATGCTTATATCTACCTTTTTAAGTATATCTCCTCAGTCCTATTCTTTATCCTTAGGTAGAAACCGATGGATGTAAACATGTGTTTGAAACATGTTATGATTGATGGTTGCGAGTGGTTGCAAGTGGTTGCTAGTGGTTGCCCGTGGATGCATGTACACACACGTTAGGCACTAGATCGGCTCAATCACCTTCATATTGCATATAAATGTGTATGCATATTTATACTAATGGATGTATAATGGTTGTGTTGTCATATGGATGCTGCATTCTGATGAATGGTTGTGCACACATGTAGAAGTAATTTGTATCGTTAGGATTCTTTTGCATGCATAATGGACGCATGGCACTATTATGATTTGCATTAAGGAGGTGAACTGAATCAGTAGACCGCCTGATTTTGCATTAGATAAGGAACGTATGCACACACTTTTTTCATATGTTCATACGACATTAGAAATATTTTAAGGACAATGGATGCCTGTGTTTGATGGTTGAGCAGATGGATGATTGGATGTTAGGATATACATTCTCCATAACTTGAATATTTCGGGGGCAAAATCCTTTAAGGAGGGGAGAATGTAACACCCCATGATTTTAAATATTAAAAATTAATGAATTTAAGAATACTTAATTTCAAATGTGAGAATTAAGGGAAACGCGTTACGCCATTGCGTTCGTCTCAGAATTCTGCTTGAGATAGAGTTCGAGTTTGCATGAATTGGATTCCGTATGAAGAAGTTATGGCCTTCTGAAGTTTCAGAATTTAAATAAATAAAAAACAGCTCAGGTTCAGAAAATTTGAAATTCAAAAGTCAAACAGGGGAGCAGGCTAGGCGGGAATTCTCCTGCCATAGGGCCAGGTCGACTAGGGGGTCGACCTACCCATACAGGTTGACCTGGAGGTCACCCTACCCCCCGGGAAGATCTGAAATGTGATGATGTTTTGACTCACTGTTGAGTCATTAGGGCTGAGGTGGTTATTCTATCTTGTCTGGATGGTCTTGATTGCTTCTAGGTTAATCTGACAACTCTTAATTAATTAAAATTCTATATAAGCAACCTAACCCTCAACCTAAAATCACACTAATTCATACCAAGAGCCATCATGCTGTCAATGGTGAACCTAGAGTAGTCGCCGTTCTCTTTCAACTCAAAAGCAAGAATCAAAATCAAATCTAATCTAAATTAGAATAACAATTAGTCTACATCAAAGGCGAGCAATTCAGTTTTAGAATACAGATCCTAGAAAAACAAGACTGTTCTTTTGTTTGTGAGTACTATTTCTTTCACAATATAATTATTAAACTAATTATGATGGGTTGTAATTGGATTATGAGAACATGTTTATTGAATCGCATGATGTTGTTTAACTTTGTAGATCTATTTCATATTTAACTTGATTCATTTTATGCAAGTTTGGGATGTTAAACCATATGTTAATTCATATGTTAATCTTATGCAAGTTGGGTTGTTAAATCATATGTTAATTCATATTTGAATCTTATTCAAGTTTGGGATGGTAAATTGTATGTTAGTTTGAATACGAATCTTATGCAAGTCTATATGTGAATTGTACACAAGTTTATATGTGAATCAAATATATACATATGCTAGTTTATATGAAAAATCGTGTGATAAATTCATATGCAAGTTGTAGAAATCCATATGCAAGTTTAGGTGAAAAACAATATTCACATTTTTGGGTGAAAATTATCTTCACATGTGCAAGTTAAGCGAGACCCATAATTTATATATGCAAGTTCACAATTTCATGTTTAGATCTATATTTAGATCCATGGTAGTTTATGCAAATATATGATTCTATATGACATTGTCTATGCAAATTGTTGGCTATGCAATTTTATTCCCATTTGCAAGTTAGATCTGCTTTTATGTTTTATGCAAGTTGTGATGTTTTTATATATATATAAGTTAGACTATTTGCGAGTATAATGTATTTCATATTTGAACGTACGAATATTGAGGTGAAATAATTTTGTAATAATAAACGGCTACGACACGAGGTTAGACTCGTTTGTGGTGTAAGACTGCCCGGACCCGCCCGACAAATCCAGCAACCACAAATGGTAGTCTAATGTGAGAGGTCAAAGGCATAAAATAAATACGTAACAGTTGTAATGACACGAGGTTAGAACGTTTACGGTATAAGACTGTCCGGACCTGCCCGACAAATCCAGCAATTGCAAACGGGAGTCTAATGTGGGAGGTCTTACAAAGTTACGGTTATAATGAACCAAGTAACAATTAGCCAAAATAAACATGTGGTGCGACATGGGGTTTATGTGAGTGACATGGGGTGGCATGTGAAATACGATTAGAAACACTTAACCAAATTGAAACATGTGAAGAAGACATGAATAAGAGGGGGTTAAGTGGAAAATTCTAGTGGGGACCAAGAATAGGTGGAAAGCTTGTGTCAAGCATGGGGGACCCAATTCAAACCAGGAACCCATTAAGTATCTTTGTGAGCTCGAGTTAGATCGAGGACGGGACACGCTTACTGGGTTTGATTGTAAGAGGTCAAAACGGGTTAACGGTAACAACACAAGTCCAACGTGGTCAAGTGCGTGCGTGGGCCCGGGCTGGTAGGTAAGACGTTGTTGCATCGTGTAGATATAAGCCGTGCAACTTTAGTGGTATCCGGTTGCCACTTTGGGGAGTGATACACCCCACAGTTGGACCAAAACCGGTACCTACGAGTTAGGGAGCCGATCGCATGGGGGTAGTGGGTACAACTAGTGGAGATAGGGGTACGCAGCACCTATGAAGAAAGCTAGGGGTACACGAAACTACCATTATGATTATTGTGTTCGGTAGGCGGGATCAACTTTTAGGGTGGCTAGTAGTGGTGCAGTATAGCAATTATCCTATAGGGATTAGGAGCGAGATTAACGCCAGAATATTCCTCCTGTTTTTTTTTTGCCTTGCCCACCTGTTTCACAGTCATTCTTTATTTTACCAGTTTATGCATTATCCTAATTACTTTCATAATTGTATTGTTAAAGTTATGGTACTCGCCGGACTTTATGTCTGACCCTCCTTTGCTTTCGCCTCTTTTCTTCCTTTCTTCCCACCCGGTTCTCAGGGTGGGACTAGTATTAGTGGAGCTTGATCAGGGTCTTTCTCTCTTTTTTGGAAGTGCTTGTATTGCTGAAAGTAAAGTTCAGCTCATCTCTTTTGTGGCTACTTATGTTGGGTTTATGTTTTTTATTTTATGTACTCAGAAAACAATTTGTCAAGATGGTTACTAAGTGTACTTGGTTTCTCTGTTGGTTTATGATGTTGTTGTAATTAAACTATTTCTCCGCTGCAATAAATGTTGTTTTGAAATTTTTCAAGTACCATTATATGTATCTGTCTTGTTATATTATGTTATATTCACCAATAATAATCCATGAAAGTTAATGCATTCCCTTTGAGAGTGACATTAATGGAGGTGGGGTGTTACACTTACCTTGTTGGTCACGTTTATAAAATGAACGTGTTTAATTGTTTGAATTGTTGTGTTAATTGGTTGATGTTAAATAGTTGTTATTTACTGTTATTAAAATTATCAGTTAAATGGAATTAAATGATCTGATTTGAGATAAATGATCTGATTTGAGATAACCAATTTGGATATAGGGAAGAACACGTTAGAGGGATCCAACCGGATTCCTCAAATACATTCAATGTTAGTTATTTTCATTATATGAACCGTTCAGATTGAATGATTGATTGGATTATTGATCATTGACTGAAATATCAACATTTGTTTTGTTTTAAACTAGTGGGTGGTATTGGTTAAGTAATTGGCAATATATGGCATGAAAATACATCAGTTTCTAAATATTGATTTACCGTCAGGCGAATCGATATAAATGAAGTTATAAAATTTATTTTATAACTGAAGATAGATTTTTAAATCTATTATTTTGAATAATAGTTGTTTAAAGAAAATAAATATTTATTATTTAAGTTTGTAAAATAAATTCTATTGTTAATTGGATTTAAAAGCAAGAGACAGAAAAATAACGTAACGGTTAATATTTGGATAATTGTTTTTAAGAAACAATTAAATGGAATTATTTAAATTAATTATTTTATTAATTAATTTAAAAGATGGAGTAATTGGAATTACTTAATGAAAGAATGGTATTTGGGTTGGCTAAGTCAACCGTTTTAGTGAGAGTTACTATAAATTTGTTTGGTTTTGAATTAATCTAAGGAAATGGTTTAACGAATATTTGTTTTAATTTTAATAAGATTTAAAAAAGGGAATTTATTATTTATTTTAGTAAATAAATAAATTAACTACCTCTACATTAGTTAAGGATTAAAGTAAATTATTATTTTAATTGCTAATAATTTAAGAGATTACTTTTATTTGAAATTCATTTAAAGTAATCGATGTTGAAATGGTATTGAATTGAATTGTGAAAAGAGTTGTAATGGGTACCCTCTATTTTGACATATTATATATCAAATCGAAGGACTCAACGATACGAAGCTATGGGTACCCTCTATTTTGACATATTATATATCAAATTGAATTGAATTGTGAAAAGAGTTGTATTGAATCAAATCTCCTCAAAACCCAACATTTATATATCAAATCGAAGGACTCAACGATACGAAGCTATGGGTACCCTCTATTTTGACATGCAATGCTTAGATTCACCAGAAAACTTGGTCAAAGTTGCTGTTTTTCGTAACCCTATGCGTTAATTTAGGGGTTTTTTATTTTGACTTCAATCGGAGATTTGAGCTTCTGGGTATCGATGATATTTGCGTTTGGAGTTGATTGCATGTGGTTATAGTTTGCGGCGTCGCCTTTTGTGATCGATCTTGTCATAAACAGCCTGGGTTTGGAGGCTCGACGCATGGAGTTTGGGGTGACTGGAGGTGAGAACTCCGGTACTGGTGGACACGGCACGTCAGGGAGTCCAGAACGTTGGTGGTCAGAGGTTCTCCTGTGGTCAGAGCTCACCGCAATCAACGGTCAATGGGAAGCTGTCGAATGGGTTTTATCGTTCATGGATTACTATAGCAAAAGGTAAAGGAGCGGGAGAAGGATTCTTGGCAAAGCTGATGTGGCACCTTTTTATTTGGGTGAGAATTTATTTTATATGTTTAAAATATCAAATGATAAAACACTAATAACTCTTACATACGGACTCGGATTCGGACGCAGTTGGGGGCGTTGGAATTGTGGCAATCTAATGATCTGAGACTGGTTTGGCTACATTTGGAGACTGTGAATTTTTGGGCTTTGATTTGGACGTTCGATCCACTAAAGACCCAAAGGTGAGTGATTTTCTCACTCACGGTTAACTGAATTGTTCCCATATTTATTTAACTAAATTATGAAATAAGTTCGGTTGCATGGTTGCGATTGATTGTGAATGTTTGTTTAAAATTGACATGCAAGTGTTAACATGCAAATGGAAGTCGAAAATTTTGTTATTTAAATTTAATAAAATTTCTAATTGAAACCTGATCCTTGTTTACTTGTGAAACAATTGAATACCAATCGTTTAGGTGAAATGTTTGTGATGGATGATTTGTGTTGAAATTTATTACTGAATTGATACTGCCATTGTTTCATTATTCAGTATATGGATGTTGTATGTTATTGTGACGATTAATCCCATTTTTCACCCTAGATGTTGTGGGCATCAAATAAACCCGGGATTAATCGATTTAAAATGAATTAAGAACATGGGTTGAAATTGTTGGATCTAGATTAACCCTAGGGGGGATGAATAGGGTTTATCACAGTTTTTCAATGAATTAAAAATCTGATGGGATATTATACAATAAAAAGATCACAGAGTGCAGCAGAAAAGAAATAACACACAGAGACACCCAGCTTCGGCAAAAACCTGCCTACTCCTGCATTCCTAAGGTTCCTACTAGGTGATATAATAGATCCCGCTTACAAGACCATGTAAACTTGCACTCCCTGCTCTTGTACTAACCCTACGCTCAAAACCCTGGACTGATCTAATCCCCTAGATTAGATTTCCCCTGATTACAGTCCCGTAACCAGTAACCTAGATTTTACAGACTCTAGCAACTTTCAGTCATCACCCTGACTGATTCCCCTAGATTTTTACAGAATTATAGAAACCGTTTGGATGGTTTACAAAAGAATTGAAAATACAAAACAAATAAAAAGAAAACAAAGAAACCCTCTCTTTAAATTAAATACAAACTAATCCCTTTTGACTTATGTTGGCCGGTTGATTTTCTTTATTTGTTCAGCCTAATCCTTTGCTTCTAAGGAAATGAACATGGCGGCTATGGGAAAAAAGGAATTTACGGTTTCTTTGAAATCCTCCAACTCGAATCGACTGATTGATGTTCTGGAAGAAATAATCTCCAAAGCTTCTTCAAATTGATGCTCCTGCTCGATTCATAGTCTTGGATTGCGATCGAAAACGTTTTGTGAGTTCTCTAAATTTGATTAGATTTTTGCTCTTGAAATTATGGGTTTTGTTTTCGATGCAAATTGCCGATGAGGATAGGTGTTTATATAGGATAATTATACCCTATAATTACTCTGATTTCACGAAGTGATTTGACTGATTTTGCCCCTTTTGTTTCTCGACTTTGAATGGAATTTGGATGTGTTCCTTGTATGATTTTAATCTGCGTCATATATGATTTTCTGCAAATTAAAACTCTTGCCATATATATATATATATGCATCAGTGTGATTTCCTTGATGAAACTAGACATGTTCTTGACCTTCAATGAATCATGTATTTGTTTGATGATTTGCTTGGTTTATTCCATAAAATACTCACTTGATTTCATGCCAAATATGATTCACGAATTTGTGGAAACAGTCAATTTGTTGATGAGCTTTTCCCTCTTTTAAAAAAAAATCGGCTTGAATGAAATGCTTGGTTCTCCAATGTAATTACACAGCATAGATTTGCAAAAAATCTGGAGCCATATATAGAACCTACCAAGAATATGAGCACTAATTTTCCAGAAAAAAAAATGTGATTTTTGAAAAATACAAATAAATGCTTTCCGTGTCAAACATTATTTACTGAATATCTTCGAAGATCAAACAGTGTAGCACATCCAAATGTAAACCCCGGTCCTTGAGCATATGTTCGCTGCCATATTCAAATGGCATTAACAACACATTTAATTCTTTCTTATCAACATTTGTTCAGCAGTGATTGAGCTGTGTTGATTCTTATTGTTGTTATCATTATAATCCTTGTTTCTGTATTTTTGGCATGTGCACCCATTACTTTACCACCTAATTTGAAACTGCCTTGTTGAGTAGTTGGTCTGCATGAACTATGGCCTGACCCTGTGTTATATTTGCATGAAGCTGTACCTTGCATGTTACACTATATGTTGTTCCATGCTTTATTTTGGCCATTATGTTGAGCCATTTGATCATGTATATTTTCTCGGCCATTTTTCACCATTGTCTTGACCAATGCTTGCTGTTTGTAACTCCATGCTACTTCATTTCTGAGTTGTTTCACTTATGTATACTGAAGTGAAGCACCACTTTGTACTTGAACAAGTACTGCTGTACACCCATCCATGCTTGATCTATTCTTGAATTTTTATTGTTGACAATATGACCACTTGTACCGACCATTCTTCTTTAGTATACACATACTATATCTATACATGAACTGAACCATCTGTTTTGCTCCACCTTGCTTCTACTTGCACCACTAATTTGCTGTTGTGTTCACGCTGCATATATACACTTGCACTTGAAAACTTGACTGTATTGAAAGTTTCTCTCTCCACTTTTGATTAGTACTAACTTGCAGTGTTGTGTATGCTAGCTCGACCATTTTGACCTGTTTCCACATTAAACTGAATTTATTGTCCAATTCACACATGTATGTGAGCAATGATTTCTTTGCTGGTTCATTTCTTCTTTTAAGCCATGCTTCTTGTTGAGTTGCATCCATGTCACGTAATATATGCACCATCCCTTGTCACCACTTTACTATTATGATTATTTGATTTTGAGTGCTGCCTTGTCACCATTATGTTGTGTGAATTTTCATGATATGTTTAACCATTTGCATGCTGATTTGCATTTTGCACCGAGTCGAGATGGTCCATAAGGCTACTCCTCAGTTGCTCGCTGATTGGCGTGGTAGTACACACATGTATATTTATACACGTGTGTATTTGCAGTCGATCAGAAAATTTCCTATCCCTGTACATACACAAACTGTCTACCTTGTGGTATTTACTGTGTTTCACTATGTATATCACAAGCTATCTAGACACAGATGAATCGGATCAAGTCATGAAAAATGATGCGTAACACACCATAAATCTGAGGCAAATAGAATTTTGAAAATAAAATTTATATTCACATGTATTCAGTTTCATTTCTATTACAGTGTACTTTGTGTACTGTGTGTGTGTTTCTGTGTATGACAAGTGTAGATGACTGGACTGACAATGAAGATGCTGTGAAGACAACAGACTGAAGACAGAGGACAGAAAACAAAAACAGTGTGTAAAAGTGTATATGAGTGAATGTATAAATGGAATTGTAAATGAGTGAATGTGAAATGTATGGGTGTTGAATTGAATATGAAAATGAATATAAATTGAAATGTATATCAGTGATGTACTCAAATTGCGAAATAACAAAAAAAGTTGTACTGTTTGAATGTTTGAAATAAAATATTATATTTAAATAAAATACTGTGAATATTTGAATTTCTGTATTGTCATATTTTATTTAAATGTAAATATTATATTCCTGTCTGTGATGTATATATGAAATAGTACAGTAACAAACACATTTAAAATAAAATATATTTGTTTGTTATCATCAAACAAAAATCATATAATTGTGTATACAACACCATTATATACAACAGAAATGATAGATATCTTTGACCCTGATCTGGATTGAAATGATATATATCCATCCCTGAAATATCGAGAAAACTAAATTTAAGATCACTTGGCCATAGAATAGAAAATTATATACGGACATCGGTTGGTTAAATGATTTTTAAAATTTTCAAGAATTTTCTATTAGACGGAAAGTATATTTAAAGGAATGGGTCAAGTTCGATAAAATTTTATTTTCCTTTAAACTTGAATCTTGAATGTTAATGAATTTTTCAAGGGGATTATCCAAAACAAATTGAGAATTGAAAAATGGGATTTTAAGTATGTTTTGGAGTTTTAAGATTTTGGAAAGACGCTAAGTTGATAATTCCCCATGAATTAAGCTTTGGAATTGGAATTTTGAGGATACTTGAAATTACTTTGGATTTGGTAAGAATATGAATTTGGAATCCTTTAAATCGAATGACTGGTTGTGTAACACCCTACTTCTGTTAAGGTCACTCACAAATGGAATGCCTTAACTTTGATGGAGCGTTTTAGTAGACAAAACAAAATATTACAAGACATATAAGTAGTACTTGAAAAATTATAACTTTAATACAACAGAAGCAGAAATAAGTTTGGTTCCATCTTTCTAAATCACAATACCAAAACTCAAGTACACAATTATCAGTCTTATACAAAATCCTTCAGAATGTAAAGTTTCAAAGCCATAATCCCCAACATAAACTGCCATGAAAAGATAGATTCAAAGCCAAGCAATACTCCAAGCACTTCAAGCAGAGAGAATCATAATCAAGCTCCTATGTTTCCACCCTGAGCACCTGGGGGGAGGGAATGGAAAGAAAAGGGGCGAAAACAAACGAGGTCATACATAAAGTCTGGTGAGTCCAGTGACTTCCAGCATACAAACATATAATATTACCATGACATGTAAATAAAGCTAGATGAGAGATTACATCAATAGGAATAACAGATATACTTTAAGTTAACAGAAGAAACAGAATGATGTAAACCAAGTTATGTTCCTTACTTACATCTTACTTCTCTGCACTAATAATAGTATAACAGGGTTAGGTGTTACCCTAATGTCTAAACTGAAACAGAATAATCTACACAGAAACAGAATGAAAGTAATGGGCCTTCACCACCCCAACAGACAGAAGGTACAGAAGCAGAATACTAATAATGGGCCTTTACCTCCCCAACAGACAGAAGGTACGAAAACAGAATACTAATAATGGGCCTTTACCACCCAACTAATAGGCTTTTACCACCGTAACAGACAGAAGGTACAGAAACAGAATCAGAAACGGAATCAGAGACGGAAACAGAATAATCCCAACGGAAACAGAATATTAGAATTAGGTGTACACTAGTAATGGGCCTTTACCACCCCAACAGACGGTACCATGCAGAAACAGACAGGTGTTACCTCCCAACAGAACAGACGGCACCAACAGAAACAAACAGAACTAAGTGTACCATAAGTCCTACTCCAAGCGATCGGCTCCCTAATACATAAATACTCTGTGTCGACCACACAGTAGGGTGTGTCACTCCCTAAAAAGGCAACCTATTGGCATAGACCTATTTACAGATGTCACGGTGTCTTACATCCTCAGAGCAGACCGGATACATGCATGCACATTACCCGATTGGAACGCACCATCAACACCCCTCTCCATTATCAGAATGAACCACTTATAATTAGTTCATTAAGCGTGCCCGGACCCCTACATAGCGTGGGGTCAAATTTTTTGATACCAGAAAGGGTTACTGACTAATATGGGCCCCAAACAACAGATGACACAAGTATTTCCCCTCCTAACCTTGTGTCCCCAGACTAACAGATTTCAGATTATCTTGTTTACAAGTTTCAGACATACAGAGTTCAAATTTACTAGTTCACAGATCAGACAATCAAGTTAACAAGTTTTCAGACTAACGTATCAGATTTACAGTTTTAACAGACTTATAGATTGTCTAACTTTGTATTGGGCCTACAGATTCACGAAACGGGTTTGTTAAATTCATCGGTCCAGTTGGTTTAACCCTATCCCCCCAACACGTTTTAGACATCATATTTATCTCAGATTTGCATTAATTAAATATTAATGCACAGACCTCTCACATTAGGTTGGTAGCTTGTGGCGGTTGGATATGCCGGGCAGTTCCGGACAGACTTCTGCCACAAGCCAGACCTAACCTCATGTCTGAGCATATTTTAGTTATGCCTACGACCTCTCAAATTAGACTGACAATTTGCAGTCGCTGGTTAAGCCGGTTGGTTCCGGGCAGGCTTCTACCGTAAATGGAGTCTAACCTCGTGTCATAGCCACTTTATTCCATTATAGAAAATATCAGACTAAATATGTCCATTTAGCAGATTTAACTTCTTTACAAGTTACGGCAGATTATCGAAAGTTCTATTAACATGTTTTTCTCAATTTTAGATCGAGCCTCCAAATTACAATTATTCAGCTTTCAACAGATTAAGCAATTCAACAGATTTAACAGATAACAGGTCTAGCAGATTAGGAAATTTAGCAGATTAGCAGATAAGGCAATTCAACAGATTTAGCAGATTAGGCAATTCAGCAGATTAGCAGATTTAACATTTCTTAAAACTTCTATCTACATATCTTGCCTAATCATAAACTAAGCCTAAACTTACATGCTCAAATCATGGTCATAATTCATAATACAATATATGCCCCCAAATTTTCGTTAAACTTCGCACAGTAATGAACACTCTTTAAAAGCCCCAAATCATGATATGAATTATGCCAAGTTATAGCCTTTAATGCCAATATCCAAAAATCACTATTTAGGCACATTCACATTAATAGTTATCCTATTTTAATATAGATCCTTACGCCTAAGTTTCATATTCCTTTTTCAAGTCATGAATCCTTATATAAAATATACCCAAAAATTTAGATCTTCAAATTATATGCTCTTAAAAATCATATCTTAATTTTTATATGCATTATGTCCCCAAGTTTCAAGTCATATGTTATCATTCAATGATTCCTCTTCTTCCAAATCATAGAGTATGCACAGTTCTAGATCTAATTTACAACATATGTCCTTTTCACAAATCATTCATAGATCAATCATGTCCAATTATGCATTATTCATTATTTACTCCAAAATTTACTGTTCGTGCGTTAATCTCTTATGAGATTTGGCGCAGGCTCGTAGTAGCCTGGCTATAGAACAGAAAAAAAGAAAGAGAATAGTCACAGAGAAACAGATCTGACAGATAAGAATATGAATAACCTTAGATTCAAATTTATAGCCATGTCAAGATCATAATTAAAGTTCATATCCGAAAATAACTATACTCACAAAAAGGGAACGATTCTTATATTCTGGAATCTGTATTCTGACACTGAATAGCACTCCTTTGGCGTAGACTATCGATTAGATTAGAAACTAGTTGTTCTCTTTTAATTCTATTCAGATTGGAAGAAGATGCACAAGTTCTAGCTTTGATTTCAGCAGAGTAGTTACGTCATTATTTTATTTTAATCAGAACAGAGGCATAGTAAAGGCAGAATGATATTGTGTGGAGAGAAAGTGAGGTTTAGGGGGTGTTTTTATAGGAGAATAGGGTGATTTAGAGCCTTCAGATCAGTCCAGAAGTCATCAGAACCACCCAGCTCGAAGACAGGTCATCCAACCACTCTAGAGAAGACACATCATCACAGAACACTCCATAATTCTATGCTGGATCGGTATGGGCGCACTTGGCAGGTGCGCCAGTGTATTTTTGTACTGGCGCACCTCACAAGTGCGCCGTGTATTCTGGCTTGTTTCTGGTTTTTCTGCCTAACTTCGTTCGTCCATATCTTCTTCATACGTTATCCGTTTTACGCAAACTCGGACTCTATCTCAAGCAGAATTTCGAGACGAACGCAATGGAGCAACCCGTTTCCCTTAATTCTTCTCCTAAAATTAATTATACTTTAATTTGTTACTTATACGTTCACAGAAAATGCGGGGTGTTACATTCTCCCCTCCTTAAGGGATTTCGTCCCCGAAATCTTCAAGTTTAGAAGAATGTGTTCTACCATCCAATCATCCATCTACTCAACCATCATCCACAAGCATCCATTGTACTTAGAATTTTTTTAATGTTGTATGAACATATGCAAAAGTGTGTGTATATGTCCCTTATATAATGCAAAGATCAGGCGGTCTACTGATTCGGTTGGCCTCCTCAGTGC
Organism: Allium sativum; assembly: GCA_030737875.1. Taxonomy (NCBI): domain Eukaryota; kingdom Viridiplantae; phylum Streptophyta; class Magnoliopsida; order Asparagales; family Amaryllidaceae; genus Allium; species Allium sativum. The sequence goes on along the minus strand of CM060916.1, from coordinate 717,081,992 downwards.
GAACCATGTTGGTGCCATGATTCCAATTATGCATGCAAGTAATCCTATTTGATACACATCATTTCTATATGTGTGCATAACCATTCATCCAAATGCAACATCCATGTGATGAGTCAATCATTTTACATCCATAAAAATTGAAAAATGCGCACACATTCATATGCAGTACGAGAGTGTTTTTGAGCCGATCTAGTGCCTAGTTTATGTACATGCATCCACGAGCAACCACTAGAAACCACTTGATTCCATTTGCAACCATCAAACATAACATGTCTCAAACACATGTTTACAACCATTAGTTTCTACCTAAAGGTCGAAGACTCGATCGATAGGATACAGCTGAGCGATAGAAGCAAGTACGATTAAAACAAGAGCTCTGTTCCTATTAGACAACGGTTAAGAAAATAATTCCCTAAGTATCAACCCCGAAGACCGAAATCAACATCAGATTGACACTCAGAGAATTACCTCCATTAAACAATGTCAAAACTGGAAATCTACTTCACGCTTCGAGTAAAAACTCCTATCCTTTTCAGAAATATTCAGATACTTACAGACTACTAGTACAGATCAGATTATCAAATGATGCTTAGGAAACTAAGCGTGATAAAACCCTACCATATCCCGCAAAAACCAGAATGTATGCGTCATAGTCAACTTAACGCCTAACACAGATACCCTCAAACCCCAACCTATCACAAACAAAAGAGTGGTAACCCTCATGGGGTTTGAGACTATAGCGGGATCAGAAACAAGACTAGTATTAAAGTGCAGAGTCTCAATTATAGAATCAAAATGCCAGAATCAAAGAGAGTTTTAACTCAATAATCAGATAAGGAAATTAAACCCTCTACAAAAAAAATTCCTGTCTCTATCCTATCCACCAGCCACGAGAGCATTCGCCTGCCCTCTAGAAGTAGGTTCTACCCTCTGCCCTTGCCTTCTGGGGAAATCCTTGATCAGATGTCCTATATAACTGCACTGAAAACAACTAGTCTTCTTACATGTTAACAAGTCTTTCTCTAAATTTGCCCCCATCGCGTGGAAAACCCTACGAAGCTCGAAAGAGGATTAGCCGTAGGTGAAATTACTGCGGCTACAGATGGAATTTAACTTCTTTTCTCTTCGACAGACGCCGTAGTCTCATCATGCCTACGGAACCATGTCGCGATGAGGTTACCTCCCAGAAAGCTAGGAGCCCGAGAGACTCAGAAAATAAGCAAACAAGGATTAAACAGAAAATCAAAAAAATAGATATATGGCTTTGGGAACTATGGTTTTCAGCATAAACTCTACTTTTGAAAATACTTACTTTTTAAAACCTTTTTGAAAATAGTTTTCAAAAACTTTTTATCAAATCTGGTAACCTTCAGCTCTGATACCAAGTGTAACACCCCACCTCTGTTAAGGTCACTCACAAACGGAGTGCCTTAACTTTGATGGAGCATTTTAGTAGACAGAACAGAATATTACAAGACAGATAAGTAGTACTTGAAAATTTTTAACTTATTACAACAGAAGCAGAAATAAGTTTGGTTACATATTTCTAAATCACAATACCAAAACTCATTATCAGTCTTATACAAAATCCTTTAGAATGTAAAGTTTCAAAGCCATAATCCCCAACATAAAATGCCATGAAAAGATAGAGTCAAAGCCAAGCAATACTCCAAGCACTTCAAGCAGAGAGAATCAGAATCAAGCACCTATGTTTCCACCCTGAGCACCGGGGGAGGGGGGAGCGGAAAGAAAAGGGGCGAAAACAAACGAGGTCAGACATAAAGTCTGGCAAGTCCAGTGACTTCCAACATATAAACAGATAATATTACCATGACATGTAAATAAAGCTGGATGAGAGATTACATCAATAGGAATAACAAATATACTTTAAGTTAACAGAAGAAACAGAATGATGTAAACCAAGTTATGTTCCTTACGTACATCTTACTTCTCTGCACTAATACTAGTATAACAGGGTTAGGTGTTACCCTAATGTATAAACTGAAACAGAATCGAAACAAAATAATCTATACAGAAACAGAATGCTAGTAATGGGCCTTCACCACCACAACAGACAGAAGGTACAGAAGCAAAATACTAATAATAGGCCTTTACCACCCCAACAGATAGAAGGTATAGAAACAAAATACTAATAAAGGGCCTTTACCACCCAACTAATGGGCTTTTACCACCCCAACAGATGAAAGGTACGGAAACAGAATCGGAAACGGAAACAGAGACGGAAACAGAATAATCCCAACGGAAAAAAAATGTTAGAATTAGGTGTACACTAGTAATGGGCCTTTACCACCCCCAACAGATGGTACCACGCAGAAACAGACAGGTGTTACCACCCAACAAAAACAGATGGTACCAACATAAACAGACAGAACTAAGTGTACCTTAAGTCCTACCCCAAGCGATCGGCTCCCTAATACATAAATACCCTGTGTCGGCCACACAGTAGGGTGTATCACTCCCTAAAAAGGCAACCTATTGGCATAGACCTATTTACAGATGTCACGGTGTCTTACATCCTCAGAGCAGACCGGATACATGCATGCACATTACCCAATTGGAACGCACCATCAACACCCCTCTCCATTATCAGAATGAACCACTTATAATTAGTTCATTAAGCGTGCCCGGACCCCTACATAGCGTGGGGTCAAATTTTTTGATACCAGAAAGGGTTACTGACTAATATGGGTCCCAAACAACAGATGACACAAGTATTTCCCCTCCTAACCTTGTGTCCCTAGGCTAACAGATTTCAGATTAACTTGTTTACAAGTTTCAGATATATAGAGTTCGGATTTACTAGTTCACAGATCAGACAATCAAGTTAACAAGTTTTCAGACTAACGGATCAGATTTACAATTTTAACAGAATTACAGATTGTCTAACTTTGTATTGGGCCTACAGATTCACGAAACGGGTTTGTTAAATTCATCAGTCCAGTTGGTTTAACCCTATCCACCCAACACGTTTTAGACATCATATTTATCTCAGATTTTCATTAATAAAAAATTAATGCATAGACCTCTCACATTAGGTCGGTAGCTTGTGGCCGCCGGATATGCCGAGCAGTTCTGGGAAGACTTCTGCCACAAGCCAGACCTAACCTCGTGTCAAAGCATATTTTAGTTATGCCTACGACCTCTCACATTAGACTGATAGTTTGCGGTCGCTGGTTAAGCCGGTTGGTTCCGGGCAGGCTTCTACCGTAAACGGAGTCCGACCTCATGTCATAGCAACTTTATTCCATTACAGAAAATATCAGACTAATTATGGCCATTTAGCATATTTAACTTCTTTACAAGTTACGACCGATTATCCAAAGTTCTATTAACATGTTTTGCTCAATTTTAGATCGAGCCTCCAAATTACAATTATTCCGCTTTCAACAGATTAAGCAATTCAACATATTTAGCAGATAACAGATCTAGCAGATTAGGAAATTTAGCAGATTAGCAGAACAGGCAATTCAACTGATTTAACAGATTAGGCAATTCAGCAGATTAGCAGATTTAGCATTTCATAAAAATTCTATTTACATATCTTACCTAATCATAAATTAAGCCTAAACTTACATGCTCAAATCATGGTCATAACTCATAATACAATATATGCCCCCAAATTTTCATTAAACTTTGCACAGTATAGAACACTCTCTAAAAGCCCCAAATCATGATATAAATTATGCCAAATTATAGCCTTTAATGCCAATATCCAAAAATCCATATTTAGGCGCATTCACATTAATAGTTATCTTATTTTAATATAGGTCCTTACGCCTAAGTTTCACGTTCTTTTTTCAAGTCATGAATCGTTGTATAAAATATACCCAAAAGTCTAGATCTTTAAATTATATCCTCTCAAAATCAGATCTTAATTTTTATATGCATTATGTCCCAAAGTTTCAAGTCATATGTTATCATTCAATGATTCCTCTTCTTCCAAATCACAGAGTATGCACTGATCTAGATCTAATTTACAACATATGTCCTTTTCTCAAATCAGTCACAGATCAGTCATGTCCTATTATGCATTATTCATTATTTACTCCAAAATTTAGTGTTCGTGCATTAATCTCTTATGAGATTTGGCGCAGGCTCGTAGTAGCCGGGCTATAGAACAGAAAAAAAAAAAAAAGAATAGTCACAGAAAAACAGATCTGACAGATAAGAATATGCATAACCTCAGATTCTGATTTATAGCCATGTCAGGATCATAATTAAAGTTAATATTTGAAAATAACTGTACTCACAAAAAGGGAACGATTCTTGTATTCTAGAATCTGTATTCTGACACTGAATAATTCTCCTTTGGCATAGACTATCGATTAGATTAGAAAATATTTGTTCTCTTTTAATTCTATTCAGATTGGAAGAAGATGCACTAGTTCTAGCTTAGATTTCAGCAGAGTAGCGACGCCATTATTTTATTTTAAGTAAATAGAGGCAGAGTATAGGCAGAATGAAATTGTGTAGAGAGAAAGTGAGGTTTGGGGGGTGTTTTTATAGGAGAATAGGGTGATTTAGAGCCTTCAGATCAGTCCAGAAGGAACCACCAGCTCGAAGACAGGTCATCCAACCACTCAGAAGAAGACACATCATCACATAACACTCCAGAATTCTGTGCTGGATCAGTATGGGCGCACTTGGCAGGTGCGCCAGTGTATTTTTGTACTGGCGCACTTCACAAGTGTGCCAATGTATTCTGGCTTGTTTTCGGTTTTTCTTCCTAACTTCGTTCATCCATATCATCTTCATACGATATCCATTTTACGCAAACTCGGACTCTATCTCAAGCAGAATTTCGAGACGAACGCAATGGCGCAATCCGTTTCCCTTAATTCTTCTCCTAAAATCAAGTATACTTTAATTTGTTACTTATACGTTCAAAGAAAATGTGGGGTGTTACAGGTTGGACGATGTTTGAAACAAGAGATGAAACCTATGAAAACTCCATTGAGACTAGAATATAGATTCAAGTATTGAATTCAGAAAAAGAAACAATTATGGTTTAAAATTTTATTCTATTCTATTCTATAAAGACTATATATATATGTATATATGCACCGATTACTTTACAAACAAAATTATATTCTAGTATTTAAAACTATTTGAGTAGATTTATTCAACTTAAGTACTATTTTGTTATAAATAAAATTTTCTTATATTTTATTATTTAAACTATTTTATAAACTTTTATTTTATGTATGTACATAGTGATTTAAATTATCTGATTTTACTCTAACTATTTTATTTTATATAAATTTCATATAAAGATTTTTCTTTTATAAGTATTTTCATAATTATATTATATGATTGTAAATTCTTCCTAAATGGAAATTGTTTTGATTTGAACCATGTTTCGAATGGGGTTGATATGAAGTTATATTTTACTTGAATGTGAATCGATTTTAAAACGATCATAATGTTTTAATGTAATATGTATTCTATTTGAATATAAATGGGATTTCCAAATTTTTTTGAAAGGAATTGATATGGAAGTATATATATTCTATTGGAATCTGAATGGATTTCGAACATAAATCGATTTTTGAAAATGATTATCATCTTTGAGATGAAGTATATTCTACTTGAATATAAATCGATGTTGAAATATTATATGATTATAATATAATGGTATGGAAATATATTCTAGTTTAGAATATAATCGGGTTTGGAATGATTGAGATATTTTGATATGAAATTATATTCTATTTTGAATATAAAATTGGGTTCGAAACAAACATGATAATTTGGATATGAAAGCGAATCCTTGTGAAATGTAAAAGAACCGGCCGATGTGGAAAATGTAAGCGTTGGTTGTTAAAGAGACCAGATTCGGTAAGTGGCATACTCTCTGTCAGTGCTGATACCACTTTAACAACTGTGCACGTGTTGAATTATCCGGAACGAAGTACGATGATGTGGAGGCAACGATTGAATCGAGGAATGCGAATGATGACGAAATAGCCATGACCTTCGGGTCAGAATTAAAATGACTAACACAGGAGCTATACCGTGACTAATAGAGGTAGCACCTCTGATCGGACGCACTTCTTCGATATAATTTCTATGACTATGATGATGATTTGGGCCCTTTTGATTTGGGATGTGTTTCGAGGTGGGCAGTAGTGGCTGCTATGTGTTACCACCGGTCTGAGAGTGCAATTGGTAGAATCCTACCCTGGGTATTGCCTCGAGTGCCTTGTCATATTTATCTTTATCGAGCCCATAAAATTTTGATTTGTATCGTACCTATGGATTGCCCTCTGATGCCATCGGTTCACGGTGGGTTTATGGTACTGTATAGACAACTGTGTTAGAAATAGTGTAAGGGTAAAAATGTAATCCCACTTACTCTATTTTCATTATTTATACTTTACTGAATAGACATTACAATAATAGGTATTATACTATGTATGTATTAGTGTAATGGATCCTTGAGAGATGGAAAATCCCGTAACATCTTTTGAGTTACTACACCTATGACACTGATGTTATTTCATATTTTAATTTGACTAATATGAGAATGATTTAGTGATGATCCGAGCGTTTGTTGTGTTTTCTTTTTATGCAATACGCTCGGGTCAGCAGAAGTTACAGTTAGCGAAGATTTCTTAGCCTTGGAGATCGAAGACGAAGATTCGGTATATATGTCTATTATACATATGTATTTTCCACTGCATTTTTGTTTCTACTGCTATGTTATGTAAATCTGTATAGGGTAACTCTGATAATCATCGTATGTTATAACTAAATCTATATATTTCAAATGCTTTTAACGATTAGTTATTTATTATATGTTATCCTTCCGCTATAAGAAGTCTGTTATTTGTTTTATCTTCTTTCTTCTTTTTCCCAATAACTACCTGCATTTGCGATTCGTTAGGTCGACATGTTTGGTTTATTATCGATTTGAACTATCAAAAATCTGGGTCATTACAGTTGGTATCGGAGCGAAGTTGGCGACAACCTTGGCTTTGTTTGGGAACTTACTCATTAGAGATAGGATTAGTAATATCCTAGAATGAGTTTGAGAGAGCGTACTTGTATTTTGGATATAAAATCGTTTTATATTTTGTTGATTTGTTCTATTGAATATTTATAGATTCTAATTGATATATGGAACGCCATGGTATCGATAGAAATTTCAGAATACTCAAACGGAATTGATCGACATAAAATGGTTTTCGATTATATTTTAAAAATATCAAATGTATTATCGGTTTTACGTGTATATGCATTTGTTATTGGTAGGTAATAATATTAAGTTATTATCTATTAAAGTTGATTCAATAATAAACCTAACAAGGAAAATTTAAATTGTTTAGGAAAACTTGGAAACAAAATCTACTAAATATATTTTGCAAATAAAATGGAAATGAACATGAGAACTCGATTCTGGTGCTTCTGAAAATAGCTTTTCCAAAGTTTGAAATAATATCGTACATAATATTTTCTTAAGGAAATGGTTTTAAAGGATTTTAAAGGAATTGGTGTGTAATCCCTTTTCGGACATTGGAAATAACTTCGGTAATGAGTGCACGCGTTATCGATGTTTATTTTGAAGAGTCTGAGTGGGGGAGACCACTCAATGCTTATTATATTGTGCTGACAAAGGATTTTGAATTTAATTTCATATGGTATAAATATTATATAAAGGAATTAGTATATGTTATTTAAAGTGAAATTGAATTAAATTAGAATTGAAATTTCTATGTTCTTTGATAGTTAAAGATTTAGATTTAAAATTTTATGGTATTGTAACAACCCGTATTTTGAATAACATGTTATAACATTAATCAAGGCAGAGTTAAATATTAAAATCTGAATCAAAGGAAATGGGTTGTGCCATTGCGTTCGTCTCGGAAAAATACGCGAAATAGAGTCCGAGTTTTCAAGAATCGGAGTCCGTATGACCAAGTTATGGCCCGTCAAAGTTTACAGAAAATTTCAAGTTCAAAAACAGTTCAAATTTCAAATCTGGAGCCAAACAGACTGGGCGGGAAAGTTTCCCGCCCAGCTCCCAAGTCGATTGGGGAGTCGACACACCGCAATGGGTGTCGACTGCCCAGTCGACACCCCTGTCGACCTGGGTGGTCGGGCCAGTTTGGCCTGGTGCACCTGCTGTCCACTTTGAGTCATGTTTTGAGGCCTGTGACGAGATTTGATGGCTCAGATCTAAACTAGGGTTAATCCTATAGCCTAAACTAACCTAAACTTCTATAAAAAGACCCTAAGACCTAGCCTAAACCCACACAAATCAATCCTACAACTAAGTGCTGCCAAAATGCTCCCTAATCATGGCCTCCATCTTCATCTTGAGAGCTTCTAAGGCAAAAAGGAGCAAGCTTTCTTCTTTCTATCAAAGGAGCTACTTATTCTCAAGGCTATTTGCGTTGCTAGATCATTCCTAGAGCTTCTACAACGTCTCTATCTTGTTCTATTGTGTTCTAGTTCTCATAGCCACGCTTTGTAAGACCTCCTCTACTCTTAGATCTAAAATATGAACTTAATATGACATGTAGCAAGTTGAAATGATACTTTTGTGTTATTCTTGCCTTGGATTTCATGCATAGATTCATTCATGACCCTTTTGATCTATGTTTGTGGACCTAATGTTTAACTATCATGAATCTAGTACCATTTATATTGACTTTTGGGTGGAAAGCTATGAGCTTTATGTGGTGATTGTGCATAAATGCAACATAGAAACCCTCATGACCTTGATGTTAACTTGTCATGATGCGACCTATATGCTAATCACAAGTTTATCACCCTATTTGCTAAGTTTAATGCCATACATGTGTAGATTGGAATTGGACCTAAGTGCAATATTTGCCTTGAACCTATCATTGTATGCGTAGATCTATTCATGTCTCTCTTGATCTATGATTGTGGATCTATCATGAACCTAGTACCGTTCATGTTGACATTTGGGAAAAATGCTATGAAATGGATTATGGCTTTTGCATGTTAACAAATCTTAACCCCTCATGTCCCTTAACATGCATATGATAATGTTGAACCTACTTGCTATGCACAAGTTAGGATTGTTACCCTTTATGCTATTGACATGTTTGAGGCCAAATCACCTATATGTTATTGTCATGTTTGAGGCCAAGTCACCTTTTATGCTATCATACATGTTGAGGCAATATGCTAGTATGTTGAACCCCTTTTGCCTCAAATATCACCATGTTTAACTTATGATAGACTTTGCCACTTTATGCCCAACTTATCATATCATTATGTTCCCCCTTTTGATCTATTTGTGTTGATGCGAACTTACGTGCGATGGGGTTACGTTATGGGTAAACTTAAATGACATGAAACATGACTTGAAAATATGACAAGTGATTATGCTTGAAAACATGAACGTGGACATGACATGTAGAAAACATGAAAGTGGCCAACTCGAGGTTGGGTTGAGTTTGTAGCATAAATCTACCCGGAACCGACTGGCTTAACTAGTAGCTACAAACAATAGGACCCAATGTGATTAGTTGGTCATGTCGCGCTTAAAACCCGAGGTTAGACTAGGTTGTGGTGTAAAGCTACCCAGACCCGCCCGGCTTAACTAGTAACCACAACCAGTTCTAATGTGAGAGGTTGGGGTGCATTAAGTTAATTAATGCCACATGATAGGGTTAAGTGATGGACTACTTGAATACATAACCAATTAAACACGATGGATTGGTAGGGTTAAGTCATGGACTACTTGAATACTTAACCAATTAAACACGATGGATTGGTAGAGTTAAGTCATAGACCACTTGAATATACTTGACCAGTTGAACACAATGTATTGATAGGGTTAAGCCATGAACTGCTGGGATACACTTGACCAACTCAATACATGGTTAGGATAGGGTTAACCACACTTAACCCGTTTGAAAATCCTAGTTACGTGGTCCTTTTCAGCAGTAACCTATAGTATCATGGATACCCTAGGACTAGGCTAGGGTGGGGCCCGATTACTTGGCTGATTGTAAGAGACCAAAAGAGACGGCTGAATGGTACACCGATTAAGTTCAGGCGGACCATGGTCGTGCACATTAAGTCCGGATTTGAACATGGGCACTGGTAGGTTTAGACTGTGCGTGCTTGTTTTGTGTCTGTGGTTTACACCCTAGGACTGGATACACCCTAGGGTGGACCTTGCATAGTTGACTACATTCCATGATTAAGCCGTATGACACCAATACACGACGATTTAGGCTTATAGGGAGCCGATCGACTAGACCGAGTAGTTGGACCTTGATTTAGGTCATCTCATGAGTTTGGGCCAATATTGGGCTAAGGGATCATTTCTTGTTTATACTTGACATGGATTATAATACGTACACTTGGTGCAACTTAACCTTGTATATGCGATGCCACACTTGATCTATCTTGTTAACTATTTACCATGCCAGTTTAGTTACCATTCTTATGTTTCATCTCAGTTTCTCATGTCCAGTTAATTTTACTAGTTTTTATACTAATAGTAGGTAGGACTTACCAGTCTTTTTGACTGACCCGTTTTCTTTCCCCTCTTTTCTTCCGTTCCCCCACCCAGGTTCTCAGGTTGGGAACACTAGCACCTAGCTTGGATCTTTAGCTTGCTTACTGGATAGCTCATGTACGGTTTGGACTTGAGCTCGCTTTGGCTTTACCACGTCTACTTTGGGGATAGTTTGCTTTATGTTATTTCCAGTTTTCAGTTTATGTTTCTAGACTTGTAGTAGTTAGAAAATAATGACTTAGTACTTTTGATGTAAGTTGACTATGGTTTTGAAATAGAAATTTTATCCGCTGCTTTATTTACTCTGTTTGACTCATATGTTCTATATTGGGATATCTCTGTGCATGATTACCCGGTTAAACGCCCCACCAAAGCTAGTGTACTTGCAAGAGTGACCCTGGCGGAGGTGGGGGGGGGGGGGTGTTGCATTTGGTATCAGATCATAAGATTTACGGGATTGAACAAAAGGTTTTAAAAACTTACCTTTTGAAAAACTATTTTCAAAACCGATTATAAAGAAGTATTTTTCCAAGAAAAGTCTAGTTTATTTTAAAAGGCTATTCCCCAAAAGCCATTAGCACTATCCTTTGTTTCCTCGTTCTGAATCTATCTTTTTCTTCGTTTTAGTATGGCCGATAATTTTGCCATTTTGGAGGGCGTATTAGTACCTATTTGGTTTAGAAGGTACATGGAGGCAAGGGTGAATGAAGCCGGCCCCGCGGACATTCCTCCTCCTCCTCCCCCCGTGGCTAACATGCCTCCTCCTCCTCCTCTGCATCCACAAGTGGATTTCGCGAAGATTTGCAAGGACTTTAAGGCGATGGGTGGCAAGAATTTTATTGGGACGGAGACTTTTGTTGAGGCAAGAAACTGGTTAAAGGAAACTGAAGACCTCCTTGCTATCTTTGATATAGAAGACCGTAGGAAAGTTCTGTTAGCGGTATGGCTGTTGAAAGGGGAAGCTGCATATTGGCGGGTAGTCACCACCACTACTAGGCCAATTCAGACTTGGGATGACTTTAGGAGAAGGTTTGGACTGAGCTTTCTATCATCGACAAAAGAGAACCTTCAGATGGAGAGGTTCCTATCACTAAAGCAAGGGAACATGACCGTCAGGGAATACGTGGATAAGTTTAATCAGCTTGCTCAGTTCGGTTTAGACTTGGTTAACACAGCTCAGAAGAAGGCCCTACACTTTGCTCTAGGATTGAACGAGCCATTGCACGGTTTGGCCATGTCTCACATACCCATGGGGGCGACCTTCGAGAGTTTGGTAAATATGGCCCTGCTTCAAGAGGAAGACAAGAGTGGTAAGAAGGAAGTCAAGTTGAATGAGTCTCAAGGTAAGAAGGTAGATTCCGAGAAAGGAGGCAAGGACAACAACAAACGCAATGACAACAAGACTAGGGAGACAAGGAAGTGCAACTTCTGTGGGATCACTGGGCACATAGCCAAAGACTGTAGGAAGAAGAAAAGGAAGTTGGACGAATGCTTTCATTGTGGAGAGTCTGGACACTATAGCAAGGATTGCCCGAAAAAGCGAGGACAAGGGCAAAGGCAAACTCAGCGAGCAGGACCCTCTGGAGGGCAGTTGCAGGCTCTCCTCGCTCTTCCAACTTTTGATCGAGGTAGTGTTTCTATAGAAAGTCATGTTTACATTTCTGATTTCCCCTGTTCGTACCTTATTTGATTCTAGCGCATCGCATAGTTTTATTTCTGATCTTGTTGAAAGTTTGCACCTAAGTACTAGTCTAGTTGAAAATCCCGTTAGTGTTTCAAATCCAATTGAGGGTTCCGCCCATTTATCTATGATTCGTATGGATTTGAGGATTTCTATCTTGAGCGTAGAATTCATGTGTAATGCTTGTGTTCTCGGGTTTATGGGATACAGGTTGATTTTGGGCATGGATTGGTTGTCCAGTTATGGAGCCATTCTTGATTTTGAACATAGGGTTGCGAGGCTCATGACTCAGCTTGGTAATACCCTCGAAATCTCGTGTGACCTTTAGGGTTCCGTCATGATTAGTTACCTAGAATCCCTTGGCACCTTTATTGGAAGTTTGTAGTGCAATCGAGTAGTGTTCGCCACTAAGGCGGATAGTCCATTTCGCTTAAGCATGGGTTATAGAAATCACCCTAGTAAGTACATTTGGCAACGCGGATTGACATTTGTTTTCAAGAGATAGTTCTTCTGCGTGGAATACCATATTGTATGTAAACGAGATCCAGGATTCACTAACGAATTTTGGAAAGCTTGCATGAAACCATGAGCACGCAGTTATGTTTAAGCCAAGTATTTTAGGAAAAGAATAAGTGGAAGTGGAACGAGAGGCAACGGTGAAATGAGCTCTAACTCATATTTTGGAAATAAGAATTAAGAAGCTACGAAATTGTGAAGTTAAAAGACGGTCAAGGCACGATAGGATTAAGCTCAACAAAATGCGACTTAGAAGATTGAAGACTAGATACGCGCATTATATCTCTTTCTAAGAGTATATCCTTGATCCCTATTATTCTGTAGCGCTTACTCGCATGCTATCTTTTAAGTATATCCTCTTGGTCCTATTCTCAAGCTTAGTTCTGTTGCAAACCCCATAAGGAGTATGACTCGCCTGTTTGTGATATATAGTTGGGGTGAAGATATCCATTAAGTTGACCAAACTATTTGGGCTTTATGGGATATGGGTCATAGTTGATAGACTTACGAAGAGTGCTCACTTTGTTCCGGTGAAGAGCAAGAGGACCACATCATGGCTAGCATCGGTTTATCTTCGAGAGATAGTGCGATTGCATGGAGTTCCTTCTAGCATAGTTAGCGATCGTGACCCAATTCTCACTAGCCAATTCTGGAATAGTTTGCAAGAAGCGATGGGTACGCAATTGAATCTAAGTACGACCCATCACCCACAGACGGATGGTCAGACCGAAAGGGTGAATAGGGTGCTAGAAGATCTGTTGAGGCTATGTATTATTGACTTTGGTGGTACTTGGGAAGACCATCTTCCTCTAGTGGAGTTTGCTTATAATAACAGCTACCAAGCAAGCATAGGGATGGCACCATTCGAAGCTTTGTATGGGAGGTCGTGCAAGTCACCAACATGTTGGTGGGAGACGACGGATAAGCTTATACTTGGGCCCGACATGGTAAGGGACACATCCGAGAAGGTTGAGTTGATTTAAAGGCGGATGAAAGCGGCCCAAGACAGACAGAAATCCTATGCAGACAAGCGAAGGACAGACTTAGAGTTTGAAGTTGGAGATATGGTCTTTGTGAAGGTTTCTCCTTTGCGAAATGTGGTTCGTTTTGGAGCAGTTGGGAAGCTGGCACCGAGGTTCATAGGACCCTTCCCTATCATAGAGAGGATTGGGAAGATGGCTTATAAGGTGGAATTGCCCGAGAAGCTGGCCGGAGTGCACAATGTTTTTCATGTCTCGCATCTCCGAAAGTGCCTACATGAGTCAGCCGAGGTAGTTGAGCCTAGCATTCTTGAAGATGTGGAGGTAGAAAAAGAGGCAACTTTGAGGCGAGCTCCGATCCGTGTCTTGGGAACGGAGATCAAGAAGCTTAGGAATCGAGAAATCAAGTTAGTCAAGGTTCAGTGGAGTGAAGCCGAAGAGGACGCAACTTGGGAAACCGAGGAGAAGATGCGCGCGCTTCACCCATTTCTTTTTTGAGGGTACATTCTCAATCTCTTTTCCTAGTTAGCAAATCTTTCTTTTGCTATCCATGTTTATCTTGTTATCTCGTTAACCTCGTCATGAGAACCTTAGGTAGAAACCCTTTGGATGAAACATTTATTTGAAACATGTTATGCTTGATGTTTGCAAGTGGTTGCAAGTGTTTGCAAGTGGATACTCGTGGATGCATGATACACATTAGGCACTAAGATCGGCTCACACACTTTCATATTAGATATGCATGAGTGCTTATACTTATTCATGGATGAAACTTGTTATGCTATCACGTGGATGTTGCATATGGATGAATGTTATGTGCACTCATGTAGAGATTATAAGTTATGTTAGGAATTTGCATACATATGGACTCATTTCACTAACATACTTTGCATTAAGGAGGTTTGCTGAATCAGTAACCGCCTGATTTTCGCATTAGATAAGTACATATACACACACCTTCCGCATATGATCATACAACATTTAGAATCTTTTAAGGACAATGACTGCTCGTGGATGATGTTTTGAGTAGATGGATGATGGATGGTAGGATACGTTCTTCCTAACTTGAAGATTTCGGGGACGAAATCCTTTAAGGTGGGGAGAGTGTAACAACCCTTATTTTGAATGTCATGTTATAACATTAATCAAGGCAGAATTAAATATTAAAATCTGAATCAAGGGAAACGGGCTGTGCCATTGCGTTCGTCTCGGAAAAATACGCGAAATAGAGTCCGAGTTTTCAAGAATCGGAGTCCGTATGACCAAGTTATGGCCCGTCAAAGTTTACAGAAAATTTCAAGTTCAAAAACAGTTCAAATTTCAAATCTGGAGCCAAACAGACTGGGCGGGAAAGTTTCCCGCCCAGCTCCCAAGTCGATTGGGGAGTCGACTTGGGAGTCGACACACCGCAATGGGTGTCGACTGCCCAGTCGACACCCCTGTCGACCTGGGTGGTCGGGCCAGTTTGGCCTGGTGCACCTGCTGTCCACTTTGAGTCATGTTTTGAGGCCTGTGACGAGATTTGATGGCTCAGATCTAAACTAGGGTTAATCCTATAGCCTAAACTAACCTAAACTTCTATAAAAAGACCCTAAGACCTAGCCTAAACCCACACAAATCAATCCTACAACTAAGTGCTGCCAAAATGCTCCCTAATCATGGCCTCCATCTTCATCTTGAGAGCTTCTAAGGCAAAAAGGAGCAAGCTTTCTTCTTTCTATCAAAGGAGCTACTTATTCTCAAGGCTATTTGCGTTGCTAGATCATTCCTAGAGCTTCTACAACGTCTCTATCTTGTTCTATTGTGTTCTAGTTCTCATAGCCACGCTTTGTAAGACCTCCTCTACTCTTAGATCTAAAATATGAACTTAATATGACATGTAGCAAGTTGAAATGATACTTTTGTGTTATTCTTGCCTTGGATTTCATGCATAGATTCATTCATGACCCTTTTGATCTATGTTTGTGGACCTAATGTTTAACTATCATGAATCTAGTACCATTTATGTTGACTTTTGGGTGGAAAGCTATGAGCTTTATGTGGTGATTGTGCATAAATGCAACATAGAAAACCTCATGACCTTGATGTTAACTTGCCATGATGTGACCTATTGCTAATCACAAGTTTATCACCCTATTTGCTAAGTTTAATGCCACACATGTGTAGATTGGAATTGGACCTAAGTGCAATATTTGCCTTGAACCTATCATTGTATGCATAGATCTATTCATGTCTCTCTTGATCTATGATTGTGGATCAATCGTGAACCTAGTACCGTTCATGTTGACTTTTGGGAAAAATGCTATGAAATGGATTATGGCTTATGCATGTTAACAAACCTTAACCCCTCATGTCCCTTAACATGCATATGATAATGTTGAACCTACTTGCTATGCACAAGTTAGGATTGTTACCCTTTATGCTATTGACATGTTTGAGGCCAAATCACCTATATGTTATTGTCATGTTTGAGGCCAAGTCACCTTTTATGCTATCATACATGTTGAGGCCATATGCTAGTATGTTGAACCCCTTTTGCCTCAAATATCACCATGTTTAACTTATGATAGACTTTGCCACTTTATGCCCAACTTATCATATCATTATGTTCCCCCTTTTGATCTATTTGTGTTGATGCGAACTTACGTGCGATGGGGTTACGTTATGGGTAAACTTAAATGACATGAAACATGACTTGAAAATATGACATGTGATTATGCTTGAAAACATGAACGTGGACATGACATGTAGAAAAC
The DNA here is from genome assembly GCA_030737875.1 of Allium sativum. NCBI lineage: Eukaryota > Viridiplantae > Streptophyta > Magnoliopsida > Asparagales > Amaryllidaceae > Allium > Allium sativum. The sequence continues at coordinate 717,065,534 of CM060916.1, read as the reverse complement.
ATGAAAGTGGTCAACTCGAGGTTGGGTTGAGTTTGTAGCATAAATCTACCCGAAACCGACCGGCTTAACTAGTAGTTACAAACAATAGGACCCAATGTGAGTAGTTGGTCATGTCGCGCTTAAAACCCGAGGTTAGATTAGGTTGTGGTGTAAAGCTACCCGGACCCGCCCGGCTTAACTAGTAACCACAACAAGGTCTAATGTGAGAGGTTGGGGTGCATTAAGTTAATTAATGCAACATGATAGGGTTAAGTCATGGACTACTTGAATACTTAACCAATTAAACACAATGGATTGGTAGGGTTAAGTCATGGACTACTTGAATACTTAACCAATTAAACACGATGGATTGGTAGAGTTAAGTCATAGAACACTTGTATATACTTGACCGGTTGAACACGATGTATTGATAGGGTTAAGTCATGAAATGCTTGGATACACTTGACCAACTCAATACATGGTTAGGATAGGGTTAACCACACTTAACCCGTTTGAAAATCCTAGTTACGTGGTCCTTTTCAGCAGTAACCTATGGTATCATGGATACCCTAGGACTAGGCTAGGGTGGGGCACGATTACTGGGCTGATTGTAAGAGACCAAAAGAGACGGCTGAATGGTGCATTAGTTAAGTTCAGGCGGACCATGGTCGTGCACATTAAGTCCGGAGTTGAACATGGGCACCGGTAGGTTTAGACTGTGCGTGCTTGTTTTGTGTCTATGGTTTACACCCTAGGACTGGATACACCCTAGGGTGGACCTTGCACAGTTAACTACATTCCATGATTAAGCTGTATGACACCGATACACAACGAGTTGGGCTTATAGGGAGCCGATCGACTAGACCGAGTAGTTGGACCTTGATTTAGGTCATCTCATGAGTTTGGGCCAATATTGGGCTAAGGGATCATTTCTTGTTTATACTTGACAAGGATTAGAATACTAGTACACTTGGTGCAACTTAACCTTGTATATGCGATGCCACACTTAATCTATCTTATTAACTATTTACCATGCCAGTTTAGTTACCATCCTTATGTTTCATCTCAGTTTCTCATGTCCAGTTAATTTTACTAGTTTTTATACTAATAGTAGGTAGGACTTACCAGTCTTTTTGACTAACCCGTTTTCTTTCGCCTCTTTTCTTCCGTTCCCCCCTACCCCCCCAGGTTCTCAGGGTGGGAACACTAGCACCTAGCTTGGATCTTTAGCTTGCTTACTGGATAGCTCATGTACGGTTTGGACTTGAGCTCGCTATGGCTTTACCACGTCTACTTTGGGGATAGTTTACTTTACGTTATTTCCATTTTTCAGTTTATGTTTCTAGACTTGTAGTAGTTGGAAAATAATGACTTAGTACTTTTGAAGTAAGTTGACTATGGTTTTGAAATAGAAATTTTATCCGCTGCTTTATTTACTCTGTTTGACTCATATGTTCTGTCTTGTGATATCTCTATGCATGATTACCCGGTTAAACGCCCCTCCAAAGCTAGTGCACTTGCAAGAGTGACCCTGGCGGAGGTGGGGTGTTACAGGTATGGTTTTCTATAAAATAGTATAAGTACGTAAGTTATTTTAAAACTTGGTTTACAAACCCGGAACAGAGCATTTGAGTGTATTTTAACTAATAATAATAACTCATGTACTAAGGCAAATCGATTTATTAGAATTTTGATTATGTAACCATGAAATAGACTTAACTATTAAAAGAAGAGAAATTTAAACACGCCACCTCCGTTAAGGTCACTCACAAAGGGAATGCATTAACTTTAGTGGAGTATTATAGGTAAAAGGTACAGGTAATTTACAAGACAGACATATAAGCAGTGGAGAAACTAAATTTTATTTTACAAGCACGTGGTCCAGTCAAAACATTACAACAACTGTCTTAAAAACCAACTTCCAAATCATTACAATAAATCCTCTGTCTTGACTAAAACATAAAGAAGCATAAACAATAATAAATAAGCATAAATCCGCAATTAAGAGTGTAACCACAGCCATAGCCCAATAGAAGAGAATCCAAGCAATACGTCTACTCTCTTCAAGCTGGAAAAGGTCTGGACTAAGTTGAAGTATTCCCTCCCTGCGGACCTTGAGGGGGGGGGGGAGGGAACGGAAGACAAGAAGACGAAAGAAAACGGGTCAGACATAAGCTTGGTAAGTCCAGTGATTATTTAGCATGTAAACAGATAAAAGGATCATGACATGAATAAATTAAACCTAGACAATACCCTAAAAATAAGATAACAATAAATAAGGCAAGAGAAACTGAATATACTATCACACTCATTTCTATTTCTCTGCACCTACTAATAAGTGTTTTCAACTAGCACTATGTGTTCATGATAAAACGATCCTCTTTATCGATTGGCTTCTACTCGCATGCATTTATGACTTGTGTCATTCAGGCCCACTTGATTGTAGATACCTATGCTGGTCCCACAATGGGATGTATCAATTCTTATGGTGGCAACTCGACACATATTCAAGAAGCAAAGTGTATACTACTGATGCCCAGTGTTTGATTTGTCCATGCCGGAGTACGTGCACGCCCATACTCCATCGGAACCTATACTGCTGCACCACCCGCTGTTATTTTGACCGCTTATAATCAGCTCAGCAATCGTGCCCTACCCTGCCTAGTTCAGGGTACCATGATACGTCTATATGGGTTACTGTTGAAATGCGTCCCCATTACTACGGTTTCCTAATCAACATGTTAAAATGGTTCGGTTTTCTCTAATTAACCTAAACCCCACCGATCATTTTAGTTAACATGTTGTATTGGTTAAGTGTTGCCTTAATTTACTTAACCCTACCATTCTTAGCCTGCCTGTTTCTTAGCTTTAGTTCATTCATTAAAGCACCAACCTATCACATTAGATTTATATTGTTGCGGTCGCTGGATGTGCCGGACGGTTCCAGACAGTGTTACAACGCAACCCAATCTAACCTCGGATTTTTGGGCTTAATGTGCTAACCTCTCACATTAGATCTGTATTGTTACGGTTGCTGGATATGCCGAGCGGTTCCGAGCAGTCTTACACCGTAACTCAATCTAACCACGGGTTACGCATATTCATCTATTAATTAATATACATATTTACCATTTATGTTTATATGTAAATTATCCACCAATGTTGTCAACTCAAGTCATGTCCTATTTACCCTCTAAATTATGTCCATAATTCTTAGGTATACAAATTATACCATTTCGTGCCATTAATCATTTATATGATTATGAGCCAACCTATGCCAATAACATGTAATTTAATATTTTTCCCAACGTATCCCCCGTTATTCGATCGCATAAATTACATAGAGCGTTAGACTCGCAAATTAGCCTAACTCTTAAACAAAAAGGGAAAAGCAAAGGGACATGTAACATTCCAACGGCATAAAACAGTATAGATCAACTAAGCATGTGTGATATAAATTTGGCATAGTACTACACAAATTTAATTAAGCATGTAAATGTGAACATGCTTTTAAGTTGGACCAAATTAACATAGATCTAAACATCTAAGCATGTAGATCTAGATATATAGGCATATATGAACATGACTTTGCTTATGGTCTTGCATATAACATATCACAAAAGAATCACCAAATTTATATACAACATGATAGGTTCATCTCCAAATTAATATACAACATGATAGATTCATCACCAAATTAATATAAAACATAATAGGTTCATCACCAAATTAATATACAATATGATAAGTTGTATCAATCACAATAGTCACGTAGGCATAGGTAATTCTGAATTGCTACAGGGATAAACATGCATCAGAATACGATTATCTTACAACTAGGCACAGTTCTAGTTTCACTTCATTACAAGTCATGACTTTTATTTGTTCAAATCTAAAGAATAACTGAACTTACAAACAAAAGAACAAATCTTGTTTTCTGGGATCTGATTTCTGAAACTAAAAACTATCCTTTGATGTAGACTATTGATTCTCTAGTTTGGACTTGATTAGGGGCTTTCTAACTTGATTTCTAGTTTAGAGAAAAATGGAGGCTACGCTAGTTTGGCCATGGATAGCATGACGGCTTCAGAGAGCAAGGTTATGTGGTTTTTGGGTTGAGGGTTGGGTGTTTATATAGAAGTTTAGATTAATGAGAGCCGTTAGATCAACCTAGGAATAATCAGAGACATGCAGACCAAACAGAGCCAGCTGAAAGTCGATTCATATGCCCTAATGACTCAGAAAAATGTCACTGGACAAAACAGCCCGGATTTGGCCGTGGGGGTCGACCCCTACAGGGGGACGACACCCCAGTCGACACCCCTCTTTGGCGGTCGACACCTATGTCGACCCCCCATGAGGGGAGTCAACCCCTATGGGCGGGAAATTTCCTGCCCAGCTGATTCTCGGAATTTTGAATTTCGAATTGCTTTTTGATTTAATTATTATTTATATTTAATTTTCGTTTAAACTTGAAATCTTCTGAACTCCGTAACTTCTTTATACGGAGTCCGATTCACGCAAACTCGGACTCTATCTCAAGAAGAATTCCGAGACGAACGCAATGGAGAAACCCATTTCCCCTAATTTCCACTTTTAAATTTAAGTATTCTTTAATTCGTTACTTTAATGTTTACAGAAAACACGGGGTGTTACATTCTCTCCTCCTTAAAGGATTTCGTCCCCGAAATCTTCAAGTCAAGAAGAATGTATATCCTACCATCCAACATCCATCTACTCAACGATTCAATCACAAGCATCCATTTTCCTTAAAAGGTACCTAATGATTTTCATGAACATATGCTTAGTGTCTGTATATGTCCTTATCTAATGCAAAATCAGGCGGTCTACTGATTCAGCTGACCTCCTTAATGCAAATCATGATAGTGCCATGAATCCATTATGTATGCAATTATTCCTAATCGTACTTTATAACTTCTACATGAGTGCACAATCATTCATACAAGTGCAACATCCATATGACAACACATCAAGTTTCAATCCATATACAAATACATATATACATATGCTATATGAAAGTGACTGAGCCGATGTTGTACCTAATGTGTGTGTATATGCATCCACGAGCAACCACTTGCAACCATCAATCATAACATGTTTCAAATACATGTTTACATTCATTGGTTTCTACCTACAGATCAAGAATAGGACCGAGGAGATATACTTAAAAGATAGATATAAGCATGCATAAACTTATGGAAAAGGGATCAAGGATGCACCCTTAAAAAGAAAAGTGCACGTACCTTGTCCTCAGTCTCCAAAGTTGCATCTTCCTCAACGTCACTCCATTGAACTTTAACAAGCTTGACTTCGCAGTTGCGTAGCTTTTTGACTTTTATCCCTAAGATATGAGTTGGAACTCTCCTCACCATCACTTCTCGTTCCACTTCTACTTCTTCTAGTATGCTTGGCTCCATAACTTACGCAGACTCATGTAAGGACTTTCGTAGATGAGAGACATGGAAAACATTATGAACTCCAGCCAATCTTTCGGGCAGCTTTACTCTATAAGCCATCTTCCCAACCCTCTCAATGATAGAAAATGGCCCTACAAATCTTGGTGCCAATTTTCCTGTAGACCTAAAGCGAATGACATTCCTCAAAGGAGATCATTTATGGAAAACCTTGTCTCCAACCTCAAACTCAAGGTCGGTCCTTCTTTTATCAGCATAGGACTTCTGTTTATCTTGTGTTGTCTTCATTCGTCTTCGTATCAAGTCCACCTTCTTTGAAGTTTCTCTAATCATGTCCGGCCCAAGTACGAGCTTATTTGTAGACTCCCACCAACAAGTTAGTGATCGGCATTGTCTTCCATATAAAGCCTCAAAGGGTGCCATGCTTATGGTGGCTTGATAGCTATTGTTGTAGGCGAATTCCACCAAAGGAAGATGATCCTCCCATGTCCATCCAAAACCAAGAATGCACAATCTCAAAAGATCTTCTAACACTCTGTTCACCCTTTCCGTCTGACCATCGGTTTGAGAGTGATATGCCGTGCTTAAGCATAGCTGTATGCCTACGGCCTCATGCAAACTCTTCCAAAACTCGCTCGTAAAAATAGGATATCGATCACTTACCATGCTAGAGGGTATTCCATGCAGTCGAACCACCTCTTTAAGATAAATGGACGCTAACGATGAGGCAGTCCTCCTACTCTTAACAGGTATAAAATGAGCGCTTTTAGTGAGCCTTTCCACTATTACCCAAATACTGGTATTGCCCCTTCTTGACCTGGGCAACCCATCAATAAAGTCCATCGAAATGCTCTCCCATTTCCACTGTGGGACTTTTAGAGGATGAAGCAGACCACCAGGTTTCTTCTACTCCCCTTTGACTTGCTGGCATATCAAGCATTTAGAGACAAACTCGGTACATCTTTCTTTATGCCATTCCAAAAGAAAACCCTTTTTATGTCTTTATACATCTTGTCCCCACCTGGATGTATGGTCAATTTAGAATGGTGTGCTTCTTCGAGAACGGTTTTCACTAAATCTCTTGCTTGTGGGATGCATAGTCTTCCATCCCGTCTCAACCAACCCTTTTCATCGATGGAGTATCTTTTGAGGTGACTTGAAGTCTCACCTCTCATTAGCTTATCCATCACATCAACTAGCTGAGGGTCTTCACGTTGCGCGGTTCCTACTGAGTCCAGAAGCATAGGTCACACCTCTAGTGTTGCTAACAAGCCAGATAGAAACTCAAAGGAAGGTCTAAAGTCAAAGTTTGCTATGTGCTCCAAGATTTTCCTTTCTACAAAGAGAGGACTTAGGGTCAGCTTTTTCCTACTCAAGGCATCTGCTACCACATTGCCTTTGCTAGGGGTATAAGCAATCTCAAAATCGTTTGAGGCAAGAAACTCCATCCACCTTTGTTGTCTTAAGTTAAGATCTTTCTATGAGAAAGGTACGTTAAAAATTTATGGTCAGTAAACAATTCAAACCTTTCTCTTAGTAGGTAATGACGCCATGACTTAAGAGCGAAAACAATGGCAGCTAGCTCCAAATCATGAGTTGGGTTATTCTTCTCATGTACCTTCAACTGCCTTCCCTCATAACAAACTTCTTTGCCCTCTTGTATCACGACAGCGCCCAATCCTATCCTGCATGTGTCTGTATATACAGTAAACATCTTACTCCCATCAGGCAATGTCAGATTCGGGGCTGTTGTTAGAGCTCTTTTCAGTCGTTGGAAAGCAACATCGCAATCCAAATCCCAAGCAAACGTTAGGTTCTTCTTCGTCAATCTTGTAAGTGGTGCTGAGATCTTCTTAAAGTCTTTAATGAACTTTCTGTAAAAACCTGCTAGCCCGAGAAAACTTTGTGCTTCGACTGCGTTACGGAGGACCTTCCAATCTTGCACCACAACTACTTTTGCGGGATCCACAGCTATCGCCTCTTTGGACAACACATGTCCAAGAAACTTTACTTCTTCTCTCCAAAAAAGGCATTTGGATAATTTTGCTTTTAGCTGGTGTGCACGACGAGTATCCATGTCTTCCCTTAAATACAAAGCATGCTCTTCCTCATTTTTCGAGGAGATCAAAATGCCGTCTACGAAGACCACTACAAATTTATTAAGGAACTCCCTGAACACCCGACTCATCAAGTCAACGAAATAAGCAGGTGCGTTTGTCAAGCCGAAAGGCATAACAAGCCATTCAAAGAAACCATCTGGGGTCCTGAATGCGGTCTTATCAATGTTGTCCTCAGCCACTCTTAGCTGATGAAAACCGGTATCCATATCTAGTTGGGAGAAAACCGATGCACCTACAAGCTGATCGAACAATTCGTCTATTCTTGGAAGTGAGTGCCTATTCTTCTTGGTCATCTTGTTTAGCTCCCTATAGTCAACACATAGGCGAAGTGAACCATCTGCATTGGTTGCAAACACCACTGGAGCACCCCATTTAGAAATACTCCGCCTTATAGACCCCTTTTCAAGCAACTCTTTAACTTGCTTGTTGAGCTCCTTCCTTTCCCTTGGAGCCATGTGTCTAACGGGTAGAGCAACGGGTTTTGCATTATCAACAAGATATATGCAGAAGTCTATTTCCCGCTTTAGAGGTAAACCCTTCACCTCTTCAAAGACATCCGAGTATTCATAGACCACTCTAACAGATTACAGGTTTTCAAAAGACGCATCAAGAGATTCTAGGTAGCTAAGCATAACAAAGTTCATGGGATTACAAGAGATTTCGAGAGTGTTACCGAGGCGAGTCATAAGTCTAACTACTCCCTTTTCACAATCGAGGATGGCCCCACTACTGGATAGCCAGTCCATGCCTAGAATCAACCCATAGCACGTGAAGCCCAAAACATAGGCATTACATCTAAACCCAACGCTTAGTATAGAAATTTCCAAATCCAAACAAATCATTGATAAATAAGCCTAACCCCCAAATGGATTTGAAACAACCAAGGGATCCTCTACTATACTGGTGTCTAGGTGCAGAGATTCAACTAAAGCAGTAGATATAAAAGAGTGTGATGCGCCAGAATCAAAGAGAGTGCGAATAGGATGATCAAAAAGATAAACTAAACTCTCAACCGAAATATTTCTACCTCGTTCTTCCGGAGGTGCTAGAGAGCGTGAACCTGCCCTCTAGAAGTAGATCTAGTCCTCTGCCCTTGCCCTTGATTTCTTGGGCAGTCCTTAGCCATGAGTCCTGTCCCGCCGCACTGAAAACAACCACCCATCTTCCTCTTCTTCTTTCTGCAGTCCTTCATCAGATGTCCAGGTATGCCACAAAAATTACACTTCCTCTTGTCACGGGGTTTGTTATTCTTCCCTCTCTTCTTGGAATCCGTCTTCTTGTTCTGTGATCCCTCCATTTCTTATCTTGAGGTACTTCCGCCTTTATCTCTTTCTTGCCATCCTTATCTTCCTCCTGTAATAGTGCCATGTCCATTAGTCTATCATAAGTCACACCCATAGGTATATGGGTCATAGCTAGGCTGTGCAGTGTCTCGTTCAACCCTTTAACGGAATGGAGAGCCTTCTTATGTGGAGTGTTCACTAACTCCAATCCGAATCTAGCCAGCTGTTTGAAGTGGTTGACGTATTCCTTGACTGATAGGCTTCCCTGTTTGATAGCTAAGAACTTTTCCACCTGTAGGCTTCGTTCAGCTTGCGAGAGGAACTTCGTTTCAAACCTCATTCTGAAATCCTCCCAAGTTTCAATGGGTCTCTCAGCATTAGTAACTTCCTACCAATAAGAGGCTTCGCCCTTAAGTAACCACACAACCAATTGTATCTTCTTCCTATCGCCCAATTCGAAGATAACAAACAAATCTTCTATTTCCTTGAGCCAATTTCTTGCTTCCACAGATGACTCCGTCCCATTAATGTTCTTTCCACCCATGGCTCGAAAGTCGCTACATATCTTCGAGAAAGCATTCACACGAGGAGGAGGATGAGGAGGAACAACTGCAACTGGGGGAGGAGGAACGTATGCTGGGCCTGCGTCATTAGCCCTAGCCTCCAGGTACCTTCGGAACCAACCAGGTACCGGTACACCCTCAGGAAGATTAAGATCCACGGACATGCTGAAATGAAAAGAAAAGGTTCAAAACAAAGGATAGAAAGATAGTGCATACGGATTTAGGGATTATGCTTTTTAAAATAAGACAACATTTTTCTTAAATATGCTTCTTTGAACTTCTTTTTTTAAAATAGTTTTCAAAAACTTTTATCCAATTTGGTAAACCTTTGTTCCGATACCAAGTGTAAACACCCCACCTCCGCTAAGGTCACTCACAAAGGGAATGCATTAACTTTGGTGGAGTATTATAGGTAAAAGGTACAGGTAATTTACAAGACAGACATATAAGCAGCAGAAAAACTAAATTTTATTTTATAAGCACATGGTCCAGTCAAAACACTACAACAACTATCTTAAAAACCAACCTCCAAATCATTACAATAAAGCCTATGTCTTGAGTAAAACATAAAGAAGCATAAACAATAATAAAGCAGCATAAATCCCCAATTAAGAGTGTAACCATTATAGTCTAATAGAAGAGAATCCAAGCAATATGTCTACTCTCTTCAAGCTAGAAAAGGTCTGGACTAAGTTGAAGTATTCCCTCCCTGCAGACCGCGGGGGAGGGGGGACGGAAGACAAGAAGACGAAAGAAAACGGGTCAGACATAAGCCTGGTAAGTCCAGTGATTATTTAGCATGTAAACAGGTAAAAGGATCATGACATGAATAAACTGAACCTAGGACAATACCTTAAAAATAAGATAAAAATAAATAAGGCAATATATACTGAATATACTATCGCACTCATTTCTATTTCTCTGCACCTACTAATAAGTGTTTTGAACTAGCACCATGTGTTCATGATAAAATGATCCCCTTTATCAATCGGCTTCTACTTGCATGCATTTATGACTTGTGTCATTCGGCCCCGCTTGATTGTAGATACCTATGCGGGTCCCACCATGGGGTGTATCAATTCCTATGGTGGCAAGCCAACACAAATTCATGATGCACAGTGTATACTACTGATGCCCAGTGTCTGATTTGTCCATGTCGGAGTACATGCACGCCCATACTCCATCGGAACCTACACTGCTGCACCACCCGACGTTATTTTGACCTCTTATAATGATCCTAGTAATCGTGCCCCACCCTGCCTATTTCAGGGTACCATGATACATCTATGTGGGTTACTGTCGAAATGGGTCCCCGTTATTAGGGTTTCCTAATTAACATGTTAAAATGGTTAAATGTTCTCTAATTAACCTAACCCACCCATCAGTTTAGTTAACATGTTGTATTGGTTAAGTGTTGCCTTAATTTACTTAACCCTACCATCCTTAGCATACCTGTTTCTTAGCTTTAATTCATTCATTAAACCACCAACCTCTCGCATTAGATCTATATTGTTGCAGTTGCTGGATGTGCCGAGCGGTTCCGGGCAGTCTTACATCGCAATTCAATCTAACCTCGGGCTTTTTGGCTTAACGGTCTAACCTCTCACATCAGATCTGTATTGTTACAGTTGCTAGATATGCCGGGCGGTTTCGGGCAGTCTTACACCGTAACTCAATCTAACCTTGGGTTAGGCATATTCATCTTTTAATTAATTTACATATTTACCATTTATGTTTATATGTAAATTATCCACCAATGTTTTCCACTCAAGTCATGTCCCATTTACCCTCTAAATTATCTCCATAATTCTTAGGTATAAAAATTATACCATTTCATGCCATTATTCATTTACATGATTATGAGCCAACCTAAGCCAATAGCATGTAATTTAATATTTTTTCCAATGTATCCCCCCGTTATTCGTTCGCATAAAGTACATTGAGTGTTAGGCTCGCAAATTAGCCTAACTCATAAACAAAAAAGGGAAAAGCAAAAGGACATGTAACATTACAACGACATAAAACAGTATAGATCAGCTAAGCATGTGTGATATAAATTTGACATAGTACTACTGTTAACCAAAAATTGGTTCTAACACCCAAATTAGATATGAATTCAATGAAATAGAATCAAAAAGCAATAAAGAACATGCAATTTATAGTGGTTCGGCATTAACGAGCCTACATCCACTTTGTTTTCTTTTAGTTGATGATTTGAATACAAATACAACAATGATTCTCACTCAACTTCACAATTACAACACTCAAACTCACTCAAATCTCTCAAAAATGGACTTTAAGAGATGATTTTGATCTGAATATGATTGTAGAATTCGGCTATGGAGGAAGTTTGGACTGAGAATTTGCCGAAAGATCCTTTCAAATGCCTCTAGGTGGTGTATTTATAGATGAAAAATCTCCTCGAAGTGGCTTCAGTTCGGAATCGCGTGGCATCCATCCCTTGAGAGTCTGGTTCGGAGGCTCCATGATGGCTACAGCGCATTGAGATCGTGGAAGAAATGGTTAGATCTTTTCCGAGTCTTCAGGAGATATGCACAGCAACGGCTACAGATTCAAAGGAAAAAGTGGTTCGGATCGGGGCCTCCGATCCGATTCGGTGATGCAACTTGCTGTCCCTTGATGCTGTTGACGTACTCATCTGATCCGAACCGATAGGATTGCTGGCTTTTTTCTGATGCCCCTGAAGTGTTCCTCCGATCTGAACCGCTGAAGCCACCTGCTTTATGATGTTGCTGCCATATTCTTCCGATCCGAACCGATAAGGCCACTTGCTATCCTTTGGTATTGCTGACGTATTAATGATCCGATCCGATGTAATGAGGCTACTGATGTATCTCTCTGATCCGATCCGATGTGGTCTCTGCGTTCTTGATCTTTACTCACCTCCTGCACTATCTTCCTCCAACCCGATCCGATTGGTGTCTTTCTCCCTATTTGTTCTTTGTGTAGCCTAGTTCACAAAGTAGGCTAACATTTTGCCCCTTCGAAGTACACTCTTATCTGAGATAAAGTGTGCTTCGAAGCAGTTCATGGAACATCCTTTGAATTAGAACCGTTGAATGATCACTTCCATCTACTTGTAGTGTCACTTCATGAAGTCGTGGCTTTTGCTGCTTTTTATATATATATATATATATATATATATATATATATCCATAATCCGTATGAATTACTTTCTTCATTTTCAAACAACTTTGAGAGCTTTTATTTAACGTCCTGTGACCCTTCCATGTAAGCTTTTTCTTTACTTTTCTTCAAATTCACTCCGCGTGTCCAATCAGTGTATATACCCTCGTTCGGTTCGGAATTCGTTCTGAATGGATTTCCTCCAGCGGCACACCCGAACAGATACACCGGTATCACTTCCCCATGGATCAACAGGCCATAGGGCCTTCGTGGGCTTGACTTCCGGTCTGAACGGGCTTGGGGAAACTGGGAATACGAGTGGTCACTTCGATTTCGTATAAGTACCCCCCGTCTCCTTCTTCCTCTTCCTTCTTTATTGTTCTCTTCCAATGAAATTTGCACCAAAAGCCTAGAATTTTAAAAAATCTGAAACTCTCTCGTTTTAATCCCCGAATCCAACACATAGGTAGTTTTATGATCTTGAATCTCATCTTTATAATTGCTTTTAGCTTAGATTCGCGATTTCCTTGAACGATTCCAGCGAGGTATTCAATGGATTTCGTCTCCATGATGACCTCCTTCACTCCGCCATCGCCATTAACGGCGTTAAATTTCTCCCGAGGCGGCGGTGGAGGGGGTTAAGATTCCTTGTTGAGCGTTTGAATGCATCAGTACTCGATTTCAGTTGGGACTTTCAACATAGGATCGAGCTTGACCCCAAAGAGGAGGAAAAAGGGAGAGGAGAAACGCAGGGGATCGGTTCGGGTGACAAGACAGAGATGAAAATGGGGTTCAACTGATCGGTTTGAGTCGGTCTTGCGAGCCAAGAGAAGGACAAGACTCACTTGACCAGACCGGATCGGAATGTGAAACAAAGAAGGGGAGAAGCACGGATGTTTAATCCGATCCGGACCGTTCAAGTTCTCACCTCCGAACCGATTTGACTTTGGTTACTGAGCAACAACTCTTGTCCCAGGCTAGCACAAAGCTTTCTCCCTGATCCGACCCTAGCGCGTGTATCCGAACCGAACCGAAAAACATTCCAAGATTGCACAAAAGACCTTGCTTAGCTGGTTAAACCAATTCTTAATATAATCTTCAACTTAATTGACAGTTAGGATAGTGCCTTGCGAACATGAACAAATATCAAGAACCGTTCTGAACATCACTGCTTCCTTGGACCTTTACATTATGCTTTCATGTATTTAATTTGCATCTTTGTAACACGTTGCACACACTTTAGTTCACATACGCACATGGGGGACACGGAGAAATTTACTCTAATCCATGCCATTGTTTCTTCAATTGTATAGCGATCATGGCCGAGAGACGTTCTTTTAGATTAGCAAAGAAGACGGAAATTGCAGAAACATCTAAGAAATATACTCTCGACGACATATATTCTTCAGACCCTGAATGGGACGACGAGGGCCCAGATTATGAAATAGGATTGCATAACAACGAAACACCTTCGGACAACAAAGTTTCTCTGGCCCATGAGGAGGAAGGAGGGATTGGAGATAATAGAGCTCCTGACGAATTTGAGTCTGCCATTATATTGGAATCACCCACAGACTCTGTTGAATCAACGATCGATGATGATAGACTGGCTCGCATATGTCTAAAGCACGGTATACTAAGAAGGGATACTCTGGTGCCGTCGAAAACTGACCGTCCTCACAATCCTCCAGAAGGATTTATGGCAATCACCCGATTGATGTGCATGGTTGGGGCTATTCCACCGTTTTCTCCTTTTGTTGTCGACTTCCTAAGACAGATGCGGATTGCCCCATGCAGCTGCTTCCCAACTCCTATGCTTACCTACATACCTTATATGTAGCGTACCGCGAGATCTTAGATACATATCTCACTTTCGATGATGTTCAATTCTTTTATAACTTCAAGCATCGGACTCGAGAAACTCCTCCTTTCTCTTACTTCGAATCAGTCCCAAAAAGGAAAATAATTTCAGTGCCATTCGGCAGCAAGACCGGCGATTCCAAGCTGGAATGGTTTTATATACGGCAACAGCCGGGATGTGCTAGGAGTTGGACAAAATCAAGTAAAGCATTGATTTTCTAAATCTCAACTCTGAATGTCCACGCCAACACATTAATCCGTTTTCTTTTTGTTTGCAGTTGATAATCCAAAAAAAATATCGGGTCAAGTGTACTTTGATCGGATGCGTCAGCTCCTTAATGGCAACCAAAAATTTCTAACCATCGATGAAGTCCTTAAGGATGAATACCTTCATCATCACGGGCTGCTGTCCATTACCCGTAGCATAGGTCACGGGTCGGTCCATATGTATACATCCCTCCAGTGGATGTAATTCCAGGAATGGGCGAGAGCTCGAAAAGTCCCACAATACCGCTTCGAACTTCACCTTCTCCATTGTAACACCCCACACCCGCTACGGTCACTCACTAAGGGAATGCCATAACATCGGTGGAGTATTATAAGTGAATATAGAACAGAAAAATTACAACAAGACAGATATAAGTAATACTTGAGAATTTAAAACATCATTTCATTGCAGCGGAAAGTAAAACATGTTTGGTTACACCAAAACCATAAACAAGAGTCAAGTACATAATATCCATCCTGATAAAACAAAAGTACATAATCCCACTACATAACTTAATAGCCATAATAGAAAAGATAAACTGAGCTTTACATCCACGGTCCAAGCTCCAAAAGATAGATAAAGCAGTCTGATCAAAGCCCACTAGTGCTAGGCCCACTCTGATAACCTGAGGGTTGGGAAAAAGATAAAAACAACGGGGTCAGACATAAGTCTGAGCGAGTCCTATAACTTTAACAATACAATCATTAAAGTAACCAGAGTAAGACATAAGCTTGATATACGGTAACGACTGGGGATAAATGGCTACACTAAGCAGCCAACTAGACTTAGGATGAACTACGATAACCGTAAAGACGCATCTACCCACCCAAGGATAATTACTACCCTGCACCACACCAGTCATTCCCAATTTAAAGGTTGATCCCACTAAGAATACTTAGTAATCTATAATTAGTAGTTTCGTGTACCCCTAGCTGACTACATAGGTGTCGTCTGCCCCTATTTCCACTAGGTGTACCCACTACCCCCCATTCGATCGGCTCCCTAACGTAGATACCCGTGTTGGCCCCACAGTGGGGTGTATCATCCCCCAAAGTGGCAACCTGATAATATCAACGGTGCACGGCTTATACCTACACGATGCAACAACGTCTTACTTACCAGCCCGGGTCCACACACGCATATGAAACCCGTTGGACTTGCGTTGCCACCGCTAACCGTTTTGGCCTCTTACAGTCAAGCCCAATATGCGTGTCCCGTCCTCGACTTGGGTCGAGCCCACAAAGATACGTTTGGGATATTGGTTGAAATGGGCCCCACAAGCTACCCACCTAAGCTTGTCATTTCTAGTGAATCCCACTTAACCCTTTAACCATGTCCACTTACATGTTATAAATTTTGGTTAAGTCTTTTAATCATATTTTAATTGCCACTCAAGGCACCCACTAGATTTCCACATGCCACCCAAGGCACTTACTTGATTCCCACATGCCACCCAAGGCACTTACTTAACCCTTTAATCATGTTTACTTACATGTTCCACTTTGGATAAGTATTCTAATCGTATTTTCTATTGCCACCCAAGGTAACCCACTAGTTTCCTCATGCCACCCAAGGCACCCCCACTGGTTACTACATGCCACCCAAGTCACCCACTTAACCCCTCATGCCCCACTACATGCTAATTTGGTTAAGTGTTTCTTAATTAATTAAGATCGTAACCTTTGTAAAGACCTCTCACATTAGACTGTCTTTTATGGCAGCTGGATATGCCGGTTGGTTCCGGGCAGCCTTACACCATAACAGAGTCTAACCTCGTGTCTTTACACTTGTCACGTATTTAGTTTATGACTAAGACCTCTCACATTGGGCCAATCATTTGTAGCCGCTGGATTTGCCGGTCGGTTCCGGGCAGTCTTATGCTACAAAAGGGTCCAACCTCGTGTCTTAGTCGATTAATTACACCTAATTAATCACCCCCATAATTTGTATTAATTATCCCTAATTAATTACAAATATTTAAAAATATGGGTAGACCTAACTCAATAGGTAAATTCCCAATTCCATAATATGGGTAGACCTAACTTAATAGGTAAATTCCCAATTATGTCCATCCACTTTATGGTATGTTTAATCATACCAACTTCACACAATTTTATGTGTTCATTAATTTTTACCCCATCGTCCCCACGTAAATACATTAACATGACATACTTTAAAAGAGGAGATCCATCATACACACAATGGGTTCAACTTAGCATATCATTAGCATTATCATGGGTTTAAAAGGTGTCAACTTGCATATATGACCATAAACCCAACTTGCATAAATAACCAACCCAAACTTGCATGAATCACATATGTCATAAAGATGGTAACTTGCATAAATGTTCATGTCATAGACCTATCATAAAGGTGTCAACTTGCATACATGTCATAGGTCTAAAAGGGATGAACTTGCACATGTACTTATGTCATACAAAGGGGTAAACTTGCATATGTATGTATGACATACAAAGGTGTAAACTTGCACATGTTACTTGCATATAATCAACCACCAAACTTGCATAACATGTCATATATAGACTTGCATATAATCAAACACCAAACTTGCATAACATGTTACATATGAACTTGCATATAATCAACCACCAAACTTGCATAACATGTTACATATGAACTTGCATATAATCAACCACCAAACTTGCATAACATGTTACATATGAACTTGCATATGTATGTATGACATACAAAGGTAAACTCGCATATGTTATGCATATCACTAATCCAAACAACTTGCATAGATTATGCATATTATAGATCCAAACTCATAGGTTAAACTTGCATGTCATGTCACTTATTTCACACATGATTCTAGCATAAAACCAAGCATTTAACTTGCATAAAACCAAACACTTAGCATGCATAAAACCAAATACTTAGCATGCATAAAACCCACCACTTAACATGCATAAACCCAAACACTTAACTTGCATAAACATAGTGTCATCATGAATAAGTGTTAAACATAGTGATTAGCAAACTAGCATCATAACATATGACCTAAAACCCATTGATCCGCAAGCAAAACCATATGATCTCATCACATCTCATCTACTTAGTTTAGCAATTGGTTATTAAAGTGATAGAAACTCACAAACTCCAAGATTAGCTCCTTAGATAGTTGCTAGAGTTGAAGTAGAGGTGGATTAGTAGTTGATTAGCTTGCAATCCTCTTCTCTAATTAGTGGAGGCTCCTTCTAAGTTGCATTTTGGCGGCATGATGGCATAGATTCTATTTTTAGTATGGATTAGGGTAGTCTTAGGATGTATTTATAGGATTAGGTTGTGTTTTAGACCCTTAGATTAACCCTAGGTTAGTTTAGGTCCATCAGATTTCGTCCCAAGCCCTCCAACCCAACCCAAAACTCAACCAGGTGCACCTAGGCCAGAATCAGCCGACAGGGCAAGTCGACAGCCCTGTCGACTGCCAACTCGACAGGCATGTCGACAGGCAAGTTAACAGCCCTGTCGACAGCCAAGTCGACTTGGCTGGGCGGGAGTTTTCCCGCCTGGCCCCCATTTCTGCATGTTTCGAAATTCAAATTTCCCGAAAACTTCTTTGGGCCTTAACCGGGTCATACGGACTTCGATTTACAAAATTTCGGACTCTATTTCGCGTATTTTTCCGAGACGAACACAATGACGTAACCCTTTTCCCCTGATTCTCACATCTGAGATTATTAATTCTGTAATTAGTGAGTATCAGTGTTAACTGAAATTCGGGGTGTTACATTCTCCCCTCCTTAAAGGATTTCGTCCCCGAAATCTCCAAGTTAAGGAGAATGCGTATCCTACCATCCAAACAACCATCTACTCAATCCATCAAACACGGGCATCCATTGTCCTTAAAACAATTTCTACTGATGTATGAGCATATGCAAAAAGTGTGTGTATATGTTCCCTATCTAATGTATGAACATATGCAAACCGTGATAGTGCCATGCATCCAATATGTATGCGAAAGAACCCTATCGACACATACTATATCTACATGAGTGCATAATCATTCACCAAAATGCATCATCCATATGATAACACAACCATTATACATCCATAAATATAGCTACCTACACACGATTATATGCAATATGCAATATGAAGTGATTGAGCCGATCTAGTGTCTAGAGTCTGTGTATATGCATCCACGAGCAACCACTAGCAAACACTTACATCCACATGCATCCATCAATCATAACATGTCTCAAACACATGTTTCAACCATAGGTTTACCCTATCTAAAGGTCAAAGGCACTAACAAGAGGACATACTAAAGATAAGATAAGTACTAGAAAAACGATAAAGGAGAAGTTAAAAGACATACCCTTAAAAAGGAATGGGTATAATGAACGTATTTTCGCTTCCGTCTCCCAAGTAGCGTTGCTCTCATCTTCTCCCCATTGCACTTTGACTAGTTGAACCTCCCTGTTTCTCAACCTCTTAATCTCTGACCCAAGGATGCGTGTAGGAGCTTGTCGAATAGTCGCATCACGCTCTATCTCTACTTCTCTAAGCAAGCTCGGCTCTACCACCTCTGCGGTCTCATGTAGGCACTTCCTCAAATGTGACACATGGAATACATCATGTACACCACTGAGTCTGTCGGGCAACTCCACTCTATAGGCCATCTGTCCAATCCTTTCCTTAATAGGAAACGGTCCAACAAACCTTGGTGCTAACTTCCCAACAGATCCAAAGCGAACCACATTCCGTAACGGAGATACTTTGACAAAGACCATGTCCCCAACATCAAACTCAAGCTCTGTTCTCCTCTTGTCCGCATAAGATTTCTGTCTGTCTTGCGCCGCTTTCATCCTTCTTCGAATCAAATCAATCTTTTCCGAAGTCTTCCTAACCATATTGGGCCCAAGCAAGATCTTATCCGTAGATTCCCACCAACATGTAGGTGATCGACAAGGCCTTCCATAAAAAACTTCGAAAGGAGCCATGCCAATACTAGACTGAAAGCTGTTATTATATGCGAACTCCACCAATGGAAGATGCTCTTCTCATGTGCCTCCAAAATCTAAGATACATAGCCTCAAAAGGTCTTCTAAAATGCGATTCACCCTCCCGGTCTTGCCGTCCGTCTGAGGATGATTTGCGGTGCTCAAACACAACTGAGTCCCTACCGCCTCTTTCAAACTCTTCCAAAACTCGCTAGTGAAGATAGGATCTCGATCACTCACTATGCTGGAAGGTACACCATGCAATCTAACAATCTCTCGAATGTAGATTGAAGCTAGCCATTGAGCAGTCCTCTTACTCTTCACGGGTATAAAATGGGCACTCTTAGTAAGTTTGTCTACCGCAACCGAAATTCCCGTATTACCCTTCCTCGATCTTGGTAATCCATTGACGAAATCCATCGAGACACTATCCCACTTCCATAGCGGAACCTCCAATGGGTGAAGCAACCCACCGGGTTTCTTTTGCTCCGCTTTTACTTGTTGGCACACCAAGCATCTAGCGACATACTCGGCCGCGTCTTTCTTCATACCGACCCGAAAGAAAACTCGCTTCATGTCTTGGTACATCTTGTCCCTACCGGGATGAATGGTCATCTTCGAACGATGTGCATCATCAAGTATAGCCTTCCTCAAACCCTCGTCTTGCGGTACACAAAGTCTACCGTCTCTACGCAACCACCCCTTACCATCTAGGGTGTACCTACTCAAATGGCTGGACGACTCCCCCTCCTCATGAGCTTCTCTACTAATTCAACCAACTGTGGGTCGTCTCGCTGTGCTCCGCCAATCCGCCCCAAAAGAGTAGGCCTAACCTCCAAGGAGGCTAGCAAACTGGGTACAAAGTCAACGGAAGGTCTAAAGTCAAACATAGAAATAAACTCTAAGCTCCGTCGTTCAACGAACAATGAACTCAAGGACAACCTTTTTCTACTTAAGGCGTCCGCTACCACGTTACCCTTGCCATGGGTATACGCTATCTCAAACTCATTGGATGCTAAGAATCCTATCCACTTTTGCTGTCCTAAGACTATGCGCTCGAAGAGTCTCCAACACTTCCCTAAGATGTAGGGCATGCTCTTCTCCACTTTTAGAGAAAACCAGGATATTACCCCATCCAAAATCATCACAACTGTCCATCTCTCACGCAGACTACCCTAGTCGAACTCGACATCCCCCAAATGCAAGCCCCAAAGGCCTAAACCAATATCAGACAAACACCCAAGGGATACCTCCTTCGAATTCAGACGACCTACGTGAGATGATACTAGTAAAAACGGCTAAATAATTAAGCCCTTGTCCAACTCTGGATGTCCTCGCCAGTCTCGCTCCAAAACCACCGTATATCCCATAACTGGCTTTGCTCAACCTATTGAGCACATACGAAAACTTATTTCGCTCCTAGAAAAGACCAAGATGTCATTTACAAAGACCATCACGAACTTATTTAGGTACTCCCTGAACACCCTTCTCATCAAATCAATAAAGTATGAGGGGGCGTTCGTCAAACCAAATGGCATCACCAGCCACTCCTAAAAACCATCTAGAGTCCTAAAGGCAGTCTTCTCTATACTATCCTCAGCCACTCTCAACTAACGAAACCCCGTGGCTAAGTCCAACTGCGAAAATACTGAGGCGCCAACTAACTGATCAAAGAGATCATCAATCCTCGGCAATTGGTGTCTATTCTTCTTTGTGAGTTTATTTAGTTCTCTTTAGCCTACACAAAGTCTGAGGGACCCATCCGCCTTCGTGGCAAAAACTACTGGAGCACCCCACTCCGATATACTTCGTCTTATGAACCCCTTCTCAAGCAAATCGTCTACTTGCTTATGGAGTTCCCTCCTCTCACGAGGAGCCATGTGGCACACCGGCCAAGATACTGGTTTGGCATTGTCTACCAGATATATTCGGAAGTCAATCTCCCGCTCCGGAGGTAAGCCCTTCACCTCCTCAAACACATCCGAGTATTCCCGGACCACTCTAACAGATCGCAAACTCTCGACCGACGTGTCAAGCGATTCTAAATAACTTAACATAATAGATTCCATGGGATTACAAGAGATCTCGAGAGTGTTACCCAAGCGGGTCATAAGCCTAACAACTCTCCCTTCAAAATCAAGAACGACACCACTACTGGATAACCAGTCCATGCCCAAAACTAACCCATAACCCGTGAAGCCCAAAAAGCATCACATCTAAACTCAACGCTAAGTATAGAAACTTTCAAACCCAAACACATCATGGAGCCCCAATTGGGTTTGAAACAACTAAGGGATCATCTACTAAACTGGTGTCTAAGTGCAGTGACTCAACTAACAATGATGAGATAAACGAACTCTATGCGTCAGAATCAAATAAAGTTCGAACCGGATAATAAAGAAATCCAAATTCCAACCTAGACGGTCCTATCCCCATCTGGTACACTAGCAGTGAGGGAATACAACTACCCTCCAGGAGATTCCGTACCTTGCCCTTGCCTCTTTGGACAATCCTAATAAGTTGTCCTATTCCTCCCAAAAGGATAACTACTAGCCCTCTTCTTCCCATTCTCCACTCGTAACCTCCCATCAAAATGAGGTTTCGCTCTTCATTAACCAAACAACTATTTGAGCCTTCCTCCCATCGTCTATCCAATAGGTACCTACAAGTCCTCCTCCTTCTTGAACCAACTTCTAGTCCGACTAATGTCTAAGTCCCTTGAAGTGGTTTTCCATTCTTATCTATCTTAGAAAGATCATCTATACGCGGAGGGGAAACTCAAAACGAGAGAGGAAGAGATTCAAAATGGAGAATTTGAAAGATATAGATATGGCTATTGAGGATTATGCTTTTCTTTCAAAAAAATTTCTCTAAAAAGACATGTTTTTGAAAATACTCCTTTCAAAAATATTCTTAGAAAATAGTTTTTTTCTAAAAAATTTATCTGTTCTGGTAACCTTAAGCTCTGATACCACGTGTAACACCCCACACCCGCTACGGTCACTCACTAAGGGAATGCCATAACATCGGTGGAGTATTTTAAGTGAATATAGAACAGAAAAATTACAACAAGACAGATATAAGTAATACTTGAGAATTTAAAACATAATTTCATTGCAGCGGAAAGTAAAACATGTTTGGTTACACCAAAACCAGAAACAAGAGTCAAGTACATAATATCCATCCTGATAAAACAAAAGTACATAATCCCACTACATAACTTAATAGCCATAATAGTAAAGATAAACTGAGCTTTACATCCACGGTCCAAGCTCCAAAAGATAGATAAAGCAGTCTGATCAAAGCCCACTAGTGCTAGGCCCACTCTGATAACATGAGGGTTGGGAAAAAGATAAAAACAACGGGGTTCTGAGCGAGTCCTATAACTTTAACAATACAATCATTAAAATAACCAGAGTAAGACATAAGCTTGATATACGGTAACCACTGGGGATAAATGGCTACACTAAGCAGCCAACTAGACTTAGAATGAACTAAGATAACCGTAAAGACGCATCTACCCACCCAAGGATAATTACTACACTGCACCACACCAGTCATTCCCAATTTAAAGGTTGATCCCACTAAGTATACTTAGTAATCTATAATTAGTAGTTTCGTGTACCCCTAGCTAACTACATAGGTGCCGTCTGCCCCTATTTCCACTAGGTGTACCCACTACCCCCCATTCGATCGGCTCCCTAACGTAGATACCCGTGCTGGCCCCACAGTGGGGTGTATCATCCCCCAAAGTGGCAACCTGATAATATCAACGGTGCACGGCTTATACCTACACGATGCAACAACGTCTTACTTACCTGCCCGGGTTCACACACGCATATGAAACCCGTTGGACTTGCGTTGCCACCGCTAACCCGTTTTTGTAACACCCCACACCCGCTACGGTCACTCGCTAAGGGAATGCCATAACATCGGTGGAGTATTTTAAGTGAATATAGAACAGAAAAATTACAACAAGACAGATATAAGTAATACTTGAAACTTTTAAAACATCATCTCATTGCAGCGGAAAGTAAAACATGTTTGGTTACATCACAAAACCATAATAAGAGTCAAGTACAAAATATCCATCCTGATAAATAAAAGTACTTAATCCCAATACATGAACTGATAGCCATAAAGAAAGGGTAAGCTGAGCTCTACATCTATGGTCCAAGCTCCAAAAGAGAATAAAGCAGCCCGATCAAAGCCCACTCGTACTGGGCCCACTCTGATAACCTGAGGGTTGGGAAAAAGATAAAAACAACGGGGTCAGACATAAGTCTAAGCGAGTCCTATAACTTTAACAATACAATCAATAAAGTAACCAGAGAAGACATAAGCTCGATATACGGTAACGTCTGGGGATGAATGGCTACACTAAGCAGCTTGGTAGACTTAGGATAAATTGAGATAACCGTAAAGACGCATTTTTCCACCCAAGGATAATTCCTAGATTTCACCACCCCAGATCTACCCACCCAAGGGTAATTCCTACACTGCACCACACCAGTTTTACCCATCCAAGGGTAATTCCTACTTCAAGGTTGATCCCACTAAGTGTACTTAGTAATTTTACCCAGTAGTTTCTTGTACTCCTAGCTGACTATCTAGGTGCCGTCTGCCCCTATCTTCACTAGGTGTACCCACTACTCCCAAGCGATTGGCTCCCTACGTAGATATCCGTGCTGGCCCCACAATGGGGTGTATCACTCCCCAAAGTGGCTAGCCCGATACAACAATTGGTGCACGGGTTATATCTACACGATGCAACAACGTCTTACCTACCATCCCGGGTCCACACACGCAGATGAAACCCGTTGGACTCGCGTTGCCACCGCTACCCTGTTTGGCCTCTTATAGTCAAGCCCAATATGCGTGTCCCGTCACTCGACTAGAGTCGAGCCCACTAAGATACGTTTGGGATATTGGTTGAAATGGGCCCCCACAAGCTACCACCTAAGCTTGTTATTTTATCTAGTGTATCCCACTTAAACCCTTTTATAATCATGCCCACCTACATGTTAAGGTTTGGTTAAGTCATCTAATCATATTTCAATTGCCACTTAAGGCACCCACTAGATTTCCACATGCCACCCAAAGCACTTACTTAACCCTTTACCCATGTTTAATTACATGTTCCACTTTGGTTAAGTATTCTAATCGTATTGTCTATTGCCACCCAAGGCAACCCACTAGATTCCTTATGCTACCAAGGCACCCACTTAACCCCTCATGTCCCTCTACATGCTAACATGGTTAAGTGTTTCTTAATTAATTAATTAAGTTCATGACCTCATAAAGACCTCTCACATTAGACCATCTCTTATGACTGCTGGATATGCCGGTTGGGTTCGGGCAGCCTTACGTCATAAGAAGGGCCTAACCTCGTGTCTTTACTTTAATCACGTATTTAACTTATGACTAAGACCTCCCACATTGGGCCAATCATTTGTAGCTGCTGGATGGCCGGTCGGTTCCGGGCAGACTTCCGCTACAAAAGGGTCCAACCTCGTGTCTTAGTTGATTAATTACACTTAATTAATCACCCCCATAATTTGTATTAATTATCCCTAATTAATTACACATTTTTAAGAATATGGGTAGACCTAACTCAATAGGTAAATTCCCAATTCCATAGTATGGGTAGACCTAACTTAATAGGTAAATTCCCAACTCCATAATATGGGTAGACCTAACTCAATAGGTAAATTCCCAATTATGTCCATTTAATTCGTGGTATGCTTAATCATACTTATTTCACATCATTTTTTTAACATGCATCTTAACCCCATCGTTCCCCACGTAATTCGTTCTCATAACATGACATAATAAAGGGAAGATTCATCACAAATGTCATGGGTTTAACTAACATAGCATATAGCTTTATCATGGGTTCAAAAGGTGTCAACTTGCATATATGAACCTACATTAAACCCAACTAGCATTTAACCCAAACTTGCCTTATGCATACCATAAAAGAGACAAACTTGCATATGAACTTACACATAAACTTGCACATGAACTTGCACATAACTTGCATATGAACTTGCACATAAACTTGCATGTGAACTTGCACATAAACTTGCATGTGAACTTGCACATAAACTTGCATGTGAACTTGCATAACATGTCATACATAGAGGCAAACTCGCATATGTTATGCATATTATAAAAAGAGACAAACTTGCATATGAGCTTGCATCATAATAGGGTAAACATGCATATGTATGCATAGCATACAAAGGTGTCATCTTGCATATGTATGCATCTTATTTAAAAAGGGTAAACTTGCATGTCATAATGTATGCATAAAACCAAACACTTAGCATGCATAAAATTAATTACTTAGCATGCCTAAGACCAAACACTTAGCATGCATAAAATCAAATACTTAGCATGCATAAAATCAAATACTTAGCATGCATAAAATTAAATACTTAGCATGCATAAAATCCACCACTTAACTTGCATAAACCCATATACTTAACTTGCATGAACATAGGGTTAACATTAAACATAGATTAGCAAGCCAACATCATATCATATGACTTAAAACCCACAAATCCGCATACAAAACCGCATGATCTCATCATATCTCATCTACTTAATTTAGCAATTGGTTATTAAAGTGATAGAAACTCACCAAAACCAAGATTAGCAAACTTATGAAGTAGAACTAGTTGCTATACAAGAAGAAAATGATGATTAGAGGTTGATTAGCTTGCAACTTTCTTCATAAACTAGTGGAGGCTCCTCTCAAGTTTGATTTTGGCGGCATGATGGCATCATTTCTATTTTTTAGTAGGGATTAGGCTTGCATTAGGGTGTATTTATAGGATTAGGGTGTGTTTTAGACCATAGGATTAACCCTAGGTTAGATTAGGTCCGTCAGATTTAGGAAGTTTCCAGAAACCAGCCCCAAAGCCTAACCCAAACTCAACTAGGTGCACCAGGCCAGCATCAGCCGACAGGGCAAGTCGACAGCCCTATCGACAGCCAAGTCCACAGGCAAGTCGACAGCCCTGTCGACCAGGCTGGGCGGGAGTTTTCCCGCCTGGCCCCATTTCTGCATGTTTCGAAATTTGAACCTGAATTTTTAAATCTGTTTTGAACTTTGAATTTTCTGCAAACTTCATTGGGCCATAACTGGGCCATACGGACTCCGATTCTCGAAAACTCGGACTCTATTTCGCGTATTTTTCCGAGACGAACGCAATGACGCAGCCCGTTTCCCCCCTTTCTCACATCTGAGATTATTTATTCTGTAATTAGTGAATATTAGTACTAACTGAAATTCGGGGTGTTACATTCTCCCCTCCTTAAAGGATTTCGTCCCCGAAATCTCTAAGCTAAGGAGAATGCATATCCTACCATCCAAACAACCATCTACTCAATCCATCAAACACGAGCATCCATTGTCCTTAAAACAATTTCTAATGATGTATGAGCATATGCAAAAAGTGTGTGTATATGTTCCCTATCTAATGTATGAACATATGCAAACCATGATAGTGCCATGCATCCAGTATGTATGAGAAAGAACCCTATCGACACATACAATATCTACATGAGTGCGCAATCATTCATCAAAATGCATCATCCATATGATAACACAACCATTGTACATCCATAAATATAGCTACCTACACACAATTATATGCAATATGCAATATGAAGTGACTGAGCCGGTCTAGTGTCTAGAGTGTGTGTATATGCATCCACGAGCAACCACTAGCAACCACTTGCATCCACACGCATCCATCAAACATAACATGTCTCAAACACATGTTTCAACCATAGGTTTACCCTATCTAAAGGTCAAAGGTACTAATGAGAGGATATACTAAAGATAAGATAAGCACTAGACAACCGATAAAGGAGACGTTTAAAGGACATACCCTCAAAAACGAATGGGCATAACGAACGCATCTTCGCTTCTGTCTCCCAAGTAGCATTGCTCTCACTTTCTCCCCTTTTTCACTTTGACTAGTCGAACCTCTCTGTTTCTCAACTCCCTAATCTCTGACCCAAGGATGCGGGTAGGAGCTCGTCGAATAATCACGTCACGCTCTACCTTTACTTCTTTAAGCAAGCTCGGCTCTATCGCCTCTACGGTCTCATGTAGGCACTTCCTCTCATGGAATACATCATGTACACCACTAAGTTTGACGGGCAACTCCACCAATGGAAGATGCTCTTCCCATGTACCTTCAAAATCGAAGATACATAGCCTCAAAAGGTCTTCTAAACTACGATTCACCCTCTCGGTCTGGCCGTCTGTCTGAGGATGATATGCGGTACTCAAACACAACTGAGTCCCTACCGCCTCTTGCAGACTTTTCCAAAACTCTTTAGTGAAGATAGGATCTCGATCGCTCACTATACTGGAAGGTACACCATGCAATCTAATAATCTCTCGAATGTAAACTGAAGCTAGCCATGGAGCAGTTCTCTTACTCTTCACGGGTATAGAATGGGCGCTCTTAGTAAGCCTGTCTACTACCACCCAAATTCCCGTATTACCCTTCCTTGATCTTGGTAACCTGTCAATAAAATCCATCGAGACGCTATCCCACTTCCATCGCGGAACTTCCAATGGGTGAAGCAACCCACCTGGTTTTTTTTGCTCCGCTTTCACCTGTTGGCCACATCTTTCTTCATACCGGCCCAAAAGAAAATCCGCTTCATGTCTTGGTATATCCTGTCCCTACCGGGATGAATGGTCATCTTCGAACGATGTTCATCATCAAGTATAGCCTTCCTCAATCCTCGTCTTACGGTACACAAAGTCTACCGTCTCTACACAACCACCCCTTACCCTCTAGGGTGTACCTACTTCAAATGGCTGGACGACTCCCCCTCCTCATGAACTTCTAACTCAACCAACTGTGGGTCGTCCCGCTGTGCTCCCCTGATATGCCCCAAAAGAGTAGGCCTAACCTCCAAGGAGGCTAGCAAACCGAGTACGCAGTCAACGGAAGGTCTAAAATCAAACATGGAAATAAACTCTAAGCCCCGTTGTTCAACGAACAATGAACTCAAGGACAACCTTTTTCTACTTAAGGCGTCCACTACCACGTTACCCTTGCCATTGGTATACGCTATCTCAAACTCATAGGATGCTAAGAATCCCATCCAAAATCACCACAACTGTCCATCTCTCACGCAGACCATCCTATACGAACTTGACATCCCCCAAGTGCAAGCCCCAAAGGCCTAAACCAATATCAGACAAACACCCAAGGGATACCTCCTTCGAATTCAGACGACCTACGTGCGATGATACTAGTAAAAGCGGCTAAATAATTAAGCCCTTGTCCAACTCTGGATGTCCTTGCCAGTCTCACTCCAAAGCCACCGTTCATTCCATACTGGCTTTGCTCAACTTATTGAGCATATACGAAACTCATTTCGCTCCTAGAAAAGACCAAGATGTCATTCACGAACTTATTCAGGTACTCCCTGAACACCCTTCTCATCAAATCAACAAAGTATGCGGGGGCATTTGTCAAACCAAATGGCATCACTAGCCACTCATAGAAACCACCCGGAGTCCTAAAACAATCTTCTCTATACTATCCTCAGCCATTCTCAACTGACGAAACTCCGTGGCTAAGTCCAACTTGTGAAAATACTGAGCCGCCAACCAATTGATCAAAGAGATCATCAGTCCTCGGCAATGGGTGTCTATTCTCCTTTGTGAGTTTATTTAACTCTCTTTAGCCTACACAAAGTCTGAGGGACCCATCCGCCTTCATAGCAAAAACTACTGGAGCACCCCGCTCCGACATACTTCGTCTTCTAAACCCCCTTCTCAAGCAAATCGCCTACTTGCTTATGGAGTTCCCTCCTCTCACGAGGAGCCACGTGGCACACTGGCCAAGACACTGGTTTGGCATTGTCTCCCAGATATATTCGGAAGTCAATCTCCCGCTCCGGAGGTAAGCCCTCCACCTCCTCAAACACATCCGAGTATTCCCGGACCACACTAACAGATTGCAAACTCTCGACCGAAGCGTCCAACGACTCAAGATAACTTAGCATAACAGAATCCATGGGATTACAAGAGATCTGTAGAGTGTTACCCAAGCGGGTCATAAGCCTAACAACTCTCCTTCCACAACAAGAACGGCATCATTACTAGATAACCAGTCCATGCCCAAAACTAACCCATGGCCCGTGAAGCCCAAAAAGCATCACATCTAAACCCAGCGCTAAGTATAGCAACTTTCAAACCCCAACACCTCATGGAGCCCCAATTGGGTTTGAAACAACTAAGGGATCACCTACTAAACTGGTGTCTAAGTGTAGTGACTCAACTAACAATGATGAGATAAACGAATTCAATGCGTCAAAATCAAATAAAGTACTGACAGGATGATCGATCAGAAAAACTAGACTTTCAATAGAAATAGTTCTACCTCTTTCCCGAATCGCGAGAGCCTGTACTTGCCCCCTAGCCTGACCTGGTGCCACAAGAACTTGCACCTGTCCTCCTGAGGTAGACCCCGTCCTTTGCTCCTTCTTTGGACAGTCTTTCATCAGATGCCCTGCTTCGCCACAGTGGAAGCAGCCAGTCTTGGTCTTCTTGCGACAATCTTTGTTTAGGTGGCCTAGTGTCCCACAATTGAAGCACCTCTTCTTTCCCTTGCCACCCTTACCTTTCGCACCCTTATTTTGTTGTTGAGGTTTCTTCTGATCTCCATTCTTCTCGGGTGCCATAATAGCATTGGGGCCTTTCTCTTCCTCATGCATGAATTCCATGTCTACTAACTTCTCGAAGGTGGCCCCCATAGAGATGTGGGTCATAGCCAACCCATGCATTGGTTCGTTCAAGCCTTTAACGAACCTCAAAGCCTTCTCTTCCGGTGTGTTTACCAAGTCTATATTGAACTTTGCTAACTGATTAAACTTGTTAACATATTCTTTCACCGACAAGTTCCCTTGCTTTAAGTTCAAGGACCTTTCCACATGCATATTTTCTTCCGCTTTTGAGAGAAACTTTGCCTCAAACCTTTGCCTAAAATCCACCCAAGAGTCAACAGGGCGTTCTTCATTAGTGACCTCCCACCAGAACGAGGCCTCTCCTTCCATTAACCAAGCGGCTAACTTGACTTTCTTTCCCTCTTCCACTTCCAAGATTTCCATCAACTCTTCCGTCTCATTAAGCCAATCCCTAGCTCCCACAAAAGGTTTCCCTCCCATAGCCTTAAACTTCTTACAAGTTTTAGCAAAAGTATCCATGCGAGGAGGAACGGGTGCAACGGGTGGAGGAGGAACATTTGCTGGTCCTGCAGCGGCGACCCTAGCCTCTAACAACCTCCTATACCATACTGGTACCGCTACACCGTCCGGAAGATAAAGATCTTCAGCCTTGCTGAGACGAAAAAGGAAAGATTCAAAACGGAGAATTCGAAAGATAAAGATATGGCTATTGGGGATTATGCTTTTCTTCCAAAAACTTTTCTCTTTAAAGACATGTTTTTGAAAATATCTCTTCCAAAAATGTTTTTAGAAAAATAGTTTTCTAAAAAAATTATCTGTTCCGGTAACTTTCGCTCTGATACCACGTGTAACACCCCACACCCGCTACGGTCACTCGCTAAGGGAATGCCATAACATCGGTGGAGTATTTTAAGTGAATATAGAACAGAAAAATTACAACAAGACAGATATAAGTAATACTTGAAACTTTTAAAACATCATCTCATTGCAGCGGAAAGTAAAACATGTTTGGTTACATCACAAAACCATAATAAGAGTCAAGTACAAAATATCCATCCTGATAAATAAAAGTACATAATCCCAATACATGAACCGATAGCCATAAAAGAAAGGGTAAGCTGAGCTCTACATCTATGGTCCAAGCTCCAAAAGAGAATAAAGCAGCCTGATCAAAGCCCACTCGTACTGGGCCCACTCTGATAACCTGAGGGTTAGGAAAAAGATAAAAACAACGGGGTCAGACATAAGTCTGAGCGAGTCCTATAACTTTAACAATACAATCATTAAAGTAACCAGAGAAGACATAAGCTCGATATACGGTAACGTCTGGGGATGAATGGCTACACTAAGCAGCTTGGTAGACTTAGGATAAATTGAGATAACCGTAAAGACGCATTTTTCCACCCAAGGATAATTCCTAGATTTCACCACCCCAGATCTACCCACCCAAGGTTAATTCCTACACTGCACCACACCAGTGTTACCCATCCAAGGGTAATTCCTACTTCAAGGTTGATCCCACTAAGTGTACTTAGTAATTTTACTCAGTAGTTTCTTGTACTCCTAGCTGACTATCTAGGTGCCGTCTGCCCCTATCTTCACTAGGTGTACCCACTACTCCCAAGCGATCGGCTCCCTACGTAGATATCCGTGCTGGCCCCACAATGGGGTGTATCACTCCCCAAAGTGGCTAGCCCGATACAACAATTGGTGCACGGGTTATATCTACACGATGCAACAACGTCTTACCTACCATCCCGGGTCCACACACGCAGATGAAACCCGTTGGACTCGCGTTGCCACCGCTACCCTGTTTGGCCTCTTATAGTCAAGCCCAATATGCGTGTCCCGTCACTCGACTAGAGTCGAGCCCACTAAGATACGTTTGGGATATTGGTTGAAATGGGCCCCCACAAGCTACCACCTAAGCTTGTTATTTTATCTAGTGTATCCCACTTAACCCCTTTTATAATCATGCCCACCTACATGTTAAGGTTTGGTTAAGTCATCTAATCATATTTCAATTGCCACTTAAGGCACCCACTAGATTTCCACATGCCACCCAAAGCACTTACTTAACCCTTTACCCATGTTTAATTACATGTTCCACTTTGGTTAAGTATTCTAATCGTATTGTCTATTGCCACCCAAGGCAACCCACTAGATTCCTTATGCTACCAAGGCACCCACTTAACCCCTCATGTCCCTCTACATGCTAACATGGTTAAGTGTTTCTTAATTAATTAATTAAGATCATGACCTCATAAAGACCTCTCACGTTAGACCATCTCTTATGACTGCTGGATATGCCGGTTGGGTCCGGGCAGCCTTACGTCATAAGAAGGGACTAACCTCGTGTCTTTACTTTAATCACGTATTTAACTTATGACTAAGACCTCCCACATTGGGCCAATCATTTGTAGCTGCTGGATGGCCGGTCGGTTCCGGGCAGACTTCCGCTACAAAAGGGTCCAACCTCGTGTCTTAGTTGATTAATTACACTTAATTAATCACCCCCATAATTTGTATTAATTATCCCTAATTAATTACACATTTTTAAGAATATGGGTAGACCTAACTCAATAGGTAAATTCCCAATTCCATAGTATGGGTAGACCTAACTTAATAGGTAAATTCCCAACTCCATAATATAGGTAGACCTAACTCAATAGGTAAATTCCCAATTATGTCCATTTAATTCGTGGTATACTTAATCATACCTATTTCACATCATTTTTTTAACATGCATCTTAACCCCATCGTTCCCCATGTAATTCGTTCTCATAACATGACATAATAAAGGGAAGATTCATCACAAATGTCATGGGTTTAACTAACATAGCATATAGCTTTATCATGGGTTCAAAAGGTGTCAACTTGCATATATGAACCTACATTAAACCTAACTAGCATTTAACCCAAACTTGCCTTATGCATACCATAAAAGAGACAAACTTGCATATGAACTTACACATAAACTTGCACATGAACTTGCACATAACTTGCATATGAACTTGCACATAAACTTGCATATGAACTTGCACATAAACTTGCATGTGAACTTGCACATAAACTTGCATGTGAACTTGCATAACATGTCATACATAGAGGCAAACTCGCATATGTTATGCATATTATAAAAAGAGACAAACTTGCATATGAGCTTGCATCATAATAGGGTAAACATGCATATGTATGCATAGCATACAAAGGTGTCATCTTGCATATGTATGCATCTTATTTAAAAAGGGTAAACTTGCATGTCATAATGTATGCATAAAACCAAACACTTAGCATGCATAAAATTAATTACTTAGCATGCCTAAGACCAAACACTTAGCATGCATAAAATCAAATACTTAGCATGCATAAAATCAAATACTTAGCATGCATAAAATTAAATACTTAGCATGCATAAAATCCACCACTTAACTTGCATAAACCCATATACTTAACTTGCATGAACATAGGGTTAACATTAAACATAGATTAGCAAGCCAACATCATATCATATGACTTAAAACCCACAAATCCGCATACAAAACCGCATGATCTCATCATATCTCATCTACTTAATTTAGCAATTGGTTATTAAAGTGATAGAAACTCACCAAAACCAAGATTAGCAAACTTATGAAGTAGAACTAGTTGCTATACAAGAAGAAAATGATGATTAGAGGTTGATTAGCTTGCAACTTTCTTCATAAACTAGTGGAGGCTCCTCTCAAGTTTGATTTTGGCGGCATGATGGCATCATTTCTATTTTTTAGTAGGGATTAGGCTTGCATTAGGGTGTATTTATAGGATTAGGGTGTGTTTTAGACCATAGGATTAACCCTAGGTTAGATTAGGTCCGTCAGATTTAGGAAGTTTCCAGAAACCAGCCCCAAAGCCTAACCCAAACTCAACTAGGTGCACCAGGCCAGCATCAGCCGACAGGGCAAGTCGACAGCCCTATCGACAGCCAAGTCGACAGGCAAGTCGACAGCCCTGTCGACCAGGCTGGGCGGGAGTTTTCCCGCCTGGCCCCATTTCTGCATGTTTCGAAATTTGAACCTGAATTTTTAAATCTGTTTTGAACTTTGAATTTTCTGCAAACTTCATTGGGCCATAACTGGGCCATACGGACTCCGATTCTCGAAAACTCGGACTCTATTTCGCGTATTTTTCCGAGACGAACGCAATGACGCAGCCCGTTTCCCCCCTTTCTCACATCTGAGATTATTTATTCTGTAATTAGTGAATATTAGTACTAACTGAAATTCGGGGTGTTACATTCTCCCCTCCTTAAAGGATTTCGTCCCCGAAATCTCTAAGCTAAGGAGAATGCATATCTTACCATCCAAACAACCATCTACTCAATCCATCAAACACGAGCATCCATTGTCCTTAAAACAATTTCTAATGATGTATGAGCATATGCAAAAAGTGTGTGTATATGTTCCCTATCTAATGTATGAACATATGCAAACCATGATAGTGCCATGCATCCAGTATGTATGAGAAAGAACCCTATCGACACATACAATATCTACATGAGTGCGCAATCATTCATCAAAATGCATCATCCATATGATAACACAACCATTGTACATCCATAAATATAGCTACCTACACACAATTATATGCAATATGCAATATGAAGTGACTGAGCCGGTCTAGTGTCTAGAGTGTGTATATATGCATCCACGAGCAACCACTAGCAACCACTTGCATCCACACGCATCCATCAAACATAACATGTCTCAAACACATGTTTCAACCATAGGTTTACCCTATCTAAAGGTCAAAGGTACTAATGAGAGGATATACTAAAGATAAGATAAGCACTAGACAACCGATAAAGGAGACGTTTAAAGGACATACCCTCAAAAACGAATGGGTATAACGAACGCATCTTCGCTTCTGTCTCCCAAGTAGCATTGCTCTCACTTTCTCCCCTTTTTCACTTTGACTAGTCGAACCTCTCTGTTTCTCAACTCCCTAATCTCTGACCCAAGGATGCGGGTAGGAGCTCGTCGAATAATCACGTCACGCTCTACCTTTACTTCTTTAAGCAAGCTCGGCTCTATCGCCTCTACGGTCTCATGTAGGCACTTCCTCTCATGGAATACATCATGTACACCACTAAGTTTGTCGGGCAACTCCACCAATGGAAGATGCTCTTCCCATGTACCTTCAAAATCGAAGATACATAGCCTCAAAAGGTCTTCTAAACTACGATTCACCCTCTCGGTCTGGCCGTCTGTCTGAGGATGATATGCGGTACTCAAACACAACTGAGTCCCTACCGCCTCTTGCATACTTTTCCAAAACTCTTTAGTGAAGATAGGATCTCGATCGCTCACTATACTGGAAGGTACACCATGCAATCTAATAATCTCTCGAATGTAAACTGAAGCTAGCCATGGAGCAGTTCTCTTACTCTTCACGGGTATAGAATGGGCGCTCTTAGTAAGCCTGTCTACTACCACCCAAATTCCCGTATTACCCTTCCTTGATCTTGGTAACCTGTCAATAAAATCCATCGAGACGCTATCCCACTTCCATCGCGGAACTTCCAATGGGTGAAGCAACCCACCTGGTTTTTTTTGCTCCGCTTTCACCTGTTGGCCACATCTTTCTTCATACCGGCCCAAAAGAAAATCCGCTTCATGTCTTGGTATATCCTGTCCCTACCGGGATGAATGGTCATCTTCGAACGATGTTCATCATCAAGTATAGCCTTCCTCAATCCTCGTCTTGCGGTACACAAAGTCTACCGTCTCTACACAACCACCCCTTACCCTCTAGGGTGTACCTACTTCAAATGGCTGGACGACTCCCCCTCCTCATGAACTTCTAACTCAACCAACTGTGGGTCGTCCCGCTGTGCTCCCCTGATATGCCCCAAAAGAGTAGGCCTAACCTCCAAGGAGGCTAGCAAACCGAGTACGCAGTCAACGGAAGGTCTAAAATCAAACATGGAAATAAACTCTAAGCCCCGTTGTTCAACGAACAATGAACTCAAGGACAACCTTTTTCTACTTAAGGCGTCCACTACCACGTTACCCTTGCCATTGGTATACGCTATCTCAAACTCATAGGATGCTAAGAATCCCATCCAAAATCACCACAACTGTCCATCTCTCACGCAGACCATCCTATACGAACTTGACATCCCCCAAGTGCAAGCCCCAAAGGCCTAAACCAATATCAGACAAACACCCAAGGGATACCTCCTTCGAATTCAGACGACCTACGTGCGATGATACTAGTAAAAGCGGCTAAATAATTAAGCCCTTGTCCAACTCTGGATGTCCTTGCCAGTCTCACTCCAAAGCCACCGTTCATTCCATACTGGCTTTGCTCAACTTATTGAGCATATACGAAACTCATTGCGCTCCTAGAAAAGACCAAGATGTCATTCACGAACTTATTCAGGTACTCCCTGAACACCCTTCTCATCAAATCAACAAAGTATGCGGGGGCATTTGTCAAACCAAATGGCATCACTAGCCACTCATAGAAACCATCCGGAGTCCTAAAACAATCTTCTCTATACTATCCTCAGCCATTCTCAACTGACGAAACTCCGTGGCTAAGTCCAACTTGTGAAAATACTGAGCCGCCAACCAATTGATCAAAGAGATCATCAGTCCTCGGCAATGGGTGTCTATTCTCCTTTGTGAGTTTATTTAACTCTCTTTAGCCTACACAAAGTCTGAGGGACCCATCCGCCTTCATAGCAAAAACTACTGGAGCACCCAGCTCCGACATACTTCGTCTTCTAAACCCCCTTCTCAAGCAAATCGCCTACTTGCTTATGGAGTTCCCTCCTCTCACGAGGAGCCACGTGGCACACTGGCCAAGACACTGGTTTGGCATTGTCTCCCAGATATATTCGGAAGTCAATCTCCCGCTTCGGAGGTAAGCCCTCCACCTCCTCAAACACATCCGAGTATTCCCGGACCACACTAACAGATTGCAAACTCTCGACCGAAGCGTCCAACGACTCAAGATAACTTAGCATAACAGAATCCATGGGATTACAAGAGATCTGTAGAGTGTTACCCAAGCGGGTCATAAGCCTAACAACTCTCCTTCCACAACAAGAACGGCATCATTACTAGATAACCAGTCCATGCCCAAAACTAACCCATGGCCCGTGAAGCCCAAAAAGCATCACATCTAAACCCAGCGCTAAGTATAGCAACTTTCAAACCCAAACACCTCATGGAGCCCCAATTGGGTTTGAAACAACTAAGGGATCACCTACTAAACTGGTGTCTAAGTGCAGTGACTCAACTAACAATGATGAGATAAACGAATTCAATGCGTCAAAATCAAATAAAGTACTGACAGGATGATCGATCAGAAAAACTAGACTTTCAATAGAAATAGTTCTACCTCTTTCCCGAATCGCGAGAGCCTGTACTTGCCCCCTAGCCTGACCTGGTGCCACAAGAACTTGCACCTGTCCTCCTGAGGTAGACCCCGTCCTTTGCTCCTTCTTTGGACAGTCTTTCATCAGATGCCCTGCTTCGCCACAGTGGAAGCAGCCAGTCTTGGTCTTCTTGCGACAATCTTTGTTTAGGTGGCCTAGTGTCCCACAATTGAAGCACCTCTTCTTTCCCTTGCCACCCTTACCTTTCGCACCCTTATTTTGTTGTTGAGGTTTCTTCTGATCTCCATTCTTCTCGGGTGCCATAATAGCATTGGGGCCTTTCTCTTCCTCATGCATGAATTCCATGTCTACTAACTTCTCGAAGGTGGCCCCCATAGAGATGTGGGTCATAGCCAACCCATGCATTGGTTCGTTCAAGCCTTTAACGAACCTCAAAGCCTTCTCTTCCGGTGTGTTTACCAAGTCTATATTGAACTTTGCTAACTGATTAAACTTGTTAACATATTCTTTCACCGACAAGTTCCCTTGCTTTAAGTTCAAGGACCTTTCCACATGCATATTTTCTTCCGCTTTTGAGAGAAACTTTGCCTCAAACCTTTGCCTAAAATCCACCCAAGAGTCAACAGGGCGTTCTTCATTAGTGACCTCCCACCAGAACGAGGCCTCTCCTTCCATTAACCAAGCGGCTAACTTGACTTTCTTTCCCTCTTCCACTTCCAAGATTTCCATCAACTCTTCCGTCTCATTAAGCCAATCCCTAGCTCCCACAAAAGGTTTCCCTCCCATAGCCTTAAACTTCTTACAAGTTTTAGCAAAAGTATCCATGCGAGGAGGAATGGGTGCAACGGGTGGAGGAGGAACATTTGCTGGTCCTGCAGCGGCGACCCTAGCCTCTAACAACCTCCTATACCATACTGGTACCGCTACACCGTCTGGAAGATAAAGATCTTCAGCCTTGCTGAGACGAAAAAGGAAAGATTTAAAACGGAGAATTCGAAAGATAAAGATATGGCTATTGGGGATTATGCTTTTCTTCCAAAAACTTTTCTCTTTAAAGACATGTTTTTGAAAATATCTCTTCCAAAAATGTTTTTAGAAAAATAGTTTTCTAAAAAATTTATCTGTTCCGGTAACTTTCGCTCTGATACCACGTGTAACACCCCACACCCGCTACGGTCACGCGCTAAGGGAATGCCATAACATCGGTGGAGTATTTTAAGTGAATATAGAACAGAAAAATTACAACAAGACAGATATAAGTAATACTTGAAACTTTTAAAACATCATCTCATTGCAGCGGAAAGTAAAACATGTTTGGTTACATCACAAAACCATAATAAGAGTCAAGTACAAAATATCCATCCTGATAAATAAAAGTACATAATCCCAATACATGAACCGATAGCCATAAAAGAAAGGGTAAGCTGAGCTCTACATCTATGGTCCAAGCTCCAAAAGAGAATAAAGCAGCCTGATCAAAGCCCACTCGTACTGGGCCCACTCTGATAACCTGAGGGTTGGGAAAAAGATAAAAACAACGGGGTCAGACATAAGTCTGAGCGAGTCCTATAACTTTAACAATACAATCATTAAAGTAACCAGAGAAGACATAAGCTCGATATACGGTAACGTCTGGGGATGAATGGCTACACTAAGCAGCTTGGTAGACTTAGGATAAATTGAGATAACCGTAAAGACGCATTTTTCCACCCAAGGATAATTCCTAGATTTCACCACCCCAGATCTACCCACCCAAGGTTAATTCCTACACTGCACCACACCAGTTTTACCCATCCAAGGGTAATTCCTACTTCAAGGTTGATCCCACTAAGTGTACTTAGTAATTTTACTCAGTAGTTTCTTGTACTCCTAGCTGACTATCTAGGTGCCGTCTGCCCCTATCTTCACTAGGTGTACCCACTACTCCCAAGCGATCGGCTCCCTACGTAGATATCCGTGCTGGCCCCACAATGGGGTGTATCACTCCCCAAAGTGGCTAGCCCGATACAACAATTGGTGCACGGGTTATATCTACACGATGCAACAACGTCTTACCTACCATCCCGGGTCCACACACGCAGATGAAACCCGTTGGACTCGCGTTGCCACCGCTACCCTGTTTGGCCTCTTATAGTCAAGCCCAATATGCGTGTCCCGTCACTCGACTAGAGTCGAGCCCACTAAGATACGTTTGGGATATTGGTTGAAATGGGCCCCCACAAGCTACCACCTAAGCTTGTTATTTTATCTAGTGTATCCCACTTAACCCCTTTTATAATCATGCCCACCTACATGTTAAGGTTTGGTTAAGTCATCTAATCATATTTCAATTGCCACTTAAGGCACCCACTAGATTTCCACATGCCACCCAAAGCACTTACTTAACCCTTTACCCATGTTTAATTACATGTTCCACTTTGGTTAAGTATTCTAATCGTATTGTCTATTGCCACCCAAGGCAACCCACTAGATTCCTTATGCTACCAAGGCACCCACTTAACCCCTCATGTCCCTCTACATGCTAACATGGTTAAGTGTTTCTTAATTAATTAATTAAGATCATGACCTCATAAAGACCTCTCACGTTAGACCATCTCTTATGACTGCTGGATATGCCGGTTGGGTCCGGGCAGCCTTACGTCATAAGAAGGGACTAACCTCGTGTCTTTACTTTAATCACGTATTTAACTTATGACTAAGACCTCCCACATTGGGCCAATCATTTGTAGCTGCTGGATGGCCGGTCGGTTCCGGGCAGACTTCCGCTACAAAAGGGTCCAACCTCGTGTCTTAGTTGATTAATTACACTTAATTAATCACCCCCATAATTTGTATTAATTATCCCTAATTAATTACACATTTTTAAGAATATGGGTAGACCTAACTCAATAGGTAAATTCCCAATTCCATAGTATGGGTAGACCTAACTTAATAGGTAAATTCCCAACTCCATAATATAGGTAGACCTAACTCAATAGGTAAATTCCCAATTATGTCCATTTAATTCGTGGTATACTTAATCATACCTATTTCACATCATTTTTTTAACATGCATCTTAACCCCATCGTTCCCCATGTAATTCGTTCTCATAACATGACATAATAAAGGGAAGATTCATCACAAATGTCATGGGTTTAACTAACATAGCATATAGCTTTATCATGGGTTCAAAAGGTGTCAACTTGCATATATGAACCTACATTAAACCTAACTAGCATTTAACCCAAACTTGCCTTGTGCATACCATAAAAGAGACAAACTTGCATATGAACTTACACATAAACTTGCACATGAACTTGCACATAACTTGCATATGAACTTGCACATAAACTTGCATATGAACTTGCACATAAACTTGCATGTGAACTTGCACATAAACTTGCATGTGAACTTGCATAACATGTCATACATAGAGGCAAACTCGCATATGTTATGCATATTATAAAAAGAGACAAACTTGCATATGAGCTTGCATCATAATAGGGTAAACATGCATATGTATGCATAGCATACAAAGGTGTCATCTTGCATATGTATGCATCTTATTTAAAAAGGGTAAACTTGCATGTCATAATGTATGCATAAAACCAAACACTTAGCATGCATAAAATTAATTACTTAGCATGCATAAGACCAAACACTTAGCATGCATAAAATCAAATACTTAGCATGCATAAAATCAAATACTTAGCATGCATAAAATTAAATA
Organism: Allium sativum; assembly: GCA_030737875.1. NCBI lineage: Eukaryota > Viridiplantae > Streptophyta > Magnoliopsida > Asparagales > Amaryllidaceae > Allium > Allium sativum. The sequence goes on along the minus strand of CM060916.1, from coordinate 717,024,087 downwards.
CTTAGCATGCATAAAATCCACCACTTAACTTGCATAAACCCATATACTTAACTTGCATGAACATAGGGTTAACATTAAACATAGATTAGCAAGCCAACATCATATCATATGACTTAAAACCCACAAATCCGCATACAAAACCGCATGATCTCATCATATCTCATCTACTTAATTTAGCAATTGGTTATTAAAGTGATAGAAACTCACCAAAACCAAGATTAGCAAACTTATGAAGTAGAACTAGTTGCTATACAAGAAGAAAATGATGATTAGAGGTTGATTAGCTTGCAACTTTCTTCATAAACTAGTGGAGGCTCCTCTCAAGTTTGATTTTGGCGGCATGATGGCATCATTTCTATTTTTTAGTAGGGATTAGGCTTGCATTAGGGTGTATTTATAGGATTAGGGTGTGTTTTAGACCATAGGATTAACCCTAGGTTAGATTAGGTCCGTCAGATTTAGGAAGTTTCCAGAAACCAGCCCCAAAGCCTAACCCAAACTCAACTAGGTGCACCAGGCCAGCATCAGCCGACAGGGCAAGTCGACAGCCCTGTCGACAGCTAAGTCGACAGGCATGTCGACAGGCAAGTCGACAGCCCTGTCGACAGCCATGTCGACCAGGCTGGGCGGGAGTTTTCCCGCCTGGCCCCATTTCTGCATGTTTCGAAATTTGAACCTGAATTTTTAAATCTGTTTTGAACTTTGAATTTTCTGCAAACTTCATTGGGCCATAACTGGGCCATACGGATTCCGATTCTCGAAAACTCGGACTCTATTTCGCGTATTTTTCCGAGTCGAACGCAATGACGCAGCCCGTTTCCCCCAATTCTCACATCTGAGATTATTTATTCTGTAATTAGTGAATATTAGTACTAACTGAAATTCGGGGTGTTACAGTTTTGGCCTCTTACAGTCAAGCCCAATATGTGTGTCCCGTCCTCGACTTGGGTCGAGCCCACAAAGATACGTTTGGGATATTGGTTGAAATGGGCCCCCACAAGCTACCCACCTAAGCTTGTCATTTCTAGTGAATCCCACTTAACCCTTTAACCATATCCACTTACATGTTATAAATTTTGGTTAAGTCTTTTAATCATATTTTAATTGCCACTCAAGGCACCCACTAGATTTCCACATGCCACCCAAGGCACTTACTTGATTCCCACATGCCACCCAAGGCACTTACTTAACCCTTTAATCATGCTTAATTACATGTTCCACTTTGGTTAAGTATTCTAATCGTATTTTCTATTGCCACCCAAGGTAACCCACTAGTTTCCTCATGCCACAAAAGGCACCCCCACTGGTTACTACATGCCACCCAAGGCACCCACTTAACCCCTCATGCCCCACTACATGCTAATTTGGTTAAGTGTTTCTTAATTAATTAAGATCGTAACCTTTGTAAAGACCTCTCACATTAGACTGTCTTTTATGGCAGCTGGATATGCCGGTTGGTTCCGGGCAGCCTTACACCATAACAGAGTCTAACCTCGTGTCTTTACACTTGTCACGTATTTAGTTTATGACTAAGACCTCTCACATTGGGCCAATCATTTGTAGCCGCTGGATTTGCCGGTCGGTTCCGGGCTGTCTTATGCTACAAAAGGGTCCAACCTCGTGTCTTAGTCGATTAATTACACCTAATTAATCACCCCTATAATTTGTATTAATTATTCCTAATTAATTACAAATATTTAAAAATATGGGTAGACCTAACTCAATAGGTAAATTCCCAATTCCATAATATGGGTAGACCTAACTTAATAGGTAAATTCCCAATTATGTCCATCCACTTTATGGTATGTTTAATCATACCAACTTCACACAATTTTATGTGTTCATTAATTTTTACCCCATCGTCCCCACGTAAATACGTTAGCATGACATACTTTAAAAGAGGAGATCCATCATACACACAATGGGTTCAACTTAGCATATCATTAGCATTATCATGGGTTTAAAAGGTGTCAACTTGCATATATGACCATAAACCCAACTTGCATAAATAACCAACCCAAACTTGCATGAATCACATATGTCATAAAGATGGTAACTTGCATAAATGTTCATGTCATAGACCTATCATAAAGGTGTCAACTTGCATACATGTCATAGGTCTAAAAGGGATGAACTTGCACATGTACTTAAGTCATACAAAGGGGTAAACTTGCATATGTATGTGTGACATACAAAGGTGTAAACTTGCACATGTTACTTGCATATAATCAACCACAAAACTTGCATAACATGTCATATATAGACTTGTATATAATCAAACACCAAACTTGCATAACATGTTACATATGAACTTGCATATAATCAACCACCAAACTTGCATAACATGTTACATATGAACTTGCATATAATCAACCACCAAACTTGCATAACATGTTACATATGAACTTGCATATGTATGTATGACATACAAAGGTAAACTCGCATATGTTATGCATATCACTAATCCAAACAACTTGCATAGATTATGCATATTACAGATCCAAACTCATAGGTTAAACTTGCATGTCATGTCACTTATTTCACACATGATTCTAGCATAAAACCAAGCATTTAACTTGCATAAAACCAAACACTTAGCATGCATAAAACCAAATACTTAGCATGCATAAAACCCACCACTTAACATGCATAAACCCAAGCACTTAACTTGCATAAACATAGTGTCATCATGAATAAGTGTTAAACATAGTGATTAGCAAACTAGCATCATAACATATGACCTAAAACCCATTGATCCGCAAGCAAAACCATATGATCTCATCACATCTCATCTACTTAGTTTAGTAATTGGTTATTAAAGTGATAGAAACTCACAAACTCCAAGATTAGCTCCTTAGATAGTTGCTAGAGTTGAAGTAGAGGTGGATTAGTAGTTGATTAGCTTGCAATCCTCTTCTCTAATTAGTGGAGGCTCCTTCTAAGTTGCATTTTGGCGGCATGATGGCATAGATTCTATTTTTAGTATGGATTAGGGTAGTCTTAGGGTGTATTTATAGGATTAGGTTGTGTTTTAGACCCTTAGATTAACCCTAGGTTAGTTTAGGTCCGTCAGATTTCGTCCCAAGCCCTCCAACCCAGCCCAAAACTCAACCAGGTGCACCCAGGCCAGAATCGGCCGACAGGGCAAGTCGACAGCCCTGTCGACTGCCAAGTCGACAGGCATGTCGACAGGCAAGTCGACAGCCCTGTCGACAGCCAAGTCGACTTGGCTGGGCGGGAGTTTTCCCGCCTGGCTCCCATTTCTGCATATTTCGAAATTCAAATTTCCCGAAAACTTCTTTAGGCCTTAACCGGGTCATACGGACTCCGATTTACAAAATTTCGGACTCTATTTCGCGTATTTTTCCGAGACGAACACAATGACGTAACCCGTTTCCACTGATTCTCACATCTGAGATTATTAATTCTGTAATTAGTGAATATCAGTGTTAACTGAAATTCGGGGTGTTACATCCATCCTCAACTCAAGACGATGAGCTGGACAACATAGCCGAAAAACACCGAGAAGGGTACATCGTCCCTGGGGACGCTATTTCTCCTGAGAAATCTTTGTCTCCTAAAGAACTGCCAACTAACGCTTCCCAAGGAGATGCCCCTACTACCGATGATCCTACATTTCAGGGATTAGGAGATCTCCCCCTACCTGAAACTATCTAAACCTCCGAGGATTTTGGCACAAATCCTTTAGTTTTTACTTCTTCAGAGGAGACTACTCCTGTTAAGGCCAAAGAGCCCACTCACACTAGCTTGGCTTCGGACTCGGGTTTGTCGAGGGGCACACCACTTAGGATGCACTTAACATAATAGCACCACACTTCACAGCACTTACTTCTCATGAGAATACTGATTATGAATTCCACTTGCATTGTTGCACAGGTACAGTGTCTCGCCCTCATTATGACATCCGGAAAATTCGTCGCAGCATGACTAGGCCCCCTTCTGATGTTGAGTATGATCGCCGCGAAAGCCGAGGTAGAGAGGATAGAAGGCCTCATGACTCTTATCAGTCGCAGACCTTGCGCTCTCGCTCCCCTGTTCGGTCGGATCCAGAATGATACAAAAGCTACCAAGGTATTCGTGGAGAAGGGACGTCGCAGTCAAAAGATCAAACCTCTCCTCAAGAAAAACGCAGTAGGGAAAGGAGCCCGCCGAAAGATACGAACTCACGAGGCAAGCATAAGGTTTCTGCTAAGCGACCTAGGAAGGGTGAGGAGGCCATTATGCCCACTCATCATATGGATACTGAGTTAACATATAGCGCACCTCCACCATTGGATGCTAAAGCTAAAGTTAAACGGGCATATCTGGAGAAACAATTCCTAGAACACTATTTTGAAAATCTGACATTCTTGCCATCTCTTGAGCCGATTTCCTCGAGGTGGGCGGACGAGGCTAAAGCAAAAATTGACGCAGTTGAAAAACAATATTCAGAGATGTTCAAGTATTCGCGTAACCTCTCCAGAATTATCCGAACTCTAATCATGGATACTAACTCGATGAAAAAGACTGCAGAAGCCGACGCAAGAGCCTTGAAAAATTTGGGGAAAGATCTCAAGGATACACAGGCCCAACTTGTTATTGCCCAACGGGATGCTTCCAACTTCAAGCAGCAATTTGAAGAGCTACAAAAACGTTATCATGACTTGCTCGAGTCTCATAGTCAAGAGAGCACGGAGCTGAAGAAGCAAGCAGAAGATGCTAAGTCAGATAACGCCAAAATGCAACTTGTTTACGCTGCTCTTGAGCGAGAAAAGGCCGAGTTAGCGAGGAAAAACGATGAATAGGAAGAGAAAAACGCTTACTTGGCTTCCAAGTTGATGGAGGCCGAAAACAGGGCTGCCCTAGCGGGGGGTAATGTTGAAAGTGTCATTAAGTAGGCCGAAGAGACGCGCAAGCAGCTATCAAAAGCTCAGGAGGATGTGCAGGGTTTCGGCGAATTAATGATCAAATTTTTTGCGCATATAATTCGCCACCGAAACATCTCTTAGATCGAAGATTATCCGACTACCTTGGTTCACGTATGGAGCCAAATTATTGAATAGGAGATGGAGGAACTCAAGGTAGATTCCGTCGATGAAGACAAGCTCATGGAAAAATATCTAAGAGATGATGAGCCGGCACGTCTGGCTGAGGGGCGTCGCCTCATCGCTGCTGCCATGGAGGAGGAAAAGAGGATGGCCAAAAAAAAGCATATCTTCGAGGCTGTTTCTTATTTTACTACCGCTGAAACTTCTGAGGTTGAGGGATACGACCCCGAAAACCTAGAGATCCCTCAGGCATCTCTTTTATCCCCCATTCCCGAGACGACATCAGAGACGACATTCACTCCAACTGAGAAATCATCGGAAGGTATTTCTACCTTTTCACCCCAATTCATCAAAGTTGTCTCCACTTTTCATCACATAATTGGGCAATCAATGAAGGATCCTTTATTTTCTCCTGAGTTGATAACTGTTGCTTCTCATTCTGTAGGTGTTGAACCGTCCGAGAAGACAGACGTGCCTCAGGGAACCACTGCCGGAGTAAAGTCAGCGGAGAAGGCCGAAGAAGAAAAGGATAAGGCTGATGCTGCTCATGATGATGAGATGATTGACACCTTGAAAGATGATGGTGGTAACGAGGGGCATGAGGAAGACCCTGATGTGGCTATAGTCGGGGATCCAAAAAGCGCTGATGACATCACTTTGGCTGAAATGAAAGTCGAACAGGATAAACGTATGCAGCTAAAGGTTGAAGACCTGGACCCCGAAAGCCTTAAGCCTCTTGCAGTGGTGGACCCTGGATCAAGGTTGGTTGTTAAGCTTACTAAAAAGTCTTCTCTTGATTCCAGCGTTCCATCTCCTTGGAAAAAACCAACTGATTCTAGCACTTCGGCTACAGGGAAGAAAAAGTTGAAACACGTTATGAACGAAGCTGAAAAGTAAGCTAAGGCTGCCGAGAAAGCTGCCAAAAAATCCAAGTCTGATCCGAAGCCCAAATGATGAAGTGCTTCGTTCTATTTTTGCATTTAGTTGGTTCGCAATTGTTGTAGCGAGTGCGGCCCTCGCATCTTCTTTTTTTCTTGTTTTTCATGTACAAACTCACACGTTCGTAAATAAAAATAATTCATTTCCTGCAATGCCTGTTAGTCGTTAGTTCAGCACTTATGTAAATATACAAAAGCATGTCATACTAAAGTTATGTAATGGAGTCATGGTGGAGGGGAATATGTGTGTACATGTATGCCCCCAGTCAATCTTGAATAACTGAGGGAGAACTATTCAAGATTAAATTAAAAAGTCCAAGTGTCCCCGATTCTCTGACGGGGGTCATATTCCTTTCGTCGTTGACACCTGTTCTTTCTGGCATCTTTATACTCTCCTGTCTCATATCCAGGTTAGAGATTTCGCTGAGGCGGTCTCTCATCTAGGTGCACCTTCACGCCTCAGAGCACGTTGTCTTCCCGTCCTTTATACTCTCTCTCGATTCTTGAGAGTTAGAGTTAAGAATGTCGTCTTCCCATTCTTCTATGTCTTATCGTACAAACAGTAGTTTTGTTTTTCCCTGCATATAGGTCATCTTCAACTTTAGTTTAACATTTCGTGTTTCACAGACATAATAGAATAATAGTTGAAGATATAAATAATGCAGGAAAGTAAATGACACACGATATTTTTATAGTGATTCGGCTAAGTCGTAGCCTACATCCACTTTATAATCTTTTGTTCACATAAAGAGACTTTTTAAGGCAATTCATGCCTTTTTACATAGCTTATGAAAACAAAAGAAATGACATTTCATATTTAGCTCAGATATCATCGTAGGTGCTGAGCATTCCAGGCTTTGGGAATCTCTTCACCGTCCACGGTCGTTAGCTTGAATGCTCCTGTATCAAGCTTCCGTTGGATGGTGTACGGTCCTTCCCATTTTGGACCCAACTGGGTTGAAGGCGGGAAGACTCACTTCGGTACTAGGTCTCCTAGTTCAAAGGTTTTGAGGCGAAGCTTTTGGTCATAATAACATGCTACTTGATGTCGAAGTCGTGAGGCATGCAAGTCGGCTTCATCTCTTTTTTCTTCAATCATATCAAGAGACTCTAGGAGGAGCGCTTTATTCGTCATTGGGTCATAGTACGCAACTCGATGAGAAGGGACTTCCAATTCTACCGGGATCACCGCTTCAGACCCAAATGAAAGTGAATAGGGAGTATGGCCGGTAGTCGTCTTAAAGGTCGTCCTGTATGCCCATAAGGATAATGGCAACTCATCTGCCCATCTGGCTTTGGCCTGTTTCACCCGCTTCTTTAGAATTGATTTAATGACTTTATTTACGGCTTCGACCTGTCCATTTGACTGCGGATGAGCTACTGCAGTATATCGCTTATCAATTTTGTATTTCTGGCAAAAGTTTCTGAACTCTATGCTGTCAAACTGCGTCCCATTATCAGTTATGATGGTCTTCGATATCCCAAATCGTCAAATAATGTTTCTCACCACAAAACTGATCACCTTCCTTGCCGTGATGGTTGTTACTGATTCAGCTTCCACCCACTTCGTGAAGTAATCCACGGCAACGATCGCATACTTGGCTACTCCTCTGGCAATGGGTAGCACTCCAATAATGTCGATTCCCCACATGGAAAACAACCACGGACTTACCATTGACTTGAGCTGAGTCGGAGGCGCTCAGGGAACTTTGGCATATCTTTGACATCTGTCGCAGAGTCGTGAATAAGCAGCTGCGTCTTTGTTCACGGTAGGCCAGAAATATCCGTACCGTAACACTTTCTTTGCTAAGGTTTGGCCCCCAGTGTGATCTCCACACTTACCTTCACGTACTTCTTGCAGTACACGTTTGATGTCGTCGTGTGTGATACACCGTAGCGGGGGCATCGAAAACCCTTGACGGTAAAGGATGTCGTCTTGTAAAACGTATCTTGTGGCCTTACGTCTTGCATCTCGTCTTTCACTCTTTTTCAACGGGAGAGTTCCATTTTTGAGAAAATTCTTAATTGATGTCATCCAGCATTCTCTTTCTGGTTCAACTTCTAGGGCTAGCTCTGTTTCCATTAGATCGAAACTTGGTGAGTCCAACACCTCTATCGGAACCATTTCGGATTCTTTAAGACTATCTGAACTTGCTAGCTTCGCCAATCGATCTGCTTTCTGATTTTCCACCCTCGGAATATGTGTTATGCTATAGTGCTCCAAATCTTCCGACAATTCCTTTACCTTCTTGAGGTAAGTGATGAGTCGAGGTTCTATAGCAGCAAATTTTTCCCGAACTTGACATACAACTATCTTGGAGTCGCAATATATATCTAGTGTCTTCACTCCCAAATCTTTGGCGAGTTTCAGCCCGGCAATCAGGGCTTCATACTCGGAGTCATTATTGGTAGCAGCGAACTCTAACCGCAACAAATAGTAGATAGATCGTCCTTCAGGAGTTATTAAAACAACTCTGGCGCCGGACTTTCTATCATTCTTAGCTCCGTCCGTATATAATTTCCACCGACTAAGCTCTAATTCTTGATCCAAAGTAACTATCTTGTCACCCACCATTTCTTCTTCAGGAATTGTAAATTCAGCTATGAAGTCAGCCAACGCCTGCCCCCTTATTGATCTTCGCGGCTGAAAGTTCAAATCAAACTGGCTCAGCTCGATATTCCATTTAAGTAGCCGCCCTGATGCTTCGGGTTTCTGCAACACTAGTCTCAAAGGTTGGTCGGTATACACCACTATTGGGTGTGCCTAAAAATAATGGCGGAGAGTTTACGGGAAGCAATCAGGAGGCTATAAGCAAGTTTCTCTATCTTAGGGTAGTTACGTTCTGCAACATCTAGTTTTTTGCTTACATAATACACATGTTTCTGGACTTTATCCTCTTCACGTACTAGTGCTGCACTGACGGTGTGAGATGAAACCGCCAAGTAGACGAACAAATCCTCATGTTGCATGGGCTTTGATAATATTGGAGGATTTTCTAAGAAGTCTAACAGATTTTGGAACACCTCTACACAGTCGGGAGTCCACTCAAAATTTCTCTTTCCCCGTTTTATGAGATCGAAGAAAGGCACACACTTGTCTGTTGCTTTGGAGAAGAACCTGCCCAGTGCTGCAACCTTTCCAACTAAGCTTTGAACATCCCTAATCTTTCGCGGCTCCTCTATATTCCGGATTGCTGCTATTTGGTTCGGATTGATTTCAATTCCTCTGTAACTCACGATAAAGCCAAGGAACTTGCCTGATGCCATGCCAAAAGAACATTTCAAAGGGTTCGACTTCATCCCATACCTTCATAATATGCCAAACATTTCTGCTAAGTCCTTCGTATTATCGGGAGATTGCTTGGATTTCACTAGCATATCATCTACATAAACTTCCATGGTCTTCCCAATTCGATTGTAAAACATGCAATTGACCAGGCGCTGATATGTGTCTCCCGCATTTTTTAATCCAAACGGCATTACGACGTAATAATACAATCCCAAGTCTGTATTAAAGCTTGTTTGCTCTTGATCTGGTACGTGCATGGGAATTTGATTGTACCCGGAATAAGCGTCCATAAAGGATAAAAGTTCATGCCCGGCATTTGAATCTACTAGTTGATCAATTCTGGGGAGAGGAAAGCGATCCTTCGGGCAGGCCTTGTTCAAATCAGAAAAGCCAATGCACGTTCTCCACTTCCCATTTGACTTTTTGACCAGGACAGGATTTGATATCCAGTCGAGATATTTCGAATCCTTAATGAATCCGTTACCTTTTAAATTCTCTACTTCTTCTTTCAAAGCTGCTGACCACTCTGGGCCTAACATCCGTCTTTTCTTCTTGACTGGTGGGTGTTTTGGATTAATACACAAAGAGTGGCTCATGATGGTAGGCGAAATACCACACATGTCAGCGTGAGTCCTGACAAACACATCCAGATTTGCCTTTAAGAAATCAGCCAATTCCCTCGCTCTAACTGGATCCAGTTGCGAGCCGATCTTTAGTACTTTTATTGGATCAGTTTCATCAATAGGTATGTCGATTGTTATTTCATTGGGAGTCGCCTTCATGTCCCCAGTTTCCCTATCCTCTCTGGGATCTATATCCTCGAGCACGTCTGAGGGCGACTCTCTTGGGGCAAGACCCCTTAGTTGCTATGCTGAGGCCCCCTTTGGAGAGGCGGAATCGTCTTTAGCATCTATATTCAGCCCCTTCATTAGCATCTTTAACTCTTCCACGTAACAAGCTCGTCCCGTAACTTGGCCGCCTCTCATTATCCCAACTCCCGAGTCAGTCGGGAATTTTAGCAGCAAACACCAAGGCGCAATACATGCCCTAAATTTGGCAAGGGTTGGTCGTCCTAGGAAGGCACTATAAGGTGACTCCAATTCCAAAACTACAAATGGCAGGATCCCTACTCTCTGGCGATCCTCCTGCCCTAGTGTGACTGGTAATTCCACAAAACCCATTGGATCTGTAGATACTCCGTTAAAACCACGTATCCATCCTTGACATGGCTTTAAGTCTTTTGCTTCGAGCCTCATTTGTTTGAAGGCTTTCTTGAAGAGGATATTGATCGAGCTTCTGTTGTCCACGAACACCTTATGAACCAGAGCGGGGCCAATTGTTGTGGTTATAACTAGCGGATCGTCGGTTGGGGATTGAACTCCAAACTAGTCTCTATTGTGGAATACGACATCATCGGACATCGTTTTTTGCTGCTTTATTGGAGTGACGTCTTCAAGGCTGCTGCATTCTCCCACTTCATAATGCTTGGCGGCATTGACGTACTGGTCCATCGCTTTAAAACTACGACCAACCAAGTGAGGCCCGGAGTTAATGACGATCCTCTTACCTTTTTGCTGAGCTGTGCGTTTTGAAGCAGGTTGTTCTTGGTTCGGGGCTTGTCACCCTTTCCCCCTGTCCTTGGGGGCGGCTTTATATTCATCCAACTTCCCTTCTTGCAGCAATTTTTCGACGATATCCCTCAAATGACGACACTCATTGGTGGAATGACCGTGCGTACCATGAAACATGCAAAACTTTTCTGTTTCAATTTCCTTCTCAGTAGAATCTCTGGGTGGTGGTTTTTTGTAATGCAATATGTTGTATGTGTCTAGATAAATGTTCTCCAACGTATCATTTAACGGCGTGTAATTTTCAAAACTCTAGAATTGGGGTCTTTTATTAGAGCTATTTCCACGGTTTCTATTCCTTCTATTGCCGTTCCCATTTCTGTTGCTATTTCCACCACCCTGGTTGCCAACATTTACTTCCACTTTTCTTGAACTGTCACCAGACTGTTTCACGGCGACATTGCTCTGGATACCTTCCTTCGAGGCCCCTTCGGACTTTCTCTTCCGATTTGCCTTAGCTTCTTCTCACCTTAAACGGACATTAGTCTTTTCAAAGAATAATTCTCTTATAGGAGGTGGTTTTCTAGCCAGGTAATCCCCGAATTCTATGTCAGGATCTACTCCTTCTATCAAGGCCATCAGGATAGTGGGCTCATGGGGATTAGTGACTTCGGTGACGGATAGGTTAAAGCGATCCAAATATGACTTCAAAGATTCTCCTGGGCCCTGTTTAATTCGTGACAATTCTATAACGATCTTGGACTTTTGGGCATGGAGTCGAAACTGATTCATGAAACGCTCACTCAATTCTATGAAATTTGACGCCGACCAAGAAGGAAGTCGAGTGAACCACATTAATGCTACATCTTCAAGATAGATAGGAAAGGCTTTGCACTTTATGGCATCTGGAGCTGCTGCCGCGTTCATGAACCATGCATATCTCATTAGGTGCTGCTCTGGGTCTGTTCTTCCTGAATATCGATCCATCTGAGGCAAGTTGAATCGTCGGGGGAACTGGAAATTCAGGATGTCATCTGTGAAAGGGGTATGACTTCGCTCAATGCCCCAATCTTCATTGGTATAACGCCGGCTTTCAGACATAATCTGTCGCACCATTGCCCATACATCGGCGTTGGTTAATGTTTGCACAGACTCTCTAGATCTGATGTTCGGATTACCCCTAGGTTCCTGATCAGGGGATGACCTTTTGTTTCTGGCGGCAGCCGCTCTATGTTGCTCTCTGCGCTCCTGGTCAATCTCTAGAGGTAGAGGTTGGAGAAGTTGTTGCTATGTGGGGTTAGTAATATTAGGATCCCTGGGTAAGACATGGGATCCGCGCATAGGTAGCAACATAGGCTGTTGCAGACTCGGGTCATCAGGGCCCAATACACGAGCAGCATCTTCTCGGGATCCTAAAGATCCAAAAGTCAATTGATCAAGGTTCTGAGGTCGTTCAAGCAGCCTTCCCTCGCGAAGGCGTTCCTCCTCCGAAGAAGATGAATCATCTGTAGGAATGCGGCGCGGTGGGGAAGGAGTTCTCTGCCTCCGGAGCTCTTGTAATTCTCTACCCATGGTGATCATGTTTTCCTGCATGCGAAGCTTGTCATGCCTTTGGGCTTCCAATGCTTCTTTAGTGCTCTGAAGCCTGTCAAGAAAACGTGAAAAATCTCCCTGAGTAATAGGTGCAGATGGATCAGGCTGAACATTACTCATCGTGGCTGGAATCGGAGCATCGGAGGGAGCTCGAGTAGAATTTCCAGCTTCATTCTGATTCGGATCGGATCGGCCCACAGTAGCCTGTTCAGGGCAGTTCAGATGGAGAGAATGAGAGCCCCCGACACCATCAGTTTGGATCGGATCATCAGGTCGGATTGGTGTTAACACGATCCGGTTCGTTTCCTCTTGGTTCGGATCAGCCCTTCTGATCCGATCCGGATCGGATCCTCCTGGTTGGAGTGATCTGCTCCAGAGCTTTGAGCGCATGACCTTGTTAACACGATAGCTTGCTGATTTTCTATAGCATCATTTCCCCTAGCACCTTGCACTTCTTTTCCTTTGGTCTTAGCCATAATATTTGATTCTTCAACGGTTAGTCAACAAGTACTGAAAGATGTCAGAGAGAAGGGATTAGCTTCTTTGAACTTGAGAGTCCAAATAGTAGAATGATTATCCCGAAAAAGCTAAGAATTCAAAGTTTCTCAGTGAAAGCACCAAAATGTTAGACTAAAAATTGGTTCTAACACCCAAATTAGATATGAATTCAATGAAATAGAATCAAAAAGCAATAAAGAACAAGCAATTTATAGTGGTTCGGCGTTAACGAGCATACGTCCACTTTGTTTTCTTTTAATTGATGATTTGAATACAAATACAGCAATGATTCTCACTCAACTTCACAATTACAACACTCAAACTCACTCAAATCTCTCAAAAATGGACTTTAAGAGATGATTTTGATCTGAATATGATTGTCGAATTCAGCTATGGAGGAAGTATGGACTGAGAATTTTCCAAAAGATCCTTTCAAATTCCTCTAGGTGGTGTATTTATAGGTGAAAAATCTCCTCGAAGTGGCTCCGGTTCGGAATTGCGTGGAATCCATCGCTTGAGAGTCCGGTTCAGAGGCTCCAAGATGGCTACAGCGCATTGAGATCATGGGAGAAATGGTCAGATCTTGTCCGAGTCTTCAGGGGATATGCGCAGCAACGGCTATAGATTCAAAGGAAAAAGGGGTTCGGATCAGGGCCTCCGATCCGATTCGGTGAAGCAACTTGTTTTCCCTTGATGCTACTGACGTACTCATCCGATCCGAACCAATAGGATTGCTGGCTTTCTTTTGATGCCGGTGAAGTGTTCCTCCGATCCGAACCGCTGAAGCCACCTGCTTTATGATGTTGCTGCCATATTCTTCCGATCCGAACCGATAAGGCCACTTGCTATCCTTTTGTATTGCTGACGTATAACCGATCCGATCCGAAGTAATGAGGCTACTGATGTTTCTCTCCAATCTGATTCGATGTTGTCTCTACGTTCTTGATCTTTACTCACCTCCTGCACTATCTTCCTCTGACCCGATCTGATTGGTGTCTTTCTCCCTATTTTTTCTTTGTGTAGCCTAGTTCACAAAGTATGCTAACAACTACACAAATTTAATTAAGCATGTAAATGTGAACTTGCATTTGAGTTGGACCAAATTAACATAGATCTAAACATCTGAACAGGTAGATCAGGACATATAAGCATATATGAACATGACTTAGCTTATGGTCTTGCATATTACATATCACAAAATAATCAACAAATTTATATACAACATGATAGGTTCATCACCAAATTAATATACAACATGATAGGTTCATCACCAAATTAATATACAATATGATAAGTTGTATCAATCACAATAGTGATGTAGGCATAGGTAATTTCAGAATTGCTGTAGGGATAAACATGAATCAGAATACGGTTATCTTACAACTGGGCACACTTCTAGTTTTGCTTCATTATAAGTCATGATTTTTATTTGTTCAAATCTAAAGAATAACTGAACTTACAAACAAAAGAACAAATCTTGTTTTCTGGGATCTGATGTCTGAAAATGAAAAGCTATCCTTTGATGTAGACTATTGATTCTCTAGTTTGGACTTGATTAGGGGATTTCTAACTTGATTTCTAGTTTAGAGAAAAATGGAGGCAACGCTAGTTTGACCATGGACAGATGACGGCCTCAGAGAGCAAGGTTATGTGGTTTTAGGGTTGAGGGTTGGGGTTGTTTATATAGAAGTTTAGATTAATGAGAGCCATTAGATCAACCTATGAGTAACCAAAGCCATCCAGACCAAACAGAGCCAACCGAAAGTCGCTTCATATGCCCTAATGACTCAGAAAAACATCACTGCACAAAACTACATAGATCTGGCTGAGGGGGTCAACCACTGCAGGGGGGTCAACACCCCAGTCGACACCCCTCTTGGGGGGTCAACCCTTATAGGCGGGAATTTTCCCGCCCGGCCGATTCTCGGAATTTTGAATTTCGAACTGCTTTTTGATTTAATTATTATTTATATTTAATTTCCATTTAAACTTGAAATCTTCTGAACTCCATAACTTTTTCATACGGAGTCCGATTCACGCAAACTCGGATTCTGTCTCAAGCAGAATTCCGAGACGAACAAAATGGCGAAACCCGTTTCCCCTACTTTCCACTTTTAAAATTAAGTATTCTTTAATTCGTTACATTAATGTTCATAGAAAATACGGGGTATTACAAGAAATGGTCGTTGAAATGGTTAAGCATGAGGAAAATAGGTTTAAACACATTCCAAATTTGGTCGATATAAGTGTTAGATAAGTGAAATTAACCGCGGAATAAAAATTCAACTAAAGTCAACTAAAATTAATTGGTTGATTTGGTTGTGTAATAAAGGTGATAAGTCATGACTTGGAATGATTAATAAGTATGTTAAGCTAGTTCAAGAAGAAATCAAAGAAATGTACGTTTGTTAATAAAATATGAATGGCCGATGAATTAAAAATGAAGGATTAAATGGTGAATTGGTGTTTGTTAGAAATGAAAATTTAGTTTGATTAGTGCTAAATGAATTGAATTTGGAAAAACAAAATCCTAAACTCGAAACATTAAGTTTTGAAATAAGGGAATGAAGATTTTCCCAAGGGAAAATATATATATTAAAAAGGAAAAACCTTGGGAAATGAAAGGTAGAAAGTAATTAGAAATGAGTACGTAATGAGTTATATAAACAACAATGAGTAACATTAATATTTGTTGATAGATTCTGAATTTAATGAAATGAAACGAGGCAATAAAATAAATTGGAATTTAGAAGTAAGTCTCAAAAAAAGTATTTGGAAATTTGAAATACAGAAATAAGATATAAAAATATAACTTGAGTTGGGTTGATGGATTAAATTAAACTAATCAACTTAGAAAATTTAATAAGTCGAACTAGAATTTATGTTGATGGTTGGATTGAATAAGTAAATAAAAATTTGGTAAACGAGATAAAATAAAATGGTTTATATAAAATCATAACTGACCTTAACCCATGGTTATGGATTCAAAGTTAACTAAATAGATCGAGGAAATGAAGTAAATGGGAATTGGAAATATGAAATAAGTTATAAGAAATAGAAACCCAGGTTTAATTTATTAAATTAGAATATTGGAAGAATTTGGAACTAAGTGAATTCAATTAAGTCGAACGAATTAGCATAAAAGAAAGTAAACTCTAGAAATTTAAATTGGTAAATTTAGAACCAAATATAAATGAATGAAAATGAAGTATGGATGAACTTAAATAGTTAGAATGAGTTCATGTTGTATTCGAAATTTAATGCTTGGAATGAAACGAGAAACGAATAGAAAGTATATCGGAATGTAGTAAGTAATTGAATGCGAACCCATTTCTCGGATAGTGAAGGGAATGTAAATAATTGAATGAATGAACGAGAACCAACGAAATGGATGAGTTGGAAATAAACTTAACTAAGGTGGGCGACAATGAAATATAAGTAAATGGAATGAAATTCATTTCATATAAGTAAAATGAATATGAGTATATTTAAGCAATAGAAGTGTGAATCATATTATGTGCTTAATGGAGCGATAACTCATTTTAGATGGTCAATATTTGATAAAGTCTTAGAATCTGAAAGTTTCGAAACTTCAAATAAAATAAATCATGTATGCGAAAATTCTGAAATATTCGATAAGCTGAAGCTAAAATGACCATAACATTAGAATGGATGATCGGAATTCGATGATTTTGTATTTGTTGGAAACCTTAGAAACTAAGCTAAATGTTTCGTAATAGAGCCATGTCGGCATTTTCATGTTGCTATGCTGAAATTCAAGTTTTAATCATAGTACGATGTGCAGAAAATAAAAAACTAAAGGGTATATCAATATTGTTTTGACCATAACTACATAGCGGTGCGTCGGATTTTAATGTGCGAGTACAATTCAGAAAGCTCAGAAATTGGACTAAAACTTTTCTTTAATATGCTTTGAAAGATTTTAATGTTTAAAGGGTTAAAAATTGGGTTGAATAACTCAGACCTGCATTTTTCATTGTGTGGGCTGAAGCGTTTGCTTTCGCTATAGCAGTCATAACTTTTGAACGAATTATCCGAATTCGACAAATCCGGACAATTCGGAAAGCTTGAAAGAAATGCAGCAACTTTTGCCTGTCTTTTAGTCCAATTCCATCATTTATAGGGCGATAAGCCTCATTTTGTTCGTTGTCCTGTCGTTAACATTATGGTTTTAAGGTTGAAATATTTAATGTATGTTGTGTTAGTTGTATACATTTGCTATGTACTGTATATATGTTTAATCCTCATGCGTATGTGAGTATGTAGTAGGTGTAGGAAGTCGCACTATGCTTTGGAGCTCGCTTGCGCAAAATACTAAAGTGCTAAGGTAAATAAATTGCAAATAAACAATAAAGAAGGTACGTATTTGGGTTATATGGTTTGGTGGTTATATATATATTTTGTTTTCCTCCTTTTTGGGATGCCTCATCGTATGATGGGATGTATATTTGAGTTTTTTATGTATTGTGATTTTTTGGGACCTCTCCGTACAAAGGAAATGCAACCGAAATTTTCCGTGATTTCGGGAGTCAGAAAATTTTATGAGATTTTACAACTACATATGTTATTTTATAAATGCTATTTTATAAGTATGGATTTGAAAGTATGAGTATGCTCAATATCGTATTTCGTTCTCTTTTTGAGGACGAAAAGATTTTAAGTGGGGGAGAATATAACAACCCATAATTTTTTGTATATTTAAATTTAGATTTAAAATATATATATATATTGAATAATATTGGTTTAAGATCAAATTTTGTTGATCAAAATGATGATGATTGTTTGAATTGAATACAAACGATTTTTAATTGGGTTATATTTAAAGATGTGGTAATGTGAAATTTAGTATTTTAATAACAAATTAAGTCTGGGTTGTCTAAGTTAAATTTGAAATTCAAAGCTAATTTGGTAAACGGCGAAGTTCTGTGTTGTTAACATATAACGGAGAGCCAAATCCAAATCCAAATAATCAAATTTGGGAACTTAAAATTTATGGAATTGATGTGTAAAATCTATTTAAGTTATAATTTGATTTAAAATGGAATTTAATAAATATTTAAATTGAAATAAAACAGTTATTTGAATTTTTGAATAATTAATTAATTAATTGTGAAATTTAGCTGTTTTGGCGACTGTCTCGGAATTCGATGAAATCAGTACCATCAGATCCGGAACGGTGAATTATTGTAGAGTTTCAATTTTCGTTACAATCGGACGTGTTATTTGATCGTACATAATAAAATACAGAAGGAATCAATGTTATATGATAATTTTTGCTCATATTCGACTATCTCTATATATATAAATAAAATTCCTTTAGCCCCATTAGCCCATTTCCATTCGTACGTACAATTCTCTTATCTGCTCATTTTATCTCTAATGGCAGAACAATATTTCAAACCCGGATCCAAATAAAAATCACAACTTGAAAATCAAATCTCCTCAAAACCCAAAATATTATATATCAAATCGAAGGCCTCGACGATAGGAAGCTACGGGTACCCTTTGTTTTGACATGCAGTGCTTAAATTCGCCAGAAAACTTGGCAAAGTTGATTTTTTCATAAGCCTTGATGTTAGTTTAGGGGTTTTTGATTTTGACTTCAATCGGAGATTTGTGCTTCTGGGTATCGAAGAGATTTGCATCTGGAGTTGATTGAATGTGTTTACAGTTTTTGGCGTCTCCCGTAGTGATCGATTTTGTCATATAAAGCCCGAGTTTGGAGGCTCGACGCATGGAGTTTGGGGTGACCGGAGATGAGAACTCCGGTGCTGGTGGACGTGCCACGTCAGAGGGACCAGAACGTGGGTGGTTAGAGGTTCTCCGGTGGTTGGAGCTCACTGCAATCGGCAGTCAACGAGAAGCTGTCGAATGTGTTTTATCGTTCATGGATTACTGTAGCAGAAGGTAAAGGAGCGGGAGAAGGATTCTGGGCGAAGCTGACGTGGCACCTTTTTATTTGGGTGAGACTTAGTTTTATATATTTAAAATCTCAAATGATAAAACACTAATAACTCTTATATACGAACTCGGATTCGGACGCGGTTGGGTGCATTGGAATCGTTGCGAGATTCCGGATGATATGAGACTGGTTGGCTGCGTTTGGATATTGTGAATTTTTGGCCTTTATTTGGATGTTCGATCCACTAAGGACCCAAAGGTGAGTGATTTTCTCGCTCATGATTAACTGAGTTGTTCCCATATTTAATTATGAAATAAGTTTGGTTGATGGTTGCGATTGATTGTGAATGGTTGTTTAAAATTGACATGAAAGTGTTTACATGCAAATGAAAGTCGAATTTTTTTTATTTAAATTTAATAAAATTTCTTGTTGAGACCTGATCCTTGTTAACCTGTGAAACAATTGAATACTTATCATTTGGGTGAAATGGTTGTGATGGATGATTTGTGTTGAAATTTATTGCTGAACTGATACTGCCATTATTCCGTTATTCAGTATATGGATGTTACGGGCATCAAATAAACCCAGGATTAATTGGTTTAAAATGAATTAGGAACACAGGTTGAAATGATAGATATCTGTGACCTGATCTAGATAGAAATGATATATATCCATCCCTGAAATATCGAGAAAACTAAATTTAAGATCATTTGGCCATAGCATAGAAAATTATATACGGACATAGGTTGGTTAAATGATTTTTAAAATTTTCAATAATTTTCTATTTGAAGGAAAGTTTATTCAAAGGAATGGGTCAAGTTCGATAAAAATTTATTTTCCTTTAAACTTATATCTTGAATGTTAATGAATTTGTCAAGGGGATTATCCAAAACAAATTGAGAATTGAAAAATGGTATTTTAAGTATGTTTTGGAGTTTTAAGATTTTGGTAAGATGCGAAGTTGATAATACCCCATGAGTTAAGTTTTGGAATTGGAATTTTGAGGATACTCGAAAATACTTTGAATTTGGCAAGAACACGAATTTGGAATCCTTTAAATCGAATGACTAGTTGGACGATGTTTGAAACAAGAGACGAAACCTATGAAAACTCCATTTAGACTAGAATATAGATTCAAGTATTGAATTTTGAAGAAGAAACAATTATGGTTTAAAATTTTATTTTATTTTATTCTATAAAGGTTATATATATATGCATCGTTGGTTTTATAAACAAAATTATATTCTAGTATTTAAAACTATTTTAGTAGATTTATTCAACCTAAATACTATTTTGTTATAAATAAAATTTTCTTATAATTTAATATTTAAACTATTTAATATAACTTTGATTTTATGTATGTACATAGCGATTTAAATTATCTTATTTTACTCTAACTATTTTATTTTATATAAATTTCATATAAAGATTTTTCTTTTATAAGTATGTTCATAATTATATTATATGATTGTAAATTCTTCCTAAATGGAAATTGTTTTGATTTGAACCATGATTCAAATGGGGTTGATACGAAGTTCTATTATGCTTGAATGTGAATCGATTTTTAAATGATCATAATGTTTTAATGTAAGATGTATTCTATTTGAATATAAATGGGATTTCCAATTTTTTTTGAAAGGAATTGATATGGAAGTATATATATTCTATTGGAATATGAATGGAATTCGAACATAAATCGATTTTTGAAAACGATTATCATCTTTTAGATGAAGTATATTCTACCTGAATATAAATCGATGTTGAAATATTATATGATTATAATATAATGGTATGGAAATATATTCTAGTTTAGAATATAATCGGTTTTGGAATTATTGAGATATTTTGATATGAAATTATATTCTATTTTGAATATCAAATTGGGTTTGAAACAAACATGTACTTTGGATATGAAAGCGAATTTTTGTGAAATGTAAAAGAACTGACCGATATGGAAAATGTAAGCGTTGGTTGTTAAAGAGACCGGAATCGGTAAGTGGCATACTCTCTGTCAGTGCCGATACCACTTTAACAACTGTGCACTTGTTGAAGTATCCAGAACGAAGTATGATGACGCGGAGGCAACGATTGAATTTAGGAATGTGAATGATAATGAAATATCCCTGACCTTCGGGTCAGAATTAAAATGACTAAAATTGGAGCTATATTGTGACTAATAGAGGTAGCACCTTTGATCGGACGCACTTCTCCGATACTATTTCTATAACTATAATGATGATTTGGGCCATTTTGATTTGGGAGTGTGTTTCGAGGTAGGCGGTAGTGGCTGCTATGCGTTACCACCGGTCCGGGAGTGCAATTGGTTGAATCCTACCCTGGGTATTGCCTCGAGTGCCTTGTCATATTATTCCTTACCGAGCCCATACGATTTTGATTTGTATCATACCTATGGAGTGCCCTCTAATGCCATCAGTTCATGGTGGGTTTACTGTACTTTATAAACTACGATATTATAAATGGTGTAAGGGTAAAAATGTAATCCCGCTTAAGATATGTTCATGATTTATACTTTACTGAATTGACATTACAATAATAGCGTATTATACTATGTGTGTATTAGTTTAACGGATCCTTGAGAGATGGAAAATCCCGTAACATCTCTTGAGTTACTGCACCCATGACACTGATGTTATTTCGTATTTTAATTTGAGTAATATGAGAATGATTTAGTGCTGATCTGAGTGTTTGTTGTGTTTTCTTTTTATGCAATACACTCGGGTCAGCAGAAGTTACAGTTAGTGAAGATTTCTTGGCCTTGGAAATTGAAGACGAAGATTCGGTATATATGTCTATTATACATATGTATTTTCCACTGCATTTTTGTTTCCGCTGCTATGTTATGTAAATCTGAATATGGGTAACTCTGATAATCATTGTATGTTATAGTCAAATGTATGTATTTCAAATGCTTTTAACGATTAGTTATTTATTATATGTTATCCTTCCACTGTGAGAACTCTGTTATTTGTTTTCTCTTCTTTCTTCTTTTTCCCAATAACTACCTGCATTTGCGATTCATTGGTTCGACATGTGTGGTTTGTTGTCGATTTGAACGATAAAAAATATGGGTATATTTTAAATTAACATTGCTTAGTAATGGAATTAAGAGGATGAATGGAATTTGAATAAGGTTTCAAAGCGAGAAATGGTAAAATGGATCGAAAAAAGGGATTATTAAAAGTGAATTTGGTAAAGGAGTGAGTGATAGAATTTTGTAACAAAAATCCGTGTTATAAATGAATTGTTTAAAGAAGTAATAGTTAAAAGGTGATGTTTTATTGTTTACTTATTTAACCAATGAATTAAGGAAAGGTTATATTCGAGAAGAAGATTTTCAGAAGTATGTAGGATTTATAAAACCATATTTTAAATAAATTAGTTAAATGAGATTTGTTTTGATAAATGAAATATCGGATTTTGTAATTACAACACATATCCGTCTTAAGATAAGAACGTTGTTGATCTAGGTCCGAGAGGTAATTAAAATACCTTAACTAGAACAACTTCAGGTTTATCTAAGATGATATTAGTTGTAATGGTAAAGAAGAGGAATAATTTATTATTTCCATTAGAGAAATAATAATGTAGAATTATTGGTGAAAATGTAAAGAATATGTAATAAGAATTCTGAAGTAAAGGAAATTAAAAGGATTCGATGATATAAATGATGTTTCCAAAGTTAAAGAAAATTAAAAGGGATTACATGGAAATATAACAATATTTTTGAGTAAAGGGAAATATAAAGTTGAGTTTAAAATTGGTTTATTCTATAAGAATAAGAATTGATTATTGTTTCCATGTAATGAAACAAAAGGAATTTCATAACGTTGCTTTACGAGTGAAAAGTGAATTAATTTCCCAATTATAGATAATAAAGAATGATGGAGCAAATGTTTGAAAGAGAGTTAAATGGAAACTGAATATGGTTATAAGATAATTTTCTTTAGTATTAAAATGAAATGGTCTTAAGAATCATTAGTATGTTAAAATAAGAAGTAAATACAGGATTTAAAAAACCATACATATATATATATATTGATTGGTTTAACCATCAATCATCATTTTTGTACCAAAATCTGCCATGTGCGAAGCAAACTTCGTTTTTAATTACCCATATGTGAATTATTTCTAATTAAAAAGCCCAAGTGATGCTGAATACTGAACCAGTGAACTCATTTTATTTCCATGATTGAAAAACTATTTTATTCTAATAGTTAAATAACCGACTATCAAATCTGGCCAATACTATTGTTGGTATGGAAGGATCGAGATCGAATTTATATTTGAAATCCATTCTGACCAACAAATACGTGAAGATATCAGAAGATGATCGAGATAGAGCATTGAAAACCGTAGATCTTCATAAACGGAAGAACTATTAATAATCTCTGGTTTAACGGCCAGGGATATACTATGATTCTATCGTGGTTGAAATCTACGGATTGCAAGGACTTCTCGCTATTGATCCATAGGGTGATACCTAGGATGTGGTAGGAGGGTACCTTCGGTTCATCCTGTTCCTGGATGACTTGTGTGGACGGATGTCCGACCGAGTATTTCCAAAAGAGTCACGTACGTTGATTTCTTCAAACATACCAAGTTGTTGGTGGAGAAGTGCACATTCTCTTAGCTTAACAACTATAGTATTTTTGTGGACATTAATTAGTGATTTTCTGGTGGATCTGACAATGTGACATTCAAAGTGAATGGTGGACAAATGTTCTAAAGGATAAGCTAAACCTCAAGCCTCACCAACCGGGAAATGGTATAAAATCGGGTAGGTCGCATGGCTATGTGGGTCGCACCAATCAAAAGGGTATATCATTACTTAATTTGGTGAAATCAAATGTCTTTGGTTGTCCCATTTTAATTCTTGTATGTATGCCATCGGTTTGGTTGGCTGGCCCCCAACCGTGGTAATGATACTCTCAAGAGGAAGTGAGGTGCCGGTCATGTTTAGCCTGGGTTGCAAGACGTTCTTGTTGAACCTCAATGTATTCATATCCAGAGGTACATTGTCGGAAACGTGGTCCCATACCTTGCTAGAAAATCCATTCTCCAATAAGAGCCCGCGGTTTTGATCGTATACTGTATATGTAAAGCGTGAGATGCAAGCGTTATGCTAGATTTGTATTTATTGGTATTTAGACACTATTATAATATTGAAGTAGATATTCATTTCAAAAACATTTTTGGTTATCGTAAGGTAAAAACCATCTGTATTTATGTGTGGATTTGGCCTTACGGTTATCCTTTTCTTTCAAAATGATTTTGACTTCAAAGTCAACTTGTGTGATACCTATAAACTTAATGTGTTTTTCTCACTCTGCTTCACCAGGCTGACCCGTCGTTTGTAATGCTCGATTTAGACGGAGGTGTATAGGTTTAGGTTAACGGATGCTATGAAGGTCAGAGACGAGCTTGATGTGTTCATATGTACGATATTATATACTATATTTTTTCGTTGTTTGTTGTATATGAGGACAGGTTATTATAATTGTCCAGATGTGTTGACGTACTCTGATGACTGTAAGTTTAAAATTTCAAGCTCTCTGTAAAGATTATTTCTATATTATATTTTATTATGATGTGATGTGAGAATCTGTTTCTGATGTGTTTCTTCTTTTTCTATTCTAATATTTCTTTCTTTCTTATCTCACCCTCTGGTTTCTTTCTAATAGCTATCTGCTCTTCTGTATAATTTGAGTTGACCTGGGTTGATAAATGTTGTCTTAAACTGTACTAAAAAGTGGGTTGTTACACTTGGTATCAGAGCAATGGTTTAGCAATAACCGTGGCTCTGTGGCATAACTCGATAGAGATGGGGTTAGTAATGCCCCAGATTGAATTGAGTGTTTATATACGAGAGCGTATTTGTAAATTTTATATACAAATGTTTTGTATTGTGTTATTTGATCGGTTCGATTTCGAACTGGCATTTGATACGATATTATTTTGTAAAGAGGGTAAATAAAATAATTTTACCCATAATATACTTTTGTATTGAGAGAAATAATTTTATTAAATTATTGAGATATTTGCGTATTTGGTTGATTTGATAGAATTCAAATTGGATTTAAAAATTTGAATGATTTAATATAACCCTAAGAGATTTCGCATATGGAATTTGTGAATGGAGAATTTTGATTTGAAATTGAATAGAAAATTTGGAAAATTTAATTAATAAAATTAAAGGAAAATCAATCTTGTACTGATTGATATTTAAATTTGAAAACCCAAGCGGAAATAATCGAGTAAAGATTGATGTTGAATATAAATTCAGTGGAATGATTTGATTGTGCATTTTTTGTGATTTTTATATTGGCTGGATATAAATTCATCAATAAAGTAACAAGGGTTGAATGAAGTAAAAACTAAATTCCAGTATAATAATGTGAATGAGTCGAATAAAATTTGAAATTAATGATTTACACTGGAATGATGCTATACATATTTGATTGTGGGGATTTGTTTAGTTATTATGGCTAATTAAAAGAATGTTATTCAAAAGTACATGTAACCGTTACTTACATGTTGAATTGAGTTAAGTACGGGTGTTAGATGGCCATGAAGATTGCTTTTGGTTGCAAATATAGCATGTAAATTGACCAGTATGCTTAATAGCGCTCGTAAGAGGTACGCCTATGCAAAAATATAAATTTTGGGTTTTGATTTTTGAATTTTCCGACCGTGTAGGTCGATGTATATATATTATTTGTTCCTGCGATATCGTAAATGTCACTCCGTACAGGGGAGACTTTATCGAATTTTTTTGGGAATTTAAAATGTTAGAAAATTTTCGATATTTTTAAAAATTTTGATTTACAATATTAAATTGGTTTTCGATTTATAATAAATTGGATATTAAAGTATAATGGGTTTACGACATTTTTCCTACCTTAGTGATTTCGGGGACGAAATTCTTTTAAGGGGAAAGAATGTAATGTCCCGTATTTTTGGTAGTCTAATATTTAATTTAATTTATTTTTTTAAATGTTATATTTGGAATATAAATGGATTTTAATATTGAATTTGTTTATTTAAAACGAAGTTCGAACGTTAAATTTATAATTTATATATAATTATAATCGAGCTCGAAATGGCGCGGCAGTTCATTATATGGAGTTTTGAACTTTAATTGAATATCCATAATCCGTTTTAAATCAGAATTATGTGAAACAATAAACGCTGGAATCTTGTTGATTATAATTTTCATATGAAAGAGAAAAATCCAGATTTCGTATTATAGTTTGTTTGTTATGTCCAAATCAAAATTTAAAATAGTTGCTATGGAAATAGTTATTAAAATATAACGTTTATTTATTGAAATAATAGGGTTTTAATATAATTTGGACACCGTCTTGACTCGAATTGACGATATCGAGTTGTATAACTATATGATAATTTTATTTGGTCGAATATAATGAAAATAATTTATTATTATTTTTATCTGAATTTTTTTCGAATTTAAATATTATTTTATTCGATATTATATAAGCATTAAAGATAGCTATTTTTGCAAATGGTCTCAGTTTTCAATGTAATTAGTGTCATTGGAACTGTATCATTAAATTTTTATAAGAAAAAAAAATTCGTGGCAAATGGATGTCGTATGTGACTTCGGTGGCCAATAATGTCTCTGTTTCTATTTAATTGTTTAGATTATTTAGATAGGGGTAACTTTTAATGAATAAACGAATTGTCAAACAAACTCCAAATTTAGTGAAACAAGCTTCATTGGATCCGCTAGGAAGAGGTCTAGTAAAATGTCAAGGCCTCAGATTTATTGGATTTTTTTTGGAATTATAAGAATTTTAAATGCTTGATTTTTCATCGATATTTATAAAGGACTTTTCACAAATGACCTCGAAATTCGACAAAACCTGTCCCATTGGGTCCGGATATTTTTCTATGCAAGGATTAGCATTTTTATTGGAAAATAGAAGTCGTTTTTGGTGGTTTTAAACGTTAATTCATCGTTAAGTTTCCTGTAGAATATTATATTACTAAGGTCTACCCACTCTTCTCAAATATATATCACGTAAGTTTGGTCAAAAACCCTTAATAATTCATTCACGTGGTCAATGAAATACGCGGCCGCCCCATTACAGATGAAAGACCATAATCCTTTCCCCATTCTTCTTTAATTCTCGTCAGATCCACACATCAATTTACAAAATATTCCACTACTAAATCAGAGAGGAGAGTGAGATCTGTAACTTATGCGGTGGAGGTGGGATTTGGTGAGGTGAATTGGTCAAATCGGCACCAGGAAGGGCACGAGTTTCAAGGGGATTTGCGAGCGAATGGAACGACTAGGCGGTGAACTGTTTGTGGCGAAGACGGAGGACTCCCAGGTCAGGTGCGTCGTGTAGTGGCAACTGATCAGCGACAGTTCGATAGTGGATGGCACAACAACATGGTTCTTAGTGACAGGGTTTGGAATCAGGATGTTGTGAAAGAAGGTGTGAATGGTATTCTGGTCACCGAAAACAAAGACGTGCACAAACAAGAAAAAGCGGGCGGCTCGTTGGTCTTGACATGGAGTTTGGCAGCGTTTGTTTGAAGGAGTATCCACCTGGAGCGTGTATACGAAGATTGGAAGATTTAGCCGGCCATCCCTTTTAGTACAACGTAATTAATTTAAACTAATTAAGCGATTAGGGTTTAATTAATTAGCCAACTATCTTGATTAAATATTGACTTGGAACATGAATTGGTTGCAGAATGGGATGAATTGTTTCCAACGTGATGATGGGCATTGTAAAGACCTGGAACAATGAGTAAACCGCGAAGTAAGGATGTAGTCCAGTCTGTTATCTGTGATAATCACTACATATATAGATTAAGTTATTAAAATTGTAATTAAAAATATAATTAAGGAATTTTATCTTTAATCAAAATGTGCATAGATTGATGAATGCAAAAACAGTAGCGGGAAGAAACAAGAGCAAGATAGGATCGGACAGTAATTTTCTTTCAAACAAAAGGTGGATTGGGCTTTTAGTTTTGAACTGGCAGAAAGGGAATATTGGAATGAACATTTAACAGAAGTTGGCTTGGGTTTTTCTTCAAAGTTGGGTTATTTCGCATATCAAAAATCAGCGCTATATCTTTATAGTCCAAATGTAATTAATTAGTTTTATACTTAGGAATCGATTTATTAATTAAATCATATTAAGTTTAAATATTAATAACTTAGTCAAATGTGTCAGAATTCAATGAACTAGAAGCCATTGGAATCATCTTGACGAACACTATACTATGGAACAAATCTGGACAAAATCGGAGACACTGGAAATTTACATTTTAAATAAACGGCTGTTTAATTTAGCTGTAATCAACCATTTCAGAAATAATTGGAATCAAGATGAGTTAAACTCACTCAGTACTTCCCACTTATATTTTATATCAGTTGGGTTTTTATTTTTGTGTGCTATGGTTGCTTGTGGTTGATTGTTTGTTATTTATATACTCATATATTGATTGAATTTCTGAAATTAAACGTTGTTTAATTTCAGTGAAACACCAAATCGTTATTTTAACGATTGCACCCAATGGAGGTAACTTACCTCGTTGGTCACATTTATAAAATGAACATGCTTAACTTTTTGAATTATTTTGTTCATTGGTTGATGTTAAATAGTTATTATTTACTGTTATAAAAATTATCAGTTAAATGGAATTAAATGATCTGATTTGAGATAACCAATTTGGATACAGGGAAAAACAAGTTGGAGGGATCCAACCAGATTCCTCAAATACATCTAATGTTAGTTATTTTCATTATATGAACCGTTCGGATTGAATGATTGATTGGATTGTTGATCATTAGCTGAAATATCAACATTTTTTTGTTTTAAACTAATGGGTGGTATTGGTTAAGTAATAGGCAATATATGGCCTAGAAATACATCAGTTTCTAAATATTGATTTGCCGTCAGGCAAATCGATATAAATGAAGTTATAAAATTTATTTTATAACTGAAGACAAATTTTTAATTCTATTATTTTGAATAATAGTTACTTAAAGAAAATAAATATTTATTACTTATTATTTAAGTTTTATAAAATAAATTATGTTGTTAATCAGATTTAAAAGCAAGAAAGCAGAAAGTTAACGTAACGGTTAATATTTGGATAATTGTTTTTAAGAAACAATTAAATGGAATTATTTAAATTAATTACTTTATTAATTAATTTAAAATAAGGAGTAATTGGAATTACTTAACGAAAGAATGGTGTTTGGGTTGGCTAAGTCAACCCTTTAAGTAAGAGTGATTATAAATTAGTTTGATTTTGAATTAATCTTAGGAAATGGTTTAACAAATATTTGTTTTAATTTTAATAAGATTTAAAAAAAGGGAATTTATTATTTATTTTAGTAAATAGATAAATTAGCTACCTCCACTTTAGTCAATGACTAAAGTAAATTATTATTTTAATTAATAATAATTTAAGAGATTACTTCCATTTGAAATTGATTTAAAAAGTAATCGAAGTTGAAATGGAATTGAATTGAGTTGTGAAAAGATTTATGAATGGGATTTATATTTCAAACCTGAATTTTGATAATGAAGTTATAAAAAGGGATTTTGAGAGAATACGATGGTTTAAATTAAATGTTTACTTAATCATTGAATTAAGTAAAAGGAAATTGAGAAAAAGGGGTTTACTTAAACAAGAGTTATATAAACGAAGTTTATAAAAGAGATGAGGTGTTAAAACGTTAATTTTAAATTAATGTTGCTTAGTAATGGAATTAAGAGGATGAATGGAATTTGAATAAGGTTTCAAAGCAGGAAATGGTAAAATGGATCAAAAAAGGGATTATTAAAAGTGAATTTGGTAAAGGTGTGAGTGATAGGATTTTGTAAAAAAATCCGTGTTAAAAAATGATTTGTTTAAAGAAGTAAAAGTAAAAAGGTGTTGTTTTATTGATTAATTACTTATTGAATGAATTAAAGAAAAAGGTTATATTCGAGAAAAAGATTTTCAAAAGTAAATAGGATTTATAAAACCATATTTTAAGTAAATTAGTTAAATGAGATTTGTTTTGATAATTGAAATATCAGATTTTGAAATTACAACTCATGTCCGTATTAAGATACGAACGTTGTTGATCTAGGTCTGAGAGGTAATTAAAATACCCCAACTAGAACGGCTTCAGGATTATCTGAGATGATATTAGTTGTAATGGTAAAGAAGAGGAATAATTTATTATTTCCATTACAGAAATAATAATGCAGCATTATTGGTGAAAATGTAAAGAATATGTAATAAGAATTCTGAAGTAAAGTAAGTAAAGAGGATTTGATGATATAAATGATGTTTCCAAAGTTAAAGAAAATTAACGGGGATTGCATGAAAATATAACAATATTTTCGAGTAAAATGTAAAGTTAAGTTTAAAATAGGTTTATTCTATAAGAATAAACATTGGTTATTGTTTCCAAGTAATGAATCAAAAGGAATTTCATAAGGTTGTTTTACGGGTGAAAAGTGAATTAAATTCCCAATTATAGATGATAAAGAATGATGGAGCAAATGTTTGAAAGAGAGCTAAATGGAAATTGAATATGGTTATAAGATATTTTTTTTAGTATTAAAATGAAATGGTCTTGACAATCATTAGTATGTTAAAATAAGAAGTAAATAGAGGATTTTAACCACCATGTATATATATATGATTGGTTTAACCTTTAATCACCATTTTTGTACCAAAATCTGTAGTGTGCGAAGCACGTGCCTTCGTTTTTAATTAACCATACGTAAATTATTTTTAATTAAAATGGCTAAGTGATGTTGAATATTGAACCAGTGAACTCTTTTATTTCCATGACTGAAAAATTGTTTTATTTTGATAGTTGAGTAATCGACTATCAAATCTGGCCACTACGATTGTTGGTATGGAAAGACCGGGATAAAATTTATATTCGAAAACCATTCCGACCAACAAATAAGTGAAGATATCATAAGATGAATGAAATAGAGCATTGAAGACCGTCGATCATCATAAACAGAAGAACTACTAATAATCTATGGTTTAGCGGCCACAAATATACTGTGATTCTATCGTGGTTGAAATCTACGGATTGCAAGGACTTCTCGCTATTGATCCATAGGGTGATACCTAGGATGTGGTTGGAGGGTACCTTCGGTTCATCCTGTTCCACAATGACTTGTATGGACGGATGTCTGACAGAGTATTTGAAAAGGGTCACGGACGTTGATTTCTTCAAACATACCAATTTATTGGCGGAGAAGTGCACATTCTCTTAGCTTAACAACTAGAGTATTTTTGTGGACATTAATTAGTGATTTTCTGGTAGATATGACAATGTGACATTCAGAGTGAATAGTGGCCAAATGTTCTAAAGGATAAGCTAAACCTCTAGCCTCACCAACCGAGAAATGGTATAAAATCAGGTAGGTCACGTGGCCATGTGGATCGCACCCATCAAAAGGGTATATCATTACCTGCTCTGGTGAAATTAAGTGCCTTCGGCTGTCCGATTTTAATTTTTATATATATGTTATCGGTTCGGTTGGCTAGCCCCCAACCGTGGTAATGATATATTCGGTACTCTCAAGAGGAAGTGAGGAGCGGTCATGTTTAGCCTGGGTTGCAAGACGTTTTTGTTGAACCCCAACGTATTCATCTCCAGAGGTACATTGTTGGAAAGGTGGTCCCATACCTTGCCAGGAAATCCATTCTCAGATAAAAGCCTGCGGTTTTGATTTTATACTATATATGTAGAGCGTGAGATGCAAGTGTTTTGCTTAATTGATATTTATTTGTATTTAGACACTATTGTAATATCAGAGAAGATGTTGATTTCAAAAACGTTTTGGGTTATCGCAAGGTAAAAACTGTCCGTATTTATGTGTAGATTTGGCATTACGATTGTCCTTTTATTTCAAAAGTATTTTTACTTTAACATCAACTTGTGTGATACCTATAAACTTAGTGTGTTTTTCTCACTCTGTTTCACCAGACTGACCCGTCGTTTGTAATGCTCGGGTTAGGCCGAGGTGTACAGGTCTAGGTTATCGGATGCTGCGAAGTTCAGAGATGAGATGGATGTGTTCAGATGTATGACATTATGTACTATATTTTTCCGCTGTGTGTTGTATATGTGGACAGGTTAATATAACTGTCCATATGTGTTGATGTACTCTGATGACTGTAAGTTTTAAATGTTCAAGCTCTCAGTACATATTATTTCTATATTATATTTTATTCCGCTGCGATCTGAGACTCTTTTTCTGATGTGTTTCTTCTTCTTCTTCTATTCTAATATTTCTTTCTTTCTTATCTCACCCTTTGATTTCCTTCTAATAGCTATCTGCTCTTCTGTATAATCTAAGTTGACCTGGGTTGATAAATGTCGGCTTGAACTGTACTAAAAAGTGTCATTACATTATAGGAAGGCGGTACCAAGAAAACATGTGAATGGAATCAATATAATATTTAACTTATTGTATTTTGTATGTAAATAGAGATGTAGTGCTCACTTTTTTAATAATGAGAAAAAGTTTATTTTCTATTCCATTTTCATTTCTTCTTAGTTTATAACAGATTTCTTCGCAAGTAGGATTATACTCATGATGGATTGGCTCGACGAGGCCATGGTTTTCTTGAATTTCTTTTATAATACGATCTGGAGGAATCATCGGATTTCTTAATATTCAGTCTTCTGGCCTTCTTATAAAATGCTCCGACACGACCATGGTTTTCTAGTGTTCTATAAATACAATCCACAACTGTGACAACCCCAATTTCGACAGGCCAATTTTTTTTCTCAAAATTCCAATCTATCGAAACTCGGATTGGTTTGCTCTGGTATCCTGTAGAAAAGACAAAGATATAAAACATGTCAAACTCAGAAACTATCTCATAGCGGAATGAATAAAATATAATGTAATCAAAATATAACCTTACTGTATTAATAATATTGCCTAACCAGTATCCAAGGCTATCATGTTCCTGCCACAAATCTAACCTGCGAGTATGTTATGAGGAGGGGGTCAGAAAACAAGTTCTGCTGATTGGATTTAAACTATACACTTTGGATAAGCCTACATATACCATTCAATCATATTTTCTAATTTATTAGGTTATTTGGGCTAACAGCACTCAAGGGTTACACACTCGTCGTACCCATTTACTTCCCAGTGGATTAACCTAATACAGTATATATGTAGCCACCCCCAACATCAAGGTACACCCCATGGTACCCTACTCGTACGGTCTCCACTGTAACACCATCGAAACATACGCAGTCCCTCATCCTATGTCATAGTGATGTACGGATAACAATATTGCGTTCCGCATATATCTATCGTTACTACGTAAACGTACTGACTGCCACCTTTGTTCGAATCAGACTCCATACGGGAGTAATGCCTCAAGTCTACGAAACACCGCCCATAGCTGACATGCATGTATCTAGACTGTCCACCATACTAATCTTCAATTGTACTTGATGCCACAATCGCATGTCCTCTAATGTGTACCGAGTTCTATGGCAGGGCGACACTAGAAGCACAAACTTGGTCGGAGCTTTTCCATGTTTGTACAGGCCCGTCTTTAAAGAGCCTCTATATACAGATATACCTAGGTTCTGTTTTCGTCGTGGCTATGGCCCCACCTCGGCCCCTCCCTCAACTAGTAAAGACTACTAGAGCTAAGAGACTACCCCTAGGCAAACAATCTAAACATCCATGTGGCGTCTCCCCTCAACCCCTTACTCCGATAGTGAAGGGTGAAATGGTATCTTCGGTTTAGCTCAAGTCTTTCCGCATCCCATTGGCTACCGATGACGGGTATCCGACGGTCTACTATCCTTGTTGGTCGAGACCATTTGCCTCCCTCTGCCTCCTTGTGAGGCAACCTACGAACCACCCTGGTTTAACCTCTCACAGCATTCTGACTGTATGCTACATCTGCAGTCAAGACATCTACCGCCACAAAAAGGACTACTAGGAGCACCTTACGTACCTCAGGAAGCCACGTGCTTCCCCTTCAAGTCATTTGGAGCCGTCAGAACAATCAGATGAATGTGCGCTCCCCCTCGTTCCATATAACACCTCGATGATCTATCCCATTGGGTTATTCACCCTCAACCGCACAGACCGGTCTAAGCACCTTAATTTAGCATGTTGTTAGACCCTATGTCTAAACATTCTTTTGCACGCTTGTCTCACCTTATCAGGTTTCCAGTTAACTTGGTTATTCCAATTTATATTGAATTCTTATTCAAATTATCAATTTCTCTTGCTTATTAAATTCAGTCAAACAACTTAATCCATTTAAATTTATTAAAAAGCCCACCACATGTTACTCCCTAGATTGTGGCCCAAGGTCTGTAATCCACAACCCCTGTTTATCTTCTTGTAGATTTCATCATTACAATAACGTGTTTTACTTAATATTTAATTAAATATATCAATTAACATGTTTTCTAATTAACATGTCACTTACCATTTATGATTAAATATAACTTATATCATCTCATAAGTTTTCCTCATCCTTTCTCATTTAATCATAATCCCATTTTACATTGTCAATACAACTTGTCGTTGTTTACTTATTAACTTAGTTCTATTAACTAAGGCCTATTAATAAGTTTCTCTACCCGTTTATTACAACCTATGTTATAATTTCCTCTTGTCCTTAGGACGAGCCTAAACATTCTTATCATGGGTTTCAGACTCCCAAGCTTACAAATTACATAATTTATAATCAAGTACAATATATTCCCCCTTTTGTTAACTGGTTTCAAGTTTTCCCCTTTATTGATTACTTAATTTATAATTAAGTTTCCCTAAACTCAATTCACCAGTTATCCCATTCCCTTACTAGTATATTATAACCTAAGTTATAATATTCACTTGTCCATAGGACAAGTCTACATATTATACAACATGTTATTTATTTATAATAGGTTATTATCATTTCTACAAGTTATGCTTACCCTAAAGGGTTTCTTTAATTACATAACTTTATTATTTCTACCGGTTATGTATACCACTAGGTATCAACCTTACCGATCTAAGTTTGCGGGCCTATATGTAAATATTACCCAACCCCTTAGATTTGACTAACCCACCCACTGTCCAACCAAT
This sequence comes from Allium sativum, assembly GCA_030737875.1. Lineage (NCBI taxonomy): Eukaryota > Viridiplantae > Streptophyta > Magnoliopsida > Asparagales > Amaryllidaceae > Allium > Allium sativum. Next base: position 716,989,079 of record CM060916.1, on the reverse strand, counting down.
TTTTAGTTAACCCTAACTTTAGTTCATATTCATACAATCCCTATAGATTAGATTAGGTTAAGTAGTCCAATTCATTACCATGTCCATTTGTGGTTTATAATGGGCTAGACCACCCACAATAGGCCTACAACTTGTGGATGCTGGATATGCCGGTCAGGTCTGTGTAGACTTCTTCGACAAGTTAGGCCTAACCTCGTGTCATAGCCCGTCTCGTATTTGCGCACTTAGACCTCTCACATTAGGTTCAACATTAGTGGCTGCTGGATATGCCGGTCGGGTCTGGGCAGACTTCCACCACTAATGCAACCTAACCTAGTGTCATAAGTGCAATTACAATTTCTAATTGTGATCCGAGGCATTCATTATTAATCAATTATTTAAACCTATATCTTTATAGGTGTTAATTCTCATTTACTCAATTATATTCATGATGGGTTATATGTCTAGATTCATATTATTCGAATTATGCCAATTCATATTTTACATATGATCCTATTTGCGCCCAAATCATTTTTCCATACTTATGATCCAATTTAAGATCTTTAAACATAATTTGGTCAATGCCCCAAACCCACATTTAATCGATTCTATGTTAACATGAATCTGTATAGTCATATACGTACTCCAATTATTCCCTGTATATAATTGGGACAAATTTACATGCAAACCTTTTAGCACTCCAATAAATCCAATATATGAATTTTTCCCACATGTTCAAATTAATATTATAACATGTAAACATTCCAACATTTCAACTGATTCAATATATGAATTATTCACATTAACAATTTGACATTATATCATGCTAATCATTCCCCCAATTTAATAGATTCAACATATGAATTTCTTGATCTATGCATATTAACGTCTCAACTTGTTATAACAACAATTTATAATTAAACTGGCAATTTCACAAATTATTAAAAGGGGAATTCTAAACGATAGTCATAACATTATCTAAAGACTACAATTTAAACCCACTCACCTTTCATGCTTTCCCCAAATCTTGGACCCGATCCGTTCTATCATCCATGGTTTCCCCTTTTCCTTTTAATTTGATTCACAACATAATGATCATGGATTTATTATTTCATGAAAAGAGAAGGGAAAGAGAAAGAATTTAAATAGATTGGTTCTTATAAGTTTACCTTGCTTCTATGATTCAATCTTTTTTTATTAACGTTGATTCCCTCTTCCAAATCTGAATCCATAATTCTCCTAAGATAACATTTTAATTTAAGAATAGATTTGAGAAGAGAGAACCATGGCAGAGCTCCAGCATAGCCGTCGAATTATGTTGTTTAGCGTTAAGTCTGGTGTCTTATTTATAGGAGTAGCGGAGGAAGCAGGACCCTCAGATAAAAATCTATAACACCGGAATCGTCCACGTCAGAAAAGAAGGTTCCAGATTCGAGGGTGGGTCGACCCCTAGGTCGACCCGCCTGTTGGTGGGTCGACCCCTAGGTCAACCCCCAACGGTCCATTTTCCCTCCGAATTTTCCCTCCCGCAATTTTAATTTTTGAACTGATTTTCGAATTTTCTAAATATATTTATTTAATATATATACACGCGCGCACACACACATACAATATAAGCTCTTTATATGTATTCCAACTTCTAATGCTCATAATTTCCTCATATGTTGTACATTTTACACAAACTAGGCATCCATATTGACCAGAATTTCGAGACGGATGCAATGGCGTAGTCCGTTTTACTTAGTTTGGAATATTTAATTAAGTCATCCTTATTTTATTATATTATACTAAAAATACGGGGTGTTACAACAACAATCATGGGTTTTATGGTCTTCTATTATTTCTTAGTACGACCCTGCATCATCATGGCTTTTTGGATTTCTATATATTGGATATCTATGGCTTATCCAGAACATACCTTTGTTTCTCAAGAAAGATATGTTCTGGAGGGCAAAGGGTTGACATGCCTTTTGGAAAAGGCCGTTACAAATTGGGTTTCTGTTAAACGAAGTACTAAGGATATGAGTATAAGCTGTCACTGAAATAATCCACTTGGTTGAAGTGCTAAAGCTCTTAGAAATTTGGATATGGAATTACTAAAGACCTGACTTGGTGAACATCCCGGGTCGGCATGGGCTGGCTCAGCCCATCCTCTTATTGGCTTCACTTTAGCATGAAGACCATGGATCAGCATGATGCGGGTCGGCATGACTCACTAAGGACATTTCAGACCAAAACTCCCCGACTAGACCATACCTACCCATACCGACCCGAACCCTAGAGCGGTTCCCAATGATGACAAGCATGGTCAACCCTGAACCTACTCTGTCTCATTAACATATGATGACATATGTACTGCACATCCCGAGGAGATTGTTTCTCACATAAAAGACCATTTCCACTACCTATTGGATGCATGACACGTGGCCGAACCGACCCAGGATGATGGCCACATGGCATGCTGACCCGAGCTGGATGGTCTCTTATAAATACCCAATTCAAAGGCTTAAAGAAGGTGGTCTCTTGGATTCTATTTGTCTCGGATCGATATTCAAGTATATTGCTACCATAGAGGCCCAATTCAATAACCGACACAATAAATTTTTGTATAAACCACTTCTTTCTCTAATTTGTTACAAATCAAACCACTGTAACTTGTAATCGACAACATAACCAATGATTATAAGTGGACAAGCTTGGATTAAGTTGAATCACTATAAAATGTCTTATGTGTTTGTTTTAATTCTTGCATTATGTGATTGTGACTGTGAGAATATTCTGTGATTTGTGTGTGGATAACGCATTTTGGGGGTTAATTGTCAAGGTGCCACCTTTTGACATCAACAATATCAAAGATAACAAAATACAAATTAAGCAAATCAAAATACTTTGACTAGAGCAAAACCACTCGATTATATCTACGAAGTAATAATAAGGATGTTTATCTAACCGAAGATCCACCCAAAGAAGATCCAACTAATAATAAAGCTGTGATTTGGCTTCAAGATGACGCTCGGTTATTTATTCTTATTTGAAACAATATTGAGAGTGATTTTATCATTTTAGTGAATCATAGTGAATTTGTGAAAGAAATTATGGATTATTTGGAGTTCTTATATTCCATAAAGGGAAATTTGAATCGAATGTATGAAATATGTAAATTGTTTTATCTTATTGCGAAATATGATCAATTGCTTATGAACTATTTTATGATGTTTAAGAAGAACAATGAAGAATTTAATCTACTACTTCCTATTGATGTTGATATTAAGGTGCAACAGAAACATAGAGAGGAAATGGCCATTATGATTTTCTTAGCAGGATTTCCATCTGAATATGAATCTTCTAAAGCACAATTATTATCTGGATCTAATATGACTTCATTGCATGATGTTTTTAGAAGGATTTTTCGATCAGAAATCTCAAGTTCAACTTCAACTACCTCTTCTCAACATAATAGTGCTTTTCACAAGTGTGAATAACAGACACACATGATGGAAAGTGAACAAGAATGTTCATAAAAGAGGTATGGTACACCAGTACATGAAAGCCAAGTAGTGAATACAAAGTTATGTGCATATTGTAAAAAAACCAAGACATACTAAATTCGAGCATTGGAAACCAAAACAAGAAAAGACAAACTCCAAATCCATAGGTAACTAATGTTACAAAGGTTCAATACCAAGCTAAACAAACTTTTCTAGTCTCTACTAAAGAATTTGCAAAGTGCACTAAGTATTAAAATTTACTAGAAAATTAACACCAACTATCTCCACTATTGCTAATAATAGCAGCTTTGTCAATCAAGAAAAACTCAATGGGTTTTTGATTCTTTTGCTATATATCATATGACATGTAATTGCCTTCTTTTTTCAAATCTTCAATCACAAACTTCCATACATGATGTCACTCTAGCTGATAGTTCTTTCTCTAATATTCAAGGGTTTGGAACCATTGGTTCAACCTTTTCACCTTTTTCATTAACATCTGCTTTATACATACCTAAACTTGCATTCAATTCGCTCTCAGTCAGCCAGTTAACTCAAAAATTAAACTGTTCTATCTCGTTTTTTTCCATCTCACTATTTATTTCAGGATCTTGTGACTCAACAAATTATGGGTAAACGGCATGAGTCAAAATGACTGTATGTTCTTGATACTCCTTTTGTAGATCAAAATTAATTTTCTTGTTCAAATATCACTCAGGCCTTAAAGTCTCTCTATCAACTAGGTCATCCTTCTTTATATTTCTTAAAGATATTATGTCCATGGTTTATTTCACTATAGTCACTAAATTGTGAGTCATGTCAATATGCTAAACATCATTAAGTTAGCTTAATTCCTAGAATAATAAAAGTGCTAGTTTTCCTTTGAACTTGTTCACTCTGATATTTGGGGACCTGCATCTGTAATTTCTAAATGTGGGTTTAGATATTTTTTGCATCTGTGGATGATTATTCACGTGTAACTTGTCTATTTCTACTAAAAAATCATTATGAATTATATTCAATATATTTTTCATTTTGTGCTGAGTTCCAAAGTCAACTCAACACTTCTATTCAAACTTTAAGAAGTGACAGTGCAAAAGAATACACTTCAAGTCTATTTCATACTTATATGAATCATAATGGAATACTTCATGAAACCTTTTGTGTTGATACAACAGCTCAAAATGGATTTCCTAGGAGAAAAAATAGATATCTTCTTGGAAGCACATGTGCATTATTATTTCATATGAATGCACTAAAAAGTTTTTGGGTTGATGTTATTTCCACAGCATGTTTTCACTTAAATCGTATGCCATCAATTGTCCTTGATAGTGACATTCCATACAAAGTAAAGTGTAAAACCAAAAATATTTGGTTGCACGTGATTTTTTGTGATGGTAGACCACAAATATCTAAGCTTGATCGAAAATCAGTAAAGTGTATATTCATTAGTTATTGTCGTTTACAAAAACGATATCGATATTTTTGTCCCTTTTTAAATAGATATCTCGTATCCATTGATGCCACCTTCATTGAAGAAACACCATTTTTCCAATCACTACCAAGCTCATATTATCAAATTAAAGGGGAGATGATGAATTTCTTGCATATTGAATGTTGAACCTCTACAATAAGAAACTAACACTGATACTCCAGCTGAAATCATTTCATCACCTTCTCATGATATAATTCTACCTTCACATAAACCAGTTATCTATATGCATGTATATGTCTCCACATTTAATCATGATAATGACCTTCCTATTGCTCTACGATGTACATATTATATTTCCTCATTTGTGTCATAAAACATTTGTCACCATCCACTTATTCACTTGTTACTTCTCTTGAATCTATTTCTATACCTAAGACTGTTGAGGAAGAACTATCTTCTAGATGGCATACTACTATGATCAAAGAAGTAAACGCACTTGCATATATTAAAACATGGAACTTAGTTCAATTATCTGAAAATAAAAGACCCATTGGATGTAAGTGGGTGTTCACTGTAAAAGCAAATTCAGATGGACCCATTGCTAGGCAGACGGCACATTTATCTAAAAGGGTTATGCATAAGTATATGGGGTTGTACTCCTTTGAGACATTTTCCACAGTGGCAAAATTGACTTCTATTCGATTATTCATCTCCTTAGAAAAACATATAGCTGGATACTACATCAACTAGACATTAAAAAATGCATTTCTTTATGGTGATTCAAAAAAGAAGTATATATGAACCAACCACCTTGATTCATTGGACAAGGGAAAAGTGGTTTCGTTTGTCGACTAAAGAAGACATTGTATGGGTTAAAACAGTTCCTAGAGCTTGGTTTGGAAAGTTTTGGTATGGTGAAAAACAAATGTGATCACTTCATGTTTTATAAAACATTAAAAAGTATAAACTTACTAGTTGTTTACGTTGATGATATAGTAACCACTACTAATGCTGAATTGAGTATTTCATCTCTCAAGATCTTCATTTATAAACAGTTTCATACTAAAGACTTAAGAGATCTAAAGTATTTCCTAGGAGTTGAAATTACAAGAAGTGATGAAAGTATTTTCATGCTTAAAGAAAGTATGTCCTCGATTCATTAGAGAAGATTGGACACTTAGAAATCAAACCAAGTACTATACCTATTCCACCAGATAACAATCTTGTAGAGGGTGGTGAATTGTTTAATGATCCAGATAGATATAGAACGCTAGTAGTAAAGTTGAATTATTTGACTGTTAACGACCTGATATTACTTTTTCTATAAGTGTAATAAGTCAAATCGTGTCATGCCTACTGTACATCATTGGAGTATACTAAAACAAGTTTTGGGCTATCTCAAAGGAGCTGTTGGACAGGGGAAGTGTATAAGAATCATGGACATACACTGGTTATGTGCTTTTGTGATGCAGATTGGGCAAGATCAAAAACAGATAGGAAGTCTACTTCTGGGTTTTATGTATTCTTAGGTGGAAATTTGATCTCCTTGAAGATTATGAAATAGAATGTTACTTCTAGATCAAGTGCTGAATCTGAATATGGAGCTATGGATAAAATAATATGCAAGATAATGTGGATAGATAATCTTATGTATAGAGTTGGACTGGAGATTACAAAGCTGATAACCTTACATTGTGATAACCAAGAAGCTTTACATATTTCATCTAAACCAACGTTTCATAAGAGAACTAAACACATTGAAATGGATTGTCACTTCGTTAGGGATAAGATACATCAGGGACTAATTGCTACAAAGCATGCAAAGACTGGAGAACAACTCGTTGATATTTTCACTAAGGCTTTGAATGAAGCTGAAGTTGAGTATTTGTGTGGCAAGTTTGGCATGATAAATATTTATGTACCAAATTGAAGGGGAGAGTTATCAGGGGAGATCTTATATGTTGATATGTATATAGTTATACATGTTGTATATACTTCTTTTGTTGTTTGTTGTATATAGTTTATAGGTGTTCTGACCCATCTACTTTAGTTTGGCCAATCTAGCTTTGTTGTTTGTTGTATATAAACTTTGATGATGTGTAGAATAGACATGAGAGGTTTATCCCATTTCATTTTCTTCTCGTTTGAAAAAATAATAATATGCTTCCATGGTGAAGAAGCGATATATATAGTGAATTTCTAGTGGCTTTTTGAATGTGTTTAAGTGCGTTTTAATGGTATTTTCTTGTGTATTACCTTTAACACATGCACAGGTTTTATAAATTATTTTCAAAAGACTTGAACAAAAAAATATAGTTTGAAATGAAACATCATTTTTAACAAGATTCATAAATTTATAGGAAATTATATATATATATATATATATATATATAACCAACACATAAATTATACTTTTACATCCAACATTCTCCCCCTATTTTCAAGATTAAATAATTAAAAAAATTAAGTTTAAAAACAGAATAGTTGCATCACTTGAGTGATTTTTATCCAAGTGGGATCAGGTTAAACGAAGTTCAAAGATTAAGAAAATGCATCATCGTGAAAACCAACACATAAATTATACTTTTACATTTGAACTTTTGTTTAATGTGAATCATTGAAAGCCTTATTGAGATTCAATGGTGAACAAATCTTGAACCAAGTATCCCTAATGATAAAATCAGAACAATCACACATGTTGATTTTCTCTGGTAAAGTGTTATGTACTGCTTGACACGCTAATGATCATGTGCTTTCGATCCTGGTTTCATGAGTCCACTTTAGAAAGAGTTCTTACTTTCCTAGGAAACGACATGATTTCCATACTCATATACATAATACTCTTAAGGTGTTGATACACCATTTTAGATATCTACTTATTAGAGATATCTGTTCATCCATTATTCTCGTAGAATCCAACAATAAATTTAATGGGAGTTCTTGATTTAGAGTCCCATAATCATTTTCTTAACTTTTTGGTACACATTAAACTCAGTCTATCCTTATCAAAACATAAGTTAAGTTTTTATTAAGTATGTCAACCTTCATGTATAGGCCTTAATCTCATTTTCTTCGAGTTCACAGAGACCGCTGCCTTTGGAAGACTACTAGTATTTGGATCAGCTAAGTTTTTCTTTGCTTCTACGTTGTTAACAATTGTTACTCCTCTTCCGAGTTACCATCTTATCATTTGATATTTGAGACTTACATGTCTAGGATTTCCATTATATGTCTTATTAGAGACATCGCATGTCAAAACCTGATTATCACAGTTAATCAAGACCGCTGGAGATGGCTTCTTCCGCAGTAGAATTTCTATTAACTAATTTCTAAACCATTTTTCTTCCTTATATGCATCTTCTACTGCATTTAATTCCAAAAAAAATATTGAATTAGATATACAGATTTGCTTCTTGGAATTTTAAGACATAGTAACACCTCCTAATGTAAAGTCCATCTAGTCATAGGTTTGGATTTAGATTCTATAATGTTTCAGATCGCATCACTATATCCTTCTATTACAATATAAGATAAACCGTAGTTAATGGTTTCTTTCAAATAAGCTACCACTTTGGAAAAAGCATTCCAATGTTCGTAATCTATGCTCGTAAATCGATAAAATACACTTATAGCATGTGTAAAGTATGGTCTCGTGCAATGCATAACATACATAAGACTCCCAATAACACAGGAATATCCAAGCTGAGAAATGGCATGTTTGGTGTTCTCTTCTAATTTAATAGGATGTAAAGGTGTTGATGCTGATTTTTCATTATAATAACGATGCTATAGGAGGAACTTTTCAATGAAATGAGATTGAGTTAGTAGCAAATCCCCTTCTTTCCTAATGGTTTTTCTCTCCTAGATCTTTCATATCATACTTAGAAGTTGAAAACTTCTTACTTTCGTTCATACAAGATATATTAAAACTAAATATTAGCATATCATAAATGTATAAACACATTATAACATAATCTGTGTTATCCGATTTGTTATAAATGTATTTATCGGCATCATTAATAATGTATCCCTATGACAAGGACACTTTATCAAACTTCTCATGCCATTGCATGGAAGCTTACTTCAGATCATAAAGAGATTTTATTAATTTGCAAAATTTCTTTCCTTCGCATGGAGTTTTGAAACTTTTAGATTGTTCTATATATATATATATATATATATATATACACACACACACACACATATATATATATATATTATAAATCTCCATTTGGAAAGCTTGCCTTTACATCCATTTGATATATGGCCAATTTATTAATTGATGCAATTGATATTAAACACCCGTATAGAAAATATGTGAGTCACTGGAGCATATGTATCAAAGTAATCTACTTCATGTCTTTGCTTATATCACTTAGCGATTGTAATGGCTTTGAACTTATTAGTGGATCCATTTGTACTTGACTTTTTCTTGAATATCCATTTACATCCTATATGTTTAGCACTAGAAACTAAATTAGTTAATTAAAACCCGAATTTGGTATAATGGTATGGAATTCATTTTATCATTGACAGCTTCTTTCCAGAAAATGTAATCTTTGAAACTCATAGCCTCAGAATAAGTTTTGCAATCATAATCAATGTTCATTACATATCTAATCACATAAAGGACTTCATCCTCATTTCCTTCTATGAGATATATTATTAAGTCGGGACCATAGTCATTCTCTATTCTTTCTCTTTAGTTCTCTTTTTTTAGTACCATCTAGTACTAGTACATCCTTGTTTTTTTAGTAGGGGCATAGTTTTCATCATTGATCTCATCAATCATATTAGGTTCCAAACTAGATGATCTCAATGGACCAGTTCGATTTTCAAAGAATTCTTCATCTATGGATTCTACAACTTCTAATGTGTTAAGAATTAGGAACCTATAAGTTATAATATTAATTGAATAACATATGAAAATACATTCAAATTCCCTATTACCTAACTTTGATTGTTTATGTAACACTCCGCATTTTTAATGAAATTAAAAATGTGGAAATATGTATATATATTATATACATAGATATATTTAAGAGAAAAATTAAATTATGACAATAAAACTGAATGTAATAGGTTCATGCAGTGAAATGAAGGAAAAAGATTAATAAAAGAAATTAAATGCAATACATGAAATGCGAAGAAATACATGCGAACAATTAAATAGAAATAAAAAGAAAATTTGAAGAGTTTCAGGAGTTTTGTCACGAAATTAGCATCATCGCGTTCATGACGATTTTCTAGTCAATTTAGACTTATAGTTTGTAGAAAACTGATTTAAATGAAGTAGATATCTTTAAATTAAATATTGCAGCAAAACAAGAAAAAGAGGAATGAGAGAATAATGTGTAGCATTGTCCAAAGTCTTATTAACAAAAGACTTAGTAGCTCATTTGGTTAGTACATGTTACTTGTACGCAAGAGGTTCTGAGTTCAATCCCCACCAATGCCCTTTTTTTAGGGGAATGGCTAAAAAATGGCCCAGTGTGAGCGCAGTTCAATTAAAAAAGCGATTTAGTGTGAAAAGGGTTAATTGGAAAGATAGCTAAAAAGAATATATATATATATATATATATATAATATTTATATATGACATGTGGGTGTCAGCACCCCTGCTGCTGCGCATCATCTTGCATACATGGTGCATTTTTATTGATTAGTGACGATTTTTGAGTTTTAGGGCTGATGTAGCCTCTTTTGGTTGGCTTAGTGATGTGTCTTTTTAATCTGAATGGTTTAGATGAATCCTAGTAAGATCTAAAGGCCCTAATTCACTCACTATAACTATATAAACATACCTAGACCTAAACCTAATTCACAATACACTAATTCATATGCCTCCATGCTGTTGCAACCTAAGCTAGTCTTTCTTCTGCACTAAAGCAAGTCTAAATAGGAGTAATTCATATTGGAAGATAAGAATAGAATTCTACAACAATGGTTTAGCTAATCAAATTCAAAATACAGAATTCAGATCTACTTTCTCTTCTTCCACAGTGAGTCCATGTTGCTTTCACAAATAATTAATTAAAAGTAGTTGGGATAAGTTTGTGGATTGGATCTTATGAACATGACTGTGAGATGAATCATATGTTTAATTAGATCTATTTTATGATTCCAGTTCATATGTTTAATTAGATCGTCATTCCATATGTCTAATTAGATTTATTTTATGCTGCAAGTCCATATGTTTAGTTAGATCTATTTTATGATGCAAGTTCATATGTTTAATTAGATCTATTTTATGATGCAAGTTCATATGTTTAATTAGATCTATTTTATGATGCAAGTTCATATGCTTAATTAAATCTATTTTATGATGCAAGTTCATATGCTTAATTAAATCTATTTTATTATGCCAAGATCATATGCTTATTAGATCTATGCCATTTCATATGCTTATTAGATCTATTTTATGAGATCTTATTTATTATGTCAGTTCATATATGCTTATTGGATCTATTGTTCTATGCCAGTTCATATATGCTTATTAGATCTATGTTATTATGCTATGCTAGTTCATGATCCATATGCTGATTAGATCTATGTCATTGTTCTATGCCAGTTTGTGTTCCATATGCTTATTGGATCTATGTTGTTGTTCTATGCCAGTTTATGTTCCATATGCTTATTGGATCTATTTTATTATTCATACCCAAAGTCTATAATCCATATGTTATTGGATCTATTTTATGTGTTATGCCAGTTTTGGTGCTTTAATTCTCTTCCCTTCTTTTCTTTTCTTTTCCTTTTTATGAGATTAGGCCAACTGTGAGCCTAACATATTACATTGAATTATACGTACAAATAACGTGGGAACATTGTGGGAAAAGATTGGGGAAATTATTAAATAATATGTAATTGGCATAAATTGGTTTGTAACCATGTAATTGATTTGTGGCATGAATTGGTACAATTTGTCTACATGGGGTTTGGCATAGATTGTTAATAACAACGATCACAAAGTAATTTGTGCATAATTTGGCATGACATGTATACATAAGATTATAGGCCTAATTTGGATTAAAATTATAATCATAATTTTAATGAGGGATTTTGGGTAATTGACATAATTTGCCAGAAATTGACATAAACTGCAAATAAATAAATTGGCTAAGATAAGCATGTTGAGACATGAGGTTAGACTCCGTTTGCGGTAGATGCCTGCCCGGAACCAACCGGCCTAACCAGCAACCGCAAACAGTCAGTCTAATGTGAGAGGTCGTAGGCATAACTAAAAGATGCTTAGACACGAGGTTAAGTCTGGCTTGTGGCAGAAGTCTACTGGGAACCGCCCGGCATATCCAGCGGCCACAAGCAATCGATTTAATGTGAGAGGTCTATGCATTAATAACTAATTAATGCTGATCAAAGATGAATATGATATCTAAAACATGTTAGGTGGGTGGGGTTAAGTTAACCTGCGTAAGATGACAACTTAACCAATATTACATGAACAAAGTGGATAGGGTAAAGGCAAGCTTAACCAATAATACATACTGATTTGATAAGTGGATGAGGTTAAGTCAACTGGGCGGATAGACAAGACTTAACCATGATAAGAAATGTAGTACAACATAGGAACAGAAAAAGGGTTAAGTGGGTGACATGTGTAGCATGTATTGCATGGGTAGCATGTATAACAGAAATAATGAACACTTAACCAAGATAAGGCATGTGGTAAGACATGAGTGACATGGATGACATGTGAAATATAATTAGAAGCACTTAAGCAAGGTGAAACATGTAAGAAGACATGAGAATAAGAAGGGGTTAAGTGGGAATTCCTAGTGCGGACCAAGCTTAGGAGGCAAGCTTGTCTCAAGTGTGTGGACCCTTTTCAACCAGTAACCCATTCTGTATCTATGTGAGCTCGAAGTAGGTCGAGGAATGGACATTCTTACTTGGTTTGATTGTAAGAGGTCAATAAAGAGTTAGCGGTGGAAGTCCAAGTCCAACGGAGGCATGTACGTGCGTGGGTCCGGGCTGGTAGGTAAGACGCTGTTGCATCATGTAGGTATAAGCCGTGCATTTATAGTAGTGTCGGGTTACCACTTTAGGGAGTGATACACCCTACTGTGGGATCAGCATGGGTATTTACGAGTTAGGGAGCCGATCGAATGGGGAGGGTAGTGGGTAAAACTAGTGGAGATAGGAGTAGGCGGCACTTATGACAACAGCTAGGAGTACAACTACCATACTATGAATAAATGTTGTAATTAGAATGGCGAGGGTAGTGGTTACAACTAGTGGAGGTAGGAGTAGGCAGCACCTACAATAGCAGCTAGAAGTACACGAAACTACCATTATTATGATTAGTAAGAGGGATCAACTTCCAGTATGGCACTAGTAATGGTGCGGTGTAATTAGCATTGGTACAGTGTAGGAATTATCTTATAGTGATTCGAAGCATAATCAATGTTATATCTTGTTCACCTTATCTTATCTGTTTATGGTACAGTCATTTATTATATCCAGTTTATGCCTTATCCTATCATTTTACTAATTATAAAGTTAAAGTCATTGGACTCACTAGACTTTATGTCTGACCTCGTTTTGTTTTGCCTCTTTTCTTTCCTTTCACACCTCCAGGTACTCAGGGTAGGATTAGTGGAGCTTGACTCAGATTTCTTTCTTTCTGCTGGAAGTGCTGAAAGTAATGCTCAGCTTTATCTCTTTTTCATATGGTTATTTGGCGTGGGTTTATGCTTTTGTTTTTATATACTCCGATAATAATTTGTCCAACATGGATATTATTGTACTCGACTTTAGTACTGGATTTTGATGTTGTAACCAAACTATGTTCAGTTTTCGCTGCAATGAAGTTATTTTAAATTTTGAAGTACCATTTTATATATCTGTCTTGTGATGTTCTGTTCTGTTCTATACACTCATAATGCTCCATGAAAGTTAATGCATTCCCTTTGTGAGTGACATTAATGGACGTGGGGTGTTACAGTTTAGGGTCTGCTTTTCTTACAAATGCTAAACAACCCCAAACATTAAGTCTCATAAGATTAGGTTTCGTGCTAAACTATAATTCATAAGGGAAATATTATGCTTTTAAGTGTTACTTTATTTAAAATATAACATGCAAATCATCTGTGACGGTCCGCCCCGAACCAGCCGACATTTCCCTGAAATGCGTTGTACCAATGCCCAACTAGCACGGGACGGTCGTCAAAGAAAAAGGGTTTTGAAACTACGAATCCCCAAAGAACCTATAGTATATCTCACGGTGCATGGAATAAAATATTATAATAACTTAACTTGACATAAAACAGGTGAGATAGTGCATAAGCTGAAAACAAAACCATCATAGCAGCGGATTCCAAAATACAGCTTATGATCCAAACCATTATTACAACTTCAAAATACTGTCTCTAAAGAAAAATAAAAAAGGTACACTACTAATGCCCAAATCGGTGACCAGCAACAATACTGGGAGAACATATGTAAATAGTACGTGTAAGGCTCCTGCTTGTTTCCGGATAGCTACTTGTGCATAACCACCTAACCTGTCTCTAGTGTGCTCATTTAGAAGAACCCAAAGTAATAAGAAGAGATATAAAACTCCAGGTCAGACAAAAGCCTGGTATAAGCGATAGCAGCAAAATAAAACAATAACAGGTATAAATAATTGTAACACCCCACCTGCATTAAGGTCACTCACAAAGGGAATGCCTTAACTTTAGTGGAGCGTTTTTGGTAAACAAACACAGAATATCACAAGACAGATATAAAAATTTTGCAGCGGAAAATAAACAACTTTATTAAATCACCAAAATACTTTGTTACATAATACCATGAGTCATAAAACCATTAAAACACTTCTGTCTTACATCATCAAAGTACATAGGTGTTTAAAAGAAAAACATCATTCTCCATATAAAAGAGCAAGCCATATAAGAGACAGAGACTCGAGCCATACTTCAGAAGTAGCTCCTAGAAGATGATATTCAAATCCTGACTAAACCAGGGTGTTTCCTCCCTGAGAACCTGAGGGAACAGAAGAAAAGAGGTGAAACAAACTAGGTCAGACATACGCCTGGTGAGTCCAGTAACTTTTAGCCAGAAAATAAATAATGATAAACATGACAGGCATACAAAGTGGATAAGAAAATTCACGGTATAGATGACAGGTATGACAGGACAAATGAGGTAACGTGTATGCATGCTTCACTACTAACTACTCTGCACCATTACTAGTCAAATCAAGATGGGGTGATCCCTTCCGCTAATGATAAAGATAGTGGTAGTTTCGTGTATTCCTAGCTGCTATCTTAGGTGCCGCCTGCTCCTTTCCCAACTAGTCGTACCCACTACCCTCCTACTATAAATTGGTATACTTAGGGCACACGTCCGGGTATACCCTAACCACTACCCTAATCGATCGGCTCCCTACTCTGTAGATACCCTATGGTGGTCCCACAACTAGGGGGTATCACTTCCCTAAAGTGGAAACCTAAGGTGTGCACAGTTATACCTACTGGTGTCACGGTAGTCTTGTCCCCCTCTGCCCGGCCCATGCACACACATGTCCCCGGTCGGTTTGCGCCGCCCACACCATCCGTCTCGTTTTGGATATCTTACAAGCAATCAGTAAGCGTGCCCCTTCCCCGCCTAGTACGGAGTTCTTTACTTTGATACCCCTCTGGGTTACTGATTGAAATGGGTCCCACACAACATGATACAAGCTCTCCCATATGTCTTGTATCCCCACTAGTTTTTTCTACTGACTATGTATACCCTAAGGTGTCTTTAATTACATAGCCATCAATCAGTTATGTGTACCTATAGGTGTCTTTAATACATAACCCTTATTCTACCTATCGGTTATGCGTACCTATAGGTGTCTTTAATATATAACTCTATCTATCCCCATTAGTTATGCGTACCCCTAAGGGTGTCTTTAATACATAACTTTACTATTTTGCCTCGGTTATGTATACCATTAGGTGTCTTTAATTACATAACCCTTTTTATTCGGTTAAGTTTCTGGGCCTATATGTATTAATCTTATACACTTACCCTTCAGTTGTACTTAACCTCCCACTGGTTTAATCCTATTTATTTAATGGATAAGTTTGTGGGCCTATATATATATTAATATTACCCACCTACCCATCAGTTGTACTTAACGCACCCACAATCCAATTTGTTTTACTTAACCCTAACTTATGTCTATCATCATACAGTCCATATGTATTAAGTTAGTTTAAGTAGTCTTTAATCAGCATTAATTAATTATTGAGACACCTAATCATATTTCACATGCCACCCAAGGCACCCACTTAATTCCACATGCCACCCAAGGCACCCACTTAACCCCTCATGTCCCACTACATGTTTATCTGGTTAAGTGTTTCTTAATTCATTAGGACCGTAACCATATAAAGACCTCCCACATTAGACTGGCATTTGTGGCAGCTGGATTTGCCGGGCGGGTCCGGGCAGTCTTACACCACAAAAGAGCCTAACCTCATGTCTTTATAACTATCACACATTTAATTTATGCCTAAGACCTCCCACATTAGACTGGCATTTGTGGCAGCTGGATTTGCCGGGCGGGTCTGGGCAGTCTTACACCACAAAAGAGCCTAACCTCGTGTCGTAGACGATTAATTACACAAAATTAATTATTCCCCAATTTGAATTAATTACCCTATTCAAATTATCAATCAATTCCAAATTTAACTATGGCCATAATTGACTCAATTATGTCCATCTATTTATGCTATGTAAAATCATACCAATTTCATCACAAATTTATTTTATGCCATTTAAGGAATTTATGCCAATTCTCAATATTAAATCTTCAGACTTCAATTGCTTAAACATTCCTCTTTTGATTAATTAAGTTAATTAATTAATCCTTTCCTTTTTATAGGAGTCAATACCTATCTTATTAACAATTTGAATTTCCTATCCATAAATAGTCATATTCAAATTACCATTTTTTACCCAATTTTACCCATGTCATAATAGGTAATTATTTATATGTTTCCCTACTAGAATCGCGTATCCAATTTACATAATCACTATGCCTATTACAAATTCCCCTTTTTCTCCGTTTCTTAACTAGCGTAATCGTTTGTGTTTTTGGCATCATCGAGGCTACAAGGTAGCCTCCCCATAACAATAAAATAAAGGGAATGACAAGGTAATCGTTTTTAGTACAATTTTGGCATAAGCATGACAACTAGGGAAAATGACATGATAACTTTGCATATAATTATGATTCACTACATAATTAACAATTTGCATAGATTCATGATTTTGCAACATAAAAACTTGCATAGGTTCGTGAATTAACAACATAATTAACAACTAATATAAGTTCATGATTCACAACATAACAACTTGCATAGGTTCATGAATTAACAACATAATTAACAACTCACATAGATTCATGATTTACAACATGTTTAACAACATGCATAACATAACAACTTGCATAGTTTCATGAATAATAACTTGTATAGGTGACTTGCATGATGTCATAAAAATTTGCATAGATTCATGATAACAACTTTGCATATATTCATAATAACAACTTGCATATTCATGATAATGACTTGCATAGATTCATAATAACAACTTGCCTAGATTCAGGATAATGACTTGCATAGATTCATGAATTCATCACAAAATAACTTACATAATTTCATGATCAACAATAACAATAAACTTGCATAATTTCATGTTCCACAACAATAATAAACTTGCATAACTACAAACAACATATACCAAAATCATTGTCTACCACGATTCACTTTTATTTATTTAAACCTAAAAGTGACTAGAACTCACCGAAAAAGGGGTCTTAAGTTCTGGGATCTGAATTCTGTAATTGATTAGCGTTCCCTTGTTGTACATAATTTCGTTGTTGTAGTTTTAGGCTAGATTTGAATTGAATTGTTGTCTTTAATTTACTTCTAGTTGGTGGCGGCTAGTCTAGGGGTGACAACATGACGACCATTGATCTAATTTTGATTTGATTTTAGGGTTTGAGTCTACATGTCTTTTTATAGAGTTTAGGATTAGTTTAGGCCGTCCGATCAACCCAGAATTAATCCCAGCTAATCAGAGCAGATCAGAAACCCTAATGAGTCAGCATACAGTCATAACAGGTCATCAATCAAATCTACCCGGGGGGGGGAGGGGGGCAGGTCGACCCCCAGGTCGACTCTATGGTCGACCTGGTTAGGGTAGGTCGACCCCCAGGTCGACCCTATGGCCGACCTGGCCCCGGCGGGAATTTTCCCGCCTAGCCTGTCTGACTCTGAATTTTGAATTTTCGAAATCTGTTTTGAATTTTCTGAAACTTCCGATGGCCATAACTTCTTCATACGAAGTCCAATTCATGCAAACTCGGACTCTATCTCAACTAGAATTTTGAGACGAACACAATGGCGCAACCCATTTCCCTTAGTTCTCACGTCTAAGATTAGTTATTCTTTAATTTGCGAACATTAACATTGAAATTTATGGGGTGTTACATTCTCCCCTCCTTAATGGATTTCGTCCCCGAAATCTTCAAGTCAAGAAGATTTCTAATGTCCTTAAAAGATTTCTAATGTTGTATGTACATATGCAAAAAGTGTGTATATATGTTCCTTATCTAATGCAAAATCAAGCGGTCTACTGATTCAGTTGACCTCCTTGATGCAAACCATGATAGTGCCGTGCGTCCATTATGTATGCAAAAGAATCCTTATCGATACATATTATTTCTACATGTGTGCTCAACCATTCATCAAAATGCAGCATCCATATGATAACACAACCATTGTTCATCCATTAACCTAAATATGAACACACATTTATATGCAATATGAAAGTGATTTGAGCCGATCTAGTGCCTAATGTGTGTGTAAATGCATCCACGAGCAACCACTAGCAAACACTTCCATCCACTTGCAACCATCAAACATAACATGTCCCAAGCACATGTTTACACCCATGGATTTCCTATCTAAAGGTCGAAGATCCAGTTGATGGGATATAAACAAATGATATATGTAACAACCTGTATTTTTAATAACCTGTTAAGATATAAATTGAGGCAGAATTTAATTTAAAAATGTGAATCAAGGGAAACGGGCTGTGCCATTGCGTTCGTCTCGGAAAAATACGCGAAATAGAGTCCGAGTTTCCGAAAATCAGAGTCCGTATGACCCAGTTAAGGCCCATTGAAGTTTTCAGAAATTTCCATATTAAAAACAGATTTAAATTTTAAGTTAAAAACAAGGGTTAGGGCACAACTAGCGTCAGCGGGAAAACTCCCGCCAAGACCCCCAAGTCGACAGGCATGTCGACAGGGGTCTAAGGGTGTCGACTGCCCTGTCGACAGCCCTGTCGACACGGGGTGGCCGGGCAGTTTTTCCTGGCGCACCATTTTTGATTTGGGCTTGGTTGTGTGGCTTAGTTCTGGAGACTTCCGAAATCTGATGGACCTAAACTAACCTAGGGTTAATCCTAGGGCTAAAAACACTCTAATCTTCTATAAATATGACCCTAATCCTACCCTAAAACCCCATTATTCATTCTAGCAACCAAACTATGTCAAATTGATTTCTCAAATGGCCTCCACTTAAAAACCCTAGCCTCCACCCTCTTCATAAATCATTCCTATGAAGATTATGATGTTCATACAAGCATTTCTAAGTTGTATGAATGATCATTAGCTTGCATACATCATCAAGTTGCAAGTTTTGTTTGCTAAGCTAGAGTTTTTGGGATTTTTGTTAAGGGTGTTTCTTATTGGAGCTTTGTTTTGAGTTTTTATGCTTGCATAAAGGGCTTCTCAATCTTTACTTGTAGATTTGTGTCTTCATAATATTTGTAAGCCCTCTTACCTTCATTTTAGAAACTCTAAAGTTAATATGTGATGAAAGTTGGGATTTATGCATGTTTAATAAGTTATTCATGCTTATGCGAGTTCACTATGCCATGTTATGCATGTTTAATAAGTTATGCATGCTTATGCGAGTTCACTATGCCATGTTATACATGTTTAATAAGTTATGCATGCTTATGCGAGTTCACTATGCCATGTTACACATGTTTGATAAGTTATGCATGTTTATGCAAGTTCACTATGCCATGTTACACAAGTTTAACAAGTTATGCATGTTTATGCAAGTTCACTATGCCATGATTTGCAAGTTTAACAAGTTATGCATGTTTATGCAAGTTCACTATCCTAAGTTATGCAAGTCCAACATGTTATGCATGTTTATTATGATATGTAAGATTCATCATGTATGTTGTGCCAAGTTCCCTCTTTCTATCCTTTATGCGTTATGACGAATATGTAAGCGATAGAATGACGTTGGGGGGTTTGGGTAAAACTTAAAATACATGAAAATATAAGATTGGGAATTTACCTATTAAGTTAGGTCTACCCCTTGGGAATTTACCTATTAAGTTAGGTCTACCCAAGTATTTGTTAAACTTGTAATTATGTTTTGAAAATAAAGTGGACATGACACTTAGAAAACATAAGTGTGGCCAACTCGAGGTTGGGTTGAGTTTGTAGCGTAATTCTACCCGGAACCTACCGGCTTAACTAGTGGCTACAAACAATAGGATCCAATGTGAGAAGTTGGTCATGTGGTGCCAAGACCCGAGGTTAGACCAAGTTGTGGTGTAAATCTACCCGGAACCCACCGGCTTAACTAGCTAACCGCAACAAAGTCTAATGTGAGAGGTTAAGGCACAATTAAATTAATTAATGCCTCATGATTAGGGTTAAGTCATGGCCCACTAATACTTAACCAATTTTGGGGATACGAGGGATTAAATGGGGTTAAGTGGTGAACTGTTGGTTACACTTAACTAATTTAATCCATGATTAGTGAGGGGGTAAACCACACTTAACCCTCTTAGAAAACCCTAGCAACGTGGTCTGTTCCAGCAGTAATCCCAGTTTGGTATCATTCACAACCCTAGAGGCTAGGCTAGGGCGGGGCACGATTACTGGACTGATGTAAGCGACCAAAGCGACGGCTGAGTGGTACAGCGGTGCGGGTCCAGGCGGGCTACGGACGTGCACGTAGTCCGGTGTTGGACAAACTCGAGGCACGGGTACCAGTAGGTTTAGACTGTGCATTATTGCTTAGGTGTCTGGGGTTGACACCCGAGGGCTTGATACACCCGAAGGTGGACCCAGCACAGTCTGACTACAACCATATGTGGGTCGTATGGACACCAAAACTTGACGTGTTAGGTTTATAGGGAGCCGATCGACTAGACCGTTGGGCTGGACCTTGTATTAAGGTCACCTCATGTTATTGGGCCAAAGTTTGGGCTGAGGGATCAATACCTGTTATGTTAGTTTGCTATTATACTGTGGTGCAAAGCTTAATCTTCTTTATGTGATGACACCTTTATCTATTGCCAGTATGTTCATCTCAGTTTCCATCATGATGTTAACTTTATTAGTTTATAGACTGATCGTAGTAGGGCTTACCAGTCTTTTTGACTGACCTGTTTCCTTTCGCTTCTTTTCTTCCGTCCCCCCCCCCCCCCCCAGGTTCTCAGGGAGGGAATAGTGGTGCTTAGCTTGGATCGCTTGCTTGTTTGCTGGATAGCTCATGTATGTCTGGACATTGAGCTCGCTATGGTTTATCATCTTTATTTTGGGGATAGCACTATGTATTTCAGTATTTCTGTTTATGATGTACTAGACATGTTTATTTTGGCAGTTGACTTTATGATGTACTAGACTTGTTTTGAGATGGTTTGAGATATTCCGCTGTTTTATTCTCACTTACTCTGTTTTACATATATATTTATGTTCTTGTTCTGCCTTGATATATCATTATGCATGCTTACCCAGTTCTAACGCCCCCCAGAAGCTAGTGCCCCCAAAAGAGTGACCCTAGCGGAGGTGGGGTGTTACAAATTTAGTATCAGAGCATATGGTTTACAAGAAAGAACAAAAAGTTTTTTTTAAAAAAAAGAAAACTTTTGAAAAACTATTTTCAAAACAAGTATAAAGTATTTTCCAAAGAAAAGTCTAGTATTTTAAAAGGCTATTCCCCAAAAAGCCATTAGCGTTATCCTTCGTTCCCTTGACCTAATCTTATCTTATCTTTCGTTTCAGTATGGCTGAGAATCTTGCCATCCCGGATGGAGTAAACGTACCACTCTGGTATAGGAGACTTCTAGAAGCTAGGGCGGCAGCTGGCCCCGCAAACCCTACTCCCACTCCTCCTCCTGTAGTTGAGAATCCTCCCCCTAATGTCCCTCCTCCAGTGGTTCCTGTTCCTCCTCCTCCAGTTGCTGAGGCTCCTCTTCCTCCTCCTCCCCCTCAGCATCCTCAGGTTGAGGTCACGAAGGTTTGTAAAGACTTCAAGGCGATGGGAGGCAAGAATTTCCTAGGCACGGAATCTTTTGTTGAAGCTAGGAATTGGCTGAAAGACACTGAGGACTTGTTTGCTATCTTTAGGATTGATGACAAGAGGAAGATCTTATTGACAGTGTGGCTTTTGAAGGACGAAGCAGCCTATTGGTGGGAGGTCACCAATGGGACGAGGCCCGTCGAGACTTGGGCCGATTTGAGGGCTAGATTTGTGGCCAAGTTTCTATCTTCTGCTGAAGCGAATTTACAGATGGAGAAGTTCATTGCATTAAAGCAAGGTGATATGTCTATCAAGGAGTATGTGAACAAGTTTAATCAGCTGGCCCGTTTTGGTTTGGATATGGTGAACACTCCTGAGAAGAAGGCTCTTCGATTTGCTAGAGGGTTGAATGAGCCGCTGCAGGGTTTGGCGATGTCACATATTCCGCATGGGGCTACTTTTGAGAGTTTGGTCGATATGGCTCTACTTCAGGGAGATGGAAAGAAAGAGGTCAAGTCGAGTGATACTCAAGCAAAGAAGACTGATTCTCAGGGTAAAGGCAATCAAGGTGGTCAAAGCAGTCAGGGGAATCAGAGCAAGAACAAGAAGGGGAACAACAACAAAGGCAAGGGAAAATGCAATTACTGTGGTGCGCCTGGACACTTTGCTAAGGATTGTAGGAAGAAGAAAAGGAAGCTTAATGGTGGATGTTTTTCCTGTGGTGAGACTGGACACTTCAGCAAGGAATGCCCGAAGAAGAAAGGGCAGGGTCAGACTCAGCGTGCTGGACCTTCAGGAGGGCAAGTTCATGCTCTCAATACCGCTCCAGTTCCCGATCGAGGTAGTGTTTCTGTTGAGAACCTTGTTTATGTTTCCGATCTTCCAGTTCGTACCTTGTTTGATTCTGGTGCATCACATAGCTTTATTTCATCTGATCTTGTTGATAGTTTGCACCTTAGTACTAGCTTAGTGGATGATCCCGTTTGTGTTTCAAATCCCATTGGGGGTTCTGCTCATCTATCTATGATATGTGAGGATCTCTATACTCAGTGTAGAGTTCTTGTGTAGTGCGTATGTTCTTGGTTTCAGGGGATACGGATTGATTTTGGGCATGGATTGGCTGTCTAGACATGGAGCCATTCTTGATTGTGAGCATAGGGTTGTGAGGCTTGTGACTCTCCTTGACAACACCTTAGAGATTTCATGCAATCCGAAGGATCCCGTCATGTTGTGCTATCTTGAATCTCTCGACTCGTCAGAGGAAACCCTTCAGTCTGTAAGGGTGGTCCGAGATTATCCAGATGTTTTTGAAGAAGTTAAGGGGTTGCCCCCTAAACGAGAGATTGATTTTCGCATTTATCTGGTGGATAATGCTAAGCCTGTTTCTTTGCCCGTTCGGCACATGGCTCCGCGTGAGAGACGGGAGCTCAGCAAGCAAGTAAAGGAGTTGCTTGAGAAGAACTTCATCAGACGAAGTATATCCGAATGGGGAGCGCCTGTGGTGTTTGCTACTAAGGCAGACGGTTCTCTTCGACTTTGTGTGGACTATAGAGAGTTGAATAAGCTGACTAAGAAGAACAGACACCCATTACCGAGGATTGATGATCTTTTTGACCAGCTTGTTGGTGCTTCTGTTTTCTCTCAGCTTGATCTTGCTACTGGATTTCATCAGCTCAGAGTGGCTGAAGATAGTATAGACAAGACTGCATTCAGAACTCCAGATGGATTCTTTGAATGGCTTGTTATGCCGTTCGGTTTGACGAATGCACCCGCGTATTTCGTGGACTTGATGAGTAGGGTGTTTCGAGAGTTCTTGAACAAGTTTGTCGTGGTCTTTGTGGATGATATTCTGATCTTCTCTAAGGATGAAGAAGAGCACGCGAGGCATCTTGTAGAGGTGATGGATACGCTTAGAGCGCATCAGTTAAAGGCCAAGTTCTCCAAGTGTCACTTTTGGAGAAGGGAAGTTCGGTTCCTTGGGCATATAGTATCTAAGCAAGGCTTGGCGGTGGATCCCGCTAAAGTAGTTGCTGTGCAGGATTGGAAGACTCCAAGGAATGCAACCGAAGTGAGAAGTTTTCTAGGTCTTGCAGGTTTTTACCGGAAGTACATCAAGGACTTCGCGAAGATATCCGCTCCTCTTACTAAGTTGACGAAGAAGAACTTAGTTTTTGCTTGGGATATGGACTGTGAGCTCGCTTTTCAGAGACTCAAGAGAGCCCTTACCTCAGCACCAGTTCTAGCTTTACCCGATGGTGGTAAGATGTTTACCGTGTACACTGATGCTTGTGGCACGGGATTAGGCGCCGTTCTGATGCAAGAAGGCAGAGTTATATGTTTTGGTGGTAGGCAACTTAAGGTGCATGAGAAGAATTATCCCACTCATGATCTAGAGCTGGCAGCGATAGTATATGCACTCAAGGCTTGGCGTCATTATCTTCTGGGAGAGAGATTTGAGCTGTATACTGATCATAAGTCTTTGAAGTATCTCTTTTCGCAGAAGGATCTGAACTTGAGGCAGCAAAGGTGGATGGAATTCTTGGCGTCCTACGATTTTGATATAGCCTATACCCCTGGCAAGGGGAATGTTGTAGCGGATGCGTTGAGTAGAAAAAGGTTGACACTAAGTCCTCTATTTGTTGAGATGAAGAATTTAGAGTTCTTGGCAACCTTTGATTTCTCTTTGGCAGTTGAGTCGATGACCGGTTCTTTAGCATCTCTTGAGCTCAGGCCTACCCTTCTGGATCAAGTTGGGGCTTCGCAGAAGGAAGACCCTCAGATAATTGAGATTATGGATAAGCTGATTCGAGGGGAGACATCTAGTCACCTTGCTCGATATTCTGTAGATGATAAGGGTTGGCTGAGGAAAGACGGAAGGCTTTGTGTTCCGATGGTGGAAGACTTGGTGAGGAAAGTTCTTGAGGAAGCCCATCGCTCCAAGTTGACTATACATCCGGGTGGAGATAAGATGTATAAGGATATGAAGCGCATTTTCTTCTGGCCTGGAATGAAGAAGGATGTGGCAGAGTTTGTCTCTAGATGTGTTGTTTGTCAGAGAGTAAAAGCCGAGTCGAAGAAGCCCGGTGGGCTATTGCATCCTCTAGAGGTCCCGCTATGGAAGTGGGAGAGTATTTCTATGGACTTTGTTGACGGATTGCCAAGGTCAAGAAAAGGGAATACAAGCATATGGGTCTTTGTGGATAGGCTTACGAAGAGTGCTCATTTCATTCTGGTGAAGAGCAAAAGGACCGCATCTGGACTAGCATCAGTATATCTTCGTGAGATAGTACGACTACATGGAGTCCCTTCTAGCATAGTCAGTGACCAAGACCCCATCTTTACTAGTCAGTTCTGGAACAGTTTGCAGGAAGCTATGGGCACGAGGTTGAACCTGAGTACGGCTTATCACCCACAAACGGACGGTCAGACAGAAAGGGTGAATAGGGTACTTGAGGACTTGTTGAGGCTTTGCATTCTGGATTTTGGTGGTACTTGGGAAGACCATCTTCCTCTTGTGGAATTTGCTTATAATAACAGTTACCAGGCGAGCATTGGGATGGCACCATTTGAGGCTTTATATGGGAGACCGTGCAAGTCACCTACATGTTGGTGGGAGACTACAGATAAGCTTATACTTGGACCTGACATGATTAGAGATACATCCGAGAAGGTCGAGTTGATTAGAAGACGGATGAAGGCGGCCCAAGACAGACAGAAATCTTATGCTGATAGGCGAAGGAATGATTTGGAGTTTGATGTTGGGGATATGGTTTTCGGGAAGGTTTCTCCTTTGCGGAATGTGGTTCGGTTTGGAGCAGTAGGAAAGTTAGCACCAAGGTTTGTTGGACCATTTCCAGTTGTAGAGACGATCGGGCAGATGGCCTATAGAGTGGAATTGCCCGAGAAGCTAGCTGGAGTGCATAATGTTTTTCATGTTTCGCATCTCCGGAAGTGTTTGCATAAGTCAGCAGAGGTGGTTGAGCCAAGTGTTCTAGAAGATGTGGAAGTAGAGAAAGAAGCTACCTTGAGGAGAGCTCCGATTCGTATCTTGGGGACAAAGATCAAGAAGCTAAGGAATCGTGAGGTCAAGTTGGTGAAGGTTCAATGGGGTGAAGCCGAGGAAGACGCAACTTGGGAAACTGAAGAGAAGATGCGTAGGCTTTATCCATTCCTTTTTGAGGGTACACTCTCAATCTCTTTATCTTTCCATGTCTATCTAGTTTATCTAGTTCATCGTGTCTATCTTATCATGAGAACCTTAGGTAGAATCCTTTGTATGAAACATGTGTTTGAGACATGTTATGTTTGATGGTTGCAAGTGGTTGCAAGTGTTTGCAAGTGGTTACTCGTGGATGCATGATACACATTAGGCACTAGATCGGCTCACACACTCCTCATATTGCATGTGCATGAGTGTTTATGCTTATTCTTGGATGAAATTTGTATGCTATCACATGGATGTTGCATATGGATGTATGATTGAGCACGCATGTAGATATTATACATTATGTTAGGGATTTGCATACATATGGATACATTTCACTAACATATTTTGCATTGATCTTTGCATTAGATAAGTACATATACACACACTTTTGCATATGTTCATACAGCATTTAGAATCTTTTAAGGACAATGGTTGCTCGTGGATGATGTTTTGAGTAGATGGATGTTGGATGGTAGGATATGTTCTTCCTAACTTGAAGATTTCGGGGACGAAATCCTTTAAGGAGGGGAGAATGTAACAACCTGTATTTTTAATAACCTGTTAAGATATAAATTGAGGCAGAATTTAATTTAAAAATGTGAATCAAGGGAAACGGCTGTGCCATTGCGTTCGTCTCGGAAAAATACGCGAAATAGAGTCCGAGTTTTCGAAAATCGGAGTCCGTATGACCCAGTTAAGGCCCATTGAAGTTTTCAGAAATTTCCATATTAAAAACAGATTTAAATTTTAAGTTAAAAACAAGGGTTAGGGCACAACTGGCGTCAGCGGGAAATCTCCCGCCAAGACCCCCAAGTCGACAGGCATGTCGACAGGGGTCTAAGGGTGTCGACTGCCCTGTCGACAGCCCTGTCGACACGGGGTGGCCGGGCAGTTTTGCCTGGCGCACCATTTTTGATTTGGGCTTGGTTGTGTGGCTTAGTTCTGGAGACTTCCGAAATCTGATGGACTTAAACTAACCTAGGGTTAATCCTAGGGCTAAAAACACTCTAATCTTCTATAAATATGACCCTAATCCTACCCTAAAACCCCATTATTCATTCTAGCAACCAAACTATGTCAAATTGATTTCTCAAATGGCCTCCACTTAAAAACCCTAGCCTCCACCCTCTTCATAAATCATTCCTATGAAGATTATGATGTTCATACAAGCATTTCTAAGTTGTATGAATGATCATTAGCTTGCATACATCATCAAGTTGCAAGTTTTGTTTGCTAAGCTAGAGTTTTTGGGATTTTTGTTAAGGGTGTTTCTTATTGGAGCTTTGTTTTGAGTTTTTATGCTTGCATAAAGGGCTTCTCAATCTTTACTTGTAGATTTGTGTCTTCATAATATTTGTAAGCCCTCTTACCTTCATTTTAGAAACTCTAAAGTTAATATGTGATGAAAGTTGGGATTTATGCATGTTTAATAAGTTATGCATGCTTATGCGAGTTCACTATGCCATGTTATGCATGTTTAATAAGTTATGCATGCTTATGCGAGTTCACTATGCCATGTTATACATGTTTAATAAGTTATGCATGCTTATGCGAGTTCACTATGCCATGTTACACATGTTTGATAAGTTATGCATGTTTATGCAAGTTCACTATGCCATGTTACACAAGTTTAACAAGTTATGCATGTTTATGCAAGTTCACTATGCCATGATTTGCAAGTTTACCAAGTTATGCATGTTTATGCAAGTTCACTATCCTAAGTTATGCAAGTCCAACATGTTATGCATGTTTATTATGATATGTAAGATTCATCATGTATGTTGTGCCAAGTTCCCTCTTTCTATCCTTTATGCGTTATGACGAATATGTAAGCGATAGAATGACGTTGGGCGGTTTGGGTAAAACTTAAAATACATGAAAATATAAGATTGGGAATTTACCTATTAAGTTAGGTCTACCCCTTGGGAATTTACCTATTAAGTTAGGTCTACCCAAGTATTTGTTAAACTTGTAATTATGTTTTGAAAATAAAGTGGACATGACACTTAGAAAACATAAGTGTGGCCAACTCGAGGTTGGGTTGAAATTGTAGCGTAATTCTACCCGGAACCTACCGGCTTAACTAGTGGCTACAAACAATAGGATCCAATGTGAGAAGTTGGTCATGTGGTGCCAAGACCCGAGGTTAGACCAAGTTGTGGTGTAAATCTACCCGGAACCCACCGGCTTAACTAGGTAACCGCAACAAAGTCTAATGAGAGAGGTTAAGGCACAATTAAATTAATTAATGCCTCATGATTAGGGTTAAGTCATGGCCCACTAATACTTAACCAATTTTGGGGATACGAGGGATTAAATGGGGTTAAGTGGTGAACTGTTGGTTACACTTAACTAATTTAATCCATGATTAGTGAGGGGTTAAACCACACTTAACCCTCTTAGAAAACCCTAGCAACGTGGTCTGTTCCAACAGTAATCCCAGTTTGGTATCATTCACAACCCTAGAGGCTAGGCTAGGGCGGGGCACGATTACTGGACTGATGTAAGCGACCAAAGCGACGGCTGAGTGGTACAGCGGTGCGGGTCCAGGCGGGCTACGGACGTGCACGTAGTCCGGTGTTGGACAAACTCGAGGCACGGGTACCAGTAGGTTTAGACTGTGCATTATTGCTTAGGTGTCTGGGGTTGACACCCGAGGGCTTGATACACCCGAAGGTGGACCCAGCACAGTCTGACTACAACCATATGTGGGCCGTATGGACACCAACACTTGACGTGTTAGGTTTATAGGGAGCCGATCGACTAGACCGTTGGGCTGGACCTTGTATTAAGGTCACCTCATGTTATTGGGCCAAAGTTTGGGCTGAGGGATCAATACCTGTTATGTTAGTTTGCTAGTACACTGTGGTGCAAAGCTTAATCTTCTTTATGTGATGACACCTTTATCTATTGCCAGTATGTTCATCTCAGTTTCCATCATGATGTTAACTTTATTAGTTTATAGACTGATCGTAGTAGGGCTTACCAGTCTTTTTGACTGACCTGTTTCCTTTCGCTTCTTTTCTTCCATTTCCCCCCCCCCCCCCCCAGGTTCTCAGGGAGGGAATATAGGTGCTTAGCTTGGATCGCTTGCTTGTTTGCTGGATAGCTCATGTATGTCTGGACATTGAGCTCGCTATGGTTTATCATCTTTATTTTGGGGATAGCACTATGTATTTCAGTATTTCTGTTTATGATGTACTAGACATGTTTATTTTGGCAGTTGACTTTATGATGTAATAGACTTCTTTTGAGATGGTTTGAGATATTCCGCTGTTTTATTCTCACTTACTCTGTTTTACATATATATTTATGTTCTTGTTCTGCCTTGATATATCATTATGCATGCTTACCCAGTTCTAACGCCCCCCAGAAGCTAGTGCCCCCAAAAGAGTGAACCTAGCGGATGTGGGGTGTTACAATATAACTAAAACAAAAGCTCTGTTCCTATTTGGCATCGATTAAGAGAATAATTCCCTAAGTCTCAGCCCCGAAGACCGAAATCAACATCAGACTGACACCCAAAGAATTACCCCCATTAAACAATGTCAAAACTGGAGATCTACCTCATGCTTCGAGTAGAAACCCCTATCCTTCAGAAATATCCAGATACTTAGAGACTACTGGTATATATCAGATTACAGAGTGATTCTCAGAAAGCTAAGCATAATAGACCCTTGCGGGTCACAAGAAATTTTTGGGGTCTTCCCATGACAAGTTAGAAACTTAACGACCCTCCTCTCAAAATTTTGAACGACCCTCTACTTAGAAAGCTGGTCCATTTAGAACCAACCCATAACTCATAAACTTGAGCACACCAATATCACATTCAAATTATTGACGCCTAACACAGACAATTTCAACCCCTTACAAACCACCAATAAATGAGCGAACCACCAAAGGGGTTTGAAACAACTACGGGATCAGAAACAAGACCAGTATTAAAGTGCAGAGTCTCAATTACAAAGTAAAAATGCCAGAATCCAAAAGAATCTTAACTTCATAAGGAAATTAAATCTTTTACATAAATTTTTCCTATCTCTATCCTACCCATCTGCCACAAGAGCAATCGCCTGCCCTTCAGAAGTCCCTTGCGATCCCTGCGCCTTCGGGCATTCCTTGGAGAAGTGTCTGACCTCTCCGCACTTAAAGCAATTGAACTTCCTCCTTTTACATTCTTTGACTAGGTGACCTTCTTTCCCACAATAGTGACATTTCCTCTTATCCTTTCCCTTGTCATTCTTCTCGCCTTTCTTCTGCTGTTGCTGTCCTTTCTTGGGTCCCGCCTTCTCATTTTTCAATGTCCCTTCAACTTTTTCTTCTTTCTTTGCTCCTTTGTCCTCTTCATGCATTAGGGCCATATCCACCAGCTTTTCAAAAGTGGCCCCCATGGGAACGTGGATCATAGCCAATCCGTGTAGCGGCTCATTCAAGCCTTTAACAAATCTCAGAGCCTTCTTCTCAGGTGTGTTCACCAAGTCTAAGCCAAACCTCGCCAACTGATTAAATTTGTTGACGTACTCTTTTACTGACAGATCCTCCTGCTTCAATGCCAAGAACCTTTCCACATATAGATTTTCTTCTGCTCGTGAGAGAAATTTCACCTTAAACCTACGCCTGAAATCCGGCCATGTATCAACTGGACGCCCTCCATTAGTGACCTCCCACCAAAAAGAGGCCTCATCCTTCATTAACCAGGCAGCTAACTGTACCTTTCTTCCATCTTCTACCTCAAAGATTCCAAACAATTCTTCCACCTCCTTTAGCCAATTTCGAGCTTCAACAAACGTCTCCGACCCGTGAAAAGGTTTCCCGCCCATTTCCCGAAAGTCCTTACATATCTTTGCAAAAGTATCAACACGAGGAGGGGGAGGAGGAGGAACGGGTGCAGCTGGGGGAGGAGGAACATTTGCCGGACCTACGGCGGTGGCCCTAGCTTCCAAATACCTCCTAAACCATCCTGATATCGGTACACCCTCTAGAAGGTTAAGATCCTTAGACACGCTAAGAAGAAAAAGGGAGATATTTTAGAAAAAGGACCGAAAGATATTACATATGGCTTTTCGGGGAATGTTTTTCAAAACAGGCTTTCCTTTTTTGAAAATCTTTCTTTTAAAACCTTTTTTTTTTTGAAAAATATTTTCAAAACTTTTATCTAATCTGATAACCTTCGGCTCTAATACCAAATGTAACACCCCACCTCCATTAAGGTCACTCACAAAGGGAATGCCTTAACTTTAGTGGAGCGTTTTTGGTAAACAGACACAGTATATCACAAGACAAATATAAAATTTTTGCAGCGGAAAATAAACAACTTTATTAAATCACCAAAATACTTTGTTACATAATACCATGAATCATAAAACCATTAAAACACTTCTATCTTACATCATCAGAGTACATAGGTATTTAAAAGAAAAACATCATTGCCAATATTAAAGAGAAAGCCATATAAGAGACAGAGACTCGAGCCATACTTCAGTAGCTCCTAGAAGATGATATCCAAATCCTGACTAAACCTGGGTGTTTCCTCCCTGAGAACCTGGGGGGGAAATGGAAGAAAAGAGGCGAAACAAACTAGGTCAGACATACGTCGGGTGAGTCCAGTAACTTTTAGCTAGTAAATAAATAAAGATAAACATGACAGGCATACAAAGTGGAAAAGAGGATTCACGGTACAGATGGCAAGTATGACAGGACAAACGAGGTAAGGTTTATGCATGCTTCACTACTAACTACTCTGCACTATTACTAGTCAAATCAAGATGGGGTGATCCCTTCCGCCAATGATAATGATGGAGGTAGTTTCATGTATTCCTTGCTGCTGTCATAGGTGCTGCCTGCTCCTATCCCAACTAGTCGTACCCACTACCCTCCTACTATAAATTGCTAGACTTAGGGCACACGTCCGGGTATACTCTAACCACTACCCTAACTGATCGGCTCCCTACTCTGTAGATACCCTGTGGTGGTCCCACAACTAGGGGGTATCACTTCCCTAAAGTGGCAACCTAAGGTGTGCACGGTTATACCTACTGGTGTCACGGTCGTCTTGTCCCCCTCTGCCCGGCCCATGCGTGCACATGTCCCCGGTCGGTTTGCGCCGCCCACACCATCCGTCTCGTTTTGGATCTCCTACAATCAATCAGTAAGCATGCCCCTTCCCCGCCTAGTACGGAGTTATTTACTTTGATACCCCTCCGGGTTACTGACTGAAATGGGTCCCACACAACATGATACAGGCTCTCCCCTATGTCTTGTATCCCCACTAGGTTTTCTACTGACTACGTATACCCTAAGGTGTCTTTAATTACATAGCCCTCAATTAGTTATGCGTACCTATAGGTGTCTTTAATACATAACCCCTATTCTACCTATTGGTTATGTGTACCTATAGGTGTCTTTTCATAACTCTATCTATCCCAATTAGTTATGCGTACCCCTAAGGGTGTCTTTAATACATAACTTTACTATTTTGCCCCCGTTATGTATACCATTAGTTGTCTTTAATTACATAACCCTTTTTATTCGGTTAAGTTTGTGGGCCTATATGTATTAATATTACCCACCTACCCTTCAGTTGTACTTAACCCTCCCACTGATTTAATCCTATTTATTTAATGGTTAAGTTTGTGGGCCTATATATATTAATATTACCCACCTACCCATCAGTTGTACTTAACCCACCCACAATCCAATTCGTTTTACTTAACCCTAACTTATGTCTATCATCATACAATCCATATGTATTAAGTTAGGTTAAGTAGTCTTTAATCAGCATGAATCAATTATTGAGGCAACTAATCGTATTTCACATGTCACCCAAGGCACCCACTTAATTCCACATGCCACCCAAGGCACCCACTTAACCCCTCATGTGCCACTACATGTTTATCTTGTTAAGTGTTTCTTAATTCATTAGGACTGTAACCTTATAAAGACCTCCCACATTAGACTAGCATTTGTGGCAGCTGGATTTGGCGGGCGGGTCCGGGCAGTCTTACACCACAAAAGAGCCTAACCTCGTGTCTTTATAACTGTCACACATTTAATTTATGCCTAAGACCTCCCACATTAGACTGGCATTTGTGGCAGCTGGATTTGCCAGGCGGGTCTGGGCAGTCTTACACCACAAAAGAGCCTAACCTCGTGTCTTAGACGATTAATTACTCAAAATTAATTATTCCCCAATTTGAATTAATCTCCCTATTCAAATTATCAATCAATTCCAAATTTAACTATGGCCATAATTGACTCAATTATGTCCATCTATTTATGGTATGTAAAATCATACCAATTTCATCACAAATTTATTTTATGCCATTTAAGGCATTTATGCCAATTCTCAATATTAAATCTTCAGACTTCAGTTGCTTAAACATTCCTCTTTTGATTAATTAATTAGTCCTTTCCTTTTTATAGGAGTCAATACCTATCTTATTAACAATTTGAATTTCCTATCCATAAATGGTCATATTCGAATTATACCATTTTTTTACCCAATTTTACCCATGTCATAATAGGTAATTATTTATATGTTTCCCTACCAGAATCATGTATCCAATTTACATAATCACTATGCCTATTACAAATTCCCCTTTTTCCCCGTTTTTAACTAGCGTAACCATTTCCTTTTTGGCATCATCGAGGCTATAAGGTAGCCTCACCATAATAATAAAATAAAGGGAATGACAAGGTGATCGTTTTCAGCACAATTTTGGCATAAGCATGACAACTAGGGAAAATGACATGATAACTTTGCATATTATTACGATCCACTACATAATTAACAATTTGCAAAGATTCATGATTTTGCAACATAAAAACTTGCATAGGTTCATGAATTAACAACATAATTAACAACTAACATAGGTTCATGATTCACAACATAACAACTTGCATAGGTGACTTGCATAGGTTCATGAATTAACAACATAATTAACAACTTACATAGATTCATGATTTACAACTTGTTTAACAACTTGCATAACATAACAACTTGCATAGTTTCATGAATAACTTGTATAGGTGACTTGCATGTTCTCGTAACAATTTTCATAGATTCATGATAACAACTTGCATATATTCATAATAACAACTTGCATATTCATGATAATGACTTGCATAGATTCATAATAACAACTTGCATCGATTCATGATAATGACTTGTATAGATCCATAAATTCATCACATAGTAACTTACATAATTTCATGATCAACAATAACAATAAACTTGCATAATTTCATGTTCCACAACAATAATAAACTTGCATAACTACAAACAACATATACCCAAATCATAGTCTACCACGATTCACTTTTATTTATTTAAACCTAAAAGTGACTAGAACTCACCGAAAAAGGGGTCTTAAGTTTTGGGATCTGAATTCTGTAATTGATTAGCATTCCCTTGTTGTAGACAATTTCGTTGTTGTAGTTTTAGGCTTGATTTGAATTGAATTGTTGTCTTTAATTTGCTTCTAGTTGGTGGCGGCTGCTCTAGGGTTTGGAGTGACAACATGACGGCCATTGATCTAATTTTGATTTGATTTTAGGGTTTGAGTCTACATGTCTTTTTATAGAGTTTAGGATTAGTTTAGGCCGTCTGATCAACCCAGAATTAATCCCAGCCAATCAGAGCAGATCAGAAACCCTAATGAGTCAGCATACAGTCATAACAGGTCATCATTCAAATCTGCCAGGGGGGCAGGTCGAACCCCAGGTCGACCCTATGGTCGACCTCGTTAGGGTAGGTCGACCCCCAGGTCGACTGGCCCTGGCGGGAATTTTCCCGCCTAGCCTGTCTGACACTGAATTTTGAATTTTCGAAATCTGTTTTGAATTTTTTGAAACTTACGATGGCCATAACTTCTTCATACGAAGTCCAATTCATGGAAACTCGGACTCTATCTCAACCAGAATTCCGAGACGAACACAATGGCGCAACCCATTTCCCTTAATTCTCGAAGTCTGAGATTAGTTATTCTTTAATTTGCGAACATTAACATTGAAATTTACGGGGTGTTACATTAATCATACCTGAACCTAAACCTGCAGCCAAAGAGTTAGCACAACAAGATGTACAGTACCCTAAGGTAACATTAACATAAAGTGTAAAATGGGAGCGTGCATGTCATGACGATAGCAAACATCAAACATAGCAATCATCCTCACATCACTCACTTACTGCGTAAAGCATACGATATCCACCGCTTTGATCACCAAATCCATTGGGGCCGCGACGACAACTCCGTACAACTATTGCTATGGCCACATTTCTCTGGTCTATAGTCAATAACCCTACCCAGTCCACACATCCCTGGCTCTAGGTTAAGGGCCAACCAGTCCACACTTCCCTGGCTCTGGTTCGTCTACATGCCCCCTCTCTTCATTAGTGAACCAAAGTTATAGGTATCTATAACCCCTTTGCATGCGTCCCCTAGCAAAGCCCAACTCTATATGTTAACTCGTTGGTTCCCATTTGAATCTGGAGTAATAACTCCTCATTTGGACTTCCTTTACATTTTGGGCTTTGGTCGAATCGAAGTTGATCTTCAGAAGAGTTCATGGTCGTTGCTAGTTCTTTTGTTGTCCAGGCTCGAAGGTTAGCTCGTGACCCCTCCTTGGCATCGACTCACGTCTCGCCCTTGACATCGGCTCATGGTCCTCCATGGCATCGGCTCGTGGCTCGTGACATTGTGGTCCGCTCGTGTTTCGTGGCTCGTGACATCATGGTCCGCTCGTGGTTCGTGTCCCCCAAGCTCCGGTTCTTGGCTTGTCCCTTCGGCTCGTGGTCCTCCTAGGTCCGGTTCGTGAGTAGCTTCATGGTTCAGGCTCACATGGTGGAGCAGTTCGTGAGGGGGGGGGGTGCTCCACGAGTGGGGTCAGCTTGTGAGTGGATGGTCATGATCGGGTTCCTATACAATTTCCTGCAACTTTCCAGCAAGCTATTTACGCCATACGACGACGTTTTCGTCCGTTCTAACTTCCCTATACAATCTCAAAGCATATCAAACAACATCAATAACATGTGTAATCAATCACAAACATTAAAACACCAAGCATATAGGTTATTTAGATTAAACACACCCAAAATCCATGATTTTCCCCTTAATCCCCTTAACCATGTTTAACTATAGGATTAGCAAACTTAATCCAAATTAAACTGAATTTACACCAATGACATAAAATAATATTTCAGAATTTCTACATATTTTTCCATATTTTTGTGATGCATACTTTGGCCAATTACCACTAATCACCCCTAATTAGCCGTAATTAGTGAACAAAAGTGCAAATCGCTCACCTTAGCCACAAATAAATTATAGATCTGAAAACTCCACTGATTTGGGTTGAATTCCTATGTGTTCCAGCAGCTCTATCTCGATTTTGATGCCAGCCCGCCTTGATTTGATGTAGATTTGCATAATATGTGATTAGAAAGTGATCAAAGGGTGATTTGGAAGACGGAGGCCATGACTAGGGTTAGACGAATGTTTGTGATGGCCGGAAAAATGAAAAAGAACCATTCACTAACTCATTTCAGCCCTCCCATAACCCTAATTTCGAAGTGGGTTATGGGCCTAACCACTAATCACATAATTAAGCCCAGTTAAGTTGTTTTTCCATCTTTAAACATTATTTCAGCCATATCTCCCAAACGGTAAGTCCGTTTGATTAATGTAACCACTCTACGGAAAGACAAACCATCATTTGAATCTAATGGAAGTGGTTTCAAGTCAAAATTCCATACCAATCAAAAGTTATAGGCGAAAAAAGATTCGCTAGGGAAAAACGGACATTTAAAATTCGTCAAAAATCGTGAACATGGCAAATGACCCCAGTAGTTGTTTCCCAAAGTTACACGACCATATGATTTCGTATGTGAATGAAATAAATATTTTACGATTCTCCGATGTATAGAACGCGGGTCGTTACACTATCCCCCCCCCCCTCCTTTAAGAAATTTCGCCCTCAAAATTCATTAACCAAAACATACAATGGTGGCCCGCATGCCTATCAACCATTTGCAGATAGTCAAACTTATATAACAACACAACAGGCCTATCATAGCATGCGGTTTACTAACAAGGGAGTAATTATATCGCGATTAAAATCTTACCAGGAAAAGAGCTCTGGATATGACTTCCTTATGTTCTCCTTGGTTTCCCAAGTACAGTCATTCCAATTATCACCCCCACTGGACCTTGACCAGTTTCAACTGTCTTCCTCTGAAGTTGTTTCGTATAGTGTCCGACAATACGAATCGGTCTGCGAGTCCTAACTACCTTGGGTTCTACCTCGATATCATCCAATTGACGTGGTGAAATAGTCATATCAAAATCGTGCACGAACTTCCTTAATGGGAAACATGAAATATGTCGCGCACTCCCGCCATCTTGTCTGGCAATTCAACTTTATACACTAAATTCCCAACTTGTTCGAGAATTGGAAATGGACCAACAAACCTTGGTTCCAACTTACCTCTCCTGCAAAATGAATCACACTCTTTAATGGAGAGATCTTGATGAATACCAGGTCACCTACGGAGAATTTTAATTCTCTTTGTCTTTTATCAGCATAACTCTTCTTCCTATCTTGGGCAGTCTTCATTCGCGGTTGGATAATCTTGATTTCATCTGAAGTTTCTCTAATTACATCTGACTCAAGCACAAATTTCTCACCGGTTTCCAACCAACATGATGGTGAGTTGCACGGTCTTCCGTACAAAGCTCCAATTGTAGCCATACTAATACTGGATTAATAACTATTACTATATGCGAATTCAACCATATGTAAATGGTCATCCCACGATACTCCAAAGTCCAATACACTAGCCCTTAAGAGATCCTCTAATACATGATTCTCCCTCTTTGTTTGACCGTCGGTTTGAGGATGGTGCACGGTACTGAGATGTAATTTTGATCCTAAAGCCACTTGTAAGCTCTTATAAAACCCACTAGTAAAAAACAGATCTCGGTCACTCACAATACCTTTCGGTACGCCATGAAATCTAACTACTCACTACATATACAGTTCTGCTAACTTAGTTGTCATTTTATTCGACTTGACTGGTATAAACCTTGCACTTTTGGACAATTGATCCACAATCACCTAAATACTATCATGACCCAGTCAAGTCCTCGGTAAATTGTCAATGAAATCTGTTAATACTTGTTCTCATTTCCTTTTGGGAATTTCTAACCGTTGTAACAAATCACTAGGCTTATTTTGCTCGGCTTAACTAACTGGAAGTTCATGCACTTGGATATAAACTTCCCAACGTCTCTCTTCATCCCTTCCCAGTAGTAGGTCTGCTTCATGTCTCGATACATTTTGTTACCATAGGGATGTATAATCAGTTTCGAGTGATGACACTCTCTGAGAACTTCATCTCTTAATCCATTTAGGTTGGGTATAACCAACCTCTCATTCTTTAGAAGCCATCCTTTTCTATCAAGTCCATACTTGTTCATCTTCTCATCATCGATATCTATCTCTACCTTGGAGATGATTTCCAATTGGTTAGGATCATCCCTCTGACTGGAACCAATCCGCTCAATCAAAGTCAGTCTGATCGTCAAACTTACTAACATCTCTGGGTCTAGTTCACATTTGAGTCTAAAATCATATCCCGCGATATATTCTAGTTGCTTCCAATCCAGAAACATATCCCCTAAACTGGCGTGTCCCTTACTCAATGCATCAGCTATCGCATTGCCCTCCCCTGATGTGTATGCGATATTGAAATCATATGAAGGCAAGAACTCCAACCATCTCTGCTGATGAAGATTTAAATCCCTTTGAGGGAAAAGATACTTTAATGACTTAATGATTGATAAACAACTTGAATCTTTCTCGCAAGAAACAGTGTCACCACATCTTCAACAAAAACACGATCGCCGCTAATTCCAAATCATGGGTAGGATATCTTTTCTCATGTGGTTTCAGTTGTCGACTAGCATAAGCTACAAGCCTACCTCCTTGCATCAGTACAACACCTAGTCCGGTACCACAAGCATTCGTGTATACCGTCATCTCTTCGTTCCCTTTAGGAATAACAAACACGGGTGCACACATTAACTTCTCCTTTATAATTTTAAATGTATTCTCACACCTTTTGTACCAAGCAAAAGCTTGATACTTCTTGGTCAGCTGAGTTAACGGTTCTGCTATCTTTGAGAAGTCTTGGATATACTTAAAATAATATCTAGCTAATCCCAAGAAGCTTCTCACATCCATTGCATTCTTAGGCGTAGACCAAACTTGTATCGTAGCCACCTTCGTAGGGTCCATGACAATACCATTCTCTGAAATGACATAGCCCAAGAATCTCACTTCTCTCCTTCAGAAGTGACACTTAGAAATTTTTTCTCTCAATCGGTGTTTCCTTAACGCCTCCATCACTGTCCTCAAATGTTCCTTGTGTTCTTCCTCTGTCCTCGAGTAACCAAGATATCGTCCATGACCACAATAATAAACTTATTTAATTAATCCCTGAATACCCTATTTATAAGATCCACAAAATATGCTGGTGCATTGATCAACCCAAATGGCATGACAACCACTCATAAAATCCAGACGGCGTCCGAAATGTCATTTTAAGAATACTCTCAGCTGCTACTCGGAGCTGATGAAATCCTGTCGCGAGATACAACTAGGAGAACACTCTTGCTCCATTCAGTTAATCAAACAAATCATCTATCCGTGGAAGAGGATACTTATTCTTCCTAGTCACCTTATTCAACTCGCAGTAATCCACACATAAGCGAAGGGAACCATCGGCCTTAGTAGCAAGTACAGCTGGTGCTCCCCGCTCTGAAACACTCCTTCGGATAAATCCCTTCTTCAAAAAATTGTCCACTTGCACCTCGAGCTCTCGCTGCTCGTTTGGTGCCATACGACGAAGTAGAATCACTATAGGTCTGGCATCTTTCACTAAATCAATTTGAAACTCAATATCTCGGTGTGGTGGAAGTCCGATCACTTCCTCGAAGATGTTCGGATACCCGCCAGCAATAGGCACATCTGATAACTCATCCTGTAGTATGTCGAGGGAATGTAGAAAACTAGCCATCACCTCATCACTAGGTAGACAACTCAATACCAACCTTTACCCATCGTCCGCTCAAATAGTAACCGAAGACCCCTCACAGTCTACCACCCGCCCATATCTTTGGGGCCAATCAACTCCCAAAATAATGCCAAACCCAGCAAAGCCCAAAACAAAGCAATCACAAGCAAACATACATCCATAACTCGATAAGACCAAATTACGGAAAATCATACTAAGGTTAGTCAAACCAACGATCGGGTTCGTCGTAACTATAAATCTATCGACTATCTCGGGTTCCAATTCCAACCTATATAATAGGTCACTAGATACAAAGGAATGGGAATCCCCGATATCAAACAATACTCGAATAGGAACATCATAAAGAGAAAGTATACCTTGAATAATGTCACCCTTTCCCCTCTGCATTGTAGTTGGGGCATTCAACGAAGAAGGAACAGCGTTGATAGCATATGCTTTCACCATTTGCGTCTCCTTAAGGGGCTATGGACATTCATTCTTAAAATGTCCTACGTAACCACAGTTGAAGCACTTCTTTTCCCCTAGTTTTGCTCAACAATTGCTGGCATAGTGGCCCTTCTTGCCACAGCTAAAGCACTCGATATCTTTCTTATTCTTCTTTTTCTGGCCATCCGTAGTCTGGTTCTGCTTCCTTTTATTCTAGGAATTATTCTTGCCTCCATCGCTTACCTGCGGTTTTGGCTCTTCTGCAACTGTAATAGCAACCTCGGTCTTCGACTTAGGGTAAAGGCTCTCTGATCTTAATGCCTTCCCCACAATAGATTCAAATGTCTCATCGATGTGGTTTATATGCCTTTCCCCCAAGTACCCATCTAAGCAAGTTATGAACTTCTCATTCTTCTTCTCGACGGTATCGACAAGGGACAATCCATATATTGATAAGGTATAAAATTCATACTCCTAGACTGCCCTACCATTCTTCCTAAGCTCCAAAAACTTCCTGAACATTCTGATTTCTGAGCAGCTGGAAAAAACTTTCACTGAAACAGGTCTTAAACTGATTCCAAGTAATTTGATCCTCGGGAGTAGCTGCTTTGATAGCATTCCACCAATTCATTGCTTGTTCTTGAAGTTGACGTGATGCTAGCTTTCTCTTCATTGCATCATCGATCCCAAATCCTCGAAGATGCGCTCACAACTATCAAGCCAATCCCGAACCTCTGTAGCCGACTCCGTTCCATGGAACGGCTTCCCACCAAGACTAGTATAATCCTTGTAGAGCTTGGGGAAATCGGCTCTAGGTGCCTATGCTACCGCACCCCCACTATTAGCAGCATTAGGAACTGCTCCCTGAACATCCCTAAGCATCTCTCGCATGAAGGTGGTAAACATCGTCCTCATATCAGGGACATTCCCATTGTTGGCCCCTGAATCTGTACTCCTCGTATTTCGGATCATCATTCAATCTGTAAGGAGAAAACGATTAACCTTCTCCTTAGTAGTTCTAGTGCAATGCGACTTCATCCTCAGATATACTAATAGTATATATAATTATAGTTTTTGAAGACCAAAATATCACAAATATGCGCTCTCATATACTTATATTATCTCTCTCTAATGTCTTCAACTAGGTTAACTATGCAACCTGGCTCTGATACCAAGTGTGACGGCCTGCCCCGAACCAGCTGACATTTCCCTGAAATGCATTGTACCAATCCCCGACTAGCACGGGACGGTCAGGGGTTTTGAAACTATGAATCACCAAAGAACCTATAGTATATCTCAGTGCGCATGGAATAAAATATAATAATAACATAACTTAACATAAAACAAGTGAGACAGTGCATAAGCTGAAAACTAAATCATCATAACAGCGGAATCCAAAATACGGCTTATGATCCAAACCATTATTACAACATCAAAATACTATCTCTAAAGCAAAATAGAAAAGGTACACTGCTAATGCCTAAGGCAGTAACCAGCAACAACACAGGAAGAATATATGTAAATAGTACGTGTAAGCCTTATGCTCATCTCCGGACAGCTACTCGTGCATAACTACCTAACTTGTCTCTAGTCTGCTCATTTAGGACCACTTAGAGTAATAAGAAGAGACATAAAACTCTGGTTCAGACAAAAGTGTAACACCCCACCTCCATTAAGGTCACTCACAAAGGGAATGCCTTAACTTTGATGGAGCATTTTAGTAGATAGAACAAAATGTTACAAGACAGATATAAAATAGTACTTGAAAAACTTTATAACTTTATTGCAGCGGAAAAAAAAACAGAAATCAGTTTGGTTACAACTTTACCAAAAACTAAAGTACATATATATCAGCCTTGTTCAAAACCATCAGAGTACAAAACTTTAAAATCATAATTCCCACAGAACAGAAGCTATAAAGAGCCAAGCCATACTTTAAGCACTTCAAGCAGAAGGAATCCGGATCAAGCTAGAGTATTCCCTCCTTGGAAACCTAGGGGGGCGGAAGAAAAGGGGCGAAAACATGCAAGGTCAGACATAAAGTCTGGCAAGTCCAGTGAATTTCAGCATATGAACAGATAATAATAATCATGGCATGCAAATAAAACTGGATGAGAGATAACGGTAACAGGAGTAGAAGATATACTTAGGTTAAACAGAAGAAACAGAATGATATAAGCTATTACTTTTCGCTTCTCTGCACTAATACTAGTATAACAGGATTAGGTGTTATCCTAATGTCTAAACTGAAACAGAAACGGAAACAGAATAATTTCCACAGAAGAGAATGCTAGTAATGGGCCTTTACCGCCCCAACAGAAGGTACAGAAACAGAATGCCAATAATGGGCCTTTACTACCCGAACAGAAGGTGCAGAAACAGAAACAGATTAATCCCTATGGAAACAGAATGTAGAATTAGGTGTACACTAGTAAAGGGGCCTTTACCACCCCAACAGACGGTACCACGCAGAAACAGACAGGTATTACCACCCAACATAAACAGACGGTACCGCATAGAAACAGACAGAGTTAAGTGTACCCTAAGTCCTACCCCACGTGATCGGCTCCCTAATAAATAAATACCCTGTGCCAGCCCTACATAAGGGTGTATCATTCCCTAAAGTGGCAACCTTTGAATGACACAGACCTATTTATAGATGTCACGGCGTCTTACATCCTCAGAGGCAGACCGGGAT
Organism: Allium sativum; assembly: GCA_030737875.1. NCBI lineage: Eukaryota > Viridiplantae > Streptophyta > Magnoliopsida > Asparagales > Amaryllidaceae > Allium > Allium sativum. The sequence continues at coordinate 716,945,394 of CM060916.1, read as the reverse complement.
CCATGCATGCACATGACCCGGTTGGAACGCACCATCAACACCCCTCGCCATTATCAGAATAAACCGCTTATAATTAGTCTAGTAAGCGTTCTCGGACCCTACCTACTTTTGGGTCATAGTTTTGATACCAGAAAGGGTTATGAACTAATATGGGTCCCAAACAACAAATGACATAAGTATTTTCCCTCCGAACCTTGTGTCCCCACACTAACATATTTCAGATTAACTTGTTTACAAGTTTCAGACATACAGAGTTCAGATCAGCTAGTTCACAGATCATACAATCTCGTTAACAAGTTTTCAGACTAACGGATCAGATATACAGATTTAACAAACTTACAGATTGTCTAACTTTGTATTGGGCCTACGGATTCACGAAACGGGTTTATTAAATTCATTAGTCTAATTGGTTTAACCCTACCCACCCAACATGTTTTAGACATCATATTTATCTTAGATTTGCATTAATCATTATTAATAGGCAGACCTCTCACATTAGGTCGCTAGCTTGTGGCCGCTGGATGTGCCGGGCGGTTCCGGGCAGACTTCTGCCACAAGCCATACCTAACCTCGTGTCTAAGCATATTTTAGTTATGCCTACGACCTCTCACATTAGACTGACAGTTTGCGGTTGCTGGTTAAGCCGGTTGAGTCCGGGCAGGCTTCTACCGAAAACATGAGTCCAACCTCGTGTCTCGGCATTCTTATTATAGCCAATTTATTCTATTACAAATTATATAGATATTAGGCTAATTATTTCCATTTAACAGATTTGACTTATTCTCAAGTCGCAAAAGATTAATCAAATTAACATGTTTTACTCAATCTTAGGTTGCCTACAAAATAAAATTATTCATCTTTTCAACAGATTTAACAGATTAGGCGACACAACAGATTTAGCAGATTAGGCAGTTTAACATAATTAGCAGATTTGGCGTTTCAACATATTTAGCAGTTTAGGCAATTCAACAAATTAAACAGATAACAGATTTAGCAAATTAGGCAATTCAATAGATTAAACAGATTTAGCAGATCTAAAACATTCCTTAAGGTTTCATTGACAATTCTTGCCTAATTATAAATTAGGCCTAAATTCACATGCCTAAATCATGGTCATGATTCATAATATGACATATACCCAAATTTTAGTTAAATTTGCATAGTACAGAATATGCTCAAAAATCCCAATCATGGTTCACACATAAATTATGCCAAATATAACCATTAATTACAATGCATGCCACATGTCCAAAAATCCCCATTTAGGTGTATTCACACTTAATTGTTATTAAATCTTAATATAGATTTTTACCCCTAAGTCATATGAAAATTAATTCTCTTTTTTTTTCAAATTACAGACTATAATATGTATAGTATGTCCAGATCTAGATCTTGAATTACAACTTGTACTTTGCATCCAAATCAGATACATGTTCACAGTTAAAATTTATGCCCTAAATCCCATGTCATATGTCCAATATTCTTTATACCTCAAAACTATGTTCAATTATATGCCTCAGATTTATATTTCTAAGTTGCAACCTATTTTATGTTTTAAGTCACAATAATCCTCTTCTTCCAAGTCATAGGTCATCTTATGCAATATGCCTCAAATTTATGTCTAGAATTACAACATGCGTTGTGTCCTCAAATTAGTTACAAATCAATTATGCCCAAATATGCCTCGTTCAATATTCTTCCCAAAATTTAGAGTTTATACGTTCATCTCTTATGAGATTTGGCTCAGGCTCGTGGTATCCTGGCTATCAAACAAAAAGAAAGAAAGAAGGAGGAAATACATAACAAATAGAATAATAACAATAAAGCAGAAGAACAGATCTGATAAACAGAAAAAGACATAACCTTAGATTCAGATTCATTATCATGCTAGGATCATAATTAAATTTCATATCGGAAAATAATTGTACTTGCCTTGGTTGGATTCTAAAAGAAAAAGATGTTGTAGTTGTTCTCTTTTAATCCTAATCCGAATTGGAGGAAGAAAAAGCACAAGTCCTAGCTTAGGTTTCAGCAGAGTAGAGACGCCATTGATTTATTTTTTAGAGAAGAAGAGAGCAATGGAGGCTAGAGAATTGTGTAAGAGATTTAGGTTTAGGTTAGGGATGTATATATAGTGTAGGAAGTTATTTAGGACCATTAGATTAACCCTTGACCATGAAAACCAATCAGATGCAAAATCTGCGTTTGAGCGAATCGGCCTACGGGTTGACAGCCAAACACCCTGAATTAACCCCTAGTCGACCCAGCGGAGCTTGGATCGACCTCAAAAATGGGCCGGTTCGGTTATTCCCCCTCCTAATTCGCTGTTTTGAACTTTTTTCCATATTCATTTATTTAATTTTTATATATATATATATCTATATATATTTCTCTCATATGCATACAAACTTCAAGGCTTAATAACTTCTTCATAATTAACCATTTTCACACTAAACCACTTTTTTGAACTACGTTCACACTAAGCCACTTTTTAGCCATTCCCCTAAAACAAAAATATGGCGCTGGCGGGGATCGAACTCTTTACCTCTTATATGCAAGTCACATGTTCTAACCAAATTAGCTACTAAGTCTTTTGCTTACAAACCTTAGAACAATGCTAAACATTATTCTTTTCTCATTCTTTTTTTTTAAATTAATTATTCTTTAATTTGTTATTTTAATATTCTCAGAAAATACGGGGTGTTACAAAAAGTCTGGTATGAGCGATAGCAGCAAAATAAAACAATAGCAAGTATAAATAATCATACCTGAACCTGGACCTAGAACCAAAAAGTTAGCACAACAAGATGTTTAGTACCATAAGTTAACACTAACATAAAGTGTAAAATGGGAATGTGCATGCCATGGAGATAGCAAACATCAAACATAGAAATAATCCTCACATCACTCACTCAATGCGTAAAGCATACGATATCCACCGCTTTGATCACCAAATCCATTGGGGCCATAACAACAAGTCCTTACAACTATTGCTATGACCACACTTCCCTAGTTTATATCAATAACCCTACCCAGTCCACACATCCCTGGCTCTAGGTTAAGGGCCAACCAGTCCACACTACCCTGGCCCTATTCGTCTACATGCCCCCTCTCTTCAATGGTGATCCAAAGTTATAGGTATCGATAGCCCCTTTGCAAGTGTCCCGCTGCAAAGCCCAACTCTAGATGTTAACTCGTGGTTCCTATCTGGATCCCGAGTAATAACTCCTCATTTGGACTTCCTTTGCATCTTGGGTTTTTTTCGAATCGAAGTTGATCTTCATAAGAGTTAACAGTTGTCGTCAGTTCGTTCGCTGTCCAGGCTCAAAGGTCGGCACGCGGCTCGCCCCCTGACATCGTCTCGTGGCTCCTCCTTGGCATCGGCTCGTGGCTCATGACATTGTGGTCCGCTTGTGGTTAATGGCTCATGACATCGTGGTCCGCTCTTGGTTCGTGGCCCTGAAGCTCCTATTCGTGGCTCGCCCCCTTCGGCTCGTGGTCCTCCCAGGTCTGGTTTGTGACTTGCTTCATAATTTGGGCTCGCATGTTGGAGCAGTTCATGAGGGGGGTGCTCCACGAGTGGGGTCGGCTCGTGAGTGGATGGTTACGATCGGGGTCATGTACTATTTCCTGCAAATTTCCAGCAAGTTATTTACACCATACGAGGACATTTTTGTCCATTCTAACTTCCCAATACAATCTCAAAGCATACCAAACAGAGTAATAACATGCATAATCAATCACAAACATTAAAACACCAAGCATATAGGTTATTTAGATCGAACACACCCAAAATCTATGATTTTCCCCTGAATCCCCTTAACCATGTTTAACTACAGGATTAGAAAACTTAATCCAAATTATACCAGTGACATAAAATAATATTTTAGAATTTCTACAAAATTTTTCATATTTTTTTGATGCTAATTTCGCAAATTATCACTAATCACCCCTAATCAGTCGTAATTAGTGAACAAAAGCACAAATCACTCACCTTAGCCACAAATAAATTAAAGATCTGAAAATTCCACTGATTTGGGTCAAATTCCTATATGTTCCATCAGCTCTATCTCGATTTTGATGCTAATTCGCCTTGATTTGATGTAGATTTTGCTTAATATGCGATTAGAAAGTGATTAAAGGGTGATTTGGAAGAGAGAGGCCATGACTAGGGTAAGAGGAATGTTTGTGGCGGCTGGAAAAATGAAAAAGAACCATTCTCTAACTCCTTTCAGCCCTCCTATAACCCTAATCCCGAAATGGGTTATGGGCCTAACCACTAATCACCTAATTAAGCCCAATTAAGTTGTTTTTCCATCTTCAAACCTTATTTCAGCCATATCTCCCAAAGTCTGTTTGATTTATGTGACCACTGTACAGAAAACTAAACCATCATCTGAATCCAATGGAAGTGGTTTCAGGTCAAAATTCCTTACCAATCAAAAGTTATAGGCGAAACAAGATTCACTAGGGATAAAACGGTCATTTAAAATTCGGCAAAAATCATGAATATGGGAAATGACCCCAATAGTCGTTTCCCAAAGTTACACAACCATACGAATTCATATGTGAATGAAATAAATAATCTAAGATCCTCCATGCTTAGAATGCGGGTCGTTACATCATCACAGAAATAATAAGAAGCTTGGAAATGGAGACTAGATCTTAATTGTTTCTTGGTTTTCCACACTGCAACATCCTCTCCTCATGGAGTTAGCTCAGCTACGGTGGAGATCTGGTGTTTGATTTGAGTTTAAGCCAAATAATAACCATGCAATCCCTATGTTAAAACTGCCCATGTTTTTGCTTTATTGTTATCTATGGTGCATGTCAGTTTGTCTTTTTTATACAGTAATGCGATGGAATCTAAGTTGTTGTAAGCTTGGTGATGTTTAATATGGTCTTTGGTGCTGAGTTATTCGATATTTTGTAGTAAAAAAGGGTCTAGACAATGTCAGGCTACCGAAAATTGACATTGCTGGTACAAGAGTAGTCGTGATGTTATCTTCTCTGCTAGCAGCAAGTCATTTTTCGTTTGCTAATGTGGATTTTGTTAAGGTTCGTTATTCCATGTTAAGTGAAGTTGGGTCGGTTTGTAGAAGCTAGCATTTGTAATTATGTTTTACACTTGTTGTTGTATGTCAGTTTCTGTAAAGTCATTTGCATGTTCGTTTTTCATTCCTGCAGGTGTACGCAATTGTGTTAGGTCTATTATGTTTTTTATGTATTGTGTGCTCCTTGCGCGGGAATTGAAGTCTTATATTAGTCTAAGTATATGGCCTAGTTCATGATCTATAAACTAGAATAGTTGCAGTGGACGGTCACTCTAAAATCTGAAAGTAGTAGTCAGACAATCTGCCCAACTCCTGCATGTAACTAAAATTATTATTTGTTATAATAAAAAATGTTACAGATCACTATAAAAACCAGTTGGTTTTACAAAAAAATATATAACATGTAAATGAATCTATAAAACCAGTCCATTTTATCAAAATTTAAACCCATCCAAGCATAGAGCATGTAAATCTGATACGTGCAAATAAATGAGCATGAGTATAATTAGAGTATGATAAAATAACTCACAACGGATATGTAATAGGATAGACTAGTATCAACTCGGATGACTAGCTAATAAGAGTGAGTCACCATATCAATACTGAGCATGAGAGAGAAAGGAAACCAAAAATCAAACTTAAACATCTGTGAGAACCGGACCTTCTTGAGAAAATTTGGGAGATTGTAATGAGGGGGGCTAGAACAATAAGTTTTGGTGAACAGAAAGGGTATAACACAATCCATAATACACCCATGTATCTTGTTTGGTTCAGCCAGATACATATGCCTATCAAGGCTAGTAATTCTAACCTAACGTTATAAACATTAATGCTCGACTCTAACTAAAATAGCCAAGATATCATTCCTAGCGATTACTATGCTAAGATAGAACATTTACACATATATTTATGAAACCTTTAAACCATCATTTAACCAATTACCAAAAACTAAGAGGTGGGCTATCAACTATTCGTAGATGTTAATTATATATACATATATATATAATATATATAGCCACTTAAGACCTTATTATAAAATGATAGATAAGGGTGGATCCTCTTGATCGCTTAAGATCCTAGGAGGATCTATTGTCACTCAATGCCCTTTCAATGATTTATTCTATGCTAATATAAATTAGAGGACACTAGTTATAGGTCCTACTAATTCATGCTTCCGTTATTCACGCATATAAACCCATGTCCAACATAAGATAAGAGATAGTAAGAAACCACTTAAGGCCACTCGGTTAGGTAGAGGTAGCACGCCATTTAAGATTACATAGTGGTGGAACCCTTCGTTACTATCTAGCTGGTCTTATTGGATAATCTCCCAGTCGCTTGATACTTCCCGCAGGATAGGTAGACCTATGGTAGTAGTATACAGGTCATTTTAGGACCCATTCCCTAGTGGACCCCTCGATTTAAGCCACTTAAGACCCGAGGAAGAAGAATATTTGTGAATATTATCAAACTTGTAACCGCTTAGCCTTTTATGCTTTCATTTATGGGAGGTGGACTATGCGATCGCTTAATACATTTTTATAGGTGGATCTAACCAGTTAATATCTTGATCCCCAAAGCAGACCGCGTTATTGAGTTATTCCCATTTAGTTTCCCCCTATATAAATGCTCCATGTACGTAAACTAATTATTGTCACGGGTTCTATGGTCAATGATGTCTCACATCGGTTGGACATATATTCGACTGCTGGAAAGTGCAGACTTCTGTCGAATAAGGCCACTGACCTCGCATCATTAACTAACCAAGTCCAATTCTAACTTTTAATTATTAATTCTAAATTAACTAGTATAAAATAAGGAAAATTATATCCTTCCTGCCCTAGGATATTTATTAATTGTTTCTTTATTGGACTTAGTATTTTAAACGACAACCAACACCCATAAATCCCTTTTTTAATTACATTTATTGCTCTTTATTTCCGTTAATTATAATTAATGCTACTTATGAACCTAACAGTCATAATTTCTTAAGACATTAATTTACAATTAAATGTCATTATTACACCACAAGAAAAAGCTAATTTTGCAGCGGCAAAATCCCTTTCCAATCCGTCGATATATTGGTTTTAGCGACGAATTTCCTATGTAACGCTGTTGTCAGTAAAAACCACGACGGTGATTATGCCAAATTTTAGCCATAGAATTTTTTCCAACATTTTTTTGTCATTATACTATTTATATAATAAATATATAATTTTATTCATTAATTTAATTTTAATTTATTTACCAACTATTTACCGACGGATAAGCAATTTATGATAATTATTATTTATAAAAGGCGTTGGTAAACCCTTACTAATTGCCAAGGGATTAGCGACAGAAATTGAATTGTGGTAAACTTAACCTCACTTTTTTGTTGGTAATCCATCGCTATTCCCCTTTTGATCTGCCAACACACATACACACACACACGCACACACACACACACATATATATATAACTTTGTGTGTGTATATTTATACATATATATATCGAACTAAGGAACGCTTGTTAATGGCGATAGGTTCTTCATCAACAGTTTTTGTTATGCGTGAGCGTTCCTCTTCCCCATCTATTTCATTCTCTTTATAATTGTTTTCTTAAAACAAGCTTTAACTATTTCTTCTCGCTCATAAGGAATTCTATTTTCTTTCTCTTTAATTCCACAATTTTAAAGTCAGATCTGACTCCTTTTTCAACATATGTCGATGGTCAATTTTCATCAGAGATTTCTAAATCTACTGCCCAACGCACTAATTTACGCACCGATTTATCTGTAGAACTCCATATCTGATTCGAATTTGATCGAAAACTGGTGATCAAGCCATTAGGGGAGTTGGGATCTGGCATTGCTGGCGAAAGTGTTGAATCACTTCTGACTTCTCATAACCGATTTGCTGGTTTTTCACCATTTTCATGTTGGTAAATTCGAGGGTTTGATTTTTAGAACTTGCATCTGATTTGGGGTTGTAAAAGTTAGGGTTCAGTCGGTCTGCAGATATTTGTTATGAAAGATTACTTTACGTTTGAAGGGGAGAAAGATAGTTTGGTTTCAGTTTATTCCATTACATAAGCTTTCTTCAGATTAATGCTCTAATTCATATTCGATTTGATTTTATCGGTTATAGCAGATGGCCTCTTCATGTTTAATCACTTCAAATTGTTGTATGTTTCTTCAACACAGAAATGTACAGTTGTTGATTTCAGCATGCCATATTTGGATTTATGTGAATGGGTCAATATGCAATATGAATTTTATGTTGTATATTAAGTGAAACAGTTGGCCTACCCCAAAGTTATTTTGATGGGATATTATCAAGTTTCATCCATAATTATGGTATTGGCAATTTGGATTCATAACTCTGATCATTTTCAGTTGCTTATTTTCACAATGCTATTAGTGTGTTACTGAGTATTCTGAAGATCACCAATTAGATCATGGTTTTCAACTCTGTTTTGTATAGGTTCAGAAACAAGTTTTTAAAGTTCATCCAGGCACTTAACTTGTTTTAGCTCTTATATGTGTTTAAGAAATTGGCACTTGGATTCTTTGTTCATATTGTCGATTCTGGTACTAAGATAGATTCGTAGTTGTTTGTGAATCATCAACCAGATTTAGTGTCGTGAATTGTATATTTTGGGATTTAGATGCAAATCCATATCGTTCAAGGGAAGATTTACAGTTGTGTTCATTTAGAAATTGGGGATCAGAGATAAAATGGTTCGTTGTTTCTGGACGTAATGATTGAACATGAAAGCAAACTTTACGTCGTGTAATGCATGAGTGCTTTGCCGGAATTACAGTGTGATGTATTAGCATGAGAAGGAAGGTTCCCAGTCCAAGAGTGTGCAATTTCCAGAGTGAAGATGAGTTTGACTTGCGGTTGAGTGATATTGCACATCTGATGGATGTTTTAATGATATTGAAGAGGTGCTTAATGCTTTCCATTCTGAACTAAACATGGTGTAATGGATTTCATATTTTGGTGTATCTTTTACAGGTGATGATCGGTTGATGGACATGCTCAAGAAGAGCCTTTGGCTTGTGTGAGGTGCAGAGAGATGCACGCACGTAGGATGGTTGCCTCACCATGGGAGGTTATATGTTAGTTTAGACTTTAGTTACTTTTATTTTCAGTCTTTTCTTTTATGGTTTTATTTGTAATGGTTAATATGCTAACCTTTCTCTTGTATGACTTTTTAGTAAATAATAAAGTGAACCAAATTACATATAAATATGTATGTATATATATATATATCGAATGTAATATATATCGAACTAATTAACATCATTCAACCATGAACACTAAAATAAATTACATATTAAAAAACAAAGATAAATTAGCCAACAATATTAATTTAGAACTAAAAAGAACATTCATAATAACGTACAAAAAAAACCACAGCATCCATAATACTTCATCAATTCATACACCATGTTGATGCATGAACAACAAAACTACTCAGCTGGCGCTAACATTATCCGAAATACAAACACATGTCATCTATAACCATACTAAAACCAAATAACGCCATATTTACACCAAAATAAGTCTAACTAACATACCCAACGAGAAAACAAAGATGACGAAGTCGCTAGCAAACGTGAAACAGAAAAGCCTGTTATTTTTTCCTATGGTTGTCCACAACATGAGAGCAGGCTGAATCCAAATGTTTATTATCATCTTGACTTTGTATGGGAAAATGATGTACATTAGATGATTGGAAAGTGAACTATTAGAAGATGTGTACTTGGGAAAGTAAAGATAATGCATTATTTGCAAATTTAGTCAGGTATGTTGATTCTTAATGACAGAATTTTATGAGTATAATCGAGAAGATAATAAAATAGAGCCGGTATGTAACACCCCACATTTTATGGTCAAAATAGACCCCTGGTTTGCGTAAAACTGACACCGTATGAAGGAGTTATTAAGGTTTGAAGTTTGTATACGCATAAGAAGAATATATATGAATAAAATAAGGCCAAAATTCAAAACAGTTCAAATTTCACGTAGAAAAAGGGAATTGGAAATCTCCCGCCCAAGGGTGTCGACCCCTCAAGGGGGTTGTAATGACCCGCATTGGCAGAGGTATTATAATTAATTAATTTAATTATATAAATGGTGATATAGTGAATTAAATGGTGGTTTAGTTAAATAATGGTGAATATTTAATTAAAATAATAAATTAAATAATATATTTAATTCTGAAATAATCAGAATTGGTTGAAATGGCGATATGGTGTGAACTGGATCATCTGTTATATTTAATTCAGTTTAGAATTTAAGTAGAATAACGAATATATTATTTGAACAACAGTTTGTACGTATAATTATATTATAATTAAAATCGAGCTTGAAATGGCGCTGCAGTTCGCCATTTGGCGATTTGAACTTCAACTGAATGTACAGGGTTCGTTTTAAGCCAGATTTCTGTGAAACAAGAAACGTGTGGAGCTGGTGGAGTATATCTTTCTAGTGGAAGAGAAAAATCAGGATTTCGTCATGTAGATTTTGAGATATGTCCAAATCAAATTTTAGAAAAGTCGCTGTGGAATTCCTTTATAATTTATAAAGGAGTTATTTATATTTAAAAAGGAATTTCAATATAAATAGAATATCGGGTTGACCCAGAAGTGAATATCAAGCTAGAAATCCGGATTATTCTGAAGCTGTACGGTATTCCATGTGAATATAGATGTTAATATTTATTTTTAAATATTAAATTCAATTATATTTAAATGGGTCATTTAGAGCTGTAAAAATAATCCACTTTTGCAAACGAAGTCGGAATTCGACGAAACTAGTTTTGTTGGATCCGCAATGTCAAATAGTTGTTAGATTTCCAGTTTTGTGATTTTTAGAGTCATTGTGTGGTCGTACGGATTTTTAGAGTGAAAAACAGTCAGTATTTTGACAGTTAAATATACGCTGTGTGAGCATACAGAGTCGGAATTCGACGAAATCAGTTTCATTGGGACCGTAATGTCGAACTCTAGCTACATGTCCAGTTTCGTGATTTTCGGGTATCGTATATGAGCACAGGAATTTTTAGAAGAAAAAATGAATACAAAATGATAAAAGAAAAATATCTACAAATATCTTTGAAAATATCTAGATATTTTATTTGTCTATAAATACCACACTATATTTTCCTAAACCTAAATTTCTACTTTCCTCGGTCAAATGTTGCGCCGCAAGTTTTAGTTCTTCCAGTAAACAAAAATCAACTTCAAAAATTTGGATCAATCCAAATAAATTACCATAAATTATATAAGTGGTATACCTGGATTCACAAGGGGATAGGCTTTAACCTAGTGTAGATTTTGGGGAACTCAATGCTTATTTTGATGCTTCCATTTTTCCACTGTGGATTCAGGGTTTGAGTGTTTGGGATTTCAAGGCTTTATTGGAGGTATTTGACATTGTTTTAGGGATTATCGGGTCGAGTAGCTCCTGTGTGGCAATTTTTGTGAGGTACGGTACTGATTTGGGGTTGGCCGACGTTGTACAGTAGGCCAAGACACCTGAAGTCGCACTGGGAATGATGGTTCGAGTACGATGCTTCGGGTATGGAGGGGTAGAGGAATGGAAGAGGAAATCAATGGTGTGATTTGTTTTAAGAATTATTGAGAGAAGGTAGGAGTTAGAAGGAGAGAAAATTGCGGTTATGGGTGGGATTGGCTTCGTGAGGAGCAACAAAGGACGCGAGGAAGAAGATGAGTGGTGCGGGTTGGGTTTTTGAAGTTGGGTGTTGGGCCTAGAGTATGGTAAAGCCCAAAAGGTTTTAAATCAATTTAGTTTAAATTAAAGTTAATTGTGTACTCACTTAGAAATATCATAACTATCTCATACGTGATCAGAATTGAGCGAAACAAGATCCGTCGGGATCGTATGGACGGACACTACACGATGGAACTGACTGGAAGTCCATCGGAGCTCGTTACAATTTATGGCGAATTAAATTGTCCAATCTGAATCAACGACAATTATCGTTATTAACGATGATAGTCCAATGTGAGTAAATCTCACTAACTCTGAATAGTTTATAATTTCATGTTGTATTTTTAGAACTGTTAAATATTGGCTGATTGACTGTGTGTTGACCGTTTGATTGAATTGCTAGTCAGTTAGTTGAATTTCTAAATCGATTATGTTTAACAGAATATATCATATGGAACTGAAAGTGATGTTGATTTTATATTGTATAACATCTGTGGATGCAGGGAGACATGTTGGAGGAATCCGACTGGATTCCTCAACAGTTATTTTATTGTTTTTCATATATTGTGATATATAATCTGTTGTCGATTATTTGTGTTTGGACGATACTAATCATCGTGATTTGATATGTTGAATACCATAACATACCGAAACGTTAATAAGGGAATATTTTCAAAGTGATATTTGAAAATAAAATATTTATAAATGGAATATTTATAAATAAGAAATATTTATAAATTGGAATATTTATAAATAGGAGATATTTAGAAAAAGGGAAAACGTTGTAAAAAGGAAACTGTTATAAGAAGGAAATCATTTTTAAAGTGGAGAACCGTTACTAAAAGTAAATCTTTAAAAATGAATAAACGTTGTTAAAAGGGAAATCTTTATAAAGCGAATAAAGGAGTTAAATTGAATATGGTATTCGAAAGGAGTTAAATCGAATATGGTATTCGAAAGTATTAAATCGAATATGGTATTCGAAAGTAGTAAATCGAATTAGTTATTCGAAAGGGGTTAGTCGAGTTAGATGAATAGAGTTAATCGAATATTTGTTAATCAATTAGAGTTAACCAGCTCGAGTTAACCAGTTAGAGTTAATCAATTAGAGTAAATCGATAGAGTTAAATCGAACTAGAGTTATTCAAATAGAGTTATCGAATATTAGTTTATTCGAATAGAGTTAAAGGAAAGGAATTTTCAATTATTAGTTTAATCGAAGTGAGAAATCGATTATTAGTTAATCGAAAGGAGTTATCGATTATTAGTTAATCGAAGGAGTTATCGATTATAGTTTAATCGAAAAGAGTTATCGATTAGTTAATCGAAGTGAGTAATCGAATATAGTTTATTCGAAAGGAATTATCAAATTTGGTTATTCGAAGGAGTTATCGAATTTAGTTATTCGATGGAGTAAATCGATTAGAGCTAAAGTAAATAGAGTTAATCGAATATAGTTTATTCGAATATAAAGTAAATAGAGTTAATCGAATATAGTTTATTCGAATATAAAATAAATAGAGTAAATCGAATATAGTTTATTCGAATATAGAATCAGTTGAGTTAATCGAATATTAGTGATTCGAATAGAGTAAAAGGAGTTATCGAATATAGTTTGAAAGGAGTTAAGTGAAACGGGTAAATCAATAGCGTTAGTCCGATAGAGTTAATCCAATAGCGTTAGTCAAATAGAGTTAATCCAATAGCGTTAGTCCAATAGAGTAAATTGATAAGGATTAATCGAATAGAGTAAATTGAATAGAGTTATCGAATATACCTTATTCGAAGGAAAGAATGATCGAATAGAGATGATTCGAAAGAGATTTACGTAAGGAAGTTTGTTAAAGAATTAAAAGGTGAACTTTGTCTATTTCAAGGTTAGAAACGTTGTTCAGTTAAGGTCTGAGAGGTAGTATTACCCCAACTTGATTGACTTCGTTTTAAATTTAGAAATGGTTAAGGTTCGAGAGTGAAAGTGGTTAAGTGAATTTAGTAAATAAGTATAGTGGTTTGAGTTGGCATCGCGATGGTTTGTTTAAACATCTGTCTAAGTCCAGTGAAGGAGTTTTGGAAATGTTTTCCAAATAAGAACCAGAAATGTTTCCGGATATAGAAAACAAGAAATGGAAATGTTTTCCAATGGTAATAACATATATTTTCTAAATTTAGAAAATAAGAAATGTGGAATATAGGGAAACAGGAGATGAAAAATGAACTAAGGAGATAAATGTTAAATGATGTTTGATTGATAGAATTTCCATCTGGAAATAATATCGTTGTTTGCACACGT